>OY856413.1:1184752474-1185364974 GCA_963693085.1 Alisma plantago-aquatica | reverse complement strand
TCGCCCTCTACGGGCATTCTCTTTAAGCTTCCAATTTCATAGATATGCTTCGAAGAAGATCTTCCATTCTTTCTCCCCTGGATGGAGTTCACGTCAGGCTTTTCCCAGATTGTTTTATTCTCATAGAGAAGAAGGTCAAATAAGTTTTCTCTTTTCTTCAACAAGAGCACCACCCTCGTCGCCGCGCTTGGCTAGTCGGACTTGGAATTCGTTGCCCAGTCCCCCATCTCAATCCAGTACCTAGGCATTCTCAGAAACCCATTACTCTTTGAAAGAGCTTGACTATAGTCTTTCATATAACATGACTGATTGTATAAACTTGAAACTTCCTCAGGACTCACTCAATGGCTAACTCTTTGCTGGCAGGTCCGCGGGATATCCCACGCTGACTCTAGCTTACTTGGGATTCCCTAACCCTTTCTTAGCCGATTATTCGGTTATTGCCTCTTCTTCGAGTTATGCCCTGAAAAAAGGAAAGTTGGATGAAAAAGCAAAACTCCGGGCTTATCCCCTATCACTTCTATTTGGGTATGCCCTTAGTAGGTCCCCTTAGTCAAGACCTAGTTGGTCAACTTTTTCATAATATATATTGAGATTTTTTCCCATTTTTGATCTGTTTGAGACTCCTTAGCTACTTTCCTTCTTGGCCGAGTCTCTCCTAAACTCCTTTGATTGAAAAGTTTGAACACATCTGATGCATCCCGTCATAGGGATGGGGGGAGATCTATAACCTTCTCGACCTCTCCACCTACTAAACAACTAGGGCTCCCGGAGGAATCAGGACAAAGAGGACATATCCATAGTGCATTGGACCTCCCAGCTTCATCAATTGCATGGGATGATAGCCAAAAAGGATCAAAGAGGCATACCTCTCCCTTACGGTCGACCCTCACCCCTCCTTATCCTTTAGTCCACAAAGTGATCAAACCATTCAATCCCTGGGAGCCTATTCCCAACCAAACCCCCCCTAACTTCTCATCTGCATCGCTCATCGCTAATTGAAATCCCCAATAAGAAAAACTTGACCATCTGAATGAGGAATGAGAAGCAGAACTGCTCTCTACTGGTCGGGACTAGCGTAAAATGCCGATAACAAACAATCTGGAGAAGAGCCCGAAGAGACCAAATCATGAATAACATGAGAAGAGGAATCCAGAACCCCTATGTTACATACCCCAACATCACTACTAAGACCCCCCGAACCGAACCCCCACGGTTACACTCCTCCAAAATGAAAAAAAATAGAGAATGTTGATCAAATTTCATAAATGATCACTGAACCTTCGATCATGTATGATATGATGACTTCGATCCTTGTCAATAATCGAGATTCTTTCACGGGCCGCCCACCCCCACCCCCACCCCCCCGCATACTCCCATCAATCAGTCAGTCTTTAGTTGAACTATCTCCCCCTCTTTCAGATTCGAAGTCCTTCCTGATTTTTTTGATAGCAAGTCTTGAGAAATGGATTTGGTTTCCTGGCGACTTTGGGTTTGATTTTCTTGCATTTCGCAAAGAATCTGGGTCTAGTTTTTAACTCCCCCAATCCTATCATGCAAGGTGTGGACTATTATGCCCATCTTTTCCGTAGATGGAAGTCATTCGGTGCTCCTCTTTACGAATTTTCCAGATGAGCCCCAAAATGTTAGATTCCCACTTTTTATTCTTTAACAAAGGAAAATCCTCGGAGAGCTTCCCAATCTACTTTTTGATGATAAACCCCTGGCGGACCTAACCTGTATTCCAAATTGAGGTTCTAACCTGGGTCCATAGCATAACCGATATGAATTTGAAAACCAAATGGAAAACAAAAGAATAAGGAGATAGAGAGGAAGATGAGTGGACCATTTTCCTGACGCTGATGAGGCTGCTACTTCTCCGTTCTTCCTGATTTCTGTATAAAAATTGGGAATTCCTCGTCAAACTCATCCCAGAATGGGCGTTATGGCAAAGAACAAGAAGAAAATGAAAGAATAAATTTGTCCAACAGTCACAAATGGTGCCTTTACAGGTTGACATCCGATCCAACCTAGTAGTAAGCAATCCGCCAAAAGCAACCAAAATATTCCTTGGTAAATCAGGCAAAAACTTGAACTATGCACATAGAGATTTTTAAAAAAAGGTAAAGCCAACAGAGATATAAAAACATGTGCTATTGCGGCTACACCTCCTGATTTGTTAGGTATACTTCAAAGAATGGCATAGATCGGTAGGAAATATCATTCCATCACAATATGAGGCAGGGTAGACATCGGATTAGTAGGTATATAATTGTTGGGATGCCCCAAAACATTAGGAGCATAAAAAATCCAAAAGGAAAAAAGATGGAAAAGGCTACCCAACCTACTAGATCCTTTACATAAAAATAAGGGTAAAAAGCAATTTGATCCATCTCAAAATGTACACCCAAGTGATTATTTGAGCCATATTGATGCAATGCGGCCAGATGAAGAAGACCGGAGCCCACTAAAATAAAGGGGAGTAAATAATGGAGACTAAAAAAACAATTTAAGGTGGCATTGTCCATGGAGAAACCACCCCAAAGACAAGTCACTATAGTATCTCCTACTACAGGTATGGCGTTAGCTAAGCTTGTAATGACTGTAGCTCCCCAAAAGCTCATCTGACCCCAAGGTGGTACGTATCCTATAAAAGTTGTCACAATCATTAAGAGGAATATGACAACTCTGAGACACCAAACAAATTCCCTAGGACTATTATAACTCGCATAATATAGACCACACAAAATATGAAGGTAAACCACAATGAGAAACATACTTGCCCCATTAGCATGCATATAACGGAGCAACCAACCCCCTGAAACATCTCTCATAATATGTTCGATGTTGTTGAAAGCTAGATCCACATGAGGTGTGTAATGCATAGCAAAAAAAAGCCAGTCACTATCTGAATGACTAAACAAATACCTGCTAATGAACCTAAACCCCACCAATAGCAAAGATTGCTTGGGGTTGGATATGTTGGTATGTATGCCCTGAGAGCCAATCATGGGATGATTGGTGGGATACATTAAGATTGATTTGATAAACATCAAAGGCAAGCTTCCAATTCTTTCTGGTTCAGTCATATGAGATAGGGATAGAACAGATCAAATGTCTAGAGAATGACAGTACTCAATGACGTATGCTTTCAGGTTGAGGACCTAAATGATGAGATCATATGGATGTTAAGAGTTGGTACATTCTTGTTATGTCCCTAGTCGGATGTCATTATGGAAGGTAGATAGACAACAATGACACACAAGACTAGATTGTGGTGTTGGTTGATGACAGAATCTCATTAGTCATGAAATAGAGATATGAAACCAAACACATAGGTACTTGTTAGAGAACAAGGTACCGGACAGACCCACCGTGAGTTTGACACATGGAACCATGAGATGGTAGTCACAGTTAGTACTCGCAGTGATGGTGGTGAGTGTGATTCTTAGACCTGAAATCACTGCACTCAACACATGTCGTTGGGTACACTTTGACATCATCAAACACAATCCTGAAATATGGGTTGTTATAAAGGTGATGATTGGGTGGCTTTGACACATGGGGCTTTTGAGGGGTGAGTGATAGATATGGGATTTGTCCCTCCTGAGGGAGTTTGATATCCAAGGCCACTTGATGAGTAGGATTGAGATAGGCGTGCGCACGCATGTGTGAATCAGTACGTGATATGGATGTCATACATATCTCCTTCAATTTGCTCTGAGATCAAGAAAGTGAATGAACGTTGACAGGATGACTGTTCCATGCCTCAAGTTCATTCGGGATATCAGTGAGAAAGGAATTATACATTCACTGTAACACCAATCATGGATTGTAGGATTGAAAGTTGTTCTCCAACTTTCTACTTTCACTTGGGTAGCACTGATGTGTGACTAGGCACTGCTCTTTGCTTGTGAAGTCATAAGTGTTATGGACTTTCACTGCCAACGTGAAATGGACCTGCAGGGTCACACACATAGGATTTAACCTGGAAGAGGAATTTTGTCCACAAACTATGTTTAGATTGATTACTAAAGGAGTTTGGTAGCTCAATTAAACACTCAATTGATTGATAGCTCAATATCATAATGTTCAAGGTGTTGGACATATTGATTGGAGTATCGGATTGATTGAAATCGCAATTGACTGGTTTTGCACAACCTGTACTCCCAACCGATCAGTTCATGTGATGAACCGGTCGGCTCAGCTTGGTGAACCGATCGGCTCAAGCGTTGAGTCGATCAGCTCATTGACAGAGTGAAACGACCGATTCAAGTGTTGAACCGATCGGTTCAACTAGTGCAACCGAGAAAGTTGGGAAGGTCAAGTCGGTGAGAATTTTCCTTGCGTTTCACTTGCCCAATTTGATTGGAATAAGGATTGGTATTCGATACCAATTAGAAACAAAAGATGGAAAGTCAATCGGGAACTGGTCAGGACCACGAACTGACTGGTTCAGAAGTGAACCGACCGGCTCATGGGTCCCAACCGATCGATTGAGGTGTCAACCGACCGTTTCAGGTCCCCAACCGACCGTTTCAGTTGTGAAACGATCGGTTCAGGTTGTGACTTGGTTGTTTTGTGGAAAAACCTCGAACCCTTCTACTCCTCCTTTAGTCCCGCATTGCCCGAGATAGAGAACCATGTCCCATGACCCTCCTATATATATGGGTATTGGGGGCTTCTCGAAGAACAACTCAGTGCAACCAGTTGCTCTGTAAAGTTGTCATTCTCTATGGTTTTGGTAACCGAGAGAGAGCCCGAGCAAGTGCTTCCTGAAAAAGGGAGGTGCAGCAAGGGAAGGACAACTACAGTTGCAACTGGAGGCAGGAGAGTGTGTGGGCGACTAGTACGCCTGCAGAAGGGTTTGACTCCTTCCAATTCCTTATGGGACAAGGAGATTGGAGTTCCATGTGGTCCGTGTGGACTACTTCAGAGGCGGGAGGTTTCTGCCGCTCTAGGAGGACAACTGTCAATCCCGACAGTCCCGGTGAGAGGAGGAGTTGTGAGTCCCGGTGTGACTAGGAGCTGCACAGACACCGTCCAAGATCGGAAGAGAAGACCGCACTAGCTGCGAGGTTTTGTTGCCGAGCAAGCCTCGGGATAAGGTATGATTCCACAAACCATCCCTTCCTATTGTATAGACGTTGGCGCGTTTCCTTGGTTTGGGTTAAGGGAGGAGAAAATTTTTGTTTCTGTTGCCTTCTCTGCCTCCGCTAAAACCCAATAGTGGTACCAGAGCTAGGTCAACTGCTCTATACTTTAGGATTATCGATATGATCGATTTTAGTTTGTCGCCTTTATGTATTGCATGCGATGCGAATAATATTGGCTTATGCATGTCCAATCCTAAATCCACAAATCCCAATATTATATATACGATATGTAATATTAATGCACTCGATACGCGTCGCCCTTAAACGAGTTTTGTGGTGGATGTGTGTAGCATGATTATGGCCTATAAACCCCTATCTGTGTGTGGTTGTTTGTGGTTGCTTGCATCTCAGTCTGCGCACCGATCTTCCTTCTCCTATTCCTAATATAACTCGAAATAATTCGAGATTCGTTCCTACCTTTGCTCCCCCCGAATGTAACTCGGGGTTTCCCTTTTAAAGCAATGTAATAATAGGATAGAATTTTATTTCCTATTTTGTCAAAGAACGGCGGACACCTGACGACGGTTGAAACAATCGGTTCAAGCAGTGAACCGATCGGTTGGCGTTCCAGACGGTCGGTTCAAGGAGTGAACCGATCGGGTAGATGCCCGGTTTGAGGAGCGAGATGAGCGGGTGGCGGACATGATGAGATGCATGATGGTCGGGCGAACTGATCAGTTGGAGGAGCCAACCGATTGGCTGGTGGCTCCCAGACGACCGGCCAGAGAGAACAGATCATTCATGTGATGAGTTGATCAACTCGGATGGCAAGGTACAGAGTTCATCTTGTACAGGTTGCATGTGATGTAGACCTAGATGACCATGATTCCTCTTGGCTCGAGGAATCACATTAGGATGGCCATAATCATCGCTTTTTTATCGTTTATGCATGTTTTATGTGGGATATAGCATGTATATGATACGTACTATGTATTGTGGTGATTGGATATGTATATGTATATAAAATCAAATCCCTCATTAAAATATTAAGTCTTATATGCCTTCCATTAGTGGCAGACATGAAAAGCTCGATCGACCAAGCGTAGGTTACGCCAAAGCGTGGTGCGCCGTCTATCTTGTGGAAGTGTGAAGGGTAGACATGTAGGTTCTGCCAAAGCAGGGTGCATGTTTACCGTGTCAGCTTTTGGGTTAGACTTAACTAGTGATTCTTAGAGCGTCTAGGCCCAGAGGCAAGGAATGTTCATGGCAAGGTGTTCTGCATGTTCATTCAACAAGAGTTGCATATGATGCAATTGGCAAAAGTTTCCTACCTGAGAGATCTAAGTTGTGGGCGATCAGCCAAAGCTGACTCATTACTTAGAGGATTTCAAGATCTTGCCCACTAGAAGGTTGTACGCTGCAATCTTTCGAATTGATGGTGAGGTCTATCAATTTGAAGTAAAATAGTGGGAGCGATAATTAATTGAAGGCCTAATTTTTATCGTAAAACTTTTCGAATCAATCAAATAGTCAAAAAGGAGTTTTTGGACTAAAATTGCATATATTTCTTTTTGTTAAAATAAATGGTTAATCAACAAATCACTTTATTTGCGATCGGTCTTTGAGACCAACAAATTAAATGGGAATAATTCCATGACTGGTTAGGACGTTGAGAAGTGTTCTCAATCATAGAGTGAAAGCTCTAAGTCCTAGTTATACCAGAACCAGATAAACTCGATCCCACCACATCAATGGCTGAAAGTATGCTTATGGAAGCATATCAAGAAAGACATTGATAAGGAGTGCTTGATGTTGTGTTCTCTAAACTATGAGTTGCAGAGACAACAAGAGACATATGATGTCTCTAAGACATTGTCCTAGTATGTCATGATAGAAGGAGATCCAATAAGGTATTCACACACTCAATGTGATTGGGTATGTGGAAAGACCTGACTGAGAAGGATTCCCTCTGAGCCAAGAGTTAGCTATTGGTATGATACTGCAAATGTTGCAAGAATCATACAATTCATGATGAACTATAACATGGACAACTTTGTCAAACGTTGATAGAGTTGTTGGACATGTTGAGGACAATAAAGGCAAAGATGAAGAAAGACAAACCATAATCTTTGATGTGATCAAAGAAAGGGTAAGTCTTAAAGGCAAGGGTAAGGGCAAAGCTAAGAAGTGTTCTGATGCTAGCCAGCAACCCAAGCCGTCTTCAGCCTCAAGGCACATGGGAAAGGGTGTGTGAGGGAATTGCCCTCTATATCTAGAAGAACGAAAGAAGATGAAGGAGGGGATAGAGATCTCCACCTAAGGTATCATGAAATGAACCACTTCTTTATCTGAGGTATATGATACCAAGATATGGATATGTCATATGTGATATGCAAGATCTGCAAAGAAGTGATGGCCTTTGTGAAAGGACAAAGAAAGAAGTACTCATCATTGGAGAAAGTGTTGCTGCCATAGATAGGAGTATATTTCAGTTTATTTCAGCCTAAAGGGCACGAAATAGAGTTGAGAACTGCTATTTCAATTTGCCAATAGAAACACTGTATTGTTGCATCTTGTTGAGACAAGGATGGCTATCAATATAGTTGATGTTTCAATCTCAAAGATATGATCTTTGTGGCAATGCCTTGTTTATCTTGTGATACTTGGTATGCATAAGATAAAATGATACCTAAAAGTTATTGATAACTCAAACAATCAAATTAGCATCAATCATGAGAAATTCATTTCTAGTTTCCATATGATGGATAGATCTAGACTCTTTTGGTTAGAGAACCAGTAAGAGACATGAATATCTTGGATATGATTAATCAATCTTCACTAAAGGTAGTGGGAGAATGATTATCCCATTAGGTATAATACATGTGATGTATTTACATACCTATCGGAATAAATGCTAATACTTCAAATGGTGTTTAAAGAAATACCAATATGAATATCTTGAAGTGTTCAAGATTATCATAGATGAAGTGCAAATTTGGTAAAGTGTTAATTCTTGATGAGATCAATGAATAAAATACTTGGACCAAATGTTTGAGATCCTTATGAGTGATTATGATAGTGTATCATAGTGAACTCATGATTAAGGCATGGTGATGTCTAAATCAAGAAGGAATCATACTCTAAGGAGTTAGAAAATGATTATCAATTAACTAAATTCTTCTTAAGAAAAGAATACCCCAAACTAATAAAGGACATTAAGAATCACAAGGAGTTGTGAGTTCTTATATCCTTGACAGATACACATCGATTATCTATGTGATGAGTTGTTCATGTGATGAGTCAACTATCTAGATGAATACGAGGAACCAGATTTTGAGTTATGGTTTATGACCATTACATCCTAAATGACTTCCATGTGAACCATAATGTATGACCTTGATGGTAACACTCATTGGATGTAAATCCATAAGTGTGAATAAGTCTTAAGTGTTAAGACACGTGGATGACATTTTGAGAAGGATGATGCTTGTTGATTGCAACTTAATGACTAAGGCATTTGGCATATGGATACTAAAACCGCATTCCTATGAGGAATAAAATAAGGATGTGTACGTGACACAACCTACAAGGTTTATGAATCCACTAATGCAAATGAAGTCTATAAGTTACAATGGACTAATCAATGTGATTGATTGAGTACAAGCAACTCTGAATTGAATCTTTACTTTGATGATATAGTCAAAGGGTTTGACTAATATGTCAAAGATAAAGAAGGGATCTGTGATTTAGTGGGAGCATATTCACATTCCACATGTTGATATGAAATGGAATGTTCTAGAATGGAAATCCAAGTGGAAATTATCTTTAGGGAAGAAAGAGGTGTTTCCTATGTGATAGAAATGGGGATCTATCGAGATAGTTCTCGAAAACCTCTTGACCTGGAAAAGAGAGAGCATACATTGGCAATCTGTACTGAAGGGTTCAGTATGCACAGATTTAGTGGGAGAAAACATGTCCATGACATATGGAGTTAGTATCCCAATGCCAAGTGTCCAATTCTTATGAAGAATGTGAACACTAAGAATAGATATGGATCTATCATGTATGTGATCATCCCATTATCTTGCATGTATGGACATGGCAAGAAATAAATGCATTCATCATCTTGTAAGTAGGACATGACAATATGACGTGCTCATCCTGATAACTCGTATGTGGGACATGATGAGTGGATGTCTGTCTACTTCCAGTAAGGGTTATTGGAAACCATAAGAACTTGACAAGTACTTGTGAAGTACTAGTTCTATGGAGAAAAAGGAAGAGTTTGATGTAAAGAGTTACATTGATGCGAACTTCCGAAAGGACAGAAAATTAATCGTAAAATATATATGGGATATATATAAAAGTGAAAGTTTGTTGATGATTGGAAATGTTCCAATAAAACCATTTAAAAGGAAATGCCGAGTATCCGTGTGTTAGAGAACAACAGTGGATACTATATGGATCTAGTAGTTCATAGAGATGAACTTGTAGATATTTTGGTCATTGATGACAAGTATAGAATCCTTGATCATGCAATGTGGCTAAAGGTTAGCAAAGGAATACTGGATCGCATATTACGGCAGCTCCATCTCATATGCATGACGTACATCGAAGAGATGTGAGACATGCAATTTAAAACTGACTTTGGCAAGGTGTTGCCATTACTCACTATGTTGGCACTAGAGCACAGTAATATGAGGGACATGTTTGAAGATCACTATGAATATGATTCAAGGGTGATTGGCTCGCAGTGCAAGTGGGAGTCTGTTGGTATGTATGCCCTGAGAGCCAATCATGGGATGATTGGTGGGATACATTAAGATTGATTTGATAAACATCAAAGGCAAGCTTCCAATTCTTTCTGGTTCAGTCATATGAGATAGTGATAGAACAGATCGGATGTCTAGAGAATGACAGTACTCAATGACGTATGCTTTCAGGTTGAGGACCTGAACGATGAGATCATACGGATGTTAAGAGTTTGTACATTCTTGTTATGTCCCTAGTAGGATGTCATTGTGGAAGGTAGATAGACAACAATGACACACATGACTAGATTGTGGTGTTGGTTGATGACAGAATCTCATTAGTCATGATATAGAGATATCAAACCAAACACATAGGTACTTGTTAGAGAACAAGGTATCAGACAGACCCACCGTGAGTTTGACACATGGAACCATGAGATGGTAGTCACAGTCAGTACTCGCAGTGATGGTGGTGAGTGTGATTCTTAGACCTGAAATCACTGCACTCAACACTTGTCGTTGGGTACACTTTGACATCATCAAACACAGTCCTGAAACATGGGTTGTTATAAAGGTGATGATTGGGTGGCTTTGACACATGGGGCTTTTGAGGGGTGAGTGATAGATATGGGATTTGTCCCTCCTGAGGGAGTTTGATATCCAAGGCCACTTGATGAGTAGGATTGAGATAGGCGTGCACACGCATGTGTGAATTACTATGTGATATTGATGTCATACATATCTCCTTCAATCTTCTCTGAGATCAAGAAAGTGAATGAACGTTGACAGGATGACTATTCCATGCCTCGAGTTCATTCGGGATATCAGTGACAAAGGAATTATACATTCGATGTAACACCATTCATGGATTGTAGGATTGAAAGGTGTTCTCCAACTTTCTACTTTCACTTGGGTAGCAGTGATGTGTGACTAGGCACCGCTCTTTGCTTGTGAAGTCATAAGTGTTATGGACTTTCACTGCCAACGTGAAATGGACCTGCAGGGTCACACACATAGGATTTAACCTGGAAGAGGATTTTTGTCCACAAACTATGTTTAGATTGATTACTAAAGGAGTTTAGTAGTTCAATTAAACACTCAATTGATTGATAGCTCAATATCATAATGTTCAAGGTGTTGGACATATTGATTGGAGTATCGGATTGATTGAAATCACAATTGACTGATTCTGCACAACCTGTACTCCCAACCGATCGGTTCATGTGGTGAACCGGTCGGCTCAGCTTGGTGAACTGATCAGCTGAAGCGTTGAGTCGATCGGCTCATGGACAGAGTGAAACGACCGATTCAAGTGTTGAACCGATCGGTTCAACTGGTGCAACCGAGCAAGTCTGGGAAGGTCAGGTCGGTGAGAATTTTCCTTGCGTTTCATTTGCCCAATTTGATTGGAACAAGGATTGGTATTCGATACCAATTAGAAACAAAAGATGGAAAGTCAATTGGGAACTGGTCAGGACCACGAACCGACCGGTTCAGAAGTGAACCGACCGGCTCATGGGTCCCAACCGATCGGTTGAGGTGTCAACCGACCGGTTCAGGTCCCCAACTGACCGTTTCAGTTGCGAAACGATCGGTTCAGGTTGCGACTTGGTTGTTTTGTGGAAAAACCTCAAACCCTTCTACTCCTCCTTTAGTCCCGCATTGCCCGGGATAGAGAACCCTGTCCCATGACCCTCCTATATATAGGGGTATTGAGGGCTTCTCGAAGAACAACTCAATGCAACTAGTTGCTCTGTAAAGTTTCCGTTCTCTCTGGTTTTGGTAACCGAGAGAGAGCTCGAGCAAGTGCTTCCTGAAAAATGGAGGTGCAGCAAGGGAAGGACAACTGCAGTTGCAACTGGAGGCAGGAGAGTGTGTGGGCGACTAGTACGCCAGTAGAAGGGTTTGACTCCTTCCAATTCCTTTTGGGACAAGGAGATTGGAGTTCCAAGTGGTCTGTGTGGACTACTTAAGAGGCGGGAGGTTTCTGCCGCTCAGGAGGACAACTGTCAATCCTGACAGTTCCGGTGAGAGGAGGAGTTGTGAGTCCCAGTGTGACCAGGAGCTGCACAGACACCATCCAAGACCGGAAGCGAAGACCGCACTAGCTGTGAGGTTTTGTTGCCGAGCAAGCCTCAGGACAAGGTATGATTCCACAAACCATCCCTTCCTATTGTATAAACGTTGGCGCGTTTCCTTGGTTTGGCTTAAGGGAGGAGAAAATTTTTGTTTCCGCTACCTTCTCTACCTCCCCTAAAACCCAACAAGATAATCTATCAAATGCTGGTTAAGTGTGGAGGAGATGGGTTGTTTTTGAAGGGAGAATTGTTGGTTTCTCAATTTCTCTTTGATCTTGTGCGTGACAACCCCTCCACCCTATTTACTTCGACCCTCCAACCGTGACAAGATCCCCAAAAGTAGAATATCAGGAATAACCAGAAGAATGGTGTGAAATAAGTGAATTTATCCAGTTGAGGCATTATTGATTCATCCAAAATGATCCCCAAGGGACATAATTGGTGGTCAAGTGGGGAGTCGGGGGTAATAAAAGCATGCAAGTCAGCCGCTTCGCTCCAATACCAAGTCCGATCCCCCCACTCATTGATCCTGAGGAGAGAAGGCTCCTCCATACTATCTTGCCTGATCACCTCCTGGGTTCATTCCCATAGGGACCAGGGCAAAGGCAGGATCTTCCCCTTCTGGGCCAGGGGATCTGCGAAAATTTGGGCTATGTCCAAAGGAAAGGGGGTTATTCATCTCGTTCTCTTGCTCTGCTCGTCGAGTGACATACCGAAAATCCCTCTCCCTATAGGTCGATTCGTCCCTCTCCTTTACGGTCGAGCTACTTCGTCCCTCACCGGAACCACACCACACCTTATGGAATGGAAGAGCGAAGCAACTCTTCTACTAGTTCCCTTGCATACCGATCTACGTCCATTTTATTCCCTCAGTTGTGTCAAAAAGATCTGAAGGGGGGAGTGCTCAGTCCTTGTTCGGATCGTCGATCGGGTCCTCCCAAGCTCTATGTTGTTTGGGAACTCCGCAAGGCTCTGACCACCTTCTTGATTGAAAATATGTGAGTCTTTGGAGTACTTTTGGATAATATTCTGCGCTGAGGATTTGTGCTTATGGGCTAGGGTGAAGAGGGCAGACCAGCGGATCTATTGGTCGACAATCGTTTAGACTTGGTAAAGGTTGTCACAACACCTGTAGTAAGACAGAAGACTGGTAGCGATTCCCGCGGACCAACTTATGATGTCTCCGTCACTGACATTCATCAAGTAGGCCACGTGAATTGGCTAGGGTCTTTATTGGCTAATGAGACCTCGATCTCAAAACCTTCAGAGTATCTTTTTCACCGGTGCCTCTATCTATATGGGAAATTCACTGCCGATAGATCTCTCCCAGTATCCCCCTCCTTCCCCCACTGCCTTCCGACCCGTGGGAGTACATCGGCCTTGATATTGATATTTATAGAATTCGAACTCCCATCTAGAGACTGCCTGTTGAACTAGCACGTTGCTCCGACCCGATCCCTACTGCAAGAACTCGATCCCCCATGATCCTTACTGGATGTGATTGACAATCCCCCAGGAGACGAAAACTTGGGGACTTCTGACTCCAGTTGTTCCAAGAGTCTCTGAAAGTGGAACCGCTTTTTCATATATTTGTGTTCTTCTCATCCCCTACGTCAGCTCTTTGCTCGGGATAGCCTCACCCTAGTCCCCCCCACTTGGAATGGATGGTGGAGCACAGGTGGAAAGTTGTTAGATGTACCTGATGCTTTACCCATAGACGCTTCTCCAGCTCTCGCAAAAAGGGGATGGGAGTCGTCCGAGGACGGACTTCCTAAATGACCGTACTGAGGAATTCTACCGTACTCCGTGCAGTTTATGGTTCTTGATCCTGTGGGTTTCCCCCAATGGTGAAGGCCGTATTGATTGAAGTGGGTGATATGTTTTTGTATTTCTATAAGAAGCTCTACGGCACCCACGATTCCCAGTAGTGAGTCATCAGCATATCACGTGAAACAAATCCTTCTCTAGTAATGGGTTGTTTTGGAGGGGGCCATTCCTCTCCTTTTAGTTGAGTCATTTCCAATACCTATCGCTATCGCTCAAGCCATTCTCATTCCTCTCTCTAACCTTCGGAAGGGCATCGCCGCCCCACCCAGCTCTATCGGCAGGCCCCTTCTTTTGCAATACTGGAGAAGGTCTCTCATGGCCAAATTCTTCTCCAAAAAGCCTTCTCTACTTTTGATCGGGCCGGCGACTTCTATGAGGAAGGCTAAGCAAAAGAGGCTCTAAGGCTTGTTTAGGAAGGTGGCGGGGGGGAGGGGGAAAGTCAAGGCCTTTTCTGGTCCCCACTGCTGGGGGGGAACGGGGTGTGCCAGGACAAAACAAGGGAATGAAAGGTCACTTTGCTCTTTTGGGGGAACGCATCCCTTCCCACAATGACGGCTCCATTGTCTTAGGGAGCGTTGAAGCTTGCTTATTCTCCAGACTTTTCTTGGTCGTCAATACTCTTTTTGGAGAGAACCGATCTGATTCTATGAACAAGAAGGAGATATTACCTGCCCAAATCTTTCATCTAATGTGGTGTACTGCCATCATCTTCCCTTGATGCAACCTTCTTGAAATTGGTGAGCTGAGATTATGATGGAGCCAACTACCATACTTATCCTGCATGACTTTCTGCCACAGACAGCTTCTTGATCTAAATTGCCACCAGATTCTCATAGTGATTCAATGTGACTTGCAAGCTTATCAAAATTCAAACCCCCTTCTTCATAAGGGTAACATAATGCAGACCATGATCTTTATTACATAATCTTTCTCCTTTTGTGTCTTCACACAGAAAACCTACAAATACCTCTCAAGCTACAAAAGAACTGAGTTAGGGGGATTACAAGCTTGAACAAGGTAACAAGGAATGGATTTAAGCACATGTTGTATCAATGTCATCTTCCCTCCAGCTGATAACAACTTGGAACTCCAATCCCAAAGTCCGCTCTTTCGATCTGCCACGGCTTCTTTTCTTTCTATTTCTCTTCTTTCCCTCCCTACTATAATAGGTATAGGGACGAGCTTCCATGTAGCCTTGGTCACACGGTCCTTCTTAGAGAAGAGATATGAGTTGAGTCAAACAAAAGAAAGAAAATGACACTAAGACAAGAAAAAATCTAGAGAAGTCGCATAAGTCTGATAGATAGGTTGATAAAGGCAAAGGAAGCATCAAATAAAGGTTTTGTTCACTCACTTTTCATTATCGTATTAGAAGTAATGGATTCATTCGTGGATTCATTTGTGAATTCGTGAAATTCATTAGAAGAGGTTATGTAAGAAATTACTAGCATGAAAGCATTCACTCGTAATAGCGTAAAGGCAGAGTGTATTCAAGTAGAATAGTAGCAGCTAGAGAGGAAAGACATAAAGAGAAGGCAAAGGGCCCGAAGGGGCGAACCGCGTGCGTAAATGTTATATCTGGAATTTGTTGCATCTGTCTTGGTGTTAAGTCTACTAAATGCATTGTATGCCTGGGAACTGCATTGATCCCATTCATTCCTACTGCATCTCTTTCGCCTTTAGTCTTGCTTGCGTTTGTGTGGGTTGAACGACTTTCTCCTACTCAGCGTACTTTGTTATGTCTTTCAATCGGATTTCAAGCTTATGACTAACTGAGGTTACGAAGTATGTAAACAAAGAATCTCATATAATAAGGTAGTGATTCAAACAAAATGAATGACCACTTTTCTTTTTCATGGATGTTCGTTATGACAAAAACATGGAAGTATCAAAATGCAGCTATATAAGATAACGACATTTGAATCAAGCGTAATGTCACTTCAAGAAAAGGAAGAATGCTCGACTACTTCTAAAGGAGAAAGCACCAACCACATAATGAGCGTAGAATTTTGCATCAGTCAATGTCGGTATGAAAGTGAGAACATAGTTTAGGAGAGTCCCAGTTCATTCTCTTGAAAAAAGCAAGCAATTCTTCTGCTATCGGTGATGTCTTTCTTTTTCCCTTAGAAATATAGATTGAATAATAGAATCATACATGCCTTAGGAACTTGTCTATAATGTATGCTTGATCTTTGATAGCAATGGAATGAGAGAGAGGTGAAAGAAGAAAGAGCAGTACTTGTTCATCAATTCTCCCGGCGGATCAGTATCACCTGGAATCGGTATTTACGATACTATGCAATGGTTAAACCCAGATTTCAATACAATCATTTGGGATGAGCCGCTTCAATGGGAATGATATCCTTGTCTACGGTTATGTAATAAACAAAACCCCACGCTTGGTGTCAATGAGGTTTTTATTTGAGAGAAAAAAGAGGACTATGCCTTCGCCATATGAAATATGAGCACTAAGTAATAATAGCACGGTTTCATTCGATATGAGAAATATTTTGATTTTTTTGAAAACATTCGATTATGTATCGAAAGAGTAGTATGAGATAAAAGTAGGTTCCAATTTCATTAGAGAAATCCATGGTCTCTTCTTTGGGTTGTCTCGAGTTTGCAAAACAGATGGGGCGGAAATAGATTGTTCACCCGTCTCACTCCGCATGTCGCACAAATCTGTGGGCCCAGAGGCTGCCTCACTCCTTACTGGTTGCTAGTATATCATTACAGGTATCCTACCGTTTGATGGGTGCATGTTACCTCGAACGTACACATGACGGAGACCACCACGGTCTAAACAATGGTTACGACACTATTTGCTTATGTGTATGCCTACATGATTGACCCCTCTCCCCTTTTATATGTGGCTACAATGGGCTAATGAAGGTTGTGTGGACCCTTATCGTATTGGGGTAGTTAGATATTATATCTCCTCGGTTCACAAGCGTGGAACTTGGTCAGAAGACCAGTATGTTCGTCTCGCCTACCCGGATGTTGAGGAGATATTTGAGCTTTTGCTCAGAGATTGGGCCCATCTCAAGTATCTTCATTGGTACTGTAAGGTGTCAACTGAGTATTCCACCTCTTGTTGGGATCTTTGGAAGGTTCCTCCATTTTGTTATTCTTTCTCTAGGCTTCACTCCCCGAAAGAGCAGCTCGAAGAGCGCTCCCAGTGGTTCACCTATGGTTCCGCATTCAAATGTTGGGAACTATATAGGAAGTGTAGAGTGCCTAGAGCACTTGTCTCTCTTGAGGATGAGGGGAGGCGAGCAGCTACCAAATATACTGGTCGTCTTGCAAACGGTCAGTAAACCTGCCGATATATAAGACTTTAGGTGTGGGCAAAGAATGCTTATTTGAGTGTGGGTTGGAAGATGCCTATACTCATTTAGCATGTTCAAAAGTGAATGAGCTGAGAACCAATATTGGACAGGGAAGAAAGGGGAAAGATTGACTGTAGAACTATGGCACGAAAGGGAAATACAATTTCGGTAAGACATGCTATGAATCGTAGTCCAGATTCAAGTTGGTTTAGTGATTATTACTACGGTAAATTAGTGTATCAAGATGTCAATCTGAGATCATATTTTGGTTCGATACACCCACCTACGATCTCCACATTTGGCTTTAGTCTAGGTAGGTGTCTCCTACTACATTTTCCCAAAGGTACATTCATTCATTTCTTTCTGCCTCTGCCCCTTGGATAGAAACCACGCGACTTTTCAAGACCCGAAAAGGAGAAGGGCCCGTGGTGGGCATTTGGGAAAGTCAGGTCGATCGGGTGTCTTCTCAAGGGTACGGAGGAAGAACAAATCGACGTGAGAGGCCGGGAGGCTTTTGAGGGGGCAGAAAGGGGGGGGGGTACCCAAGGGAGAAGCAAAACAAAATCCAGATTTGGCCAAAAAAAATGCAACGATATGGATACTATGGATTGGGCCGATCACCATCAAGAAAGAATCATCCTTCGGATTCTGAAGAACTTCGGGTCAGTGGGGCATCTACGCATCCAAAATACGTCAGGCTTGTAAATTACAGGGACTTCCTGATAGAAAATGACAACTCCCTCAGAAAAATGAAGTTATTCAAATTCTTTTTACCAAAGAAGTCCCACTCATCCACAAAAAAGGACCCTCCCCGAAGTGTGCCCCTCCTTGAATTATTCGGTCATGCAATACTAGAGGAATACAAAGAACAAAATGAATTTCGACCCTATTGTAGTTCTCATTCATTTTGTGGCACCAGGCCTGTCTGAACCATCGGGGATTCGGGGAGCGAAGCGGGGTCACCGAATACGCTCTCTCATCGCTTTTTTTGTAGAAAGCTCGACCAGTGAGAAAAAGTGTTTGGCCCAAGCCAAAAAGAGACCAAAAATCATGGGAACAACAAAAACCACCATCTCTCTCTTTCCTTTCTTCAATGATACCTTTTTCTTTCCTAGGGATGGGGCTGGGTCTACCCGGTAGGGCCGGGAACAACTCTGGAGTCAATTAAGTCAAAAATGTTGGAACCTCATGGGTAAGGATAAGGTCATGGAATTGATAGAGAAATGTAGGGAACCCGGTGGTACCGGAGAATTGATAAAGGGAATAGAGATGATGATAGAGACCATACTTAGAAATAGAATAATTCTGTACGGGTACAACTCTTATTTGAACGAAGTGAAAAAAATTCGATCCTTTTTGTCGGAGAGAACAAAGACGGAGACCTCCATTGAGTCGGTAAAGATCAAATATGTTTATCAAAGTGCTTCTCTGATTTCTCAAGACATCTCTTTTCAACCGAGGAACAAAAGAAGATCATTTCGTTCCATTTTGAGTCACATAGTCAAGGATATTTCCTCTAAGAGGACAAAAGGGGCGGAGGGGATATGTATTTGTTGTTCAGGTCGATCAAAAGGTGCGGAAATATCCCGAATTGAATGCGGAAAGTATGGAAAAACATCTTGTAATGTATTGGAATAGAAAATCGATTATGCTTCTACGGAAGTATCTACTCGTTACAGAATCTCAAGTATCAAGGTGTGGATCTCATATAGATAAAAAAGAGGGGGTTAGGGACGTGCCCTCTCCGAAACGTACTTTTTTTAGTCAATATCATCAAGGCAGATGTAGTAGGGGTCGTGAACACGACGGTACACAACGTTGGGAAGGTATGGCACCAAAAGTCTGCCGAGCTGGTGGATACCGGAGAACTGCAGAAGTCCTTCCCCATGAATTCCAAAGAGGGTCAGAGTTCTCGCGGATCTTCCTCTCCTAGGGAAACCCACAGAAGTGAGAATGGGAGGAGGAAAAGGAAATCCTACGGGTTCTCTTGCTCGTCTGTCTATGGGACAAATCCCATTTGAATGGGGTGTGGTTGTCCCCCCCGGCGGGGGCCGTCAGGGCCTCGGTTCAATCTTGTCGATTCCACCGGCTCAACCAAAGGGTAAGGTCAAGTGTTCTTAACTCTCAGTTCAGACAGTGGTCTTCTTTTCTCCGGTCCTTTACGGACGACGAAAGCCTCTTATCCCTCCTATACCCTCCGGCGGTTATTTCCTTTTGCCTTGGCGGAGCAGGTCAAAGAGACATAGAAAAGAGATTTGTTCAAATAGGAAATGGAAATATCAACCTATTTCATCTTCTGAGGGTATCCAACATTCAAACTCTGATGAGTTTCATAGGGAATGGTACATGTTGTATTCTTCAAAACTCACCTCATTTTAAATATCATATAAGTGAGTTATCGAGCATCTTCTCATGAAGTTGACAACCTCTGTCAGTCAGTAACTCTAACTTTGTGCTCCAGATGGGGGAAATGAAAGATGAATTCGGCCTCTCTCCCATCCCACATGTTCAATCTTTTTTTAGCGGTTTCCCCAGAAATAATGATTATCCACGCAACCTTCATTTTGCTCATTCATGGAGTTGTATTTAGTACCTCTAAGAAAGATGATTATCCACTGTTAGTCAGTAATGTGGGTTGGCTTGGATTACTTAGTGTTGTGTTCCTAGGAGGGCAGCGCGCTTTGGGATGCGGAGGATTTCTCCTCGCCCAGCTCCCTAACCTAATGCGGCCGGACCGTACGGAACCATAGCATGGGGGGACATCCAGAGACTTTTGTCGCCGTAAGGTTGTACCCTTGTACACAGTAGGAGCAAGGGAACTCCCCTTTCTATTCTATCTATGGAAGGCACATGAGTCTGAATGCTATTATGAATGTCTGACCCCCTCCACTACGTAGGTACCTATGCTGGTGAGGCATCGGTCGGTCCATAAAACGGCGACAATGGCGCGAGGAGTGGAAGACCGAACGTGTTGCAACATAGGGATCACCAGATAGTTATTCCTTCAACAGGGGGTCACAGGGAGGGGGCATAGAACAATTTTGATTGGAGGAGGGTTTGCCCGGGTGACTGATCCCACCATAATGTACTCCTACCTATTGCACTGGTAACTGAAGTCGAGCATACATACGACGATCCTCATGCGTAAAGGGATAGGAGGAAAGAAAGGGAGGTAGATGATAATGAGAAAGGGCGCCGCATCTGGACGGGCGCGCTGGGGGGCCATTCCTCCATAGAAAGGGTTCGTTCGGAGGGAGCATCCCCACAGGGTGGGGGATCTGTCCTCCCGTTCATGCAAATCTGAAGAAGTTATCACGAACGAGCCACATGCAGGGAAACTTGCACGTGTGGTTCTGGTCGTGCTTTCCTTTGGTATCTAATAACTTTGCTTCTGCTCGCCACTGGCGCACCTCTCCTAACTATTGCCCATTTATTCCGGAATAATCTTTTTAGGTGGGATAATTTTACATATTTTTGCCAAATCCTTCTATTATTAAGTATTGTTGGTACCATTTTGATGTGTTTTGATTTTTCCGAACAAGAGCGGTTTTATGCTTTTGAATCCATTGTATTAATTCCACTTCCTACTCACAGTATGCTCTTTATGATCCCGTCTCATGATTTAATTGCCATGTATTTAGCTATTGAGCCTCAAAGTTTTTGTATTATGTGATGGCTGCATCAAAAAGAAAGTCTGAATTTTCCACGGAAGCCGGCTCAAAATATTTGATCTTAGGTGCATTTCCCTCTAGAATCTTATTGTTCGGGTACGAACGGACCCCCCCCCCAAAAAAAATTATTCTCTCCAAATTCTATATATTGTATATTATGACTCCATGGGGGTTGGGGTGATTCTCTACTGAATACCTACCCAAATAGCTCAATCTCCTACCTGTGAAAGATGAGGGTTTTTCCTGTCGATTCCCCTTGGTCTAATTCGACGACGGAGAGTCGGCGTGGCGTAAAGTGAAGATTTGGGGGAGTAGAGTAAAATCCCCATTCAGGGGTATTCCGAAGGTGTAACCTAGGCAACAAAAGAGGGGCCTGCTACTTGACCCCAAGGAGCAACCCGTTGGTTCACCAAACCCCGACCCAGTGTCACACCTTCTCCAGGTCCGAAGGGATCCAGTGCCCCCCCTCTCCTCCTGGAATTTCTTCCTCGGAGCCGAACTAGGAATGGCCATTAGTGGACACCAACCACTTTGAACTGGTTAGAGAGGCCCTCTTTAATACCTCCGGAAAAGATGTTCACAGGGGCCAGAAAGATTCGGTCATAGGAAGGTCAGACCGCCTACGCGTTGGTAAACAAAAACCACCTCGACCGGATCTATCGAACGAATCAAGCCAGACCACCCCATCGAATGACTCCACACGCCAAAGGGGCCACCAACTTCCCCCAAAAAAGGGGAGATCCGCTGCTTACTGCTCACGGAAACATCTGACCCATACTTTACTCAACTCAAGTCGTCTGCCTCTCTTTCTGATCTCCTTCTATTGGGATGGGGGGTGTAGGGCTCCGGGGGCTACGGGGGGCAGACTCATTCGCTCTATGCTATGGGATGACTGGGTGCATGAACTACCTCTTCCTCAGCTGGAACAGTTGGGCCAGAGGAGATGATTGAAGCTTAGTGCCCAGTGCTCAATACACCTATTTCCTAAAAACAAGATAGGGTGGGCAATCTGCTTCAAAAGCCACTCTGTAGGAGTGAGGAGAGTGGCCGACAACCCAAGCGAGAATGAACCAGTATTATTGATGAGAAGAGGCGAGGGGGAATTAGGATTGATGACCTATTGATCAAAGACATTGATTGGATATGGTTCCATCTCCCAGTGGTGAGAAAACAACAACCCCCCGGTCAGGTGGTGTAACCTTGACCAAATGGCCGCTACATCATGCGGGATGATGTTGACTCTACAAGTACAAGTATGCCTTCGAGTTTCGACACCCTTCTTGGATTGGAATACTGCTTCTTCCTTCCCTAGGAGCTCAACTTTCTCTAGTCTCACCGGGATGTGGTTGTGTACATCAATCAAGAACCAAACCTGTGGAATTAATGGAAATGAGGGTGACGGAGAAGATCATGAAAGTGACGTCTTATGTGCCCAGTGAGGTTCAGTCTACCTTGATTCAGTAATGACGAATGTGATCTCCTGACCCCACTCTCGTTAATCACTCCTTCCTACTTTCAGTGTGAATGGATTTCAAGATAACAAGTTGCTACCCAGGGTGGCGGTGAAGCAAACTTGCCATTATCCCAAATGGCTAAGAAGTGAGTGTCTTCAAAAGTCTTGATATTCACCAGATAGCTAGTTAATGAAGAGGAACAAAGTCGCTCGAGAAAAGTGAGAGGTGCGACTGTCAGGGAGCATAGTTTCTGGTAGTTGAAGGCCAACGAAGGTGGAGCTTATTTATTTGCTTTGCGCTATTCGTCATTCATATCAGCGAGTCTGATTTTGTACTTCTTGATGTAATGTAGTTCCGAACCCCTTTTCTCTCTCAGGTCTTGTCTCGAAGAGTCAAGCACGTCTGCATCTGCAGCCAGATGTCAAGTATGGTCAAATCATCTCTTACTGTCAGTCGGGTCGAGTAAAGAAGCAACCCGTCTAGATCTTTGTCTTCATAGCTTGGAATTGCAAACGCAATCTGATTCGGGCACAACCTCACATATGGGGACATCTACAACTCCCAACGTAACAGCATCCCCAATAGCAAGGGTGGTAATTCCTTTGCTTCTGATCTCTCTGCTCTTTCAAATCGGTTTGTCCAATGTCAGTCAAGGGAAGGGATTCATTCATATCTTCTATAATTGGAGTTCCGGGTGGGCCTACAGCGCCTCATAAGCAGAGTATGTGTCTCCAAAATGGAAGGAGAATGGATCACTACTTAGGATCGACATCTGAGTCAGTTATAGAATCTGACCTTGGCTATAGGTCACATAGGTGATTGTATAGAGGCTTTTTAAAACAGCCACTATTGATCCCAAAGGGCCCTTTCCCGTCCATGTTCGCTATTCTAAGGTGAATGTCTATCTTGCTTCTTCGTCCTCTCTTAGTTGGTTTAAGGATTCCAGATAGCCAAAGTTAAGAGTCCCAGTTGTGAAGAGAATCTACAAGGAATTTAGCTACCTTTTCCACCTTCCTTTCACCGGGGCTTCAGATAGATCGTTATCGGTTCAGGCTAAACCAGGATATGGAATCCGTTTTCTGATGCAGCTATGGGTAAAAGAAATCACTAACATGGCTAATAATGATTTGTTGAATACTTCATAGTTGGGGCACGAAATAGGAGAACAAAGGAGGAGATCGGAGAAAAGAATGAAACTGTTGTAGGGCCCGAAGGGAATTACATAACCTATGTGAAAGATATGGGAATCTTTCTATTACTTGAATTCCAGCCTAGGTCAAGAAGAAAAAAAGGCGCTCAGTGGAAGATCTTTGTATTTCTTCTTATTATTATACAATAATATAACCATCACCGCGAAGCCAAGATCAATCCCATCTGTGACAAGGAGAAGCCGGGGTTAAAGGACCAACAAGTAAAAGAAATAAGCATATGTCAGCGGCTGAAGCGATGAGCCATTACTATTTCAAATAAATAAGCTGACCTTTGAAGTAACAAGGAACAAAGCAAGATAAGCGCAAGATGCTGAAAAAGTCAACAAGTCACCCATGGGGCGGTTACACAGTAAATGATAATAACATGATTTTGTGCCTTTACTTGAACGAGTTACGAAACAGAGAGACGAAACCTGGTTCTCTTTCAACAGAAAAGACGGGTGAGTCGCTAGGGATGATTTCTTCTATTATTTCATAACCTAGTCATAGGAAGATCTCATAGCTTTAGAAGAAAAATAGGGAATAGTAGAAGTAAGTGGAAGAAAGTCGGGATCTACTCAAGTGAACACCAGTCTTTGATTATGTTTTTGGGTTTGAATTTCGAATGCAAAAATGACTATTTTCCAGGTTCTTACTCTCACGAAGGTAATGTTAAGTCTTTCTTGCTCTTTCTTGCTTCTCGGAAGGGGAAATCGAAAAGGGAGAACTGGGCAGATTCATGGCTCATGAAAATTCATTTGTAAGATAAAAACATGCTAAACCATTTGTATTGAAAATCAAAATTGATTCATCGGAGACTTGAGCAACATGACTCTGCTTTGATGTCGGTCTCTTTTTTCGTAACTAGAAGGTTCGGTAAAAGGAAAATTTGGTGGTGTCATGGTTATGATTTAAGCAGTACTGACTTATAAATCTTATAAAGAAAGCCACAAAGAGGTTTTGTCTTTCGGGTTGACGAGCCGGTGGACGATCTCAACTCGGTAAACCCCTGGGAGACCCGGATCCCCCTTTTCCTAATGTGCACTTCTTGACTCTTGACTCTTTGCATGGGACATATAGCTTAAGAAGGTATCGGTCGGGATACTTCATTTTTAGTCTAACCAAGCCAACCATAAATTCATTCAATTTCTTTCAGGGATTATCCCTTCAGGCCCTTTTCTATAGTTATTTCTTCTTTCAAAATAAATTTATGTGACTGCTTTCTCGTTGACTTCTTTTGGCTATTTTGACTATGTAGAAGGTGGACCTCGTATTCCATATAAAATTAAATCAAACATGTCTCTCCTTAGCTGCAACTCCACCCTTTCTCCAATTCAGCATCTCGGTCAAGTCAGTCTGCATGGCTCGGCGGGGACTTTCTATCAATTTGCTTTGTGCTTCTCGCCTTCCTTCCGATAGAGGCTATTGGCTAGCAATAGAATAGAGAAAAAGAAAATAATAAGAAAATCCTTGATGTCCTGGATTACTTTATGAACAGAGAAGGCATTAGCTTCATGTTTATCTGCATTTCTCCCTAACCAAAGAAAATAAACTATGAAAACTGGTCAGATTGATCTTATATGATGGTTGTTTCTAGTTGGAGAGGACAAGGTCCAGTAATTCAAAATAACAGCTGCACAATCTGCTTGACTTGACATGGTGGCAGTCCAAAACTCCTATAGAAATATGCCCAAACTTGTTGAGCAACAGGACCTTTAAAGAATAAGTGATTAGTGTCCTCAATATGTTGGCAACATTGGCATTTTGATACCAACTGAATCTTTCTCCTTTGCAAAACAGAATCAGATCATGCAACACTCTCCAGGTGAGGAAGGAAAACATATTAGGAATATAAGGCTTCCAAATCTTCTGCAATGACATAATGATGTTGTGCTTTTGTCTGCAATAGTTCCGACTTGGTTGAGAAAATGCCTTTAGGATCCAGCTGCCAGTTGGGAATATCTTTCTTTCCATGGAAGATAGGAACCTGATCAGTATGGATAGCCAACTTAGGGTGGACTACCTGTGACAACTTTTGTATATCCCAGTTGCCTTCAAACCATAACTCTTTCACCATCAATTGATCATTATGAAACGTAGTTCTGTCAGCCAAAGGTTTGTGTCCAAACCAGGTATCATGCCAGAAGGAGATATTACCTGCCCCAATCTTCCAGCTAATGTGGTGTTCTGCCATCATCTTCCCTTAATGCAACCTTCTTGAAATTGGTGAGATGAGATTATGCTGGAGCCAAGTACCATACATATCATGCATGACTTTCTGCCACAGACAGCTTCTTGATCTAAATTTCCACTAGATTTTCATAGTGATTCAATGTGTCTTGCAAGCTTCTCAAATTCAAACCCCCTTCTTCATAAGGGTAACATAATGCAGACCATGATCTTTATTACATTACCTTTCTCCTTCTGTGTCTCCACAGAGAAACCCTGCAAATAGCCTCTCAAGCTGCAAAAGAACTGAGTAAGGGGGATTACAAGCTAGAAGAAGGTAACAAGGAATGGAGTTAAGCACATGTTGTATCAATGTCATCTTCCCTCCAACTGATAACAACTCGGAACTCCAATACCAATGTCCGCTCTTTTGATCTGCCACGACTTCTGTTCTTTCTATTTCTCTTCTTTCCCTCCCTACTATAATAGGTGTGGGGACGAGCTTGCATCAAGCCGTGGTCACACGGTCCTTCTTAGAGAAGAGATATGAGTTGAGTCAAACAAAAGAAAGAAAATGACACTAAGACAAGAAAGAAGCTAGAGAAGTCGCATAAGTCAGATAGATAGGTTGATAGAGGCAAAGGAAGCATCAGATAAAGGTTATGTTCACTCACTTTTCATTATCGTATTAGAAGTAATGCATTCATTCATGGATTCAATTATGAATTCGTGAAATTCATTAGAAGAGGTTATATAAGAAATTACTAGCATGAAAGCATTCACTCGTAATAGCGTAAAGGCAGAGCACATTCAAGTAGAAAAGTAGCAGCTAGAGAAGAAAGACGTAAAGAGAAGGCAAAGGGCCCGAAGCGGTGAATCATGTGCGTAAATGTTGAATCTGGAATTTGTTGCATCTGTCTTGGTGTTCAGTCAACTAAATGCATTGTATGCCTGGGAAATTGCATTGATCCCATTCATTCCTACTGCACCTCTTTCACCTTTAGTCTTGCTTGCGTTTGCGTGGGTTGAACGAATTTCTCCCACTCAACGTACTTTGTTATGTCTTTCAATCGGATTTCAAGCTTATGACTAATTGAGGTTACGAAGTAAGTAAATAAATAATCTCATATAATAAGGTAGTGATTCAAACAAAATGCACATATATGAAAGACCACTTTTCTTTTTCATGGATGTTCGTTAAGACAAAAAAAATGGAAGTATCAAAATGGAGCTATATAAGATAACGACTTTTGAATCAAGCGTAAAGTCACTTCCAGAAAAGGAAGAATGCTCAGCTACTACTAAAGGAGAAAGCGCCAACCACATAATGAGTGTAGAATTTTGCATCAGTCAATGCCAGTATGAAAGGCAGAACATTGTTTAAGAGATTCCCAGTTCATTCGCTAGAAAAAAGCAAGCAATTCTTCTGCTATCGGTGATGTCTTTCTTTTTCCCTTAGAAATATAGATCGAATAATAGAATCGTCCATGCCTTAGGAATTTGTCTGTATTGTATGCTTGATCTTTGATAGCAATGGAATGAGAGAGAGGTGAAAGAAGAAAGAGCAGTATTTGTTTATCAATTCTCCCGGCGGATCAGTATCACCTGGAATCGGTATTTACGATGCTATGCAATGGTTAAACCCAGATTTCAATACAATAGTTTGGAATTAGCTGCTTCAATGGGATCTGATATCCTTGTCTACAGTTATGTAATAAAAAAAACCTCATGCTTGGCGCCAATGAGGTTTTTATTTGAGAGAAAAAAGAGGACTATCCCTTCGCCATATGAAATATGAGCACTAAGTAATAATAGCATGGTTTCATTCGATATGAGAGATTTTGATTATTTTTGAAAAAATTGATTATGTATTGAAAGAGTAGTATGAGATAAAAGCAAGTTCCGATTTCATTAGAGAAATCCCTGATCATTTCTTCGGGTTTTCTCGAGTTCGCGAAACATTTCATGACGGATGGGGTGGAAATTGATTGTTCGCCCGTCTCACTCCGCATGTCCCACAAATATGTGGGCCAGGAGGCTACCTCACTCTTTATTGGTTGCCGATATATCATTACAGGTATCCTACCGTTTGATGGGTTCATGTTACCCCGAACGTACACATGACGGAGACCACCACGGTCTAAACGATGGTTACGACACTATTTACTTATGTGTATGCCTACAGGAATGACTCCTCTCCCCTTTGATTTGTGGCTACATTGGCCTGATGAAGGCTGTGTGGACCCTTATCGTATTGGGGTGGTTAGGGATTATATCTCCCAGATTCGCGAGCCTGGCGATTGGTCAGAAGACCAGTTTGTTCATCTCGCCTACCCGGATGTTGAGGAGATATTTGAGCTTTTGCTCAGAGATTGGGCCCATCTGAGGTATCTTCATTGGTACTGTAAGGTGTCAACCGAGTATTCCACTTCTTGATGGGATCTTTGGAAGGTTCCTCCTGTTTGTTATTCTTTCTCTAGGTTTCACTCCCTGAAAGAGCAGCTCGAAGAGCGCTCCCAGTGGTTCACCTATGGTTCCGCATTCAAATGTTGGGAATTGTATAAGAAGTGTAGAGTTCCTAGAGAACTTGTCTCTCTTCAGGATGAGAGGAGGCGAGCAACTACCAAGGACGTTGGTCGTCTTGCAAACGGTTAGTAAACCTGTCGATATATAAGACTTTAGGCGTGGACAAAGAATGCTTATTTGAGTGTGGGTTGGAAGATGCCTATACTCATTCGGTATGTTCAAAAGTGAATGAGTCGAGAACCAATATTGGACAGGGAAGAGAGGGGAACGATTTATTATACAAACTATGGCACGAAAGGGAAATCCTATTTCGGTAAGACTTGCTATGGATCATAGTCCATATTCAAGTTGGTTTAGTGATTATTATTATGGTAAATTAGTGTATGAAGATGTCAATATGAGATCTTATTTCGGTTCGATATGCCCACCTACGATCTCCACCTTTGGCTTTCGTCTAGGTAGGTGTCTCCTACATTTTCCCAAAGGGAAATTCATTCATTTCTTTCTGCCTCTGCCCCGTGGACAGAAACCATGTGACTTTTCAAGACCCGAAAAGGAGAAGGGCACATGGTGGGCATTTCGGAAAGTTGGGCCGATCGGGTGTCTTCTCAACGGTACGAAGGAAGAACGAACCAACGTGAGAGGCCAGGAGGCTTTTGGGGGGCAGAATGGGAGGGGTCCCCAAGGGAGAAGCAAAATGCAATCCGGATTTGGCCGAAAAAATGCAACGTTATGGATACCATGGATCGGGCCGATCACCATCAAGAAAGAATCATCCTTCGGATTCTAAAGAACTTCGGGTCATCGGGGCATCTATGCATCCGAAATATGTCGAGCTTGTAAATTACAGGGACTTCCTGATAGAAAATGACGACTCCCTCAGAAAAATGAAGTTATTCAAATTCTTTTTACCAAAGAAGTCTCGCTCTGACGGCCCGAAGACTCATCCACAAAAAGGACCCTCCCTGAAGGGCGCCCCTCCTTGAATTTTTCGATCATGCAATACTGGAGAAATACAAAGAAAAAAATGAATTTTGACCCCGTCGTAGTTCTCAATCATTTCGTGGCACCGGGCCTATCTGAACCATCGGGGATTCGGGGAGCAAAGCGGGGGCACCGAATATGCTCTCGCATCGCTTTTTTGTAGAAAGCTCGACCAGCGAGAAAAAGTGTTTGGCCCAAGACAAAAATCGCTGGAACAACAAAAACCACCATCTCGCTCTTTCCTTTCTTCGATGCCACCTTTTTCTTTCCCAGGGATGGGGTTGGGTCTACCCGGCAGGGCCGGGAACAACTCTGGAGTCAATTAAGTCAAAAATGTTGGAACCTCATGGGTAAGGATAAGGTCATGGAATTGATAGAGAAATGCAGGGAACCCGGTAGTACCGGAGAATTGATAAAGGGAATAGAGATGATGATAGAGATCATACTTACAAATAGAATAATTCCGTATGGGTACAACTCTTATTTGAATGAAGTGAAAAAAATGCGATCCTTTTTGTCGGAGAGAACAAAGATGGAGACCTCCATTGAGTCGGTAAAGATCAAATCTATTTATCAAAGTGCTTCTCTGATTGCACAAGACATCTCTTTTCAACCGAGGAACAAAAGAAGATCATTTCATTCCATTTTGAGTCACATAGTCAAGGATATTTCCTCCAGGAGGACAAAAGAGGTGGAGGGGATATGTATTTGTTGTTCAGGTCGATCAAAAGGTGCAGAAATGTCCCAAACTGAATGCGGAAAGTATGGAAAAACATCTCATAATTTGTTTCCCTAGTAAGGGAGAAGGTGGAACAAGCACACTTGTAGAGCGCAGTACAACGGAGAGTTGTATGCTGTGTTCGGGAAGGATGAATCACTCAAGAAAAAGATTGATTCTCTCCCAATTGGTTAGATTGTAGGTGCGATGATTTACTTCACGGGTGAGGAATAAGGTGGCTCAACCTTCAGGGAGAGGGGTCTGGTTCAAGTCCAGGATGGCCCAGCTGTGCCAGGGAAAAGAATCAAAAAAGCAACTGAATCCTTCATGCATGCTCCACTTGGCTCAGGGGGATATAGCTCAGTTGGTAAAGCTCCGCTCTTGCAATTGGTTCGTTGCGATTACGAGTTGGAAGTCTAATTGTCCAGGCAGTAATGATAGTATCTTGTACCTGAACTGGTGGTTCACTTTTTCTAAGTAATGGGGAAGAGGACCAAAACATGCCACTGAAAGACTCTACTGAGACAAAGATGGGCTGTCAACAACATAGAGGAGGTAGGATGGGCAGTTGGTCAGATCTAGTATGGATCGTACATGGACGATAGTTGGAGTCGGTGGCTCTCCTAGGGTTCCCTCATCTGGCTGGGGAAGAGGATCAAGTTGGCCCTTGCGAACAGCTTGATGCACTATCTCCTTACAACCCTTTGAGCTAAATATGGAAAAAGGAAAGAAAATCCATGGACCGACCCCATCGTCTCCACCCCGTAGGAACTACGAGCCCAAGGACGCCTTCGGCATCTAGGGGTCGCGGACCGACCGTAGACCTTGTTCAATATCAATAAGTGGAACACATTAGCTGTCCGCTCTTCAGTTGGACAGTCAGGGTCAGAGAAGGGAAATCACTCATTCTTAAAACCAAAACTAGTATTCTAAAAATCAAAGAGTTGGGAGGAAAAATGGGGAGACCGTTCCTGGTTCTCCTGTAGCTGGATCCTCTGGAACCACAAGAATCCAATCCTTAGAATGGGATTCCAACTCAGTACATTTTGCTATTTTGAGAAGAGTTTCTCTTTGGAGAGCATAGTATGATGAAAGTTGTAAGCTGTGTTTGGGGGGAGTTATTGTCTATCGTTGGCCTCTATGGTAGAATTAGTCGGAGAGGCCTGAGAGGCGGTGGTTTACCCTATGGCGGATGTTAGCGGTTCGAGTCCACTTATCTCCAGCCCGTGAACTTAGCCGATACTATGATTTAATTTTTCCGATTCGGTAGTTTGATCTATGATTTCTCATTCATGGACGTTGATAAGATCCTTCCATTTAGTAGCACCTTAGGATAGCATAGCCTTATTAAATGAAATGGTGAGGTTCAAACGAGGAATTACGGTGGATACCTAGGCACCTAGAGACGAGGAAGGGCGTAGTAAGCGATGAAATGCTTCGGGGAGTTGAAAATAAGCATAGATCTATCCCGTATAGGTTAACCTTTCAAACTGCTACTGAATCCATGGGCAGACAAGAGACAACCTGACGAACTGAAACATCTTAGTAGCCAGAGGAAAAGAAAGCAAAATCCCATAGTATCAGTGAGAGAAATAGGAGCGAAATGGCCGTGAAAATGGGGTTGTTGGAGAGCAATACAAGCGTTGTGTTGATAGGTGAAGCAATGGAGTGTTGCACCCTAGATGGTGAGAGTCCAGTAGCTAAACACTAGTTTATGCTCTGACTCGAGTAGCATGGGGCACGTGGAATCCCGTGTGAATCAGCAAGGACCACCTTGCCAGGTTAAAGACTCTTGGGTGACTGATAGCGAAGTAGTACTGTGAGGGAAAGGTGAAAAGAACCCTCGGAAATAGAACATGAAACTGTGCCAAGCAGTGGGAGGATAAATGTGATCTCTGACCGCTGTTGAAGAATGAGTCGGCGACTCATAGGCAGTGGCTTGGTTAAGGGAACCCACCATAGCCGTAATGAAAGCAAGTCTTCATAGGGCAGTTGTCACTGCTTATGGACCCCAACCTGGGTGATCTATCCATGACCTGGATGAAGCTTGGGTGAAACTAAGTGGAGGGATGAAGTAGTGCCTGCTTTCGGCGTTAGGAATAGCAAATACTCGCACCTTCCAGCTTACCCGACGCTTCCCTGGAGGGTACATAGAGATCATTGAATCCTCATCCAATTGGACAAGCAAAGTAACTTCGGCATAGAGAACTCAGTCAACAGTCGAGATCAGAATTGGACAACCAACGATCAGAAAAATGACGACTTTCTCTAGGGACCGGTTGATACCAATCAAAAGGGAAAGTGTCTTCGTCAGGTTCCTCCTCACCAAGATCAATGATTTTCTTCGGTGAGAACAAAGCGAATAACTATGCATAGAGACGCCCACGATGACTTAGCAAACGGCCAGGTAATCTGATCTGATCTGCCCCATTTTCTTGCTAAACCTAAGACACACGATCCCAGAGACTAACGGAAAATTGATTCCTAAAGCACAGGAAGAAGAAAGTCCCCCCAGCTAAGTGCTACACTTTAGGGCAAACCTTATGGTTTGGGAAAATACATCCCACAGTGGGCCATTTCAAATCTGTAAGTTGGTCTCTCTCCGCTAGGAAGGTCTCGAGCTGTGCTCTATTAGCTAGATGTAAACAGCAGAGTCAAAGAGTTCTCCCTCATAGAACACCAGATGTGTGGTGTTCATCCTTAGTTGGATGTTGGAGAGAGTAGAACTATATGTTCTAAAGGTCAAGAGTGGCGCTGTCAAACTCAAATTGATTGATTCCTTCTCATAAATCATCCAAAATCCTTGTTGCCTAAAATGTGATGCCACGTCTGACTGCTACTGAATTCCCTGTTGGCTCAGAAGAATGTGACAAAGAAAAAGGGTCGGTGGGAATAGGATCAGGCTCATGAAAAAGAGTGAGGTCCTCTCCCTATCGGTCCAGTCACTCCGTACCACGACATTGAACACATGACTCATACCCATTTTGGAATGGGGAGCTCATAAGCATTGGCGTGGAGGCGTCGCAACACTTGGTATGGACCTACTCGCTTGGCATGCAATTTCTTTATAGATCCCCGTAGGAATCTCTCTATTTGGTCATACCCGAAGCATGACTTGATCCCAGATATTGAAAAAAAACCCACGATGAGCAGTAGATTTTTCATGCTCATAGTGGGATGCAATCTTTTGCCTGATCTCAGAATGCAAGTCATGAAGATGTTGTGCAAATGAAAAAGATTAAGAGTTGACTAGACCTAGAAGATACAGGTAAGGGGGCAAGGTCTATAGGCTTCCTAGGCTGTCGTGACAATCCCAAAAGGGGAAAGACCAGTAGAATGGTTCACCGAACTACGCGAAAATACACGAACTCTGTCATGTGTCAGATCCTATCCCACCCCGAAGGGTAGTCACCAATCAAAGACCCCAGAGGCCAGACTACGAGGGACAACCTCAGTCTGCCCATCAGTCAGTGGGTGATATGCACTGGAGAACTGTAGCTTTGTGTTGAGTAATTTCCAGAGGGTCTTCCAAAAAGAACTCATGAACTTGCCGGTTAGAGACGATTGTTTTGGGTAATCCGTCTATCACATAGAAGGTGAACAATCTCTCTGACAAAACATTTTGCAATATGTGAAGCATCAGCGGTCTTGTTGCAAGGAACAAAGTGTGCCATCTTGGAGAATCTATCCACTACAAAAAGGATGGAATCATCGTGCAAGTAGACCCAACACGAAATCCATGTGGATATCCTGCCCCTAGAAGGGGGATGTGGAATAGGAAGAGGCATGTACAATCCCATGTTCTGCTTCTTCTCTTTGGCAGTGTGACATGTGAGACATTGTGCCACAATGCGTGCCACATCACACTTGAGGCTAGGCCAATAGAACCCCGCCTCAACCATGAGTCTTGTCACTCCTACTGCCTCGCCTGCATGCAACTCCCAAATGAGGCGTGTAGGGATCCGACCCGAGGGCGATCGAGAGAGCGATTCTAAAGGAGATTGGGGGGGGGGATAGTGGCCTTGGCAGAGGCCAAGGGAATGAAGAAGATAATGTATCGAGCTAGGTGCAGATGATCGAGAGGAACCAAGATCTATAGAATGTGGCTGATGGCGGTGACAATTCGACATAGGAAGCGAGACCTCAGAGATACTTTGATGAATGTGAGGAATGGTCTACAAGATGAGAACTCTGGAGGACATCAAAGTTGAAAAGGTCGGTATTCATCCTGCGCTTTCCTTTTCTGATAAGGCTAAGAGAGTGTTGAGCAGACCATGGAGGTACTAGATCCTGTTTAGACAGCTGGATGTAAAGATCTTGTACCAGGTTCTCGTGACGAGAATTAGGAATCTCTGGAGACCAGCGGCACACTGAAGTCTGATAGATCTAGAAAAAGACTTCTATTTTTATATTGTCCAATTTGCGAGTGAACAAGATTACTACAATGTGATGCTGGGAGGGCCATGGACCCTGTTCGGTTCTTATCTCATAGTCAAGCCATGGAGGATTCAATCCAGGTGAAGGAAAACACAACTGTGGTGTGGCTGTGGATTCCGGGCTTACCAATCTCATATTATCATGAGGAGAGTTTGCGGGCGATTGGGGGATAGGCGGGTACTGTGAGGGAGGTCGATAGGAATACAAGAGGCATCCAGAGAGGAAAATTTGCTAGAATTGCGGTTGAGGTTGACCTGAATAAACCACTGATGTCTAAGATAAGGATTGATGGTCTTTGGTATTTGGTGGAATACGAAAGTTTGCCACAAATATGTCCCTGTTGTGGAAAAGCTAGGCATGAAGCCACTGGATGTCCGATTAGGCAGGAGGATAACAGGAATGTCAACTTGGGTGAAGGGGAGACGGACAAAGGCTGAAATGGAGAAGGATGAGGAGTTTGGTACCTGGATGAAGGCCCCTCACAAGATGATAAGACCAAGACAATCATATCCCCAAAAACAAAAGAGACAGGAGGCTAGGGGAAGGGAAGGTAACAATAGGTTTGGAAACTAAGAAGAAATCCATTTGGAGAAGACGAGATACGGGAAAAGTAATATTAAATTAGCCCGCCTGTTACTGATAAGAATCTGAACAAGGAAAGAACCGCACCAAGAGAAGAGGAGTTGCCACTCCAAGATATTACCAATATTGTTGTTATGGAATTGGAAAAGGGGGGAAGAAAGAACGAGGTTGAGAAGGGGAAAGGAGACAGCAGGCATGACAAGAGGAATAGGGAAGAGGGGGTTCATACTGTGGTTGTTTTGAAGGGGGACCAAATGGTGGTGGAATCCCAGGAAGGGGATAACAAGGGGGTTGAGGGCTTGGAATGATCTCAATTTAGCTGGGTGCCTGAGACTGTTCAGAAGGAGACTGGGGGGAGAATAAGATCCACCTGATCCGGGTGAGGAAGGGGTGGAGTTGGCCAGCTTAGGAGAAAGAGTAGGGAGGGTGGGGAAGCAAGGTATTCTCCCTACCACCTAAAACAGAAGCCCCAGCTGGTGGAGGAGAGGGAAGAGGTCCCTAGGGAAGGTAGTGTGGAGAGTGTTTCTGGGAAGGAAGGGGTCGTAAGGCTAGTAGGAGTTCTTGATTTTCTTCTTTGATTTGAAAGATAAGGGGAGTCCAGGAGGACACTGGTGGCCTTCAGTCGTGAGCTTTTTTTTGTTCCTGATCTGGTGCATCAGTTACCTTCAAATCTCACATCAATTTTCTTACCCTCCCCTTCCCCCCCCCCCGAATCCCTCCTATGTACATAGGACCACATTCATTCTCCAACACTCGAATCAATACCTTCATCGAATGGGTGAGACAGCAGGGCTTGCTGGAACAGATACACTGAATTGGGTGGGCCCACCCAGAAGGTCGGCCTCGAAACATCTATGTTCGTTGGTTGGTAGGAGCGGAAGTTCTTTGGAAGTATCTAATCAAAAAAGAAAAGAATCATAAATCAAATATGATAAGAAAAAATGGCAATCAAAAGATATTGTATAGGGAGAGAGGAAAGGAAGATGCAGAAGACAAGACAGGGAATCTCTACAATGACACTGTAGAAAATCAAGAGATGTAGCGCAGCTTGGCATTTTGTTTGGGTCAAAAATGGCACGGGTTCAAATCCTTTCATCCCTTACCCCCTTTCTATGGTTATGGTACGAGGGGCAGGGAAAAGGGTTGAGATCGATGAAAATTGGACAGGAGAAGGTAGGGACAAAATGATCTTTATCATGACTTCTTTCCTGTCGTAAGAAAGCGCTCTTAGTTCAGTGCGGTAGAACATAGGTCTCCAAAACCTGATGTCGTAGGTTCAAATCCTATAGAGCATGAGATGGTTTCATCATATCTTGTGTGACCCAAGAAACACTTTCAAGGTCCCTATGATTCAACCATTTCCGTGTAGCTGACTGGGGACAACCTCATTCTGTTAGGAACTACAATAATGCCCTATTGGTTGGCTCGGTATTGTGGGAGAATATTTCTTCTACAAAAAATTGAGAAACACGGAGGGGCGAAATTTGCTCTTTAAACAAAGACAATAAAAAACAATGCTTGCCTCATATGGGCTGGAATGGAGGGGTACTGGAAATGCCAGGAGAGGAACTAAGTGGCTTGACCTTCAGGGAGAGGAATGAATAAGGGACAGAAAAGAACTCTCGGGGAGATCGAGCTGGATAGACTTCCCATGTGTTCCTTCTATTTGCAGAAAATAGCTTATTTACTTCACCAGTTCATGCCCATTAAAAACAAGAAAGAACAGTATACCCAAGCCGCTTTTTGTTATGAATGAATAATTAGAGGATTCCACTTATTCACTTAGAGTCGGCTTGCCCATTAGTGTAGGGCTTGTAGTGGAATTATGCGTTGAACCTGAGCTTGTGTGGGATTCACTTAGGTAACGGACTTTCTTGAAGAGGATAGGAAAAAGAGGGACTTGCCTAAGCATAGGTCAAGGGCACTGGGAATAGAGCGAAGGGGATGAGACATATTACCCCCCGAACTCGAATGGTACCCATACTATAGGGACTCCCATCAAGCACCAAGACAAGAAAGGTCATAGTCAATCAATGGGAATAGCATAATTCCAACTCCTCTCCCTAACGGTCGAGTCACTTTGTACCTCAACCTCGACCAGTTGAGAGTTTCCAACTCCTCTCACTCTTTGAAATGAAAGCATTAACTACTCCTCTCTTGGAGAAAGAGTGGTAATAGATGTCGAGGGCCTGATCTTATACACACTGGGGATATTTACTACTCCTACTGCTATTAAACTAACAAGAAAAAGGCGAGATTTGAAATCAAACAGCTCCGGGTAAGAGGGATCAATAGGCATGAAATACATAGGAGTCAATCCCCTCGAAGGTCCATGGCCTACCATTGAAAGTGACTCCAATTAGCTCTGGCTTAAGGGATGACGACTTAGAGGGAGGGTGATGGCCCTTCTACTCGATCGAATAGAGAAGAAAATGATGAGCTGGCTAGAACAGCAGATCAATCTCTTTACAAGGAGACTGTTGGATCTCAAACAAAAGCGCTACCCTAGAACTGCAATTGCGGGAGCACACCTCTCGACTAGATCGCTTAGAACTCAAACTGCAACAGGAGGGGATGACCTAGAAATACAATGCAATCGAATCGGCTGGACCGAAACCCTCCAGAATAGCCATGGAGATTGTTAGAGCGTGAGAGCGAGAGTAAGCGGAGGAAAAACCGCATATGAGGACAAGAATTTCAAAGACAAAGCTTTCCTTGCTTTCTCGCTGGAAGTTGGCCTGCCTTTACCAACTTCTTCCTTTACTGTTGGATTTTCTATACCTGATTGCTTACTCACTTGCCTAAGGGAAAGGACTACATACAACTATGGGTACTACTTATACATGGAAATAGAGTTTGATTACCTGGGGCCCAAGCGGAAGAAAGAAGTTCTTACTGGGAAGAGAAGTTGGTCTGATGAATTCTGTAGTCTCTCTGAGGAGACGAAAAAAGTAAATCTCTGCATATATTGGATGGAGGGGTAGAAGATAGACAGAGGCTTAGATTGACCATGGAGGGAGATCTCGGGTCTTCAGGCGTAGGCTTTTTTCCAGCCAGGGAGCTCGGGAGACTCTGTAATCATTATTTTGATCGTTGAATTGCAACTACTGTGTTGTGCCCCACCTGACAAGAGCTATACCCATACGTACAAGGGTGCCTCTACTATACGGGACTAGAACTAGAAAAATGGGGATTTCCTAAAAGACAAGCAAGCGCCAGAATCAAAGCATCCAATTTCCTATTTCTCAAAAGCCAATAAAGTAGATAGGAGGAGCAGCTGGGGCTGGGCACTGACTATGGTCTATTGATCTTAACCTGAGTCTCGGTTAAGGAAGGCTCCCAGGAAGAACTTATGGTTTTGAGAAGCTGGTGCAGAGGACCTTTTCTATTTGAAGATTTCTACGCCATTTGAATAAAACAATTAGAAGAAGAGAAGAAAGAAGGAGAGTGGGGTCAGAATTCCATCTTGATTCGAGCCACCTTTCTTATCTTAGGTCTTAGGTAGAACCTTCCCATTAGATAGCCAAGAAGAAGAAGAATAGCTCGTACGACCTTTCCTTTGATTTCTGCTTTGCACCTTTCACTCTGCACCTGACCTTACATCTAGAATCGAATCTATGACATTCAGACTTATATAGAGATTTTGGACTTTGACCCCAGAAGAAATAAGGTGGTTTTGGCAAACTTGAATGAGACCAGGCCTTATCCATAGAGGGTGAATGAAACTTAACAGCAGCATCAAAGCACTCAAACTTGTTATTCTATTAGATAGAAGGGATTCATAGCCCAGTCTCGTACACAAAAGGGAATCCACTTCTTTGAGGTAGAAAGAAACCCTGCCCCGGTTCGGTGTGCTTCCTTCATCTGTAGTACTTGGTGCTTACTGGATAACCCACGAAAACTGTATGCGCAACTCGCCTCTTTCTATTGAAGTATCCGCCTTCTTTAGCCTCTTTGGTGACAGATAAGCCATCTAACCATAGACCAGAGTTCATCAGTAGGCTTTTGCTTCTAGCCAAATATATGGTATAATTCTGTTTACTTGCTTCTATTGCTTGCCGGTTACGCCGACTCCTTTTTTTTACTCAACAATCCTTGTGACAAGATCAGTTAGAGTCAGAGGTCAAACCCTGGAGCCAAATCATTGTTGACTTTCGCCCCTTGGTCTCTCGCTTTCATTGCGAAACCTTTCATCTAAAACTCTATCTATAGCTAGAGAAATTCCTATTCTTTCTCACACGGAGGATTTCCTTTTTCATGTCGTGAACCTGAAACTCATTCTTTTAATCTTTTCATCTCCAACCGCTCATTAGCTTTTGCCACGTTCACGTTTCTAAAGTCTTCCCTCGCTTACCTTATGGGACCTCAGACTTCACTATCGTTTTGATGGGCCGTTCCGCCGGCTATTTCTTTTTGATGGCCTGGCGCCGTGATCAAAACTACGTATATAAATATCAGTAAGTAAATAGGACCTCATTTTCAGAAAGATCAGTGAATTGTTTGCCTACCCGCGCTCACTCACTTCACTAGCCGAATTGCTTTCTCTCTTCCCTCTTTGCCCACCTCTATTCCGTTGAATGCTATTCAGTCTGGGATCGAGCCCTTCTATTCGGGTTATAGCTTTCTTCCAACAGCGGATTCATTCGAAAGAACTGATTTCGTACTTATTCAGTGGAATGCTCCTACATGTTACTCACTATCTTGACTCACTATCTTCTTTTCTTTCGAATCATCGAGACAAACTCCTTCTATTTCTATAAGTAGGCGATTCGATTCCTTTTTCTTTAGTCTTTCTTTCTTTCTTTGATTGAGTATTGGATAGCGGAGAGACAGAGACTCACCGCTTTTGTAACATCCCTGACCTGGGTTATGAGTTAACCCTAGGTGTTTTGCTTAATTATGTAATTAGATGTTTGTGATTATCTATTGATAATGTAATTAAAGCTCCTGAGGAATATATTTTTCCCTTTCTGTCCTTTTAAAACAATATTGTAATATTGTTTTGTTAAAAGTGGACTTATGTGCAAATTACCCAATTAAAGGGGTTAACTTGCAAATTGCACATGTTTAGATGTTCCTCTGATGATAAGACATCATAAGAATGAATTTGATAAATTATTATGGATTCTCTAAGCTTGGGCACCAAAAGGCAGCTTGTGGAGCAATCATTGTGCTTTAAACCCTAGTTTTGGTATAAAGTGCAATTTACCAAAAACATGGGGTGCAACTTGTAAAATACATCTTCTAGAGTATATTGTATGACTCTTTGCATCATTTAGAGTAAAAATGATGAAGGGGGTGCTTCTTTTGAATAATCAAATAAAGAAGGATAACCTTTATAATTAAATAACCAAGTTATAAGCAAAATGACCCTTTTATGTGTGCAACTTAGTAAGATGCTTGGCTTCTTTTCCTCTAAACCTTGGATAAAGGAGGAGTTTTGCTTAAGTATAGAAAGTAAGGGCGTGGACAAGAAGGAGAGAAGGACCCATATGAGAAATAGAAGAAAAGATTGTCCTTATCTTGAAAACATGCCCAAAGTATATATACACCTTTCTTTTACAACCAAGGGATTGTTTCCCTTTCCCCCTTCACTTATCTCTTGCTTTGGCCGACTAAGGAAGGAGCTCAGGAGCAGGGGAGAATGGCCAAGTAGGTTTGGGTAAGCTTTGGTTATCTTCTAGCTCGGATTCATGGAGGAAATCATGATACAAGGTTGGTTTGCTAGTTTTTCTTACTAAGTTCTTCTTTCTAGCCATCCTTTCCAACCAATTCTTGAAGAAGAAACCTTAGATGACTTGTGGAGCTCAAGCCACCATTAAATCTTTGAAGCTTGGAGCTCTATAGCTGGTTCTAAGGCGGGTTTTATAACTCTAAACCCTTAAACTTTGTTATGCATCTTTCTTTCTTGCAAAAGTAGTTTGTTCTTCTTTCCCCCATCCTTTCTTGCTTTCTTGCAACTAAAACCATGAAGAACAGACCTGGATCTGGAGGTAGAAGAAGGGGGGTGTGAATACCAATGTTACTTTAGCAAACGGTCTAAACAGTTTGGAGGTTTGCAAAACCGTTTGAGGGGGAAACGGTTTCACAAGGTCGGTTGGAGAAAACGGTCTCCAAGACCGTTTGGTTGAGTTGACCAAGTGTTGACCGTTTGGGAATCTCGTTCCTAATTATGTAGGCTAATGACCGTCCAAATTTGAGGGGTTAACTCGAAAGGAATCATAGGTTTAAGGCCAATCTATTAAGCAAATCGAATTGAATTAAGTGCTGATTTCTAATCTAATTAACTGGACCTGTTTGGGAAAACGGTTTCAAAACTGTTTGATATGGTTGACCAAGCATTGACCGTTTGGGATTCTTGTTCATAATGATTTTTATTAATGACCCACCAAATTTTAGTGGTTAACTCTAAAAGAATCGTGGGTTGAAGGCTAATCGATTAGGGAAAACTAATTGGATTAAGTGCTGATTTTCAATTTTAAGTAATTCGACTTTTTGGGAAAACGGTTTCAAAACCATTTGAGATGGTTGACCAAGCGTTGACCGTTTGCGATTACTGTTCCTAATGATGTTGGTTAATGACTCACCAAAATTGATGGATTAATTCAAAACGAGTCATGATTTGAAGGCTAATCAATTGGGCAAACCCCAAGTGAAATCAGTGCTGAAATCCCAATGAGTTAATTTGAGATTTTGGGTTGATTAGCCAAACGGTTTCAAAACCGTTTGGGGATCATCCAAATGGTCTCACGACCATTTGGGGGTCACCCCAAGACCGTTTGGAGGTCTGGGGTCAAGTATAGTTGATCAATTGAAGGTCCGAAGGTACCAATCATATTGCAATTAAGTGCTGATTTGATGATCAACTCGATAGACCAATCCTTGATGATTTTTCACTAGAATCCAAAGGTTGGATGGGCCAAACGGTCTCAAGACCGTTTGGAGCTCATCCAAACGGTCTCAAGACCGTTTGGTGGTCACCCAAAACCATTTGGAGGTCTAGGGTTGAGTATGGTTAGGTGTTTGAAGGACTAAAGGTACCAAGTTGATCTGCAATAAATTGCTGAATTAATGAGCACTTCAATGATCCAAACCCTAACTGGATGGCTTAGATTTGAGTGATATGATGGGCAAACAGTCTCAAGACCGTTTGGAGCTCATCCAAACGGTCTCAAGACCGTTTGGAGGTCACCCAAGACCGTTTGGAGGTCTAGGGGTGAGTATGGTTAAGCAATTGATGATCTAATGTTACTAAGTTAAAGTGTAATCAATTCCTGATTTGGTGATCAATCCAATGATCCAAACCTTAATTAGTTGACTTAGATTTTGATTAGACTTTGGGTAAACGGTCTCAATACCGTTTGGGGGATGTCCAAACGATCCTAAGACTGTTTGGGCCAAGTCATGGCCCAATTGGATGTTAATTGATGGGTTCAATTTCATTTAGACTCATGTTGATGGACATTGATGGTTGATCGATTATAAACCCTAATTCAATTGGTTCCAACCATATTTGGCTATCAATTGAGGGTCAATTGAGTGTTCAATTGGTGAAGGATAAACCTAATTGGCTCAATTAATAAGTGGTTAACATATACGAGGTCAATTGAAGGGTTCAACCTTGAAAACCCTAATCGATTATAAGTGTTGATGCACTTTCTAGGTCCATGCGGTTTTGAGACATTTGGACCAAACGGTCTCAAGACCGATTGAGTCCAAACGGTCTCAAGTCCGTTTGGGGGCAAACGGTCTCAAGACCGTTTGGGGGCAAACGGTCTCAAGACCGTTTGGGCCCAAACGGTTTCAAAACTGATTGGACTCATGCGGTTTCCAAACCATTTAAGGTCATGCGGTTTAAATGGTAATTTGTTTAATCGATTTCAAAGTCAACCATCTCCAAACGGTCAACATGATGAAACGGTTTCAAGACCGTTTATGGAAAAATGGTCTTGAGTGTCATGCGGTCTTGAAGTCAACCCTAACCAAACGATTAACTCTTCCAAACGATCTCAACACCGTTTGGAGGTTGAAGTGTGAAAACGTTTCGGGTCTTTTAGGGTTAAGATTGCTTAATGCTTTGAAGGCTTAGATGGTTCAATGGTTGTTTAACCTAAACCCTAATGATACCTAAAGATATTAAGGGGATAAGTAATTAGTAGCTTGAACCCATGTTATGGTTAATGGTGAACATTACCAATGTACCCTTGAAGGGTTCAAGTAGATAACAACCCTTGATCAAGTAAACTCTAATGATTATAATGGGATGTCTTAATCTATGTAAATCAAAGATGACTTGACCTAATCTAACCTAGAGTGATGTAAACATCATCTAGTAGTGAGAGGAGAGAGAAGGCTCCTAATATGAATGTGAATCAAGTAACATGCCTTCAATATGTAAGAATGTATATGATTAGGGTATGATCCATCAAGGTGAGATCATAGAAATCCTAATCATAATGTTTAATGAATCTTAAACTAATTTGAGGGCATCAATGATGATAATTTTCATACATGATGATGCTATGAGCTCAATTCACTATGGAGTGAATAGTAAACCCTAATTTAGGGTAATAACATGTAATGTGAATAGTAAACCCTAATTTAGGGTGATCTGATAAATGGAGTAATTCAGGGATATGCCTTTGGGTATGAAACCCTAATTACAAGTTGTAATATGAGGAATCTTTATGCCTTGTGAGCTAAGAGGTTCAATAACCCTAGGTTGAAGTGATTAAATCCAAACCCTAGAAATCAAAGGTGATTTACTGATTCTTAGCACGCACGTGCTAAGGAGCACGACCGTGGTAGCTTTACTTTGCACGACCATGCAAGGTGGCACGGCCGTGGTGTTATATGAATAAATTGAAAAGAATTGGTATTGTGCTGATATTGTTATATATGCATGTCTTCAATTATGCTAATCATGCAGGTTGCTAGAAAAAGGTAATCATAGCCAGGCAAGGGTTATGATGTTTTATTCATTAAAAGCATTTTATAAGCTTTATGAATAATGATATACTATGTTGCTTGTTTTAAGATATAACATATGAGAATGATGGGTTGTAAGAGCCATGAGTAAACATCAAGGTCATGCTGATTAGACGACTTATGATGGTTTAAGGATTAAGCACCCCATTCTTAATTCATAGTAATGAAATGATTAAGAATTTATATCCATTTGATTACTAATGTGAGTTGAACTTGATACATTTAGTATTCTACTTTCATAGCTGTTGATCTAATAATTAATGCTTGGAAACATGCTTGATGATAAAAGGATACTGAAATGTACCTAACTAATCAAGTATAATCATACCATGTAGGGACCTGACCATAGATCCATCATTTTCAGATACCAAATGATGGTGAAACAGGTTTTACTAAGGTAACTCCTAGAGCATATACTTTTGAGTATATGGGGGTATATGGACGTGAATATCCTTACGTCCTAGTGTAGGAATTGATGTAGATGTACTTTAATCTTTCAACCCTTCACTATATATTCATACCAGGTGATGTACCACAAATCTCCTGAAGAAATTACTAATACCGCATCGATGAGAGATAAACAAGAAATCTTTCGATGACCAAGAGAGTTCAGAACTCCACTGAAACTCTATAGCGAAGTTTCTAGAATACCCTGGATAGCTACTACAGCAGAGACACAAGATGTCCTGCAAGTAAATCCTCTTATTGACTGAGGAAGATGAGGTCATAAGAATCCGGCTCTTTTGATGACCTATGTATGGTACCGACGTGATTTTTATAAATGGTCAGTTGGAGTATGAGAGGTATACCTCATCTCCGCAGGGCATAATAATGTTTGAAAAATATAATCAGTCGTGTAGTATAACTTCTTAGGTTGAACTACGAGAAACAATGAGTGATGTTACATTGTTTATAATAGTTTGGTTGAACAAATAATATACATGTTCTTCATATTCCTTATTTGAGATATTCCTTGATATTCAATTATGCTATAGATGAAATGATTGCTAAAGAGATATTGCCTTATCCCATGTTAAACCTGCTGTTAAATGTTATTAATTATACTGCTTATTATTATTACTTATTGCAATAACAAAGCTTCTGGCAGAGAGTTATAACTCTCGCTGGGACAATTATTCAATTGTCTCACCCCCGTGGGATTCTACTTTTTAGGTAGACGCCGAGGACGAAGAAATTCATTTAAGAATGACCAACAACAGCAGCAACAACATCAGGGGTAGTTGTGAATCTCAGGTGGAGATACTGACTGTCTAGTCTTGTAGATAGTATGTCTTATGTCGTCTCTGTACTCTCAGGTCATAGGAGTCAGTAGGTCTGAGGTTTCTAGCTTTAAGCCTTGAGATTTTGTTGTATCATGTCTTGTACAGTTAGTAGGGCAATGGATGTATGTAATCGCTCGAGAGGTGATTCCATAGAGATGTAATGTTAAAACATGATGTAAACTGTTTATCCTGTTTCTTATAAAGAAGTTTTATGGTTTAAAGATCTTTTCTTAAAAAGTTTAATTTCTAGTGATTTTTCATTATTCCGCTGCCAGTTAAACAATCGCTTCCGTAGAGTTTACCGCTTCCGCATTAGTTAATCCTATTTTCGTGAGACGGTTGCCACAATTTAGTGGTATCAGAGCTTTAGGTTCGGTGAGTCTACAAAGACATAGGACTTAGGTAGTAGAGTCTGTTCTAAGTGTCATCCAGTGTATCCGATGGTATCTTCTTCTCACATACGAGGACAAGAACTTGAAGATGACTGGACCGGATGAGGAGTTTGTTGCAGAAAGCAACAATGCTACACCAAGAAGAAGTGCAGAAGAGCAAGCAATAGAGGGACAATTACCTGAGATTCCCCTAGCTAATCCAACCATGATAAGGAATCCTTCCTTAGGAATCATTGTTGGGGAATTTAGGGCGACTATGATGTATCTAGTGGATCAAGCACTAGCAATGCAACCTAGATTACCAGCTCCTAATGATTATGTTTTGGATATCCATAGAATATGTAGCCCTCAACAGCAGGTTGAAGTAGAGGTAAATGATGAAGCATTGAACTTAGAGCAAGTCAATGCTCAACCTCGGTCTGTTGAATCAATGAACAGTAATATAGGGGTTAGAATACAAACATAAACCAGGACCTGCTATAGGTGTAGGAAACCTAGACATATCAGTCGTAATTGTCCAGAAAAGAAATATAAAGGAAGATTTTCGAAAAGACCTATTTAAACCCAGGAGCAGAGACCTGGTAGTTATAAAAGGAAGAAGTTTCTTGTGTCACCAACACAACCAGGACCTAGTGCACCAAGGCAATGGTTATCCATAAAGGGTAAGGAACCCTTTAGACCACACCGGGAACTCAGAACCCGCTATCAGGTGGACAAGTAGGGCATCTGATGAGAAATTGCCCAACCGAAAATGTTATGGAAAATCAACCTCTGAGGCAGAATCACCCCAAGACAATGAATAATCCTCGAGTCATGACAGGTTAGACGAAATAAATGTTATTCTTATATGTCTTTTTATGATCTCTTGGACAAAACTGAGAAAGTAATTGATTGAACTTTTCTTGATTAGTCCTATAAGGACTTATAATGTTGTATAAAATAGATGTTTCATGTTACATGCTTACCTCCATAAGAAAGATGAGGTATTAAAGAATTGGTCTGGATAGAAATTCGGAAAGATTAATACTTATACTTATAATGATAAGAAAAGAGAAGGAATATGGTATATACAAGTGCATATTACCTTATCTCAGTATTTATATACCCTGGACAGGTATACAATTGCTGATGATAAAGTAAATATAGAAACTCTTAGATTGTTATCTTTTTGATTGCTCTGATCAAGTAGTCATTCTGAGATAATCTAATGAGTATCATGAAATAAGAAATATGGGAATAAGGGAGGTTAACCCTATCCAGTAAAGTTGAAAGAATAATAATAAAGATTCTCCCCATGATGTGAAAATGTGATGAAACCATAAGACCTTCATGAATATGTTAGATAATAACAAGGAAAGGAACAATGTCATGTAATCATCCTTTTAAAAATTCCTATGCTAGAACAAGGAACAGTGGATGAAATGAGAGGTAAATGTTTCATGAATGGTTGAAAAATACATGAAATAATATGATATCTTATTCTCTTTCCTACTAGGAACATGGCAATGAAGTGGGTTTTAGGACACTTGATGTGCATAATATAAAGATGTTTATGTAATGAGTACTTATAAAAGTGTCAGTTTATCTTGGACTTTGGCTCCAAGGTGAGAAAATATGTAATAAGTAATGTTCTAAGATGAAAGGAAGATAAGATGTAATGTGTTGATAACATATGTAATAGATAACGAGATAAGAATGTAATAATATATCTGATGAATTATGTTGATTACCTAGAATAGTAAACAATGGAATCAATGTAAACATGTAAAATATTATGAACATCATTTTTTAGGGGTTTATGTTTTTCATAAACATATCTTTCTCCAAGATATCTATCAAATAAGTCCTTGATTGATAAGTAACTTTTCCCTATGATAAGAGAATGTACAACTAATGAGAGAATTAGTGAAAATAATAAAGAAAGTTAATATGGTATTATCAGATATGATAACACAATCAAGGTATGAAAGGGCTTATATAGTCTCAAATAATTGACAGAGTATAATTCTGATCTTAAGAAATGTTGATATAACTAAGGAACATGAGAGTATATGTTACATATGAATCTTTCCATGAAAAGTTTGTGTGGAGTAACTATGTATTGAACAAAACTCTATGATGTTCCATAATAATGAGATGTTACCTGAAGACATAATGCTATGATGTTTAAAAAAACAAATATCTGCTTCTCTTTATCTGGGATTTCGGGGACGAAATCTTTGTTAGGGGTTTATAATTTGTAAAATCCCTGACCTGGGTTATGAGTTAACCCTAGGTGTTTTGCTTAATTATGTAATTAGATGTTTGTGATTATCTATTGATAATGTAATTAAAGCTCCTGAGGAATATATTTTTCCTTTTCTGTCCTTTTTAAACAATATTGTAATATTCTTTTGTTAAAAGTGGACTTATGTGCAAATTACCCAATCAAAGGGGTTAACTTGTAAATTGTACATGTTTAGATGTTCCTCTAATGATAAGACATCATAAGAATGAAATTGATAAAGTATTATGGATTCTCTAAGCTTGGGCACCAAAAGCCAGCTTGTGGAGCAATCCTTGTGCTTTAAACCCTAGTTTTGGTATAAAGTGCAATTTACCAAAAACATGGGGTGCAACTTATAAAATACATCTTCTAGAGTATCTTGTATGACTCTAGGCATCATTTAGAGTAAAAATGATGAAGGGGGTGCTTCTTTTGAATAATCAAATAAAGAAGGATAACCTTTATAATTAAATAACCAAGTTATAAGCAAAATGACCCTTTATGTGTGCAACTTAGTAAGATGCTTGGTTCTTTTCCTCTAAACCTTGGATAAAGGAGGAGTTTTGCTTAATTCTAGAAAGTAGGGGCGTGGACAAGAAGGAGAGAAGGACCCATATGAGAAATAGAAGAAAAGATTGTCCTTATCTTGAAAACATGCCCAAAGTATATATACACCTTTCTTTTACAACCAAGGGATCGTTTCCCTTTCCCCCTTCACTTATCTCTTGCTTTGGCCGACTAAGGAAGGAGCTCAGGAGCAGGGGAGAATGGCCAAGTAGGTTTGGGTAAGCTTTGGTTATCTTCTAGCTCGGATTCATGGAGGAAATCATAATGCAAGGTTGGTTTGCTAGTTTTTCTTACTAAGTTCTTCTTTCTAGCCATCCTTTCCAACCAATTCTTGAAGAAGAAACCTTGGACGACCTGTGGAGCTCAAGCCATCATTAACGCTTCAAAGCTTGGAGCTCTAGAGCTGGTTCTAAGGCGGGTTTTATAACTCTAAACCCTTAAACTTTGTTATGCATCTTTCTTTCTTGCAAAAGTAGTTTGTTCTTCTTTCCCCCATCCTTTCTTGCTTTCTTGCAACTAAAACCATGAAGAAAAGACCTAGATCTAGAGGTAGAAGAAGGGGGGCGTGAATACCAATGTTACTTTAGCAAATGGTCTTGCATCCTTGGCCAAACGGTTTGCAAAACAGTTTGGAGGTTTGCAAAACCGTTTGAGGGGCAAACGGTTTCACAAGGTTGGTTGGAGAAAACGGTCTCCAAGACCATTTGGTTGAGTTGACCAAGTGTTGACCATTTGGGAATCTCGTTCCTAATTATGTAGGCTAATGACCCTACAAATTTGAGGGGTTAACTCGAAAGCAATCATAGGTTGAAGGCCAATCAATTAGGCAAATCGAATTGAATTAAGTGCTGATTTCTAATCTGATTAACTGGACCTATTTGGGAAAACGGTTACAAAACCGTTTGATATGGTTGACCAAGCATTGACCATTTGGGATTCCAGTTCATAATGATTTTTATTAATGACCCAACAAATTTTATGGGTTAACTCTAAAGGAATCGTGGGTTGAAGGCTAATCAATTAGGGAAACCTAATTGGATTAAGTGCTGATTTTCAATTTTAAGTAATTCGACTTTTTGGGAAAATGGTTTCAAAACCGTTTGAGATGGTTGACCAAGTGTTGAAAGTTTGGGATTACTATTCCAAATGATTTTGGTTAATGAATAACCAAAATTAATGGATTAATTAAAAATGAGTCATGAGTTGAAGGCTAATCAATTGGGCAAACCCTAATTGAAATCAGTGCTGAAATCCCAATGAGTTAATTTGAAATTTTGGGTTGATTAGCCCAAACGGTTTCAAGACCGTTTGGGGATCATCCAAATGGTCTCAAGACCGTTTGGGGGTCACCCCAAGACTGTTTGGAGGTCAGGGGTCAAGTATAGTTGATCAATTGAAGGTCCGAAGGTACCAATCATATTGCAATTAAGTGCTGATTTGATGATCAACTCGATAGATCAATCCTTGATGATTTTTCACTAGAATCCAAAGGTTGGATGGGCCAAACGGTATCAGGACGGTTTGGAACTCATCCAAATGGTCTCAAGACCATTTGGTGGTCACCAAAGACCGTTTGGAGGTCTAGGGTTGAGTATGGTTAGGTGTTTGAAGGACTAAAGGTACCAAGTTGATCTGCAATAAATTGTTGAATTGATGAGCACTTCAATGATCCAAACCCTAACTGGATGGCTTAGATTTGAGTGATATGATGGGAAAACGGTCTCAAGACCGTTTGGAGCTCATCCAAACGGTCTCAAGACCGTTTGTAGGTCACCCAAGACCGTTTGGAGGTCTAGGGGTGAGTATGGTTAAGCAATTGATGATCCAATGTGACTAAGTTAAAGTGTAATCAATTGCTGATTTGGTGATCAATCCAATGATCCAAACCTTAATTAGTTGACTTAGATTTTGATGATACTTTGGGTAAACGGTCTCAAGACCATTTGGGGGATGTCCAAATGATCTTAAGACCGTTTGGGCCAAGTCATGGCCCAATTGGATGTTAATTGATGGGTTCAACTTCATTTAGACTCATGTTGATGGACATTGATGGTTGATCGATTATAAACCCTAATTCAATTGGTTCCAACCCTATTTGGCTATCAATTGAGGGTCAATTGAGTGTTTAATTGGTTAAGGATAAACCTAATTGGCTCAATTGATATGTGGTTAACATATATGAGGTCAATTGAAGGGTTCAACCTTGAAAACCCTAATCAATTGTAAGTGTTGATGCACTTTCTAGGTCCATGCGGTTTTGAGACATTTGGACCAAATGGTCTCAAGACCGTTTGAGTCCAAACGGTCTCAAGACCGTTTGGGGGAAAATGGTATCAAGACCGTTTGGGCCCAAACGGTTTCAAAACCGATTGGACTCATGCGGTTTCCAAACCGTTTAAGGTCATGTGGTTTCAATGGCGATTTGTTTAATCGATTTCAAAGTCAACCATCTCCAAACGGTCAACATGATGAAACAGTTTCAAGACCGTTTAAGGGCAAATGGTCTTGAGTGTGATGCGGTCTTGAAGTCAACCCTAACCAAACGGTTAACTCTTCCAAACGATCTCAAGACCGTTTGGAGGTTGAAGTGTGAAAACGTTTGGGGACTTTTAGGGTTAAGATTGCTTAATGCTTTGAAGGCTTAGATGGTTCAATGGTTGTTTAACCTAAACCCTAATGATACCTAAAGATATTAAGGGGCTAAGTAATTAGTAGCTTGAACCCATTTTATGGTTAATGGTGAACATTACCAATGTACCCTTGAAGGGTTCAAGTAGATAACAACCCTTGATCAAGTAAACCCTAATGATTATAATGGGATGTCTTAATCTATGTAAATCAAAGATGACTTGACCTAATCTAACCTAGAGTGATGTAAACATCATCTAGTAGTGAGAGGAGAGAGAAGGCTCCTAATATGAATGTGAATCAAGTAACATACCTTCAATATGTAAGAATGTATATGATTAGGGTATGATCCATTAAGGTGAGATCATAGAAAACCTAATCATGATGTTTAATGAATCTTAAACTAATTTGAGGGCATCAATGATGATAATTTTCATACATGATGATGCTATGAGCTCAATTCACTTTGGAGTGAATAGTAAACCCTAATTCTAGGGTAATAACATGTAATGTGAATAGTAAACCCTAATTTAGGGTGATCTGATAAATGGAGTAATTCAGGGTTATGCCTTTGGGTATGAAACCCTAATTACAATTTGTAATATGAGGAATCTTTATGCCTTGTGAGCTAAGAGGTTCAATAACCCTAGGTTGAAGTGATTAAATCCAAACCCTAGAAATCAATGGTGATATGCTGATTCTTAGCACGCCCGTGCTAAGGAGCACGACCGTGGTATCTTTACTTTGCACGACCATGCAAGGTGGCACAACCGTGGTGTTATATGAATAAATTGAAAAGAATTGGTATTGTGCTGATATTGTTATATATGCATGTCTTCAATTATGCTAATCATGCATGTTGCTAGCAAAAGGTAATCATAGCCAGGCAAGGGTTATGACGTTTTATACATTAAAAGCATTTTATAAGCTTTATGAATAATGATATACTATGTTTCTTATTTTAAGAGATTACATATGAGAATGATGGGCTGTAAGAGCCATGAGTAAACATCAAGGTCATGTTGATTAGATGACTTCTGATGGTTTAAGGGTTAAGCACCCCATTCTTAATTCATAGTAATGAAATGATTAAGAATTTATATCCATTTGATTACTAATGTGAGTTGAACTTGATACATTTAGTATTCTACTTTCATAGCTGTTGATCTAATAATTAATGCTTGGGAACATGCTTGATGATAAAAGAATACTGAAATGTACCTAACTAATCAAGTATAATCATACCATGTAGGGCCCTGACCATAGATCCATCATTTTCAGAGACCAAATGATGGTGAAATAGGTTTTCCTAAGGGAACTCCTAGAGCATATACTTTTGAGTATATGGGGGTATATGGACGCGAATATCCTTACGTCCTAGTGTAGGAATTGATGTAGATGTACTTTAATCTTTCAACCCTTCACTATATATTCATGCCGTGTGATGTACCACGAATCTCCCGAAGAAATTACTAATACCGCATCGATGAGAGATAAACAAGAAATCTTTCGATGACGAAGAGAGTTCAGAACTCCACTGAAACTCTATAGCGAAGTTTCCAGAATACCCTGGACAGCTACTACAGTAGAGACACAAGATGTCCTGCAAGTAAATCCTCTTACTGACTAAGGAAGATGAGGTCATAAGAATCTGGCTCTTTTGATGACCTATGTATGGTACCGACGCGATTTTTATAAATGGTCGGTTGGAGTATGAGAGGTATACCTCATCTCCGCAGGGCATAATAATGTTTGAAAAATATAATCAGTCGTGTATTATAACTGCTTAGGTTGAACTACGAGAAACAATGAGTGATGTTACATTGTTTATAATAGTTTGGTTGAACAACTAATATATGAGATATGCCTTGATATTCAATTATGCTATAGATGAAATGATTGCTAATGAGATATTGCCTTATCTCATGTTAAACCTGTTGTTAAATGTTATTAATTATACTGCTTATTATTATTACTTATTGCAATAACAAAGCTTCTGGCAGAGAGTTATAACTCTCGCTGGGACAATTATTCAATTGTCTCACCCCCGTGGGATTCTACTTTTTAGGTAGATGTCGAGGACGAAGAAATCCATTTAAGAATGACCAACAACAGAAGCAACAACATCAAGGGTAGAAGTGAATCTCAGGTGGAGATACTGACTGTCTAGTCTTGTAGATAGTATGTCTTATGTCGTCTCTGTACTCTCAGGTCCTAGAAGTCAGTAGGTCTGAGGTTTCTGGCTTTAAGCCTCGAGATTTTGTTGTATCATGCCTTGTACAGTAAGTAGGGCAATGGATGTATGTAATCACTCGAGAGGTGATTCCATAGAGATGTAATGTTAAAACATGATGTAAACTGTTTATCATGTTTCTTATAAAGAAGTTTTATGGTTTAAAGATCTTTTCTTAAAAAGTTTAATTTCTAGTGATTTTTCATTATTCCGCTGCCAGTTAAACAATCGCTTCCGTAGAGTTTACCGCTTCCACATTAGTTAATCTTATTTTCGTGAGACGGTTGCCACAATTTAGTGGTATCAGAGCTTTAGGTTCACTGAGTCTACATAGACATAGGACATAAGTAGTAGAGTTTGTTTTAAGTGTCATCCAGTGTATCTGATGGCATCTTCTGCTCACATAGGAGGAGAAGAACTTGAAGATGACTGGACCGGACAGGGAGTTTGCTGCACAAAGCAACAATGCTACACCAAGAAGAAGTGCAGAAGAGCAAGCAATAGAGGGACAATTACCTAAGATTCCCCTAGCTAATCCAACCATGATAAGGAATCCTTCCTTAGGAATCACTGTTGGGGAATTTAGGGCGACTATGATGTATCTAGTGGATCAAGCACTAACAATGCAACCTAGATTACCAGCTCCTAATGATGATGTTTTGGATATCCATAGAATATGTAGCCCTCAACAACAGGTTGAAGTAGAGGTAAATGATGAAGCATTGAACTTAGAGCAAGTCAATGCTCAACCTCAGTCTGTTGAATCAATGAACAGTAATATAGGGGTTAGAATACAAACAGAAACCATGACCTGCTATAGGTGTAGGAAACCTGGACATATCAGTTGTAATTGTCCAGAAAAGAAATATAAAGGAAGATTTGAGAAAAGACCTATCTAAACCCAGGAGCAGAGACCTGGTAGTTATAAAAGGAATAAGTTTCTTGTTTAACCAACACAACCAAGACCTAGTGCACCAAGGCAATGGTTATCCAGAAAGGGTAAGGAACCCTTTAGACCACACCGGGAACTCAGAGCCCGCTATCAATGTGGACAAGTAGGGCATCTGATGAGAAATTTCCCAGCCGGAAATGTTATGGAAAATCAACCTCTGAGGCAGAATCACCCCGAGACAATGAATAATCCTCGAGTCATGACAGGCTAGACGAAATAAATGTTATTCTTGTATGTCTTTTTATGATCTCTTGGACAAAACTGAGAAAGTAATTGATTGAACTTTTCTTGATTAGTCCTATAAGGACTTATAATGTTGTATAAAATAGATGTTTCATGTTACATGCTTACCTTTATAAGAAAGATGAGGTATTAAAAAATTGGTCTGGATAGAAATTCGGAAAGATTAATACTTATACTTATAATGATAAGAAAAGAGAAGGAATATGGTATATACAAGTGCATATTACCTTATCTCGATATTTATATACCCTGGCCAGGTATACAATTGCTGATGATAAAGTAAATATAGAAACTCTTAGATTGTTATCTTTTTTATTGCTCTGATCAAGTAGTCATTCTGAGATAATCTAATGAGTATCATGAAATAAGAAATATGGGAATAAGGGAGGTTAACCCTGTCCAGTAAAGTTGAAAGAATAATAGTAAAGATTCTCCCCATGATGTGAAAATGTGATGAAACCATAAGACCTTCATGAATATGTTAGATAATAACAAGGAAAGGAACAATTTCATGTAATCATCCTTATAAAAATTCATATGCTAGAACAAGGAACTGAGGATGAGATGAGAGGTAAATGTTTCATGAATGGTTGAAAAATACATGAAATAATATGATTCCTTATTCTCTTTCCTACTAGGAACATGGCAATAAAGTGGGTTTTAGGACACTTGATGTGCATAATATAAAGATGTTTATGTAATGAGTACTTATAAAAGTGTCAGTTTATCTTGGACTTTGGCTCCAAGGTGAGAAAATATGTAATAAGTAATGTTCTAAGATGAAAGGAAGATAAGATGTAATGTGTTGATAGCATATGTAATAGATAACGAGATAAGAATGTAATAATATATCTGATGAATTATGTTGATTAACTGGAATAGTAAACAATGGAATCAAAGTAAACATGTAAAATATTATGAACATCATTTGTTAGGGGTTTATGTTTTTCATAAACATATCTTTCTCCAAGATATCTATCAAATAAGTCCTTGATTGATAAGTAACTTTTCCCTATGATAAGAGAATGTACAACTAATGAGATAATTAGTGAAAATAATAAAGAAAGTTAATATGGTGTTATTAGATATGATAACACAATCAAGGTACGAAAGGGCTTATATAGTCTCAAATAATTGACAGAGTATAATTGTGATCTTAAGAAATGTTGATATAACTAAGGAACATGAGAGTATATGTTCCATATGAATCTTTCCATGAAAAGTTTGTGTGGAGTAACTATGTATTGAACAAAAATCTATGATGTTCCATAATAATGAGATGTTACCTGAAGACATAATGATATGATATTTAAAAGATATATATCTGCTTCTCTTTATCTGGGATTTCGGGGACGAAATCCTTGTTAGGGGTTTATAATTTGTAACATCCCTGACATGGGTTATGAGTTAACCCTAGGTGTTTTTCTTAATTATGTAATTAGATGTTTGTTATTATCTATTGATAATGTAATTAAAGCTCCTGAGGAATATATTTTTCCCTTTCTGTCCTTTTTAATCAATATTGTAATATTGTTTTGTTAAAAGTGGACTTATGTGCAAATTACCCAATTAAAGGGGTTAACTTGCAAATTGCACATGTTTAGATATTCCTCTGATGATAAGACATCATAAGAATGAATTTGATAAAGTATTATGGATTCTCTAAGCTTGGGCACCAAAAGGCAGCTTGTGGAGCAATCCGTGTGCTTTAAACCCTAGTTTTGGTATAAAGTGCAATTTACCAAAAACATGGGGTACAACTTGTAAAATACATCTTCTAGAGTATCTTGTATGACTCTTGGAATCATTTAGAGTAAAAATGATAAAGGGAGTGCTTCTTTTGAATAATTAAATAAAGAAGGATAACCTTTATAATTAAATAACCAAGTTATAAGCAAAATGACCCTTTTATGTGTCCAACTTAGTAAGATGCTTGGCTTCTTTTCCTCTAAACCTTGGATAAAGGAGGAGTTTTGCTTAAGTATAGAATGTAGGGGCGTGGACAAGAAGGAGAGAAGGACCCATATGAGAAATAGAAGAAAAGATTGTCCTTATCTTGAAAACATGCCCAAAGTATATATACACCATTCTTTTACAACCAAGGGATCGTTTCCCTTTCCCCCTTCACTTATCTCTTGCTTTGTCCGACTAAGGAAGGAGCTCAGGAGCAGGGGAGAATGGCCAAGTAGGTTTGGGTAAGCTTTGGTTATCTTCTAGCTCGGATTCATGGAGGAAATCATGATACAATGTTGGTTTGCTAGTTTTTCTAACTAAGTTCTTCTTTCTAGCCATCCTTTCCAACCAATTCTTGAAGAAGAAACCTTGGACGACCTGTGGAGCTCAAGCCACCATTAAAGCTTCGAAGCTTGGAGCTCTAGAGCTGGTTCTAAGGTGGGTTTTATAACTCTAAACCCTTAAACTTTGTTATGCATCTTTCTTTCTTGCAAAAGTAGTCTGTTCTTCTTTCCCCCATACTTTCTTTCTTTCTTGCAACTAAAACCATGAAGAACAGACCTGGATCTGGAGGTAGAAGAAGGGGGGCGTGAATACCAATGTTAATTTAGCAAACGGTCTTGCACCCTTCGCCAAACGGTTTGCAAAACCGTTTGGAGGTTTGCAAAACCGTTTGAGGGGCAAACTGTTTCACAAGGTCGGTTGAAGAAAATGGTCTCCAAGACCGTTTGGTTGAGTTGAACAAGTGTTGACCATTTGGGAATCTCGTTCCTAATTATGTAGGCTAATGACCCTCCAAATTTTAGGGGTTACCGCGAAAGGAATCATAGGTTTAAGGCCAATCAATTAGGAAAATCGAATTGAATTAAGTGCTGATTTCTAATCTGATTAACTGGATCTGTTTGGGCAAACGGTTTCAAAACCGTTTGATATCGTTCACCAAGCATTGACCGTTTGGGATTCCTTTTCATAATGATTTTGATTAATGACCCACCAAAATTTATGGGTTAACTCTAAAGGAATCGTGGGTTGAAGGCTAATCAATTAGGGAAACCTAATTAGACTAAGTGCTGATTTTTAATTTTAAGTAATTCGACTTTTTGGGCAAACGGTTTCAAAACCGTTTGAGATGGTTGACCAAGCATTGACCGTTTGGGATTACTGTTCCTAATGATGTTGGTTAATGACTCACCAAAATTTACGGATTAATTCAAAATGAGTCATGAGTTGAAGGCTAATCAATTGGGCAAACCCTAATTGAAATCAGTGCTGAAATCCCAATGAGTTAATTTGAGATTTTGGGTTGATTAGCCCAAACGGTTTCAAGACCGTTTGGGGATCATCCAAACGGTCTCAAGACCATTTGGGGGTCACCCCAAGACCGTTTGGAGGTCTGGGGTCAAGTATAGTTGATCAATTGAAGGTCCGAAGGTACCAATCATATTGCAATTAAGTGCTGATTTGATGATCAACTCGATAGACCAATCGTTGATGATTTTTCACTAGAATCCAAAGGTTGGATGGGTCAAACGGTCTCAAGACCGTTTGGAGCTCATCCAAATGGTCTCAAGACCGTTTTGTGGTCACCCAAGACCGTTTGGAGGTCTAGGGTTGAGTATGGTTAGGTGTTTCAAGGACTAAAGGTACCAAGTTGATCTGTAATAAATTGATGAATTGATGAGCACGTCAATGATCCAAACCCTAACTGGATGGCTTAGATTTGAGTGATATGATGGGAAAATGGTCTCAAGACCGTTTGGAGCTCATCCAAATTGTCTCAAGACCTTTTGGAGGTCACCCAAGACCGTTTGGAGGTCTAGGGGTGAGTATGGTTAAGCAATTGATGATCCAATGTTACTAAGTTAAAGTGTAATCAATTGCTGATTTGGTGATCAATCCAATGATCCAAACCTTAGTTAGTTGACTTATATTTTGATAGGACTTTGGGTAAACGGCCTCAAGACCGCTTGGGGGATGTCCAAATGATCGTAAGACCGTTTGGGCCAAGTCATGGCCCAATTGGATGTTAATTGATGGGTTCAACTTCATTTAGACTCATGTTGATGGACATTGATTGTTGATCGATTATAAACCCTAATTCAATTGGTTCCAACCCTATTTGGCTATCTATTGAGGGTCAATTGAGTGTTCAATTGGTTAAGGATAAACCTAATTGGCTCAATTGATAAGTGGTTAACATATATGAGGTCAATTGAATGGTTCAACCTTGAAAACCCTAATCGATTGTAAGTGTTGATGCACTTTCTAGGTCCATGCGGTTTTGAGACATTTGGACCAAACGATCTCAAGACCGTTTGAGTCCAAACGGTCTCAAGACCATTTGGGCCCAAATGGTTTCAAAACCGATTGGACTCATGCGGTTTCCAAACCGTTTAAGGTCATTGGGTTTCAATGGTGATTTGTTTAATCGATTTCAAAGTCAACCATCTCCAAACGGTCAACATGATGAAACGGTTTCAAGACCGTTTAAGGGAAAATAGTCTTGAGTGTCATGCGGTCTTGAAGTCAACCCTAACCAAACGGTTAACTCTTCCAAACGATCTCAAGACCGTTTGGAGGTTGAAGTGTGAAAACGTTTGGGGACTTTTAGGGTTAAGATTGCTTAATGCTTTGAAGGCTTAGATGGTTCAATGGTTGTTTAACCTAAACCCTAATGATACCTAAAGATATTAAGGGGCTAAGTAATTAGTAGCTTGAACCCATGTTATGGTTAATGGTGAACGTTACCAATGTACCCTTGTAGGGTTCAAGTAGATAACAACCCTTGATCAAGTAAACCCTAATGATTATAATGGGATGTCTTAATCTATGTAAATCAAAGATGACTTGACCTAATCTAACCTAGAGTGATGTAAACATCATCTAGTAGTGAGAGGAGAGAGAAGGCTCCTAATATGAATGTGAATCAAGTAACATACCTTCAATATGTAAGAATGTATATGATTAGGGTATGATCCATCAAGGTGAGATCATAGAAAACCTAATCATGATGTTTAATGAATCTTAAACTAATTTGAGGGCATCAATGATGATAATTTTCATACATGATGATGCGATGAGCTCAATTCACTATGGAGTGAATAGTAAACCCTAATTCTAGGGTAATAACCTGTAATGTGAATAGTAAACCCTAATTTAGGGTGATCTGATAAATGGAGTAATTCAGGGATATGCCTTTGGGTATGAAACCCTAATTACAAGTTGTAATATGAGAAATCTTTATGCCTTGTGAGCTAAGAGGTTCAATAACCCTAGGTTGAAGTGATTAAATCCAAACCCTAGAAATCAATGGTGATATGCTGATTCTTAGCACGCCCGTGCTAAGGAGCACGACCTTGGTAGCTTTACATTGCACGACCATGCAAGGTGGCACGGCTGTGGTGTTATATGAATAAATTGAAAAGAATTGGTATTGTGCTGATATTGTTATATATGCATGTCTTCAATAATGCTAATCATGTAGGTTGCTAGAAAAAGGTAATCATACCAGGCAAGGGTTATGACGTTTTATTCATTAAAAGCATTTTATAAGCTTTATGAATAATGATATACTATGTTGCTTAGTTTAAGAGATAACATATGAGAATGATGGGATGTAAGAGCCATGAGTAAACATCAAGGTCATGCTGATTAGATGACTTATGATGGTTTAAGGGTTAAGCACCCTATTCTTAATTCATAGTAATGAAACGATTAAGAATTTATATCCATTTGATTACTAATGTGAGTTGAACTTGATACATTTAGTATTATACTTTCATAGTTGTTGATCTAATAATTAATGTTTGGAAACATGCTTGATGATAAAAGGATACTGAAATGTACCTAACTAATCAAGTATAATCATACCATGTAGGGCCCTGACCATAGATCCATCATTGTCAGAGACCAAATGATGGTGAAATAGGTTTTCCTAAGGGAACTCCTAGAGCATATACTTTTGAGTATATCAGGGTATATGGACGCGAATATCCTTACGTCCTAGTGTAGGAATTTATGTAGATGTACTTTAATCTTTCAATCCTTCACTATATATTCATACCGGGTGATGTACCACAAATCTCCCGAAGAAATTACTAATACCGCATCGATGAGAGATAAACAAGAAATCTTTCGATGATGAAGAGAGTTCATAACTCCACTAAAACTCTATAGCAAAGTTTCCATAATACCCTGGACAGGTACTACAGCAGAGAGACAAGATGTCCTGTAAGTAAATCCTCTTACTGACTGAGGAAGATGAGGTCATAAGAATCCGGCTCTTTTGATGACCTATGTATGGTACCAACGTGATTTTTATAAATGGTCGGTTGGAGTATGAGCAGTATACCTCATCTCCGTAGGGCATAATAATGTTTGAAAAATATAATAGTCGTGTAGTATAACTGCTTAGGTTGAACTACGAGAAACAATGAGTGTTGTTACATTGTTTATAATAGTTTGGTTGAACAACTAATATACATGTTCTTCATATTCCTTATTTGAGATATGCCTTGATATTCAATTATGCTATAGATGAAATGATTGCTAATGAGATATTGCATTATCCCATGTTAAACCTGTTGTTAAATGTTATTAATGATACTGCTTATTATTATTACTTATTGCAATAACAAAGCTTCTGGAAGAGAGTTATAACTCTCGCTGGGACAATTATTCAATTGTCTCACCCCCGTGGGATTCTAGTTTTTAGGTAGACGCCGAGGATGAAGAAATCCATTTAAGAATGACCAACAACAACAACAACAACATCAGGGGCAGCAGTGAATCTCAGGTGGAGATACTGATTGTCTAGTCTTGTAGATAGTATGTCTTATGTCGTTTCTGTACTCTCAGGTCCTAGGCATCAGTAGGTCTGAGGTTTCTGGCTTTAAGCCTCGAGATTTTGTTGTATCATGCCTTGTACAGTTAGTAGGGCAATGGATGTATGTAATCACTCGAGAGGTGATTCCATAGAGATGTAATGTTAAAACATGATGTAAATTGTTTATCCTATTTCTTATAAAGAAGTTTTATGGTTTAAAGATCTTTTTTTTTTAAGTTTTAATTTCTAGTGATTTTTCATTATTCCACTGCCAGTTAAACAATCGCTTCCGTAGAGTTTACCGCTTCCGCATTAGTTAATCCTATTTTCGTGAGACGGTCGCCACAACTTTCATATCCTAAAAGACCACTTTGCGGAACGAAATCCAATTTCCCCTTTTTCGATCCGATTAGAAGGCTATAGGCCAAGGGAAGGTCCCTAGACATGAAAGCACAGTCATTCGCTGCACCAACATAAGAGATTCCAAGAACTAAAGAAAAGTGCTCCGTCCTGTGATTGTTGGGTTATGGAGGAGGCAGAGAAGCAGCAGAAACAAAAAATTTTCTCCCAAAACCCAGAACAAAAGGAATCGCGTCAACATCTATATAATAGGAAAGATGGTTTGTGAATCATACCTTGTCCCGAGGCTTGCTCGTCGACAATACCACGCGCCTTCCGCGGTCTTCAATTCTGGTCTTGGATGGTGTCTGTGCAGCTCCTGGTCGCACCGGGACTAACGAATCCTCCTCCTACCGGACTGTCGGATGACAGTTGTCCTCCTGAGCGGCAGTGACCTCCCGCCTCTGAAGTAGTCCACACGGACCACCTGGAACTCCACTCTCCTTGTCCCACAAGGAAGTGAAAGGAGTCGCACCCTCCTGTTGACGTACTAGTCGCCAACACACTCTCCTGTTGTCAATTGCAACTGCATTTGGCCTTCCCTTGCTGCACCTCCCTTTGCGGGAAGCACTTGCTCGAGCTCTCTCTTGGTTACCAAAACTAGAGAGAACGACAACTTTGCAGAGCAATCAACTTGCACTGAGTTGTTATCTGAGAAGCCCACAATACCCCTATATATATAGGCTGGTCATGGGACAGGGTTCTCTGTGCCCGGAAATTCGGGACTAAAAGCAGGAGTAGAAGGGTTCAAGATTTCCACAAAATCTGACAAACTGTGTCGGCTGAACCGATCGTTTCATCCCTGAAACGACTGTCTGGACCTTCCATCTGATCGGTTGGTCACACCAGCCGATCGTTTGGATCCCTGAGCCGATCGGTTGGACACTCTAGTCGATCAGTTCGTGATCCTGGTTCAACTCAAATTGACAATCCTATTTTGTTTCCTTGTTCTAATCGAATTAGATAAGTGAAACAAAAAATAGTTTCCCACCAATCTCACTTTCCCAACTCACTCAGTTGCGCCAGTTGAGCCGATCAGTTCAACCCTTGAACCCGTCATCTCACCCTGACCATGAGCCGATCGACTCATCCCATGAACCGATCGGTTCACCAAGCTCAGCCGATCGGTTCATCACATGAGTCGATCGGTTGGGAGTGCAGACTGTGCAGAATCAGTCAATTGCAGTTCTAATCAATTCGATACTCTAATCAATCGGTCCAACTCCTTTAACACTATGATTCTGAGCTATCAATTGATTAAGTGTTTAATTGAACTACTAAACTCCTTTAGTAATCAATCTAAACATCATTTGTGGACAAACTCCTATTCCAGGTTAAATCCTAAGTGTGTGACCCTGCAGGTCCATTTCACGTTGGCAGTGAAAGTCCATAACATTTATGACTTCACAAGAAAAGAGCGGTGCCTAGTCACACATCATTTCTATCCAAGTGAAAGTAGAAAGTTGGAGAACAACTTTCATCCTACAATCCGTTAATGGTGTTACAGTGAATGTATAATTCCTTTGTCACTGATATCCAGAATGAACTCGAGGCATGGAACAGTCATCTTGTCAATGTTCATTCATTTCCTTGATCTCAGAGTAGACCGAGTGAGATGTGTATGACATCAATATCACATATTGATTCACACGTTCATGCGCATGCCTTTCTCAATCATACTCATCAAGTAGCCAAGGATATCAAACTCCCTTAGGAGGGACAAATCCCATATCTATCACTCACCCCTCAAAAGCCCCATGTGTCAAAGCCACCCAATCATCACCTTTATAACAACCCATGTTTCAGGACTGTGTTTGATGATGTCAAAGTGTACCCAACGACATGTGTTGAGTGTAGTGATTTCAGGTCTAAGAATCACACTCACCACCATCACTGTGAAAGCTGACTGTGACTACCAAGTCATGGTTCCATGTGTCACTCTCACGATGGGTCTGTTCGGTACCTTGTTCTCTAACAAGTACCTATGTGCTTGGTTTGATATCACCATATCATGACTAATGAGATTCTGTCATCAACCAACACACAATCTAGTCTTCAGTGTTATTGATGTCTATGGTTATTTCCACAATAACAACCGACTAGGGACTAAACAAGAATGTATACTCTTAACATCTGTATGATCTCATCGTTTAGGTCCTTAACCTAAAAGCATACGTCATTGAGTAAAACAATCTTTAGACATCTATCATGTTACACCATCATCTCAGAAACAGTTTAAACATATAGATTGGAAATTGCCTTTATTATTATTCAAATCAATTACAAAGTATCCCATTACAATCATCATATGACTTGCTCTATGGGCATACATACCAACACCGACTTCCTCAGTTTAGGAAAGCATGGGTTCGGGACACACCCGAAAGGATCGGGAATCGACACATACGAGGAACTTCCCTATTGTAGAGAAAAAGAAAAGCATTCCTTTCCAGTCCTTCAGTCCTGTAACAGTCGGGCGGCTTATTGACCCTTATCACTTGTAACTGACTGAAAGAACTCTCCTGCGGTACGTACCTATGAATTCTTGTTTGCATAGATAGATCTGTCACTTCCTGCCAAAGGATATCACTTCTAAGGCCTATGTATGAACAGAAATGGGAGCAAAATGGGAGCATACTATGATTCAATTTTTCCCATCTAGCATTCATCAAGTTTGAGTTGGAAAGTCTTGTACTATATCTTTTCAATCTCTCCCCATTGATGATGGGATTTGATGCAGGAGCAAGCAGCATCCTGGTGAAACCAGAGTGTTGCTAGTTGTTAGTCACCTCCACTATCTAGTCAGGTTTTCTTGGGACCGAGCTGTGGAGAAGTGGGCACAAATCCCGCCTCCCAAACCGTTGAACTACAAGGAGGCAATGAAAACTTCGATTCGCTCCACCCTTCCCAAATTCTCATGGATAAATCAATTGAGGGAAGGGAGTGATGCCTCTTGACCTCATAAAGGGTCTGTATCGAACCCTTTCTAATATAAGGGAGGAAGAGTGCTCATTGCTTTGTACTATAGAGAAAGAGAAAGATGAGAATTCCCATAATTCATTTATGAATTTGTTGTATATGAACCGATTGATTTGATTGAGTCAGTGGATGAGCCAGAAGTTGGTTAAGTTACTCATAATCATGAGCTAGAGTAGCATCAAACACACTGATATAAGTAGCTGCTCTATGTCCATATGAAGCAGTCGATCCACCTGCAGCAGATACATGTCCACAAATTTGTTCACTACCATAATAAGGAGCAGTTGCAGAGGTAGAGGAAGGAACTGGAGCGGTTCCAGGCCCAATTGTAGATCGTTCGGTTCTACAACCTACAATATGAGATGATACAGACCCGATACCGGGCCATGAGACCCTACGAGTACCCTATCAGACCAGCCCCCACCTATACTCACCTATACTATAGTAGTTGAACCCCAATAACCCCTTCCTTCCACTAGAATAGTGGTATTATAACTCCCTGTTATGGGAGAAATTCACTCCTATGGTTGGACGGAGACATGGCAACGAGAGTAGTTGGACCACCAGCAAATTTGCACATATGTGCCTAAGCTTTCTTTTAGAATATAAGGCCAGTCTCTCCACTAGTGAATTGAGGTATAGTCGATAAGCCCCTCTTGTTTAGGTTGTTCCTATCCCTTTGGTATGTCCTACCACAGGGAGGGTCACCTCTGCAGAATCAAGAGAATTGATTCTCGATTGAGCCCAACTGACTCAACATCTGCTGGGTCTACTAGTTCCAAACCTGGAGCAGCTCATGCGTCAGATATTCTGACCGCGAGCTGCAAAGCCTAATTCTGTTCAGATTTGAAGTTCCGTGATTGGAGCGGGATAAGCCAGCACCAGAAAAAGATTGTTCCCAGCAGCAGATTCTGTTGATCCAGCAACAGATGGGTGGGTGAGATGGATAACTAGGTCACAGTATCTGGTATACTCACCCGCACCATAAGCATTTGTAGTAGAGTCATCAGTACTTAGTAATCCGTAGCGCAGCATCATCAGGTTGTGTGCCCTTTCGGGGCCGGCATACCAATGACTGCCCCTTGAGAATTATCCGTAAGATAGGGTGCTTGAACGACAGAACTAGCCAAAGTCAGAAAAAAACAAATCGCGGAGACAAATAGTCAAGTCAAAGGCCTATTCGTCGAAGGGCAGTAGCATATTTCAAATCAAAGCTATAGACCTCTTTATATCCAGTCAATCGGTACAAAGGAGTGACCTGATTGAACTGTCGGTTGGTAGACGAGAGAAAATCTTCATCAACCCATCATGGTAAGGATGTCACTTTGCTTGACTGCTCGGAGGAGAGAGGATCACTCTTTTTTTTTTATTTTCTCTTTCCCAATAAGTCGACGGCCTACTCCACTCAACCACTTTCAGTTTGGACTCGTCCTTCGCTGCAATAGCCTCAGTTTTGATATTATATCTTCTTCTTATTATTATTATTATTATTATTATTATTATTATTATATATATATATATATATATCATTCTATATAGAATAGAATGGGTAGAATAGAATGGTATTAGAAACAATGGCCGAGGTAGTAGTACAGTCGTAATGAGCGTACCTCTATGGTCCCTAATAGTGAAACCAATGCCCGAATTGATGATCGCCATTCTTTAATGAAAATGAACCATCATTGTTCACCTTGACCCATCCCTCTAGAGGGGGCTGCCACTTCATCCCCAATAGGTTTCTTGCACACCATAGCCTTGCCAACAAACTTGCTAGCCATGCTGTTGAGGAATGAAATAGCATTGTTCTTCATTTTCCTGGAAGTGATTTCCGACTGAGGTCCTAGGTCGGTCAATTCCCCACGAGGCCACCTACCTTGACCAATGGATTCTTGCTGTTGTGGGATCGGAAAATTCTGCAGTGGTTGGAGTTGTTGTTTGAACATCGAGGTGGATTGTTGGCCGTACGCGAGAGTAGGCTGAGGTTGACTGTATACATAGGGCCAGACGCGCCTTCTTGCTTTAGCCAAACCAACCCCTCAGGGGAGAAAGGGGGGAATATCCTATCTCTGGGCCTGACCTTCCTGGAGCAGAGCAAACTCAAATCCCCAGAAACATTGGATGGAGGAAGCAGTAGGAGGCAAGGAAGTAGTAGACACAGGGGGAAGGGGAGACGCTCTTGGATGGTAGAAAATGTGCGTCGCGTGCTCGATAACGCAATTACTTTCTCCCAACGGAAAAAAAAAAAGAAAGAAGAGAAAGAACTGGGAGTTGGTGCATGCAGTTGCTTGCTTACCAAGCTATCCTAGCCCTCCAGTTCGCTCAATTATTCTTGAAAAGACTTCTCCTTACAAAAACTACTCACTATCAAAGTGAAAGACGATCGATTATCTACCTAAGAATATCGAGAGTCCCACATACGAGAAAAGGTCACAAATAGAGTTGAACCAAGTAACATTGCAAAGGCATAATGATAGTAGGGTCGGGATTTTCCTGCCCTCCGAACCAGACGTGAGGGTCTCCCCTCATCCGGCTCTATGCAGGGGAATCTCTACTCACTGTTTCCCCTAATATCCTCCCTTTACCACATCATGGAGTTTCCAAGAGATCCCAGAGTCTCCCTAGGACCCCATACCTCGATTTGAATCGAGAAATATAAGAAGGAGGGCAGTCCCCCGACTCCCCGGGGAGTCCATCCGGCTGCTCTTGCTGAAATCATTACTCTTCATTCTCCGGTGCTCAAGGTTGGAGATGAATTGGGGTGCTATCCGTGTGGCAGATCCAAGACAAGTACAGACGGTGAGTCGGTGACCGCAATGAAGTTGGCAGTAGTGAAAGACGGGTTGACGGAGGCCTGAACAGTGACGCCGGCAGAAGTTGATGGAGTGACTGTAGTTAAAGGCATTTGGCCGGTCGCTGGTATGGATTGGGGCGGATGCTCCCACTTTGCTCCGGCGGCAGAATGGTTAGGAACCATGGCGCTTGTGAGTTTGCCTATCTTTCAAAAGGTAATTGAAACTGGAGAGCAAACTTTGTATTATTGATTCCCGGGCAGCGCAACTGAAAACCGGGAGGAAGTAAGCAGGAGACATGGAAACATCAACAGACCAACCGGAAATAAGCAGGTGTCTAAAACGTCACGACCCAGATAGTCCGGAGAAAAAACTGAATTACTGGGGGAAAGAACCGAGTTGTCGATTTTTATAGTAGCAATAAACTATATAGGATGAAGCCATCTCGAATATTCTCTTTTCTTTGTGGATGCGATAGAACCAAGTCTTGAAGTGGAATAAGAGATACAGATTACTTTTCTAAACTTACTTGGTGATGTTGATCGGCAGAACAAACTACCCCTTTGTCAAAGCGTCGTGTACACCTGAGTCTGAGTACTAAGCCTCCCTTCACACGGCTGGCCGTGTGTGGCGTCTACCCTTCGATTTAGAACAAAGTGATGTATAATGGGGGAACTCAGCAACCTGCACGGCTGCAGTGATGGAGCAACGGAGAGGAAGGAAGGAGGGATGGCGACGAGATGCTTTCGTTTACAAGGTGGATCTTTGTAATGGCTGGAGGGGGGCGGCCATTATAATTTACGGTACAGGTACTTTTATATAATTATCCTTATTTTTAAACTAAATACTTGCCAATTCTTTATCAGGTCGAAAGAGGTCGGGATGGTGGGGATGGTGTCCCGATGACCCGGTCCTATCATCCCCGTCTAAGATGTCCCGTTGACCTTGGGTGATGGTTTGGCAGTAGGGAGTCGCTTGGGTGGGTAGGGGGTGGGGGAGGGGCGTGCTCAGTTTTCTTTTACCCAATATTGGAGACTGGAGTAATGATTGACAGAATATTTTTAAATATTTTTTGTGTGGGGGATAACGATCCACCCAGCTGATTCCGCATGTGACAGACTGGGCCATTGGGGATACACTGGTGACAGTTGTTGTGGCTACCTCTTTATTAACTCTGGCCACATGATTTTGGGTCTACCTCTTCCTCTTCCAATCTTGTCATAGCATTACACCTAACATGTGCATTCATGGATCTACGTTTTACGTGTCCAAACCATCAAAGACGGCCTTCTCGTAGTTTGTCCTCAATATTTGCCACTCCTACTTTTATTACTTACTAGTCATCACCCCGTGCGATGCACGGGATTTAGAATAATGTTGCGTTAGGTCAAAATTTTGAACTATTGAAATAGGTGAGATGTATATACATACATTGAAAATTAGAAAATTTTGGGTACAGTATAGATAAGATCATTCTTCTTTCGACAACCAACATTAAAAAATAAGAGTTTACATAAACTTTTTGTTACAACAGAACAACAAAAGATTAGCAACTCATTGCTCATAAATGAACTTCACGTTCTCTTTCAAGTAAGTTGTTTTGCTTCCTTAAATCTTCATGCCGAGCTCCTTGATATCTTTTTGTATCAGACTTATCGAGAGACTACTAAACTAAAATGAAACGAAAGACAGTTTGGAATAAACATAAGACTACTAAATTAGAATCCTCAAGTCGCAAGCATCATACATCTCATTACATAAAGTTACATCTTCGATGAACAGTATATAAACACATAAGAGTAATGGACGTTAAAATGTGAATATTTAACTGAATCAGAAAAATGTAAACATCTACTACACCAGTAAATGCATACAGTTGCCACAATAGTAACCGGCACGTGTGATGTTGGAGTAGTGCTCCCGTGTATACTTTGACAAATGCACAAGCTCCTAGAATGTTGGCGGAGAAGTATATGGGGTTGTCTCTAGGACCTTCTACAACAGCTTTGCCTGACCGTTGATACGTTCGTTTAGCAATTTTAGTAAAAATATGGAGTCAGTAGAGATGGCATTTTGTATAATAGAATGGTCGGGGATTTGGATTTGTGGATCGATCCAACTTACTAAGAAAAACAGATTTAATGGTTCATGACAGGATCTAATTAATCTATTATAGGCAACACCCAATAATACTTTTGCACTTTGGTTCCAGATTTACTTGGCCAATGGAAACTAAACTTTAGTTATATTAAAAAACGTTTTAACTATATCAATATATGATTAATGCACAAACACAACATATATAGACTGAATCTTAAATGTTAGACTCACAAATGTAGCATATCTATCGCGCTTTAGCGGCGTGACTTGCACCTAATGGCCCCAAAACATCGAGCTTTCTTTGATGCATAGAAGATGGAACTTCCAATTATCTAAATGTTGAATAAAAAAACTAATATTCTTGGTCAGCATTGAATGGGGCGCGTGCAGGATACATACTCAAGTATGAATTCGAGAACTAACTATTCAATAAGAATAGAAGTGACAATTAAAATACGACAAATGCATCACAGATATGATACCGACAACCAAAATATAATTTTTAACAGACTAAGCACACATAGAAATAGGCCTTATTTTAGACGTCATAAAGTTCAATCCATGAACTCTAACAGAGATATCGCTAATTGCCAATAAGATAATAAGAACACATCTTACATGATGCACGTGTAAAAGTGAACATATAATAATTAGATCTATAGAATTTACCACTACAGAGACATGTTTGGGCACAACACTAAAAAAAATCCTAACATATGTATTGATAAACAACAACGCCACACACAAAAGCCATAGAATCGCAAGACAAAAAAAGAACTTGTCTATGAAATCGACAGTTAGATGCAAAAATTAAATTTTTAGTGGAAATGAGTGATCAATCAGAAATAGCGGAAACAACGGTGGCCTTGGAAGAAGGTTCCATTGGCAGCAACACGGTGGGCAGCACAAAAGTTGTTCCTATTCTATGCTAGGATTTGGGCTGTGACTCTTAAGGGAGGTGTGTCGCAGACTTTACTGTAGGCGTCGCAAAAACGTAGCCGCTAGGTCACTTAGGCTGCTGATGTCGCCCAACGTTGAGTATCTTCTGGCCCGACCATGCGCTTATGAGGTTCGAGCCGCGCTCCTCGTGCCTCCATAACCTTCGCCGTCGAACCCTAACACCCAGCGACGCAAGGTCGGCGAAACGATTTCGGACGATCTCTTTAAAATTGTGTGAAAAATTGCAGTACGAGTACACATCCGCTTCATCCGCCGCCCAAGGAAGCAGACCCAAAGACAGCAGCCGCAGCATCACCGCTATACACGTATTCCAACACCCAAGACCAACCCAGCCCACCCGCCCCTCCGCCCCCTGCCCGCACCACTCCTATCCTGGCCACTGAGGATTCTTTGTCGTCGAACAACACCAGTCTGGCGTCTTCCTCCGCGTGCGACGTGACCAAGGGGGAGTGGGTGTACAACCCAGAAGGAGGCCAAACGAAGGATGGAAGCACAGGATGAGAAACAGAGGACGCAAGCAGTAGAAGAGAATCAGAGGACGGGAGATAATTTACCTACAATGGTGGTACTAACAACACGCTTTGCTCCAATCTTCCTATGGAATCGCATCCATCTTTCTCCCCTTTCTCTCTAAAACCCTACCAACCTTCTCACGGGAAAGGGGGTGATGCGAAGACTCGAGAGGCAGGTCGACCCTTCAGCCCGCGTGTAAATTGCATGTTATAACATACGGAAGTCAGTTTTTTTACATAAGGCCGGGACCGCCCGTCACAATGCACAGACAAGGACCAGTTACAAATTACAAAAAATATCAGTAAATATTGCAGCGAGCCCCCTCCACGCACTTTCCTATATAGTATAGATACGGTCATTTCTAATACGATCCTTCTTCGTCTTTCCACACATCCAACTTAGCATTCTCATATCTGCTACACTCATTTTGTGTATACTTTATGTTTTGACGACCCAACATTCACTACCGTATAACATGAGTAGATGTATAACCGTTTTATAAAACTTACCTTTCAATCTGAGAGGAATTTTACAATCACATAAAACTCCAATTGCATTCCTCCATTTCATCTATCCTGCAGAGATCTTGTGCGAAACATCCTCCTTCACTTCTCCTTCCATTTGAATGATAGAACCCAAGTAATGAAACATATCATATTTTGGAACATCGACTCCATCCAACTTGACTCCACCATCCACTGAGCTTCTAGATTGGATGAAATTGCAATGCATATACTCCGTCTTCTTCCTACTAATCTTGAAACCTTTAGATTCCAAAGCATTTCTCCATAATTCTAGTTTCTGATTGACTCCATATGTAGTTTCATCGATTAGCACAATATTCATCAGCAAATAACATACACCATGGGATATCATCTTGAATATGTTTTGTTAACTCATCCATAACCAACACAAATAAATAAGGACTCAATGCATATCCTTGATGTACACCAACTGTTATAGGGAATTTTTGTGTCTCACCTCCTGTTTTTCTGATACTAGCTGTTGAACTATCATGCATGTCTTTAATTAGCTCAATGTATTGGATTGGGATACCTTTTTTATCCAAAATTCACCAAAGAACTTCTCGTGGTATCCGATCATAAGCCTTTTCCATATCTATAAAAACCATATGAAGATCCTTTCTAGTTTCTCTGTACTTCTACAGAAGATTCCTTATCAGAAAAATGGCCTCAGTAGTTGATCTCCCAGGCACAAAACCAAAATGGTTATCTGATACTTTAGTGGTAGATCTCGATCTGTACTCATCAATCCTCTCCCAAAGCTTCATTGTGTGACTCATGAGCTTAATACCTCTGTAATTTGAGCAATCTTGTATATCTCCCTTTTTCTTGTAAATGGAGACTATGGTACTATTTCTCCACTCGCTAGGCATCATCCTTGTTCTTATAATCTTGTTAAAGAGTGTTGTAAGCCACACAATACCACTTTCTCCAATATTTTTCCAAACTTCAATCGGGACACCGTCTGGCCCACACGCCTTCCCAGTCTTCATCTTGCTTAGAGCCTTCTTGATCTCTGATTGTGTAATTCGGCATGTGTAAGTGATATCTATTTTCTCTCTATTAGGTAGATCTCCAACACTATTTGAGATATCTCCATTAAATAACTTATGAAAGTAGTTTTTCTGTTGATCTTTGATATCATCATCCTTTAGTAACAATCTTCCATCTTCATTATTAACACACTTCACTGGGCATAAGTATCTTCCTTTTCATTCTCTTTTATGAGCCAGTTTGTATATATCTTTTTCCCCTTCTCGAGTATCCAACTTCTTATACATATCTTCAAAAATTATAGATCGAGCTTCACGAACTACCTTCTTAGCTTCCTTCTTTGCCATTTTGTATCTCGGAAAGATTGCATCATCTCAACATTTAGGTAAACTTCAATAGAGCTCCCTTTTCAGTTTAATGGCCTTTTGTACTTCTTCATTCCACCACCACGTCTCCTTTTGAGGGGGTGCATTACCTTTTAATTCTCCCAAAACATCTTTTGTGATTCTTTTTATGCAACAACTCATATCATTCCACATGGTGTCGATGTATGAATCTTTATTCCATGGGGCATCCTTTATAAGTTTATCACTGAATGTCATTCTCTTCTCTCCTTCAAATTCCACCAGTTGATTTTTCTATTTTGTATATTCGTATAACTTATTTTACAAGTCCTAATGTTGATATTAAAAATCATCAGTCTATGTTGAGTTGTGAGTGCTTCTACTCGAATAACCCTACAATCTTTGCACATTCTTCGATCAACTCTTCTTGTAAGAAAGTAATCAATTTGGCTACAGTTTTGGCTGCTCTTGAAAGTAATCATATGTGATTCTCTTTTCTTGAAATATGTATTTTCCAAAATCATGTCATAAGCCGTAGAAAATTCCAATATAGCCTCACCTTCTCCATTCCTGTTTAGATATCAAAATACTCGATGCACTCTCTCAAAACCATCATTGGCACTTCCAACATGACCATTTAAATCCCAACCAACAATGATTTTCTCCTCCACCGGTATTTCCTGCATGAATCCATCCATGTTAATCCAAAAATCCTTCTTAATCTCTTTACTTAAACCGGCTTGGGGGGAATAGACACTAATGACATTAATAATTTCTTTCCCCACAACAAGCTTAATTGCTATGATCCTGTTACCTATTTGTGTAATCTTAACAACATCATCTTTTAGAATCTTATCCATTATAATACCCACACCATTTTGATGTTTATCAATACCTGTATACCATATTTATGTCCACTATCACCAATTTCCCTAGATCTTCCACTGATCAACTTAGTTTCTTGCAAGCAAGATTCATTGACTTTTCTTCTCAACATAGCATCCACTATCTCCAAGGACTTCCCAATAAATGAGCCTATATTCCATGATCCAACTGTAAGCTTTCTATCTTGGACTAGATTCTTTACCCGCCTCCATCCAAAATGATGCAGGAACCCTTACTCATTTTTCATCACAATCCGGGCATCAATGTGGTGGGACTAGCTTCTTTACCCGCACTCATCCTAAGTGTCAAAATCCCTTGCTCACTTATCACTATACCCGGGTGTCGATGCAACATATTGCTAGGTAGGGAAGTTGTTGGTATGTATGCCCTGAGAGCCAATCACGTGATGATTGGTGGGATACATTAAGATTGATTTGATAAACATCAAAGGCAAGCTTCCAATTCTTTCTGGTTCAGTCATGTGAGATAGTGATAGAACAGATTGAATGTCTAGAGAATGACAGTACTCAATGACGTATGCCTTCAGGTTCATGACCTGAACGATGAGATCATACGGATGCTAAGAGTTTGTACATTCTTGTTATGTCCCTAGTCGGATGTCATAGTGGAATGTAGATAGACAACTATGACACACAAGACTAGATTGTGGTGTTGGTTGATGACAAAATCTCATTAGTCATGATATAGAGATATCAAACCAAACACATAGGTACTTGTTAGAGAACAAGGTACCAGACAGACCCACCGTGAGTTTGACACATGGAACCATGAGATGGTAGTCACAGTCAGTACTCACAGTGATGGTGGTGAGTGTGATTCTTAGACCTGAAATCACTGCACTCAACACATGTCGTTGGGCACACTTTGACATCATCAAACGCAGTCCTGAAACATGGGTTGTTATAAAGGTGATGATTGGGTGGCTTTGACACATGGGGCTTTTGAGGGGCGAGTGATAGATATGGGATTTGTCCCTCCTGAGGGAGTTTGATATCCATGGCCACTTGATGAGTAGGATTGAGAAAGGCGTGCACGCATGTGTGAATCAGTATGTGATACTGATGTCATACATATCTCTTCCAATCTACTCTGAGATCAAGAAAGTGAATGAACGTTGACAGGATGACTGTTCCATGCCTCGAGTTCATTCGGGATATCAGTGACAAAGGAATTATACACTCGTTGTAACACCATTCACGGATTGTAGGATGAAAGTTGTTCTCCAACTTTCTACTTTCACTTGGGTAGCACAGATGTGTGACTAGGCACCGCTCTTTTCTTGTGAAGTCATAAGTGTTATGAACTTTCACTGCCAATGTGAAATGGACCTGCAGGGTCACACACATAGGATTTAACCTGGAAGAGGAGTTTTCTCCACAAAGCAATGTTTAGATTGATTACTAAAGGTGTTTAGTAGTTCAATTAAACACTCAATCAGTCGATGGCTCAATATCATATGGTTCAAGGTGTTGGACGCATTGATTGGAGTATCAGATTGATTGAAATCGCATTTGACTGATTCTGCACAACCTGCACTCCCAACTGGTCGGTTCATGAGATGAACCGATCGACTGAGGTTGTTGAACCGGTTAGTTCAATTGTTGAACCGATTGGCTCATGCACAGAGTGAAACGACCGGTTCAAGTGTTGAATCGATCGGTTCAACTGGTGCAATCTAGCAACTTGGGAAAGTAGGATTGTGAGAATTTTCTTTTCGTTTCGATTTTCAATTTGATTGGAAATAGGATTTCTAATTTGATTGGAAATAGTATTGGTATTTCGATACCAATTGGGAAAGAAACAAGGAAAGTCTTTTCGAGCCGGATTAGGACCTTGAACCGATCGGTTCATGGCACCAACCGATCGGTTGGAGTGCCCCAAACGGTCGGCTCAGGTCCGACTGACCGGCTCAGTGGCTGAACCGACCGGTTCAGCAGTGAACCGATCAGTTCAGGTTGCGAGATGGTTGCTTTTTGTGGAAAATCCCAAACCCTTCTACTCCTGCTTTTAGTCCCGCATTGCCCGGGATGGAGAACCCTGTCCCATGACTCTCCTATATATATAGGGGGTATTTGGGGGCTTCTCAGTACAGCTCAGTGCAACCAGTTGCTCTGCAAGTTTTCGTTCTCTCTGGTTCTGGTAACCGTGAGAGAGCTCGAGCAAGTGCTTCCCACAAAAGGGAGGTGCAGCAAGGGAAGGACAACTGCAGTTGCAGCAGGAGGCAGGAGAGCGTGTTGGCGACTAGTATGTCAATAGGAGGGTGTGACTCCTTCCACTTCCTTGTGGGACAAGGAGTGTGGAGTTCCAGGTGGTCTGTGTGGACTAGTACAGAGGCGGGAGGACACTGCCGCTTTGGAGGACAACTGTCATCCGAAAGTCCGGTTCGAGTAGGAGTTGTCAGTCCCGGTGCGACCAGGAGCTGCACAGACGTCGTCGAAGTCCGGAGTTGAAGACCGCGCATAGCGCGAGGTATTGTCGCCGAGCAAGCCTCGGGACAAGGTATGATTCCGCAAACCATCCTTTCCTATTATATAGACGTTGACGCGTTTCCTCGGTATGGGTTTGGGGAGAAAATTTTTGTTTCCGCTGCCTTCTCTGTCTCCCCTAAAACCCAACAGTGGTATCAGAGCCACGTCAGCTGTTCTATATTTTAGGAATATCGATATGATCGATTTTGGTTTGTCGCCTTTATTTATTGCATATGATGCGAATAATATCGGCTTTATGCATGTCCAATCCTAAATCTACAAATCCCTAATTACATATATGATATGTATTATTAATGCACTCGATACGCGTCGCCCTTAAATGAGTTTTGTGGTGGATGTGTGTAGCATGATTATGGCCTATAAACCCCTATCTGTGATTGGTTGTGTGTGGTTGCTTGCATCTCGGTCTGCACACCGATCTTCCCTCTCTTATTCCTGATGTAACTCGAAATAATTCGAGATTCTTTCCTACCTTTGCTCCCCCCGAATGTAACACGGGGTTTCCTTTTGAAGCAATGTAATAAATAGAATAAGATTTTATTTCCTGTTATGTCAAAGACCGGCAGACATCAAGAAGACTGCAAAGACGGTCGGTTCAAGGAGTGAACCGATTGGTTGATGACCGGTTCGAGGAGCGAGATGAGCGGGTGGCGGACATGACGAGATGAACGATGACCAGGGCAACCAATCAGTTGGAGGAGCCAACCGATCGGCTGGTGGCACCCAGACAACCGGCTGGAGAGTACAGATCATTCATGTGATGAGTTGATCAACTCGGATGGCAAGGCACAGAGTTCATCTTGTACAGGTTGCATGTGATGTAGACCTAGATGACCGTGATTCCTCTTGGCTCAAGGAATCACATTAGGATGGACATAATCATCGCTTTTTATCGTTTGTGCATGTTTTTGTGGGATATAGCATGTATATGATACGTACTATGTATTGTGGTGATTGGATATGTATATATATATAAAACCAAATCCCTCATTAAAATATTAAGTTTTAGATGCCTTCCAAATGCGACACATGTGAAAAGCTTGATCGACCAAGTGTGGGCACGCCCTAGCGTGGTGCACCGTCTATCTCGTGGAAGCGTGAAGGATGAATGTGTGGTGGGTCTGCCCTAGCAGGGTGCATATTCATCGTGTTTGCTTTGGGTCGTACTTAACAAGGTGATCTAGATGTATCTAGTACCTTGAGGCATGGAGATGATCATTACAAAGAGTTGTATATGACATCTTATCAAGAGTTGCATATGATGCAATTGGAAAAAGTTGCCTACCTGAGAGATCTATGTTGTGGGTGACAGCCCTAGCTGGTCCATGGCTTAGAGGATTTCAGGATCTTGCCCACTAGAAGGTTGTACGCTGCAATCTTCCGAATTGATAGTGAGGGCTATCAATTTAAAGTAAAATAGTGGGAGTGATAATTAATTAAAGGCCTAATTATATCGTCAAACTTTCAAATCAATCAAACAAGTCAAAAATGAGTTTTGGACTAAAATTGCATATTTTCCCTTTTATAGTTCAAATGGCAACAAACAACAACAACTTTTCTTTGCGATCGGTCCTTGACAAGGACAAGCTAAATGGGACGAACTTCCACGACTGGTATCGGACATTGAGAATTGTTCTCACTCAGGAGCGTAAGCTCTATGTCCTGGATACTCCAATTCTAGAGGAACCCGCTCCTAATGCACCAAAGACAGAAAGGGATGCTTACAAGAAGCATTCTGATGATGCCATTGATGCAAAGTGCTTGATGTTATGTTCAATGAACCATGAGTTGCAGAGGCAACATGAGAACATGGGTGTCATTGAGATGATTCAGCATCTCAGGAACGTGTATGAAGATCAGGCATGACAAGAGAGGTACAATGTTTCTAGGGCGCTGTTCAAGTGTGTCATGACAGAAGGAGATCCAGTTGGTCCTCACACACTCAAGATGATTGGGTATGTGGAGAACCTGCAGAGACTGGGATTTCCACTGAGCCAAGAGTTGGCTACTGACGTGATACTGCAATCGTTGCCAGAATCTTACAGTCAGTTTGTGATGAACTACAACATGAACAACTTTGATAGGCCACTGCCAGAGTTGTTGGGCATGTTGAGGACAATCATGTTACAGATGAAGAAGGACAAGCCTAAGTCCGTGATGGTGATCACGAGCAAGAAGGGCAAGTCCAAGCGCAAGGGCAAGGGCAAAGCTAAGAAAGGTTCTGAAGCTAGCCAGGAGTCCAAGCCATCTTCAGCTCTCAAGGCCAAGGGAGGCATGACCAAGAAAGGAAATTGCCACCATTGTCAAAAGCCAGGACATTGGAAAAGGAATTGTCCTCTCTACCTGGAAGAACAAAAGAAGAAGGAGGCGACGAAGCCTCTACTTAAAGGTGTCATGAAAGTAAACTTGTAACACTTTTTGAGATATATGATATCAAGATGTAAAGTGTAAAGCATTCTTATTTGGGCAAGTGTTGCCTTCATAGATAGGAATACTTCAGTTTATTTTCAGCATACAAGGCATGTAATACAGTTATGAATTGCTATTTCATATTTGCCAATAGATAGAAACACTTTATTTTGCATATTGTATGACAATGATGGCAATCAATAAAGTTGAGTTTTCAATCTTAAAGATATGATATTTGTGGCAGTGCCTTGTTTATCTTGTGGTATTTGATATGCATAAGATAAAATGATACATAAAAGTTATAGATAACTCAAACAATTTAATTAGCATTAATCATGAGAAATTCATTTCTAGTTTCCATGTGATGGATAAAACTAGACTCTTTTGGTTAGAGAACCAGTAAGGGACATGAATATCTTGGACATGATTGATCAATCTTCACTAATGTAGTGGGAGAGTGATTATCCTATTAGGTATAATACATGTGATGTATTTACATACCTATTGGAATAAATGCTAATACTTCAAATGGTGTTTAGAGATATACCAATATGAATATCTTGAAGTGTTCAAGATTATCATAAATGAAGTACAAATTTGGTAAAGTATTAGTTCTTGATGAGATCAATGAATGAAATACTTGGACCAAATTTTTGAGATCCTTATGAGTGATTATGATAGTGTATCATAGTGAACTCATGATTAAGGCATGGTGATGTATAAATCAAGAAGGAATCATACTCTAAGGAGTTATAGAATGATTATCAAATAACTGAATTCTTCTTAATAAATGAATACCCCACACTAATAAAAGAAATTAAGAATCACAAGGGTTGTGAGTTCTTATATCTTTAACAGATACACCTCAATTATCTATGTGATGAGTTGTTCATGTGATGAGTCAACTATCAAGATGAATATGAGGAACCGAATCTTGAGTTATGGTTTATGACCATTACATCCTAAATGACATCCATGTGAACCATAAGGTATGACCTTGATGGTAGCACTCATTGGATCATATCCATAAGTGCAGATGAGTCTTAAGTGTTAAGACACATGGATAACATTTTGAGAAGGATGATGCTTGTTGATTGCAACTTAATGACTAAGACATTTGACATATGGATACTAAAACCGCATTCCTATGAGGAATAAAACAAGGATGTGTATGTGACACAACCTATAAGGATTATGAATCCACTAATGCAAATGAAGTCTATAAGTTACAATGGACTAATCAATGTGATTGATTGAGTACAAGCAACTCAAAATTGGATCTTTACTTTGATGATATAGTCAAAGGGTTTGACTGATATGTCAAAGATAAAGGAGGGATCTGTGATTTAGTGGGAGCGTATTCACATTCCACATATTGATGTGAAATGGAAATGTTCTAGATTGGAAATCCAAAAGTGGAAATTATCTTTAAGGAAGATAGAGATGTTTCCTATGTGATAGGAATAAAGATCTATAGAGATAGTTCTTGAAAATCTCTTGACCTGGAAAGAGAAAGCATACATTGGCAATCTGTACTGAAGTGTTCAGTATGCACAGATTCAGTGGGAGAAAACTTGTCCATGTTACATGGAGTTAGTATCCCAAGTCCAGGTGTCCAATTCTTATGAAGAATGGGAACACTAAGAATAGATATGGATCTATCATGTATGTAATCATCCCATTATCTTGCATGTATGACATGGCAAGAATAAAATGCTTCATCATCTTGTATGTAGGACATGGCAATATGATGTGCTCATCCTAATAACTCGTATGTGGGACATGACGAGTGGATGTCTGTCTGCTTCCAGTAAGGGTTACTTGTATACCATGAGAACGTGATAAGTACATATGAAGTACTAGTTCTATGGAGATAAGGAAGAGTTCGATGTAAAGAGTTACATTGATGCGAACTTCCGACAAGACAGAAAATTAATCGCAAAATATATATAAGATGTATAAAAGTGAATGTTTGTTGATAATTGGAAGTGTTCCAATAAATCCATTTGAAAAAGGGGAGATGCCGAGTATCTATGTGTTAGAGAATAGCAGTAGATACTATATGGATCTAAAAGTTCATAGGATGAACTTATATTCCACTCATTGATGACAAGTCTGGAATCCTTGATCATGCAATGTGGCTAAAGGTTAGCAATGGAATACTAGATCGCATATTACGGCAACTCCATCTCATACGTGTGACGTACAGCGAAGAGATGTGAAACATGCAATTTATACAGACTTTGGCAAGGTGTTGCCAATTCTCACTATGTTGGCACTAGAGCACAGTAACATGTAGGACATGTTTGAAGATCACTATGAATATCATTCATGGGTGATTGGCTCGCAGTGCAAGTGGGAGTCTGTTGGTATGTATGACCTGAGAGCCAATCATGTGATGATTGGTGGGATACATTAAGATTGATTTGATAAACATCAAAGGCAAGCTTCCAATTCTTTCTGGTTTAGTCATATGAGATAGTGATATAACAGATTGAATGTCTAGAGAATGACAGTACTCAATGACGTATGCCTTCAGGTTTATGACCTGAACGATGAGATCATACGGATGCTAAGAGTTTGTACATTCTTGTTATGTCCCTAGTCGGATGTCATAGTGGAAGGTAGATAGACAACTATGACACACAAGACTAGATTGTGGTGTTGGTTGATGACATAATCTCATTAGTCATGATATAGAGATATCAAACCAAACACATAGGTACTTGTTAGAGAACAAGGTACCGGACAGACCCACCGTGAGTTTGACACATGGAACCATGAGATGGTAGTCACAGTCAGTACTCACAGTGATGGTGGTGAGTGTGATTCTTAGACCTGAAATCACTGCACTCAACACATGTCGTTGGGCACACTTTGACATCATCAAACGCAGTCCTGAAACATGGGTTGTTATAAAGGTGATGATTGGGTGGCTTTGACACATGGGGCTTTTGAGGGGCGAGTGATAGATATGGGATTTGTCCCTCCTGAGGGAGTTTGATATCCATGGCCACTTGATGAGTAGGATTGAGAAAGGCGTGCACGCATGTGTGAATCAGTATGTGATACTGATGTCATACATATCTCTTCCAATCTACTTTGAGATCAAGAAAGTGAATGAACGTTGACAGGATGACTGTTCCATGCCTCGAGTTCATTCGGGATATCAGTGACAAAGGAATTATACACTCACTATAACACCATTCACGGACTGTAGGATGAAAGTTGTTCTCCAACTTTCTACTTTCACTTGGGTAGCACTGATGTGTGACTAGGCACCGCTCTTTGCTTGTGAAGTCATAAGGGTTATGAACTTTCACTGCCAACGTGAAATCGACCTGCAGGGTCACACACATAGGATTTAACCTGGAAGAGGAGTTTTCTCCACAAAGCAATGTTTAGATTGATTACTAAAGGTGTTTATTAGTTCAATTAAACACTTAATCAGTCGATGGCTCAATATCATATGGTTCAAGGTGTTGGACGCATTGATTGGAGTATCGGATTGATTGAAATCGCATTTGACTAATTCTGCACAACCTGCACTCCCAACCGGTCGGTTCATGAGATGAACCGGTCGGCTGAGTTTGCTGAACCGGTCGGTTCAATTGTTGAACCGATCGGCTCATGCATAGAGTGAAATGACCAGTTCAAGTGTTGAACCGATCGGTTCAACTGGTGCAATCGAGCAACTTGGGAAAGTAGGATTGTGAGAATTTTCCTTTCGTTTCGATTTTCAATTTGATTGGAAATAGGATTTCTAATTTGATTGGAAATAGTATTGGTATTTCGATACCAATTGGGAAAGAAACAAGGAAAGTCTTTTTGAGCCGGATTAGGACCATGAACCGATCGGTTCAGGGCACCAACCGATCGGTTGGAGTGCCCCAAACGGTCGGCTCAGGTCCAACCGACCGGCTCAGTGGCTGAACCGACCGGTTCAGCAGTGAACCGATCAGTTCAGGTTGCGAGATGGTTGCTTTTTGTGGAAAATCCCAAACCCTTCTACTCCTGCTTTTAGTCCCGCATTGCCCGAGATGGAGAACCATGTCCCATGACTCTCCTATATATATAGGGGGTATTTGGGGGCTTCTCAGTACAGCTCAGTGCAACCAGTTGCTCTGCAAGTTGTCGTTCTCTCTGGTTTTGGTAACCGTGAGAGAGCCCGAGCAAGTTCTTCCCGCAAAAGGGAGGTGCAACAAGGGAAGGACAACTGCAGTTGCAGCAGGAGGTAGGAGAGCGTGTTGGCGACTAGTACGTCAACAAGAGGGTGCGACTCCTTCCACTTCCTTGTGGGACAAGGAGTGTGGAGTTCCAGGTGGTCTGTGTGGACTACTACAGAGGCGGGAGGACATTGCCGCTTTGGAGGACAACTGTCATCCGATAGTCCGGTTCGAGTAGGAGTTGTAAGTCCCGGTGCGACCAGGAGCTGCACAGACGTCGTCGAAGTCCGGAGTTGAAGATTGCGCATAGCACGATGTATTGTCGCCGAGCAAGCCTCGGGACAAGGTATGATTCCGCAAACCATCCTTTCCTATTATATAGACGTTGACGCGTTTCCTCTGTATGGGTTTGGGGAGAAAATTTTTGTTTCCGCTGCCTTCTCTGTCTCCCCTAAAACCCAACAGAACTCCAACGAAAATATCATAAGGATCCATGTCATAAGAATTGACAAATTTTTATGGCTGGCTGTCAACCTACAGCCAACCCTCCTCCTTTACCGGGGCTTGGGACCGACATCGCTCAGCGAAGGTGGAGTTAAACTTGACACAAAATGTCAGTGAAAAAGAAAGAAATTGAAAGAATACTGAAATAGTAGTGTATTTTATTTTTATCCTAATTTTTTATTTGATTAATATTTTTAAAATATATTATTAATGTTAGATTCGTCTTAAAAAATATTTCCTAACAAAACTAATATTGATATATTTTCACATTAATTTTTTTCTTAAAATTTAAATTGATAAATGCATCTTATTTTTATCATAACTTTTGACTCGAGTAATATTTTTAAAATATATTGGTATCATTAGATTCTGTTGGCGGGGGGAAATCGAGTATTTTGGAAAAAGGTGTTTTAAGAGGTGTGATCTCCAGTCAGTGAAAGAATACATGGTGAAGTTGAGAATTAGGGTTTAGGGAGTGAAAAAGTGTCATTTCAGGACCAGCCAGACTTGAGCTGGATAAAGATAAAGTGGAAGGTGCTCCACTTCTGACTAACCATAGTCCAAACCCCTTTCCTAGACATACAAGAAAGTAGTCATTGACAAAGACAAAAATTGTTGAAATTAACAACCTATATTTTACTCTCTCTTGGATCTCACTCAAGGCTCATAATAATAATGGATAAATATAATTACTACGAATATCAAATTTAAATGCGGGAAAGAGGAAAATCATCTCCAAAGTACTTACCAAAACATACCTTAAAGATCACCTCCTGCGGGATTGGGTGATTGTGGGCTTCCACTACACATTGGGTCATCCTAGGACATCCCTTCACGGGCTAGCTTTTATCATATCCAGTGAATCTCACATCGTTCTTGAAAATTGTCCCCCAAAATTAAATAAAGAGAGAGACTAAATCAGTAAAACACATTGGTAGCATTTGAACTAGGTATTAAATATGCAATAATTGAAGTAATATAGTGCGCACTTTTTTAGGACTTTTGTTTTAAACCCCTTTCATAAGAAGATGAAGTGATATTTGAAAGATGAAGTGGTTTTAAAATGTAATGCAACTATAACCTAGACTAGATGATATCCCAAGTAGAGTGTAATTTAGGACAAAAATCATTTCTTACCTCTGGGAGTGAATAGAGAAAAGGGAGAGTGTGTGTGTCGGGATAGAGCTCTGACAACAATATGTCTCCTTCGAGCTCCTAGGGCTGGTCGATCCACTCATTGGGTTCTTGGGTAATTTTATAAGCTTCATCAATCATCGGAAATAGCATCATCATTGGGAATCTACTTATTGAGTGCTTCATGACTATGGGTCAGTGTTGCAATCGATTTCCAATCGATCTGGGTCGATCCTTTTGTGGGTGGGGTAGAGGGGAATTTATAGGACATGATGGGACCACCCTAACATGGCAAGTGACCTTGTTGAGGTGTCTTTCCTGGGAGACTCCCAGAGGGGGTGTCCTAGTGTGTTAGGGTATTTTGGTCATTTCTAGGGAGTTCTAAGATTTTCTAAAATGTTCTGGGGTTAAATTGTAAAACATGACAAACTAGAGCATTTTCGGGGGATCTATCTACAAGTTATCCATGATGGAAGTCCAAATGCCCAAGGTAGGAGACCCTTCCTGGTAGGAACCCAAGGATAGCGTGCCTTCCATGCCAGGGTTAGGTGTTCTTGGTTCAGAATGGTTCATATTCGGTTTATTTTGAGTTCAGGTTGGTTCAGGGTAGATTTTGGGTGGTTCTGGGTCATATTGGGCTAAATTGACCTTCAAATTGACTTTAATTAATTAAATTGAAACCTCAATTGATTACATTATGATTTCAACTAGCTAATTGGAGGGTCAATTTAGTTCAACTTGACCAATTGAATAATATTGAAGGTCAATTGTGACATTGTGTACAGTCTGCTTGGAATCAGGGTTGGATTAGGGTTTGGGTTTTGGCCCATCATTTGGTATCAAAAGATAGTGAATATTGGTATCACTAGATAGGATTCTTCTTGTAAAATACAATGGAAGTGATTTTGTGTACAAGTTCCACATAGGGTGAAAGTTGTTCTCACATTACCATCAGAGGGTTGAATTTAGGGTTTGGCTGGGAATTCAGGATTTGGGTAAATTTAGTGAATTGGACCAATTGTAATGGCTCAATTAGACTTAATTAGGTTCCTAGAGGCTTATGGAATCTAATTCGGTATTTTATTGGATTTTTTGGGGTTTGGTTTAACCACAGAGATCGCATCAGGAATCGGTAAGCGGGTTAAACCCTAGGTGTGAACCCAAGTTAGAAAATGCTAGTTTTTGTCAATTCTAGACTCAAATATGAGTGAAACAAGTTGGGTTAATATAGTATAATGACTACAATAAGACAATGAGTTTGTATTTTGATTCAAAAATGCAAAAATTAGGGTTTTTGGGCCCTAATCCATTATTGTGGATGCTGGCGGAGGCGATCGTGCCATCTAGGTACAACACAAATTTAGGTTTGATTTGAATTATGTCTTAATGAAAATATGATATTTGGGAATTTAGTCAATTTATCAGAATGCCAAAATGGGGGTATCTACATAATACTCCTCATTGGAATTCATCTCGGTAGGAGCGACTTTTAAAGATATGAGGGATAACCCATTTGTTTTCAAGTGGCGGGGTCGACCTCTTGAAGTGGTATTTTGGTGACTTCTAGCTTGATGATTGAAATCATGTTGTAGGTTTTTTGTCCATGTTAGGTGGAAGCTACACTACACTACTATTGCAACTTGATTTTACGTCAATCGAATGTGTTAGGGTATTCCTCGTGTTGATCCAGGGCTGTCTACGATAGGCCTCTGTTCTGGGTCCCTTCAACGTAGGAGTATTTTCTCTTCCTGTCGAGTACACGAGTCAGCTGAGAATGGTGATTTCTATAAAATGTGATTGATTTTACTAACCATAAGGGGAATCCTTAACATAGGCTTAACACTTTCTAATCTGATAGAAATCATTAGGCCTTTGGCTGAATTAAGGTGAATGACTTGTTTTACAATATCATTTTAACTTCAAGTAGATAAAATATTATCTTTATTTTGTACCTGTAATACTAAGGGACAATGCGGGTTAGTGCATGAATGCAACCCTATTATTGAATTAATTGGATCACTATTTTTGATGAATAGAGACTCATCAATAACCAAGTCAGAGGGGATAGACGCTCCTAGACCTAATGTAGGACAGGGCTGACGAATGACTTCGACTGACACAAGGATATAATTTGTGAAGCTATTTTTTTGGTTGTTGTAATGTTTTCTTGATTTTGACAGGTTTTTAGATTTTTCTTCTTCTAATTTTAGGGATTTTTTTTCTGAATTGTTTTGTCTTTTATGCACTTTTTTGTAAATCTGCCATTTTATAGGGTATTTTATACAAAATTCTCAAATTTCGAATTTTTTATTTTTTTCAATCTAAAAAAGTATTCTAATTTAGGATTTTTTTGGTTATTCCTACCTATTCTCTAATTTCCTCAAGAAATAGGATAAGAAAAGGATAAACATGCTAGGACACAGAATCTTAGTTGGACTAGGGTACCTGCCTTGACATGGCAGGAGTGCCTGACCTCTGCCTATAAATACAAGTAGACGGCAATCAGGCATCCGATCTGTCTACTGTCTACATCTATTTTTCTCTAGTGATTTATGGTAGACAATTTCTCTCTATTCTCCAGCTGTTCTAGTTCAGGTTTATCTCTCTAGACAACATGTCTTTCCCAGACATGTTCCCTGTTGGTCATGCAACATCTCTAATATGGAAGGTGTCGAGGCATATGATGTACGCACTAGATGAAGCATGGACATTTACAAGCATCAAAGGACCTCAAGATTTTGTCTATAGTTCTCTATGGATCTTGAGGTTCCGTTAGTGTTTTAGCTACTATGCTCGGGATTTCGAGGCAGATGGCTTCTCTCATCTGCTCAACCTCTTCCCTAGATCTCTTTGGTGGGATGTGGTTCAAGGGACTCTAGCATATTAGAACTCGACCTCCAACACTTTCAATCTCTATAAGGGTGAAGTACTTATAACTCCTGAGGAGGTTGATCCACTGCTAGGGTTTGGTCAGTTCGATACATATCACTTCTAAGGGGAGGAAGGAGTTGTAGTGTTGCTAAAAAAGATTGATCTTTCTATAGAGGTTTGCAGTCTTCTTAGGGGAAACACCGACATTGATTCATTTGTGGTGAATGGTATGTTGTGCTTGGAGAAGCTCTAGGCTCACTGGGATGTGTACTTTCAGGAGTGCATGCCACTTTCTGATAAGGAGAAGTGAGTGCTCCGGGTGATCGCGGGCATTCTTACTTTATTTGTCAATGGGAGATTCAAAATGGAAACAAAGCATATCCAGTTGTTACATGGAGATGATTTCAGGTTGACCTTGTATGTTCCATCTATACTATATCATTCCATGGTAGGATGGATGACTGTATGCTACGATGGGGCCTTCTTTGGTTATCCATTTCTTCTGGAGGCCTAGTCCCGGGTTCATCTTCCTGGTCTTGTTGAGGGTGTGCCTCTAGTGCTGGATCCCATTCTAGAGATTGAGGAGCTAGGTTATTGGCTTAACCTGGAAACTTACATTAGAGAAAGGACCACTGTTGCAGAACCATTTATTACCTGAATCCTCACTCCTCATGGCTAGAAAGCTAGTGGCGAGAAGACCCGAGTGTCCATCTGTAGAATAGAGCTCGTGCACATAGCATACGTATGAATAAAACCACAACTACACATTCATCACATTATGAACCATAAGGTAAGCAAAGTAAGGGTTATAATACATAAAGGAAACTAAACTAGTACCTGAATATCATGATCATAGCCCTTATTGATTACAAACCATATGGAGATTCATTGGCATTTCATGATATATCAACAGAGTTATAGCAGCGGAACATCATAACTAGAGCAAAAGCAATGATCATTGTATAATTGGTACCTAAAATCATAAAATTGGTACATGTCAGCACAACTGTGCTGAGTACGCTATAAAGACATAAAATCACAAGTTTATGAACAAAATATATTGCTTGGCTAAAAATAACATTATAATACTTGTAAGAGTCAATTCAAGGATTAAGAAATAAAGAGTTTTGATACAAAGTGTCTTTTAAGAATATTTTTCCATTATACCAACAATATATCATGAGGCCTTTGACCAACTTCCCATAGGAGGGGTCCGTGAGGGAGTTTGAGGCTAAACTCCATGAACTACCCTATTCGTGAGGGACTACAAGGCTAGAAGCCAAGAGTTAACCCTATTCGTGAGGGATGCCAAGGCCATCATCAAGACCACACCCTTGTTATTACCTTTCTTGACAAATATAGTAGGTGCATCCGTGCCTTGTGCCCTTACCCTGAGAATACTAGCAGGTACTACAAGGTTTGTATAAATGGATGTATATAATTATGTTTGCAGTTTTGTCAACATATTACAAGCAAAACGAAAGTAGTAATCATAGGAAACATGTATTTCAAATAAGTACATATAGCCAAGCATTTTTAAGTACATACATACAAGAAAGATTCAATACTACTAGTCTGGCCAAGTAGGAGGCAAAAGCGTACTTTGATTAGAGCATTAGATTAAATGACTTGATTTAGCAATCTTGATATAGATCTTTGAAAAGAGTCCTTCAAAGAGGACCTGAGATTATAAGCAAGCATGTTTTGATTAACATCAACAATATTTAATCATCCTAATCATATTCATCAAGGTTGGATGTTTCACCTATTCAAAGTTCTATTTCATACATCATTGAGTTCAACATCTCAACTATATGCAATTTCATCATCAATTTACATGTTGCATCATGGACCATATCTTAACTTAGGGTGAAACATCTTAACAAGATCAAGGGTCTCAAGATATAGATATCATGATCTTAAAATAGGGAAATCATAAGATTTGAGTACGATTAATGACTTAATCATCAAAATAGTCATTTAAGTCATTTTCATGCAAGATTGTCATCATTAGAGTATCATAGGAGTCAAGCTTGATTTAGAGTCATAAATATCATCAAGTTACTGTTTGAATACATAATATAGCATGGATGATCATTAGGACAAGATTCGAGCAAGATTAGATCTCAAATTATCAACATGCACATTAGGTCACATTTCATGTCACATGTATGTAGTATGATCAAAATAGGATACAAGAGTGACCTAAATGATATTGTGAGACTCAAGGCATATAAAGTTACTGATTTTGAGATCACATAATCATTTTGAGTAACATTAGGTCAACATATGAACAAGGTTTCAGATTCAACATCAAAGTACACATAAGTATCACATTTAGGGTACTTTTCATATAATGAAGGAATCAAAAGAGAGGAGTATGATGAAGTTAGATTATTGGTTCAAAATACATCAACTTTTACTGATCTAGAGTAAACAAGATGATTTGAGACACATTAGATTAGATTTGAGTCAAGATTAATGATCTTAATCACATAAGTCCAAAAGAGATCATTAAGTGATATAGGTGACGTATAGCACATATGGTGATCAAAAATGGATTTTAGTTCATCATGCATCATTAAAGTACCGATCATGGTCGAAACCTCAAGTGAGGATATCATTTAATCATGTAAATATCAAGTAGTTACATTAAGTACATCAAAATGGTCAAATGACCCATATTAAGCAACATAGGGAAAGTTTCGATGGAATTAGGGTCTGAAAATTGGTTCATTTAGTAGATCTCGTTGAGTTGATGAAAATAAAATATTGGTTTGCATGATTTGGCCGAAGGAGTTGGGAGATATGCATTTTTGAACATTTCAATGAAAACTATATAGAAATCGAGCGTTACCATTATTTCATTTATGTCGCGCTAATTTGTAGCCGTTGGATCTGATTAGGGACGTGATCCGATGGTTTTCAGATCGTCTTCCTCATTTTGTCATTATACACTCGTTGCACTGTGCAGTGGCGGTGGCGCCACTCATCTGGCGAGCGGCGATTGGCGATGCGATGGCGGAAATGCGTTGCGGACCGGCCGTCCGCGATTGCCACATCGTGGCGGAGTGGCGGCTTGCATTTTGCCACTGGTGGTGGGCTGTCTTGGCCGCACGATTGTGGTGGAGATGGGGCTCTATAGCGGTGGTGGTGGCGGTGGAAGTAGCAGCTACTGTGATTTTGCGGCAAGGTGGCGCACGGAGACGAGGGGAGGAGAAAGGAAGAAGAAAGGAGGGAGAAGAGGAGAGGTTTGTGCCTCTTATGGCGCCGCAGCTGGCGGAGGGGCGAGGTGCCCCTCTCCCTCAGCCATGCCCTGCTCGGCCATTCCCTAGCGCACAGCGTGGCGAAGGGAGAGGGTGCCTCCCGGCCGTTGGATCATGCCCCATCTGTGGGTGCACGATCCGACGGTCAGGATTGCTCGTGTCCAAAAAGGGGAAGAAAATTAGGGTTTTTGAGACCAGATTTTGAAAACTGATTATCTCCCAAACTGTAAGTCTGATTCGAGTGAAATTTTCACCATTAGTTCAAAAATTATTTCTACATCTTAGTGTCAAATTTTGATATTCAAAATGTATCATTAGGTCATGAAATAACACTCAAAATTTCAAGGCTTTATATATGAAGTTAAAGTCACAACCGAGATATAAAAGTGGTACGTTTATCGAATTAAACCGGCGAAGGATCATTATACGATGTAATAACATCCAAGAGTGTGTTATAAACATCTAAGAGTGCAAATGAACATGTTTATAGGAGATTAGGTATGTACATTAGGTGACTCAAAAGTCATCAAGAGATGATGAGGAAGGCTGTTGAGTAATAACAAACATCTTATGAGTCAAGATGAGTATATAATCGAAAGATCAAAAAGATCAAAAAATACAATCCGCTACAACCACATTTCAAGTTCTTTGAAGGCAATATATAGATCTATGCTTGGTGGGAGCTAAAGATATAGTGGTCTATCCTATACACTATTGTTAGGAAATGTTGTGCAGTTCAGAAGACAATGGTAGTAGGACATCATTTTTTTATCAAAACTTTCCCAGAGATCGGGGGTCACACTTGGATAGCATGTTGGTACACATGCTACTGACTTCTTATGGTGTGGCTACCACAGTCTTCATGGGGGATTATAATAACTTTGAGGTCATTGAGCGGTGCTATCAGATGCTTTGTCCTTTTCCATCATTGCTACATGAAGCGGCTCATCTCTAGGTACTTAGAGAAGCTTGGAAGCTGCCTTAGGATTTTATGTTAGGGTTTATTACGAGATCCATTTGTTTTAGGGTTTTATTTTCTTCATTTTAGGTTCTTTTATGTCTTAGGAATGTTTTATTTCTATTTATCATCATTGTAAGTTCACTTTCAATAATTAAATCTTTATTGGTTTATTTATTTAATCATAATTGTAGTGTTTGGTGTTTGTTAGTCATAATTATTTGCTAGTGTTGCTTAATCTAGGTCATCATTTTTAATTAAAATTTGTGTCTTATTAGGCTCATTTTTCTTACTTTATTTTGAAAATAGGAATTTAATTTGATTCGGTGAATTTTATTCTTACTTGGTGATTTTAGTGAATTATAGGCTTTGTTATAGCAAAATGGGGGTTTTGGGACCCTTAGGGGCAAAATTGTCATTTTTATTTTGTCCTTATTAATATTTGTTGCTAATAAATATTATATCCAGAAAATAGTCATAATTTAATTTGCAAGTTCTTAACATATATTAGGTATGGTGATAATGGTGTAGATTGGGTTTAGTTTGAATCTTGGGAGTAGGTGGGACTTTTTTTGGAAAAGGTGGGTTTGGTAGCTTTTGTCCAAGCTTTCTAGAATCTCCCAAAGTAGGAACCCCCTTTGGATTCCTTGTCCTTTTTTCTTTATCAAAGCAAGATCTCTTTTATCCATTGGATCTAATTTAATTTGAGCTTCTCTCCCATATGCTTTCTAAGTCTATAAAAGCACATTCTTTCTTCTTCCTTCCTCATTCTTCCTCCTTTCACTCTTGTTCCACCTTCCACAAGCTTGGGCGTGGAGGAGCAAGGAGGTGGGGAGAAAGATCCTTCCTTTTTGGTGGAGCTAGGCATAAAATTTGTATCTTAATTTGTTTTTCCATTATTTTATGCTTATGTGAATCTATTTTTCCATCAAAAATCTTAAATTTCTTCTTTCTTCTTTATTTTTATCAAACATGGAAATCAGCAGCCTAGTGTTTTGGGTTTTCACTCCTTGGGGGGGTCTAGTATTGTCCAAATCACTTGTAAATTTTGTGTGGAGGTTCCCAACATACCCTAGTTTCATACCCGTGTCAAAATATAAATTTATTCATATATCCTTCTAGGGAAATTCGAACTTCCAAAACATTGAACCTGATTTTTAGTAGTTTTATCCAAACTTCATGGAATTATCCAGGATGGGTATAAGAGATTTTTGCAAAACTACTACTTGTATTCTAATGTGGGCGGGTATTTTAAGCTGCCTCCTCAGTTTGTAGATTACTAGATAGACCAGTTGCTCAGTGGTCGCCCTTTCTGTTGTGACTTTACTGAGGTCGATGGAGTTACTTAGAGGAAGGCCTACCTAGTGGAGTTCTGTGACAAGATCACATTCCACCTGGTGGTTACCAGGATTGAGCAACGTGACCTAGGTACATAAAGGTCATTACTAGAGGAGGTATCTATGGAGAGTGGAAAATATTTGAGGGTCTACATCTAGGTGATGGAGGGGAGTTACTTTAACATGGTAATAATATCTTATTCCTTTTGAGTACATCCTTTGTTTCTTGCATATATGATTTCTTACTCATCCCTTTTTCTTTTTGTCTAGCTAGATGTGATGCGGAAAGTGTCCACTTCTCATCCTAGGGGAGTGATGTTCAGTTCTGGAGGCTGAGCTTGAGAATTTGTGATTTGAGATGGTCGAGACACTCTTCCATGCTCATACTTTGGAGTTACTTTATCGTTGACATGGTAAGGATTTTTGTAGCATGTCTCTTAAACCTTTTTTTTAAGGACCCTGACCTCCATTTAGGGTTTACCCTGTTTGCTTTGCTTAACCCAGCTGCTTTGTTGCTTGCTAATCACCTTTAGTGGTGATTAGGGTTTGTTGATGCTTTGTTGAGAGTTGGAGGTGCTACTAGCAATTAACCCAAGTTTAGGGTTTGTGGGCAAGTTTGTCACCTTGTGTGGTGTTTCTCCCTCTCCTTGCTTCCTCTTGTGTTGAGAGGAAGGGTTGGGCTCATTGCTTGAGTTCCTTTGGGCTTGGTTGAGCTTGTTGGGCCTTGTGGTGCCTTGCCTTTGCTTCTTAGGACCTTGTGTCGGGCAAGGGCTTGCTTGTGTCAGCCTAGTGTGTCGTCCTGGTTGTGTGTTGCCATGGTGGTGTGTCGCCTAGGTTTGTGTCGGCCATGGTGGGGGTGTGTTGGCCATGTTGTGTGGGTGTTTCTCCCATGGACCCTTTGACCTTCTTTGACCTTGTTTGTGTCACCACTAGTGGACACTTGGTGCTTGATGCTTGCATGTGGCAATGACCTTGGACATGTGTTTTGGGCATGTTAGAGTGGTGACATTGCCCATGGACAAGTGTCCGTAGGTGGGTGACACCTTGCCTTGTTCTACCTTGTTTTCTCCTCCATCCCCTTCTATATATGTGTTTCCTTTCCCTTGCTAAGGATCCCTTTAGTTCCTTAGTCTTCCTCTCCTCGGTGAACGACACACTCTCTTCTCTTGCAAGCTTGGTGGCCGATCCTTCTTGGAGTCTTCTTCTTCCTCTAGTGGTGGCCGAACATTAGAGTGCCCTGTTCTTCTTCTTGTGGTGGTGCTTGGAGCTTGGAGCTAGGAGCTTGGAGCTTTCTTAAGGCAGGTTACATAACTCCTAACCCTAACTACATTACCATCTTCTATGTTCTTGTATGTTATGCTTGATGTTAGTTTAGTTTCTTGCTTAGTTGTACCTTGTTGGCCGATCCTTGTTCTAGGGTTTTTGGTGAGAAATACTCCTTTCTCTCCTTGGTCTAGAGGAGTGAGCTTGAGTTCTAGTAGCATGGGAAATACCCCTCTCTCGTTTAAGTTGATAGGTGAGCTTGTGTTCTATTTGCTTGAGCAACACCCTCCTCTAACCATGGACTTGAGAGGTGAGCTTTGTGGTGGTTGTGAACCTTGCTAGGGTTGTTCCTTGTGTCGCCTGATTGGTGACAAGAGATGTGCAAGACCCCTATCTCTTAGTTGTTGAGAGGTGAGCCATCTTCTTGATCCATTAGGGTTTTGGTTCTCTTGTGCTTGAGGTTGATGGTGACCCTGTCAGGTTGTGTCTTGTCCGATATGATGTTGGTGGTGTTGTTGCCCGACATCCTTCCTTGGCCTAGAGCCTTGATCGCCATGATGTGTGGCTGTGTTGGGTGATACACCCTAGTTCTTGATCTTTTGTGCGTTGTGCATCACATCTAGTATGATGATGGGCGTTACCCTTTGGTCTCTGTCTTGTATGTGTCGGGCATCCCATCTTGATAAGTAACCTGCCCGATACATATGTGATGGTTTGTTGTCATTGTGCATTGTAGTACGAAACTCATTAGTTGGTTGGTGGTGTGTGTCGGGCGTCACACACCAGGTCCTTTCCTTGTGTCGGCCGATAGATCTTGGATAGGTTGGTTGGACGACAGGTCCTAGTTGCCCGATACACCTGACTTGAGGTGGTAGTCTAGTGGTTGTCATGTCCTGGTCGATTTGGAGTTGTGGATAGCTAGGTGATGGGCGTCATGGTATAGTGATGATGTTTGATTTAGTAACCTGTAGTAATCCTAGCCGTTGCACGACACAGAGGTGCGCAACGCACCGTTGCATGACGCGACGTTGCATGATATGCTTCTTTGGCTGAACTGCACACTTGGATGCTCGATATCCACAATGCACGACACATGTTGCACAACACACATGGGTGCACGATAAGCATTATGCGCCGTTGCTCGACGCTTGTGGTTGCACAACACATGCTGCTCGACACACTGAGATGGTAGCTCGACGTCATTAGATCTTGTATGGCTGACGGAGCGTTGCACGATAGACGCTGGTCTGCATGAGTCGAGTGGTGGGCGATAGATGAGAGTGCCCTACTCGATACCACTTTTGGTAAGGGTAGTAGACACTTCTAGTGAGAGTGCCCTACCCGGCACACCTTTGGTGAGGGTAGTGGGTACTTTTAATGAGGGTTATGTTCCTTCTATACGCTAGATCTTGTTTCTATAACTATGTCTTTTGATGATAATTGTCGCGCCCCAAACTCATATTAACCGCAAACCACGAGATTAAGGCACGACAGGTGGGATTTACCCTCAACCAACCATTCATCACTTTTTTAAAAACAATTAAAGACATTATTAAGGAAATCTGTTTTATACGACAAATGGAACTAAACAAGTTGCGGAAGCATTTCTATTAAACTGACAAGAAATTTAAACAGAGTCTACAACATTAAAGCATTGTTCAATATAAAATAAAGCATAACAGTTAATTTACATCTTTGTACACATTCTCACTCTCATTCACACCTTGTCCCGAAGATCGAGGGGAATGGACTAAGAGACCTCTATCTAGACTAACTACAAACCTTCTATCAACTAAGCATTAGGATGATACGATCCTTCTGACTCCTGATGCTGGTGCTGACCTGAAAATGTTTGAGTAGAGGGGTGAGCCTACTCGCTCAGTGAATAACATTTCACTTATCTATCAATAAACAACTTGTCAGGTTTATTAACTGAAAATAAATAGATATACAGTTCAAGCAGGGCAGTTCAATTGACTTAGCAAAAATACAAATAGTAAACACATTTCTAATCATCAACAGGTATCTCAGGTAGATATGCAGTTATATAAATTTACTGTGATCCTACATGATTATTTACTCATTTTATTAATATGCCCTAAATATATGCAGTGTACTCTGCATATAAGGATCCGCAACAAGTCCATGCTACGGCCCCACCGTACAAGACTTAGCGACACACCCGGGGAAATGCTAAGTCTGACTGCTGTCCTGGTCTGCTACAGGACTCCCAGGCTCTCACGGCCTCACTGCACTCTCAAAAGAGTGTATTCTAGACTCCTCCTTTAACCTGAGTACACCGGCGGAGAGTCACAGGGTTACCTTCGTGACGTTGTACGAATGGTGTTAGATAACCGTGTTTTCTTTTCTTTCCAGTGCCACCGTGACACACGCACAAATTATTGTTGAACACTGCTTTTCTTCCCTCATGCCACCGTGACATGCACGGATTATTGTTGAACACGAGTCACCGACCATCTAGACACACGCTAGTAGGTCGTTTCACCCCAAGGTGCAGACCTCTCGAGGGGTTCTACGGTGTTAGGGCATCTAGGTCTATACTTGATTAACAAATAACAGAAATAACACATTATAACTGTAAAACACAGAATTCCCTCTTTCTCATCATTCTTATCACACATTTCAAGTTCCAATGAACTTATTATACTATTACTGAAGCAATTAGACATTTAAAATGAGTTAAATAATGATTTCTAAATGAATTGCCACTCACCACTTGAAACTCGGCCGATCACTATGGAACTCGGCCGATCGCTTCCCAGGTTCTGAAACTCGGCCGAACAATCTCGACCGACAAACTAGAAACTCGGCCGATCCCCTGGGGAACTCGGCCGACCAACTCACCGCTTGAAAAACCTACAAAGAAAACTCGGCCGATCAGGACCAAACTCGGCCGACCAAATCGCTGTTCGTATATATAATTAGGAAACTCGGCCGATCCAAGACCAAAACTCGGCCGATCAGAAAAACGCTGTACAAAAGACCTAAATAAGAACTCGGCCGACCGAATTGGAACTCGGCCGAACCGCGCACAGGCAGAACATAAAAACGGCCTGCAAAAGTCGATTTCTCTCGAATCGACGGGCAAACTTCGAACAAACACCACCAAACGATCACAAACGACGCATAAGACTAAACCGCACCTGAAGGGAAGAAAGAAACAAGCTAGGGCTGCTCCGTGCACCCCAATCCCTTGATCATTTTTCCTGCAAACGTAGCTTTAGCTGCGAATTCGTTTTGAATCGACGAAGATGAAGATCAACGGAGTGTAGAGACGAGTTGCGGCAGCTGATCGGAGCAGAACGGAACTCCGACGCCTCTCCCTCCTCAGCTTCTCTCTCTCTCTCTCTTTCTCTCTTTCTCACGCAAGGAAGAGAACGCTGGAGCATTCCTTCGTTTCAGTGAAAATGAAACGAGAAAGGAAGGGAGAAAGGATAAGGAAGAAACTTAGGGGCCTAATCGCAAAGTTTGAAACTTTTGAAAATTACAATCGGGTCCCTACAAGCCCAAAAACATGCAACTTTTGACTCGAAGGTCGGATTCGAACGATTTCTCTGGCAACACTTCAAGCGTAAGATACTACACGCTTTAGAAGCTAGAAAACACACTAAGCACATATCATGTCCATTTTAAACATTATTAACTAAAACAGGATTATAACTTAACACATCAGCTAAACGCATGCTGAACAACTTACTTACGTGATAAGCTCGATGTGGGTCGTAACAATAATGATGCTTGAGATGCTGGATGATAATTGCTACAGTAAGTTCACATCTATGTACCACACCTTGATAGTACCCGTGTTTATGATCATCTTGAATCATTTGTATAATGATAAGAAATGATAAGCATGTAAGATACTTGCTTAATGACATGACCTATATCTATGATTACCGGTTGAGGCATGAATGATATCATATATAATCAATCAATGATGCCCTATGTTGATATGATAATCTTGCTGCTAATCCATAATGATTGTACTAACCATGCAGGAGATGCATAGCCAGGTAAAAATGATGAGTAACATTACTTTAATAGTTACTCTTGATGAAGTGCTGGGATTGATATTCCATGATGATGATGATGTAAGCCTTGAGAGGTAGTGACACTATGTGATGAGGGACTGAGATCCCATGGCAATGTGATGATCCTTGAGATGGATCTAGATGATTGGCAAGAGGCCAAGCGGTAACATGTGATGTTGGATCCTTGTGATGGATCAGGATGAAGTTGTTTATAATAAAAGCATAATATGATGTCTCATGTTGTTTATTCTTGTTATAGATTGCATGTTATACAACTTGGTTGAATCTTGCAATCCACTTAAAATATATTAATTTATCATAGTGGAACAATTCATGTAGTTTTCCCTGGCCATAGATCCATCATCGTTAGGAGCTGGTGATGGTGAAATAGGTTCTCCTGTAGGGTTAACCTGAAGCGCATATTGTTGAATATGCGAGGTTTCTCCTAGCCTAAAATGAAGAGGTAAGAGTGCAACTTTGGTTGTAGACTCCAGAGTGCGGATTCAGGCCCGTAGCTCAGTATGTGAAGAGCATGGTGAACAGGCCCATGGCTCAGGATGTGTGATATTGGAGCATGAATGCGTTCATGGCTCAGAGCATGGTGAATAGGTCCGTGGCTCAGTTTCACTAGTGCCGAGACGTGTACTGAGGCGGGCTAGGCAGAGGGTAGCCTGACCCTATGGCTGAGGCCACTTTAGCAAGAGATTGCGGTCCTGCTTGTGTTGTACTCGTACACTGACCACGAGGCGGAGAGGTCGTGGAGTCTGACTCTTCCATTGACCTTGTATGGAACCGGTTTGGGTTTCGTAATCGAAGGTTGGATTTGAGCGGTACGACTCACTTCCTCAGGGCATAATAATACATAATCCAGCCGAATAGTATTTACTGCTTAAGGCAAAACATGAAACATTGATTGGGGCCTTGCTTGTGTAGTTAACCTTGCAATTACTTATACGTTCCTTGTGTTATGAAGTAAGGCCTTATAAATCTTATCTTGTTAATCATGTTCCATAAATAAATACTTGGGTATATGCCTTCCAAACTTCTGGTATGCTTGATAGTATGAACCACTTTACTTTATGAACTGCCCTTGTTATACCTCTTATCAGTTATCTGCTTTATCCTTCTCAGCTTTTGTAGTTTCGGTGGGGAGTTATGTTTCTCGCTGGGACTGTGTGTCTCACCCCGCTGGTTTATAACCTTTTTAGGTGTTCGAGCTAGACGTGGTGGTGGTTGTGGAGTTGTGGTCGAGCAGCAAGACGAGCAGTAGAAGGCAAGCGATGGATATGTTGCTGTTTTGAGTTTTGTAGTAGAGTCTAGAGTCAATCCCTGTTCTCTCAGGTCCTTGGGAGTGTTTTAATGTTGTTTCACGATGTATAACTGTTGATCCTTTGTATATCCTACTGTTGGCCGTATGTGGGCCTTTATGTACATATAAACAGGTGATGAACTCATGTGAGGACAAGACAGTTGTTTCTCTAAGCTGTGGATACATTTTAAGGCTTGTAAATGTTTGTATAACTTGTTTCCTTACAGGATGTGGACTTAAATGTAATAGTTTCTCAGTTTATCAGCTTTCTGCAATCGGTTTTAATTAACCCGTGTTTTTGGTAATCTGTGGTTATGGTGATTTCCACACGTTTTTGTGTAACACCTCGCTGTCTGTGTGATAGTGGGATGTGTTGCCACTTTTTTATCCTTTATTGTGATTTCCTTTCATATCCATTTAAATGACTTGCTTTTCAGGAGGATCCACCTACCATCTCGAGCACCACTAGGGACCTGGAGACAGGCATGGGTCTTTCAGGGTTGGATACAGGTCTTGGTCAGAGAGACGAGGGAGAGGCTTCCATACGTCTAGCCAAGGAGAGAGCGGTGTTCTTTTAGGAGAAGGCTATTTGGGAGGAGCATTGTCAGAAGAGAGATGAGGCTCTGATGGTTCAGTCCCCTTCTTTACTATGAGATCAACATGATATGGAAGTTAGAGAGTGTTGTGTTACTGTCAGAGAGCAAAGTGGTTTTGATAGAGAGAAGAGTGTTGTTGTCGAGGAGGAGAGATTGGAAGGACATAGTAAAGAGATAGAGGACGAGCAGAGGAGACTTACCCTCTTTTTGAGTGTCTCATTCATAAGATCTTGTTCCATATTTTCTATTTTCACTTTGTCATATCATTTGTTGGTTTGATTCTCACCTTGATCTTTGATGCTCTAATAGCCGACTGCACTTCTAGAGAGGCTAGCTTATGTGCAACGAGAGATAGAGACAGTGAGGCAGGAGAAGAGGGCTCTCGAGGGGAGGATTGAGCGAGTGTGTGTGAGGGGATATAGGAGCCATTCTAGAATAATGGATATGGAGTTCTCGTCCTCCATATGTATCAAGTTTTCTTATTCTGCTCATCTGACTTTTCGGGACAAAGAGGGTGGTGTAGGAGGTGTCTAGCCTAGTCCCTAGGGATGTCAGGGATTGACTATGATTTTGTTATATGATTATTATGTCATCATGATATTATGATATTATGATTAGTGCATGTTTATTCTCGAATTAACTACTTTAGATTGCATATTGTTTTGGGTCTAGAGATTGGTATGTGGTCATTCTCATCCTTGAACTTACAACCCTTGTGGGTTCTTGAATCTTACACAGTCAAGGTAAAGTCACCCATGAGTTATCCCATATTATCATGCATATTTTTTAAATTTACTTATATTTTAAGAAAGAATATTAAGTTTTCATGATGTTTTTACCTCAAGACCCATTTCCACAAGGCCATGGATTCCTTCATCGGATATCACCATTGGTGTTCCCTTATAATTGTTCTTCAGTTGGTAGCCATGGCTACGCCATTATTGGTACAAAGGAGATTAGGTAGAAAGACTCCAATATGTTTTCATCTGGTTTTAGGTTTTGTATATGTTTATGGGTTTTTCTAATTTTTTTTATTTTTATTGATTTTTTAGGGGAGTTTGTTGATTTTTATGGGATTTTATGATTTTGCAAATTTTATGGGGTTTTATGGTATTGTATATTTTTATGGGTGAGACACCTGAAGAAAATAGAGAGGGATGTGTGAAGACATGAAAATACTTACCATTAGGGGATACATGCAACCTGGTTCAATCACCATGCCCCTGACTCAGAACCGGGGTCAGTCTAGAAGAACCTACCAGGTCAGCTAATTCCTAGAGTCCATACAAGATCAATGTGGTATTGGCCTTAGTCTCACAGGGATTCAAAGATGGAGATCCATGATACCTTCTGTCACCCATTATGTTAAGATAAGGAGACTACACCCCTTGAGGGTTGAGACACGACTCCCCAAACATTAGACAGCAAGATGGGTTATTTTGATCTTCTCACGAGATGGCATCAAGGATAGAAACCACATCAAAAAGACTTTTAAGTGGGATGTTTTGGGTGTCATTGGCCCTGTTTTATTTTCTTGGGATAGGTTTTCTTGGTGGGGAAACATTGACCCTCCTTTTTTAATGGCACCCGTCCATGATGTTGCATGGTGGGTTTATACCATGGAGTTTGCATTGCTTTTATCTTGCATGATCATGGTACCTGACTATCAGAACACACATGGACTTAAATCTAGATCAATATACCATGTGGGCTGGTTTTTTGGCTCTTTTGAAAGAATAAGTGGGTGTATATGGGAAAATATGGTAGAATCCTATTGATGCATCCTTTGCCCTAGGGTGACAGGTTCTGCTAAGTCCGAGAAACTTTTATCCCTATTATGTTTTGCAGAACAGGGGAAAGCTGGACTTAGTGAAATGTATTTTCTTGCAGATCTTAACATCACTAGTGTGGATTACTTTAGTGTATCCTCATATTTGGTATCTTTTTTTGTCGGTCAAAAATGTGTGTTGCTAGTATTACCAAAACTTTGGGCACTAAGTACCCCATTACATCTGTCAGAGTTAATCAACCATAACTAAAAGTCAATATCCCCACGTAGGGGGATAAAGAACCCTGAATAGAGCTAGGAAACTAAGAAAATTAAACAAACTGAAACGGCTAGAACCTAACACTCCTACCAGAAGAAAGGCTATTACAATCCATGATTACATACATTCAGCATACCCACAAAAAATAACCACAGCTTGACATAGGCTACCTCCAGCCACCCTGCTTGGGTTTAGCCTTTGAGTATCCCACTTTCTTAGCAAGTTGTCATAAGGACCCATAAAGAGCGCACCCAAAACAGATCCTCCATACCAGAAGCATTCACAGTCTAACTGTGTGGCAAGCAAGGGGCGATGTAAATTTCTATCAGGGAGTTTGCAAGAAGGAAGCTCGAAGATAGACCTCCTTGCTAAGTACAACACCAGCTGATAGTAGCCGCACCCACAAAGTGTGGCATTGCACCAAGAAGCAGGACTCCCTTTTCACTTCAACCTCACCAATTAGCCCTTCCAGGCCTACAACTTCTCTTTCTTGACTGACACAGATCTAGATTCAGGTGGCCAAGCAGAGCTGAGCGACTAAATCAACAATCCATCAAACACCTTAAAGGTGTTCCTACACATACCATCAGATAGGCCCAAAGAGAAAAGAAGAAGAATCCTTCCACCCGCATTGAAACCAACCCACCCGAGGCTAGCCTACTGCTTGCACAGAGGTACCCAGCTCCATGATCAGAGAACCAGACTGGATGAGGATGGAGCTCAACCAGTCTCATTCTAGCTGAAGAGAAACCTCCTCTAGGAGAGGACCTCGGCCAAGACCCAAACCCCTTGTTTGCACAGAGGGAAATCACCGGCACCTTACGAGTGCTTCAAAACACAACAACAGGGGTCACCTTACTTACTCCAGGTTAGCGCCAAATCACCACAACCGCCCAACAGCCCAACGGTGGTGACGAGGGAGCTACCCTCTACAAGTCGAGGACCCCAGAACTGAAGGCTCCGCCATGAAGGCAGAGCCACCGCCAGTCATGGCGACGCAGTGCCAAATGATGTTGTGAAGCCGTCGCACCCCTGGACTAGGCCAGGAACCAGCTCGGGAAAGGAGGGTAGGAATCTAAAAAGAAAATCGAGAGACTCCCTTGTTGCGCCTATGAAGATGGAGTGCGTGAGACCAGACCCAACAGGAGGTGGCTCCTCTCCATCTGTCCCTCATAACAGGATGGAGTCGACGGTGATGTGATGCGGCAACGACCCTGGTTCTGGCTTCAACACCATGCAACCCACCTCCTCCTCGCTCCAAGCCAAGTCTGTTGGGTTTTAGGGGAGACAGAGAAGGCAGCGGAAACAAAAATTTTCTCCCCCAACCCATACCGAGGAAACACATCAATGTCTATATAATAGGAAAGGATGGTTTTTGGAATCATACCTTGTCCCGAGGCTTGCTCGGCGACAATACCTCGCGCAATGCGCAATCTTCAACTCCGGTCTTTGACGGCATCTGTGCAGCTCCTGGTCGCACCGGGACTGATGACTCCTCCTCGAACCGGACTGTCGGATGACAGTTGTCCTCCAAAGCGGCAGTGTCCTCCCACCTCTGTAGTAGTCCACACGGACCACCTGGAACTCCACACTCCTTGTCCCACAAGGAAGTGGAAGGAGTCGCATCCTCCTGTTGACGTACTAGTCGCCAACACACTCTCCTGCCTCCTGTTGCAACTGCAGTTGTCCTTCCCTTACTGCACCTCCCTTTTGCGGGAAGCACTTGTTCGGGCTCTCTCACGGTTACCAAAACCAGAGAGAACGACAACTTGCAGAGCAACTGGTTGCACTGAGCTGTACTGTGAGAATCACCCAAATACCCCTATATATAGGAGAGTCATGGGACAGGGTTCTCCATCCCGGGAAATGCGGGACTAAAAGCAGGAGTAGAAGGGTTCGGGATTTTCCACAAAAGCAACCATCTCGCAACCTGAACCGATCGGTTCACAAGTGAACCGGTCGGTTGGGGACCTGAACCGATCGGTTCACCACTGAACCGATCGTTTGGGACCCTTGAACCGATCGGTTCACTCATGAACCGGTCGGTTGGGGTTCCAGGTTGGTTCCCGATTGACTTTCCTTGTTTCTTTCCCAATTGGTATCGAATACCAATATTATTCCCAATCGAATAGGGCAATTTGAAACGAAAGGAAAATTCTCACCAATCCTACTTTCCCAAGTTGCTCGATTTCACCAGTTGAACTGATCGGTTCAACACTTGAACCGGTCATCTCACTCTGTGCATGAGCCGATCGGTTCAACAATTGAGCCGACCGGTTCAGCAACCTCAGCCGACCGGTTCATCACATGAACCGATCGGTTGGGAGTGCAGGTTGTGCAGAATCAGTCAAATGCAATTTCAATCAATCTGATACTCCAATCAATGCGTCCAACACCTTGAACCATATGATATTGAGTCATCGAATGATTGAGTGTTTAATTGAACTACTAAACTCCTTTAGTAATCAATCTAAACATTGCTTTTGGACAAAACTCCTCTTCCAGGTTAAATCCTATGTGTGTGACCCTGTAGGTCCATTTCACGTTGGCAGTGAAAGTTCATAACACTTATGACTTCACAAGGAAAGAGCGGTGCCTAGTCACACATCAGTGCTACCCAAGTGAAAGTAGAAAGTTGGAGAACAACTTTCATCCTACAATCCGTGAATGGTGTTACAGCGAATGTATAATTCCTTTGTCACTGATATCCCGAATGAACTCGAGGCATGGAACAGTCATCCTGTCAACGTTCATTCACTTTCTTGATCTCAGACTAGACTGGAAGAGATATGTATGACATCAGTATCACATACTGATTCACACATGCGTGCACGCCTTTCTCAATCCTACTCATCAAGTGGCCATGGATATCAAACCCCTTCAGGAGGGACAAATCCCATATCTATCACTCACCCCTCAAAAGCCCCATGTGTCAAAGCCACCCAATCATCACCTTTATAACAACCCATGTTTCAAGATTGCGTTTGATGATGTCAAAGTGTGCCCAACGACATGTGTTGAGTGCAGTGATTTCAGGTCTAAGAATCACACTCACCACCATCACTGTGAGTATTGACTGTGACTACCATCTCATGGTTCCATGTGTCAAACTCACGGTGGGTCTGTCCGGTACACTTGTTCTCTAACAAGTACCTATGTGTTTGGTTTGATATCTCTATATCATGACTAATGAGATTTTGTCATCAACCAACACCACAATCTAGTCTTGTGTGTCATTGTTGTCTATCTACCTTCCACAATGACATTCGACTAGGGACATAACAAGAATGTACAAACTCTTAGCATCCGTATGATCTCATTGTTCAGGTCATGAACCTGAAGGCATACGTCATTGAGTACTGTCATTCTCTAGACATTCAATCTGTTCTATCACTATCTCATATGACTAAACCAGAAAGAATTGGAAGCTTGCCTTTGATGTTTATCAAATCAATCTTAATGTATCCCACCAATCATCCCATGATTGGCTCTCAGGGCATACATACCAACAGACTCCCACTTGCACTGCGAGCCAATCACCCTTGAATCATATTCATAGTGATCTTCAAACATGTCCCACATGTTACTGTGCTCTAGTGCCAACATAGTGAGTAATGGCAACACCTTGCCAAAGTCTGTACAAATTGCATGTCTCACATCTCTTCGTTGTACGTCATACGTATGAAATGGAGTTGCTGTAATATGCGATCTAGTATTCCTTTGCTAACCTTTAGCCACATTGCATGATCAAGGATTCCAGACTTGTCATCAATGAGTGGAATATAAGTTCATCTCATGAACTTTCAGATCCATATAGTATCCACTGTTGTTCACTAACACATAGATACTCGACATTTCCCTTTTTCAAATGGCTTTATTGGAACACTTCCAATTATCAACAAACTTTCACTTTTATACATCTTATGTATATGTTGCGATTTTCTGTCCTTTCGGAAGTTCGCATCAATGTAACTCTTTACATCGAACTCTTCCTTATCTCCATAGAACTAGTACTTCACAAGCACTTATCAAGTTCTCATAGTATTCCAGTAACCCTTACTGGAAATAGACAGACATCCACTCGTCATGTCCCACATACGAGTTATCAGGATGAGCACATCATATTGCCATGTCCTACATACAAGATGATGAATGCATTTTACTCTTGCCATGTCACACATGCAAGATAACGGAATGATACATGCATGATAGATCCATATCTATTCTTAGTGTTCCCATTCTTCATAAGAATTGGACACTTGGCCTTGGGATACTAACTCCATGTAACATGGACAAGTTTTCTCCCACTGAATCTGTGCATACTGAACACTTCAGTATAGATTGCCAATGTATGCATTCTCTTTCTAGGTCAAGAGATTTTCCAAGAACTAGCTCTATAGATCTCTATTCCTATCATATAGGAAACATATCTATCTTCCTTAAAGATAATTTCCACTTTTGGATTTCCATTCTAGAACATTTCCATTTCACATCAACATGTGGAATGTGAATACGCTCCCACTAAATCACATATGCCTTCTTTATCTTTGACATATCAGTCAAACCCTTTGACTATATCATCAAAATAAAGATCCAATTTTGAGTTGCTTGTACTCAATCAATCACATTGATTAGTCCATTGTAACTTATAGACTTCATTTGCATTAGTGGATTCATAAACCTTATAGGCGGTGTCACGTACACATCCTGGTTTTATTCCTCATAGGAATGCGGTTTTAGTATCCATATGCCAAATGTCTTAGTCATTAAGTTGCAATAAACAAGCATCATCCTTCTCAAAATGTTATCCATGTGTCTTAACACTTAAGACTCATTTGCACTTATGGATATGATCCAATGAGTGCTACCATCAAGGTCATACCTTATGGTTCACATGGATGTCATTTAGGATGTAACGGTCATAAACCATAACTCAAGATTTGGTTCCTCATATTCATCTTGATAGTTGACTCATCACATGAACAACTAATCACATAGATAATTGAGGTGTATCTGTTAAAGATATAAGAACTCACAACCCTTGCGATCCTTAATTTCTTTTATTAGTGTGGGGTATTCATTTATTAAGAAGAATTCAGTTATTTGATAATCATTCTCTAACTCCTTAGAGTATGATTCCTTCTTGATTCAGACATCGCCATGCCTTAATCATGAGTTCACTATGATACATTATCATAAACACTCATAAGGATCTCAAACATTTGGTTCAAGTATTCTATTCCTTGATCTCATCAAGAACTAATACTTTACCAAATTTGTACTTCATTTATGATAATCTTGAACACTTCAAGATATTCACATTGGTATTTCTCTAAACACCATTTGAAGTATTAGCATTTGTTCCAATAGGCATGTAAATACATCACATGTATTATACCTAATAGGATAATCACTCTCCCACTACATTAGTGAAGATTGATTAATCATATCCAAGATATTCATGTCCCTTACTGGTTCTCTAACCAAAAGAGTCTAGTTTTATCCATCACATGGAAACTAGAAATGAATTTCTCATGATTAATGCTAATTAAGTTGTTTGAGTTATCTATAACTTTTAGGTATCGTCTTATCTTATGCATATCAAATATCACAAGATAAATAAGGCATTGCCACAAAGATCACATCTTTATAAATTGAAACATCTCTTTATTGATTGCCATCATTGTCATACAATATGCAAAATAAAGTATTTCTATCTATTGGCAAGTATGAAATAGCAATTCATAACTGTATTACATGCCTTATTGGCTGAAAATAAACTAAAGTACTCCTATCTATGAAGGCAACACTTGCCCCAAGTAAGAATGCTTTACACTTTACATCTTGATATCATATATCTCAAAAGTGTTACAAGTTTACTTTCATGACACCTTTAAGTAGAGGCTTCAGTCGCCTCCTTCTTCTTTTATTCTTCCAGGTAGAGAGGATAATTCCTTTTCCAATGTCCTGGCTTTTGACAATGGTGGCAATTTCCTTTCTTGGTCACGCCTCCCTTGGCCTTGAGAGATGAAGATGGCTTGGACTCCTGGCTAGCTTCAGAACCTTTCTTAGCTTTGCCCTTGCCTTTGCGCTTGGACTTGCCTTTCTTGATCAAGATCACCATCACAGACTTAGGCTTGTCCTTCTTCATCTGTAACTCGACTGTCCTCAACATGCCCAACAACTCTGACAGTGGCCTATCAAAGTTGTTCATGTTGTAGTTCATCACAAACTGACTGTAAGATTCTGGCAACGATTGCAGTATCACGTCAGTAGCCAACTCTTGGCTCAGTGGAAATCCCAGTCTCTGCAGGTTCTCCACATACCCAATCATCTTGAGTGTGTGAGGACCAACTGGATCTCCTTCTGTCATGACGCACTTGAACAACGCCCTAGAAACATTGTACCTCTCTTGCCGTGCCTGATCTTCATACATGTTCCTGAGATGCAGAATCATCTCTATGACACCCATGTTCTCATGTTGCCTCTGCAACTCATGGTTCATTGAACATAGCATCAAGCACTTTGCATCAATGGAATCATCAGAATGCTTCTTGTAAGCATCCCTTTCTGTCTTTGGTGCATTAGTAGTGGGTTCCTCTGGAATTGGAGTATCCAGGACATAGAGCTTACGCTCTTGAGTGAGAACAATTCTCAATGTCCGATACCAGTCGTGGAAGTTCATCCCATTTAGCTTGTCCTTGTCAAGGACCGATCACAAAGAAAAGTTGTTGTTGTTTGTTGCCATTTGAACTACAAAAAGAAAATATGCAATTTTAGTCCAAAACTCATTTTTGACTTATTTGATAGATTTGAAAGTTTGACGATATAATTAGGCCTTTAATTAATTATCGCTACCACTATTTTACTTCAAATTGATAGCCCTCACCATCAATTCGGAAAATTGCAGCGTACAACCTTCTAGTGGGCAAGATCCTGAAATCCTCTAAGCCATGGACCAGCTAGGGCTGTCACCCACAATCTAGATCTCTCAGGTAGGCAACTTTTGCCAATTGCATCATATGCAACTCTTGATAAGATGTCATATACAACTCTTTGCAATGATCATCTCCATGCCTCAAGGTACTAGATCCCATCTAGATCACCTTGTTAAGTCCGACCCAAAGCAAACACGATGAATATGCACCCTGCTAGGGCACACCCACACATTCATCCTTCACACTTCCACGAGATAGACGGTGCACCACGCTAGGGCATGCCCACACTTGGTCGATCAAGCTTTTCACGTGTGTCGCATTTGGAAGGCATCTAAAACTTAATATTTTAATGAGGGATTTGGTTTTATATACATATACATATCCAATCACCACAATACATAGTACGTATCATATACATGCTATATCCCACAGAAAACATGCACAAACGATAAAAAGTGATGATTATGGCCATCCTAATGTGATTCCTCGAGCCAAGATGAATCACGGTCATCTAGGTCAACATCACATGCAACCTGTACAAGATGAACATCTGTGCCTTGACATCCGAGTTGATCAACTCATCACATGAATGATCTGTACTCTCCAGCCGGTCGTCTGGATGCCACCAGCCAATCGGTTGGCTCCTCCAACCGATCGGTTCGCCTGGTCATCGTGCATCTCGTCATGTCCACCACCCGCTCGTCTCGCTCCTCGAACTGGTCATCAACCAATCGGTTCACTCCTTGAACCGACCGTCTGGAACATCAACCGATCGGTTCACTCCTTGAACCGATCGTCCGAGCAATCGTCTTGATGTCCGTCGGTCTTTGACATAACAGGAAATAAAATTCTATCCTATTTATTACATTGCTTTAAAAAGGAAACCCCAAGTTACATTCGGGGGGGAGTAAAGGTAGGAAAGAATCTCGAATTATTTCGAGTTACATCAGGAATAGGAGAGGGAAGATCGGTGCGCAGACCGAGATGCAAGCAACCACACACAAACAATTACAGATAGGGGTTTATAGGCCATAATCACGCTACACACATCCACCACTAAACTCGTTTAAGGGCGACGTGTATCGAGTGCATTAATAATACATATCATATATGTAATTAGGGATTTGTGGATTTAGGATTGAACATGCATAAAGCTGATATTATTCACATCGTATGCAATAAATAAAGGAGACAAACCAAAATCGATCATATCGATATTCCTAAAATATAGAACAGTTGACGTGGCTCTGATACCACTGTTGGGTTTTAGGGGAGACAGAGAAGGCAGCGGAAACAAAAATTTTCTCCCCCAACCCATACCGAGGAAACGCGTCAACGTCTATATAATAGGAAAGGATGGTTTGTAAAATCATACCTTGTCCCGAGGCTTGCTCGGTGACAATACCTCACGCAATGCGCGGTCTTCAACTCTGGTCTTCGACGGCGTCTGTGCAGCTCCTGGTCACACCGGGACTGACGACTCCTCGAACCGTACTGTCGGATGACAGTTGTCCTCCTAAGCGGCAGTGTCCTCCCGCCTCTGTAGTAGTCCACACGGACCACCTGGAACTCCACACTCCTTGTCCCACAAGGTAGTGGAAGGAGTCACACCCTCCTATTGACGTACTAGTCACCAACACGCTCTCCTGCCTCCTGTTGCAACTATAGTTGTCCTTCCCTTGCTGCACCTCCCTTTTGTGGGAAGCACTTGCTCGGGCTCTCTCACGGTTACCAAAACTAGAGAGAACGAAAACTTGCAGAGCAACTGGTTGCACTGAGCTGTACTGTGAGAAGCCCCCAAATACCCATATATATAGGAGAGTCATGGGATAGGGTTCTCCATCCCGGGCAATGCGGGACTAAAAGCAGTAGTAGAAGGGTTCAGGATTTTCCACAAAATCAACCATCTCGCAACCTGAACCGATTGGTTCACAAGTGAACCGGTCAGTTGGGGACCTGAACCGATCGGTTGACCACTGAACCGATCATTTGGGACCCTTGAACCGATCGATTCACTCATGAACCGGTCGGTTGGGGTTCCAGGTTGGTTCCCGATTGACTTTCCTTGTTTCTTTCCCAATTGGTATCGAATACCAATATTATTCCCAATCGAATTGGGCAATTTGAAACGAAAGGAAAATTATCACCAATCCTACTTTCCCAAGTTGCTCGATTGCACCAGTTGACCCGATCGGTTCAACACTTGAACCGGTCATCTCACTCTGTGCATGAGCCGATCGGTTTAACAATTGAGCCGACCGGTTCAGCAACCTCAGCCGACCGGTTCATCACATGAACCGATTGGTTGGGAGTGCAGGTTGTGCAGAATCAGTCAAATGTGATTTCAATCAATCTGATACTCCAATTAATGCGTCCAACACCTTGAACCATATGATATTGACTCATCGACTGATTGAGTGTTTAATTGAACTACTAAACTCCTTTAGTAATCAATCTAAACATTGCTTGTGGACAAAACTCCTCTTCCAGGTTAAATCCTATGTGTGTGACCCTGCAGGTCCATTTCACGATGGCAGTGAAAGTTCATAACACTTATGACTTCACAAGCAAAGAGCGGTGCCTAGTCACACATCAGTGCTACCCAAGTGAAAGTAGAAAGTTGGAGAACAACTTTCATCCTACAGTTTGTGAATGGTGTTACAGCGAATGTATAATTCCTTTGTCACTGATATCCCGAATGAACTCGAGGCACGGAACAGTCATCCTGTCAACGTTCATTCACTTTCTTGATCTCAGAGTAGACTGGAAGAGATATGTATGATATCAGTATCACATACTGATTCACACATGCGTGCACGCCTTTCTCAATCCTACTCATCAAGTGGCCATGGATATCAAACCCCTTCAGGAGGGACAAATCCCATATCTATCACTCACCCCTCAAAAGCCCCATGTGTCAAAGCCACCCAATCATCACCTTTATAACAACCCATGTTTCAGGATTGCGTTTGATGATGTCAAAGTGTGCCCAACGACATGTGTTGAGTGCAGTTATTTCAGGTCTAAGAATCACACTCACTGACGTGTATTTTACTACGCGCTTAAACTCAAGTATACGCGTCGAGTAATATAGGCCTTTGTGAGGCCCGAGTCGAACACAGGGATACATGAATTATTGGAGACTCCTACTAACTAATCGCAATCAGCTAGGCCGGATAACAAAGTAGGGTTTGTTGTCGAAATTAAAAGAAAATAAAATGAAACAAAGAAAACAATCGATTAAAGGTTAATTTAATCAATTCAAAAGGATATCGTTAGGATTTCGGTTTCACCGTGGGTCAACATTGCATTAGGTTTTATATAATTCCTCACTCTTCTCTCTCTATCCGGGTAGTGGCTTGAAAATAGAATTACCCACTGTCGTGGTGTAATTCACTACTTAGGTTTAGGTTGACTCCACCGTCGTAGTAATCATTCCCCTAAACTAAGCGCATTATGAACGATCTCTCAGTTTCCACCATTAATTTTACAACTCCTTTGTCAAGGGTTTTATCGATTAATGTAGGTTTCGTCTCTTTTCAACCGTTAATCCTTCTGTCGAAGTGATTAAGGGCATTAGGTTATTATTATGGTGATCAGGCATAACAATATATATGGAGAAAACGAAACTGTACCACGGATTTAAGAGAGAAGATATGAATTATTAATATAAAATTGTCATACAATGCATTCCCGGGCTACTCCTGGTCCTAAAGATGGAGGGTTTTAGCCTCTCATGTTCATCTCGCACGAATACATGGTAGAAATAGGGGAATTCATAAGAAAAACGTGAAATAGGTGGGAAAACCCCTGAATGGAGAAGAACCGGTAGATCCTTGGCGTAGAACACGAGCTTTCCCGCCTCTCGGTGGTGAAATCCGTCTTCGGCAGCGTCCGAATCAACCGGGATGAGCTTCTGGCCTCCGTTCTCCTTTCTCTCCTTCCTCGGCACTCGTGCAATGCAAAAATGAGATGATCTCGTCTCGGCGGCCGTCATTAGGTATAAGTCCCTAATTAGGTCGTCAAATAACTCCAGCCGTTCGATTGAGATCAAAACGAATCCAACACATATCTGCCGGCGTCGATACCATCAACGCGGGTCGATGGTATCGACCCAGCATATTAGCGGTAGCTTTCTTTTCTTTTCGTCTGAGCGCCTGTGGTCATCTCGATACCATCGACTTGAATGTCGATGGTATCGATAGCTTCCTCGCCAGCAACCAAAAGGGATCTCGATGCCATCGACTTGGGTGTCGATGGTATCGACTCTGTGCTGCTCCTCTCGGCTAGCAACCTGTGGCTTGGTCGATGGTATCGACTTCCGTCAATGGTATCGACGGAAGCAGATACTTGTTTTTCCTAAAATTCCAAAGCAAGACCAAGTAAATCCACACAATTTATGATATTATGATAAATGATACTCAAAATGATAAAACTAAGGGGATTTGACATATAATGATGGCAAAGACCGAATTGAGTGAATTATGCAATATTATCCATAAAAATGACTAATTAGAGCACAAAACACATATGAAAAAGGTCTATAAATGCGACTCAAAATCATCGCATCAAACTCCCCTAAGCTTAAACATTGCTCGCCCTCGAGCAACTAATCCTTAGAATAGAATTGCAGATGTCAACTAAAAATCAACACACCAACCCACATCCCATGTGACTCCCACTGAACATTCTCAAACCGGCCTTCTCTAACCACAGAACAGTAATTACCCTAAAGGCGAAAATAATCATCAAAAAGAGAAATTATCCTTCAAACCGATGAACACTATCACGTAAGGCAGTTAACATCATAAAATTCGCCGATTCAGCATTGGTGCATCTTGTGATCGCCTACACTACGTTGCTCGCCCTAACTACCATCTACATGGAAGCAGTTCTCCTGATAATCATTAGTGAGGAGAAATTCACGGTGGCCTACCAATCCGAGCAACGGGTGGATGGAATGGATGGTTCATGGAAGAACTTGGAAGTATTGCACAGTTTCAATATGCATAAAACAAAATGTCCTAAATGATGCAAATGCACATTAGAAATGCCCTAATGCCTAAAATTGGGTGAAATGATGCATGCACTAACCTTCCACCTCAAAATGAGATGGAAATCTAATTAAGCCACATCATGTACTCAATTTTCCTGTAATGCAAGTGATATCATGTTCCTTTCTCCCTCTTATTCCACTTTCTTCTAAATTCTCTTTTCTTTTTTTTCTTTTTCTTTTTTTCAGATTTTCAGAATTTTTTTCTTTCTTTTAGCCCACATATCCATAATTGCTTAGAGATACATGTATTGGGCTATTTTCTTCATGCTTGGAAATCTTTGCAATATTTCGAAGGTATGGAACAGTTTAGATCACTTTTGAGGAATAATTGAGATACATGGTGTACTTTATGCATGAAAGTCATGAGTGCAACTACATGACATGCACCTAAGGGTAATGTGCATGAATTCCTATATTTTTCTTTATATGCAAAAGTATGGAAAATATCAATGCAATTCCTATCTAAATGCTATGCACATAAGAAGGAATTAAAAGTGCACTTTACTTCCAATTCTTAGGTGGATTATGGAAAAATGAAGTGGAATGATCACAAGATTAGATGACTGAACCTTAGAAAAATATTATGTGTCCCTCCTTACTGACATGTGTAGTAGTTTAGAGGGTTCTCTCTCTTACATCCAATTAAGGTCTCATTACCATTTGGTTAGGTTAGGCTCAAACAACTGTTACTATCCACTTTTCATGAGTCAATGGGAGTATATGTGTGAAATGTTGTTTTAAAGTTGACATAATCAATCATTTTCATAGGATAAGTTCCCCAAGGACAACCAAGTCAAGCTATCCAATGACACAAAAATTTTAAAATTCCCTTAAACTTCCCATGAATAACAGCGAGATGACAAACTTTTACGACATCCACAGTTACACTAGATAGATGTGGATCCTAAAAAAAACTAAAAATGCAAGAAACAAATAGCAAAGCAAAAACTAAAAACAACAAAAGAAAAGATAGATCTGTTCCAGCTACCCCCCTAAGCTTGAATTCGACTATGGCCTCATAGTCAAAAACAAACTTAAGAGTGGAACAGAGATACCCTGATCAATCTTGTGGAGGCGGAGGCGGGTACTGTGGTGCCGTAGGATCCCAAGAAGGATACTCCCCCTGGAAGCTCGGATCATATTGGGTCCTCGGCGGAGGCAGTGGATAGCCTCCAAAGTAGCTCTAACTCCAGTAATGGTCGTAAAAGGGCTCCTGTTGCATCTCCATCCTGTGCAACCGGTTGTGTATCTGCTCATGGTTGGCGAGGATGAGACGCTCATTCTCGAACATAGCCCGTTGATTGTCAAGTAACCGGTTCGTAGTTTCATGAATACCGGTATACATAGCTAGATGTTGTTGCTGAGTCTGTTGTATATCATGCAGCATCTTGTACATTCCCTGCATTGAGTAGGCATCCTCGGCTGGCTGCGAGGGCTGTGGTGATGGTGGCGGGGGCTGTGATGATGAAGACGCACCCGGATGCATCCGAGGACGCTTCCGTAGTGCTACTCGTGCACGAAGAGGTGTGAAAGCCTCCTCTTCCTCCTCAGCCTCGCCTTCTTGTTCGTCGTCGCCGCCTTCTTCTTCATCGGAGTCGATGGCTATGATCGGCCACCGGAAGTGCTGTGCGCCCTCGATGTTGAAGACGTCGTCTGACAGTGTGCACTGCTGGTATGCGTTGTTGACGTGGCAGTGTGCATACGGCAACCCATCCCGGAGAAGGATAAGGTTCGAACGGTGCAAGTGTTGCACGTTCACCTTACTCTTCGTGGAAAGCGGAGTCATGGACTGGAAATTCAGCCCCAAGTACGACGCCAATTTGGTGATGAGCCCACCAAAATGGATCGGAGCCTTCCTTGTACTCCTCTTCACCGCCAGGACGCGCTGTAGGAAGAACGCACCCCAGTTGCATGCTTGTCGCTTCAGGAGCATGTACAAAAAGATGAGGTCGCTCTCCTGAAACTTGCTCAATGCTAGATCGCTCCGAGCAAAGAATGTCAAGCTCAACATCCGGTGTAGGACCCGGACGAATGGATGCTCGAAGTCCGCTACCGCAGCATTATGGTAGCTCACTGTCTTTCCCGCTGGCACTGTAACTAGCTCGGCGAAGATCTTGTCGTAGTCGGTGCGGGAATCCGGGCGTCGGTGATCGTTTGGAGAGTGGAACCAGTTGAAGATTTCATTGAACTGGTCCAGTGTGATGTTGTAGTTGATGTTGAACAGCCGGAAGGACACCCTGCCCTTGATCCACTCACGATCTGACGCAACCACGTCGTTGGGCACGACGCAGACGTCGAGGGACGCCATAAACTCCGCCACCAACTCCTTGTAGGTGGGCCATTCGCCGAAAAATGACTGCCCATCCGCATGGTACTGCAGCTCGTCGGGACGTCTGCTGGTGTGACGTTCTTGTCCTGCCAGCACATAGGCCAAGTTGGACTCAAATCCAAGCTCCTGGAGCATGCCCCGGTCCACATACCGGGTCGGCTCGATCTTCCGCTTCATGATCTCCTCATAGACCTTCCTCGCCTCCGCGGAAGGGTGAACCAAGCGCGGACGAGGTACGGAAGCGGTAGGAGGTGGCACAAACCTCTCGATCTCCATAGGATTCGTGCGTGAGGACGATGCTCCGGCGACGTGCACCATGGTTGCAAGAAAGATGAGATTAGAATAAGAGAGATCGGGGAAGATGGAGAAGTGATTCTCCGCTCGGTGAAGATCCTTGCTCGATGTTGCTGCTCTTCAGTCTTGGAGGGCTCGGGGGAGTGCTCGGCGCAAAGGAGGAAGTTTGCTCTGAAGGTGTGATGTCAAATGACGTTGCAATTCTCCTTAAATAGACTTAGCCGGCGCCACTGTTGACCCGTCGATACCATCGACGCGGGTCGATGGTATCAACACGTCTCGCTAGTATCCGCCTCCCTCGCGAGTATAGACAGCTGACGTTTGCTGGATCGGGAAACCCGGATTGCTGACATGTCGATACCATCGACGCAAGTCGATAGTATCGACGCAGCACCCGGATCGCTGACGTGGACTCGCGATCACCGTCGATGTCTTTGCGCGGATCGGTGACATGGATGTCGATACCATCGACGGGGGTCGATGGTATCGACTTGCCTTCATTGCGACACCGCCAATTTTTTTTACTTCAACCTGTGATCATGTCGATACCATCGACGAGGCCGTCGATGGTATCGAGTTAACTGAGCAAAATCATTCTGAACTTCTCCAGAGATCTCGATGGTATCGACTGGCATGTCGATACCATCGACAATTATTGCGCGACCTGCCTATTGGTATGTCGATACCATCGACTGAACCGTCGATAGTATCGACTCAGTGCGATTTTTGCAGCTGTCAACCTGAACCCATGTCGATACCATCGACCAGTGTGTCGATGGTATCGACCCTACCTGTGCCTGCACATTGAACAAACGGATCAAGGTATCTTCCTTACACTAAAATTTAAACGAAATGAAAACAATCTATGACTATAATTAAACTATCCTAATGTACCAACGGTTGGGTTGCCTCCCAACAAGCGCCCTTCTTTAACGTCTTAGGCTAGACGGTGTGACGATCATCATCTTTTCACCTTGGGGTTTGTGCTTAGAGGATATTTCGGTAATTTAAATTCAACACGATCTCCTCCAATGCCCAAAGACAGAGTACCTCTCCCTAAGGCAGTCACGACATCTGCCGTTGCTTGAAACGGCCTTCCTAGAAGAATTTCACAGCTTTGGAGTGGTGGCATATCCATGACGACAAATTCCACCAGAAATATGAATCTATCCACTTTGACTAGAACATCTTCACATACTCCATAGGGTCTCACTGTAGACCCATCCGCCAATTCAATTGTTGCGGCCAACTTCTTTATCTCTTTTAACCCTAGCTTTTGAAATGTCGCCAAAGGCATGAGATTTATGCTAGTGCCAGAATCACATTGCGCTTTAGGAAAATGTTGATTACCTATTGAGCATGGAATGTAAAAACCTCCTGGGTCTTTTCTCTTCTTTGGTGAACTCCCGTGAATCATAGAGCTCACCGTCGCATTCATCCAGCAAATATCATCGTCTTTTATCCGCCTCTTCTTATTGATGATTTCCTTGATGAACCTCCCATAGGCGGGTACTTTCTCGATCATCTTCACCAATGGAATATTGATGTGGAGTTTTCGGAATATCTCCAGAAATTTCTTAAAGTGACGATGCTCTTCCTTTGACTTAGAATTGACTGGATCTGAAACATCAGCTGCATCAACACGCCTGTGAGGTGGCACATAAGAGCTTTTCGGGGGTATCTCCCCTAAGCTTGCTTCAATCACTCCCTCCAACGTGGGTTTTGGTGAAACATCCTCAATAGTAGTAGCTTGTTGTGGTTTCTCTCTCACATTTGTTGTCTCCGCAAGTGCACAGGCCTGTAATTCTTCTTTTTGCCTACATGGAGATACAATATTCACAACTCTTTGTGATTTTCTGAAGAAGGGGTTTCCGCCCGGCAATCCATAGTAAGTTCGTGGATACGGTATCGCTGGTGTTGCATTCACATTGAAAGTCATTTTTCTTTCTTCTACAGCTTCTTGCACCTGAGATTCCTCCTCATTGCTTACCACAGACATGTACTTGACCTGATGGTGTGCTTGGGCCACGTTCGCATTCTCGGCTGGTTTCTGTTGATTGGCGTGCTTGATGGCCGCTACTTCTCTTGAAATCTGAGCCACGGTGGTCTCTAATGCCCGCATTTGCGCTCCATGGCTTTGCAGCGTCTGCCCAAATTTGGTTAGAATGTCTCCTTGAGATTGCAATTGCTTACCAAACATGGCCATCATCTCTTGGTTTTGCTGAACCATTTGACTTAGCAATTCAGTGTTCTTATCCTCGGCTCTTTGCTGTGGTTTGGCATCTGGATCCTGCAGAAAATTATTCGGATCCTTCCATGAAAACTTTTTATCCTTCCTCCATGCATAATCATTGTTTCTATAGCCCTGTTGTTGCATGAATTTTACTTGGGCTTCCTCATCCTCAGATGCATCTTCCTTAGTTAGCAGCTTCTTGGCTAGGAGATCTAGCTTATCATTCAGCTCCCTAACTATTCTGGATTCGCTGACAGCCTTGACATGTTCCACGGCACCTCTGTCACCCCATGAATGTTTCCTAGCCATGTTCTTGAGTATTTCCCAACATCTGGTGTCCGTATTATTCAGAAAAAATCCGGATCCGGCTGAATCAAGATTACTTCTATCGTGCTCGGAGAGAGCAAAATAAAAGATTTTCACTTGTGTTTCCCTATCCAGTCCATGATGTGGGCACCTCCTCAACATAACCTGGAATCGCTCCCAGGTCTCAGAATATGTTTCACCCGCCTGTTGGGTGAAATTGTGAATCTTCCGGATCATGTCGTTAGTCTTTTCCGGAGGGAAGAACCTCTTGAAGAAAACCTCCACCATATGATCCCATGATTCAACAAATTCATCATCGAGGTTTCTCTCTCGCTGCTCCTGCCAAAGAACTTGGGAATAGCTTGAGGTACAAAGCATCTTGCGGAAATCGGTCAATCTTCACCATGTCACAGTTCTCCACGAACTGGCTGATGTGTGCCACTGGATCCTCATTCTTCAGCCCGTGAAATGCATTTGATTTTACCAAGTTAATTAATGCTGGATCGATCTTATATGTCGGTATGTCGATCCCCTTTTTCTTTATAGGCCCCTTTGATGCTGATGAGGAAGAAGCTTTGATCTTCTCCCACATCGTCTGTGGCTCGGCCATTTCTTCTGCTTCAGATTCAGAATTTATATCCTCTTGGTGCTCTTGCTCGTAGTGTTCCTCGTCCTCAAATGGTCCCGGAGGTGGAACCTTGGGTGTGCGGTTCGCGTAGTCTGTACTACGTGTATGCACCATTAAAAAAGTACCTGAAATAAGAAAATTGGGGTTCAGTACTATGCTTGAATGAGTAAACACAATTATAAAGAAATTTAGGAATATTTAAAGTTGTTTCAAAATAAAATAAAAAATGTGGCCTAGAGTGGCCACTCTTAGCACTCAAAGTGCCAACAATTCGCCGTATCCACGGCAACGGCGCCAAAAACTTGACGTGTATTTTACTACGCGCTTAAACGCAAGTATACGCGTCGAGTAATATAGGCCTTTGTGAGGCCCGAGTCGAACACAGGGATACGTGAATTATTGGAGACTCCTACTAACTAATCGCAATCAGCTAGGCCAGATAACAAAGTAGGGTTTGTTGTCGAAATTAAAAGAAAATAAAATGAATCAAAGAAAACAATCGATTAAAGGTTAATTTAATCAATTCAAAAGGATATATTTAGGATTGCGGTTTCACCGCAGGTCAACATTGCATTAGGTTTTATATAATTCCTCACTCTTCTCTCTCTATCTGGGTAGTGGCTTGAAAATAGAATTACCCATTGTCGTGGTGTAATTCACTACTTAGGTTTAGGTTGACTCCACCGTCGTAGTAATCATTCCCCTAAACTAAGCGCATTATGAATGATCTCTCAGTTTCCACCATTAATTTTACAACTCCTTTGTCAAGGGTTTTATCGATTAATGTAGGTTTCGTCTCTTTTCAACTGTTAATCCTTCTGTCAAAGTGATTAAGGGCATTAGGTTATTATTATGATGATCAGACATAACAATATATATGGAGAAAACAAAACTATACCACGGATTTAAGAGAGAAGATATGAATTATTAATATAAAATTGTCATACAATGCATTCCCGGGCTACTCCCAGTCCTAAAGATGGAGGGTTTTAGCCTCTCATGTTCATTTCACACGAATACATGGTAGAAATAGGGGAATTCATAAGAAAAACGTGAAATAGGTGGGAAAACCCCTGAATGGAGAAGAACCGGTAGATCCTTGGCGTAGAACATGAGCTTTCACGCCTCTCGGTGGTGAAATCCATCTTCGGCAGCGTCCGAATCGACCGGGATGAGCTTCTGGCCTCCGTTCTCCTTTCTCTCCTTCCTCGGCACTTGTGCAATGCAAAAATGAGATGATCTCGTCTCGGCGGCCGTCATTAGGTATAAGTCCCTAATTAGGTCGTCAAATAACTGCAGCCGTCCGATTGGGATCAAAACGAATCCAACGCATATCTGCCGGCGTCGATACCATCGACGCGGGTCGATGGTATCGACCCAGCGTATTAGCGGTAGCTTTCTTTTCTTTTCGTCTGAGCGCCTGTGGTCATCTCGATACCATCGACTTGGATGTCGATGGTATCGACAGCTTCCTCGCCAACAACCAAAAGGGATCTCGATGCCATCGACTTGGGTGTCGATGGTATCGACTTTTTGCTGTTCCTCTCGGCTGGCAACCTGTGGCTTGGTCGATGGTATCGACTTCCGTCGATGGTATCGACGGAAGCAGATACTTGTTTTTCCTGAAATTCCAAAGCAAGACCAAGTAAATCCACACAATTTATGATATTATGATAAATGATGCTCAAAATGATAAAACTAAGGGGATTTGACATATAATGATGGCAAAGACTGAATTGAGTGAATTATGCAATATTATCCATAAAAATGACTAATTAGAGCACAAAACACATATGAAAAAGGTCTATAAATGCGACTCAAAATCATCACATCACTCACCACCATCACTGTGAGTACTGACTGTCACTACCATCTCATGGTTCCATGTATCAAACTCACGGTGGGTTTGTCCGGTACACTTGTTCTCTAACAAGTACCTATGTGTTTGGTTTGATATCTCTCATCATGACTAATGAGATTCTATCATCAACCAACACCACAATCTAGTCTTGTGTGTCATTGTTGTCTATCTACCTTCCACAATTACATCCGACTAGGGACATACCAAGAATGTACAAACTCTTAGCATCCGTATGATCTCATCGTTCAGGTCATGAACCTGAAGGCATACGTCATTGAGTATTGTCATTCTTTAGACATTCAATATGTTCTATCACTATCTCATATGACTGAACCAGAAAGAATTGGAAGCTTGCCTTTGATGTTTATCAAATCAATCTTAATGGATCCCACCAATCATCCCATGATTGGCTCTCAGGGAATACATACCAACAAAGTTCGCCCCCAACGATGATGACTCCAGAGATGCTACCTGAACGCGAAGCTTCACCATAGCCAAAGAGAACGCCTCCTCCTTTGAACACTAGAGACTACTCGCACAACCGTCGTTGAGGCCAGGGGGAGGGAAGATCCGAGAAGGTTCTCCCCTCCCCCCAACAGCACCACCGGGGAAAAAGCTAGGGAAGCGAGCGAGACATAGCGTCCACTATTAACTAAGGAGTACAAAGTGGTCTCTTGTACTTTTCTTGATATTTGGTATCTTATTGATTTTAAACTAATAATGATCATTGATCTGGAATTTTCTCCAGATTCATCTGAAACTAACATGTAAGAGGGAAATCGACCATAATGGGTAAAATCCTCATCATCAGGAGACTAAAAGTCTTACTACAGGTCCCAAATTTTCTCAATGGTAGTATTTATTTAAGTACATGTCATTCCAGGGATCTGATAGCTCAGTTCCATCAAGAAATGCAATGAGGTACTCGTTTCCCATGTACACCACCTTAATCACATACAGTCCCTCCCAATTAGGTTTAAGTTTCCCTTTTGGGAGAGGCTTGTGTGGTGGTAGAATACCTTTTAAAACTGTTTCACTAATTTTAAATTTTCATTCTAGGACCTTTTTCTGATATGCGTGGGTAATACATTGTTGGTAGACACGAAGGTGTTCAGTGGCTAGGATTTTTTTCTTGTCTAAGAGATTCAACTGGGCCACATGATCTTCATAGCGGGTAGCCACGACAAACTCTAAGTCTGATTGGATTCTTAGGGATGGGAAAAAGAGTTCATACGGGACTAGTGCCTATCCTCCGTACACCAAGGTAAAAGGAGTTTTCCCTGAGGGTGTATGTAGAGAACATCGACAGGCCCATAGGGCATGGGTGAGCTTTTTTAACCAATCAGATCCCTGTGCACTTTCTACCATTTTCTTAATGATTTTAATCAGAGTTTTATTAGTAGCCTCTACTTTTCCATTCTCTTGCAGATAGTACGGAGAGGAATGGTGAAGCTTGATCTTGAACATTTGGCACATCCATTGAAGGAGTTCAGAGATGAAAATGGGACCATTGTTAGCTATAGGGATACCAAAATGGGTAATGATATTACATTGGATGAAGTGAAGGAGAGCTTGAGTTTTGATTTCATGAAAGGCTTTAGCTTCATCCCACTTAGTGAATTATTTAGTAGTAGTCAAAATAAAGGTCTTCTTCCCCTGTCCTTTGGTGAGGAGTCCTACCATGTAAAAGGCCCACATGGAGAATGAACATAGAGAAGTGAGGGTGTGTAAGGAAGACACAGGTGCATGGATTTTGTTTTCATGAACTTGGAAAGAATTGCGCCTTTGCACCTTGTGATCACAGTCCTTTTCCATGTCCGACCAGTAGTATCATTATTTGCACTGACGTCTCCACCACATATTCCTTTGTGTGCTTCTTTCAAGATCTCTTGGACCTCCTTCTCATTAATGCACCTTAACTCGGATCTAGAGAAATAATTCTTAAACAAGATTCCTCCCTAGAGGTAGTATCTTATTGTGAGTCACCAAAGGCTTCCCACTTTTTACTATTAGCACCGGGAGGATAGACCCCTTCCTCCAAATGGTTCAATATATCTTGGAACCAATGTCTATCTCCATCATTATCTCCCAAACAGATAGCTTTGAAGTAGTCGAAAGAGGCTATCTCGATTTGTTCAGTCTCTTCCAGACATCTCTTGGATGCTATTGAAGTGTAAGCATTTTACAACAATTGTCTCTTCACTAGCATGTATTGGCCATCTCATAGATGTGGTTAATCAAGAAAGTGCATCCACAAGTGCATTCTGACTTCAATGAGTACACACATGCGTAACATCCATGAAGTTCAATTGGAGAGATTGTACAAACTTGGTGTACTTAGCTAAACATGGCTCCAAGGCCCAATGTGTAACAGAATAGATCTTAGAGATACCCCAATTTATTTAATAAATTCAATTACTTTTATTGGTAGTGTTTTTATTCCCTTATTAGTTAATTAGATGCATTAAGACAAATTTGATTGAATTTATGATTTCATAACTATTTGATATAAAAGATCAATTTGACTTACCAAATGATTGAGAAATTATATCAATTTTAATTATTTAATTAATTAATAGTATGTTAACTCTTAATGTTATGGTAATTAGATTATGAAATGTTATAAAATTTTTGGTAAAATTTTAATTTATTTGATACTGATTTCCTTTGTGATAATTAATTAGTTACATTGGATTTAAATATAATTGGAGTAATTGACGACTCCAATAAGTTAATTAACATAAATGATCAAGTTAGTTCTTTAATTAATTGGTTGGTTAAATTGCCATGAAATCTACAGTTTGTATTTTACTCACATTGGGGTTAATCAAATTGAAATTTTAGTGGAAACCTTACATTTTTCCGAGTTATAGATTGTTTATTATAATTAATGTAAGTTCTGAGCCATTTATATAAATTCTAATTGGATGTTGGAATTTACTGAGAATTATTCAATCATGCCTAAAATCTATTATCTCACAGACATTATGAATCTTGGCTGACTCGGATCTGGCTTAGGATCTGATCGAGGTTTCTTTTTGTGTGTGTTGTGAGCGGGTTGTGGGGGGGGACTGGAGCAGGGTCGCCTGCTGAGATGGACCAATAGGAGGCTGGTGTTGGTTGACCTTTGACCTCTGTGGAACCTGAGTTCCTTCGGGACTAGAATTGTAGTGGCCACAAAGGATGTTCTCTGATGAGGATCTTAATCAATTCAATTTGAACTTCTATCCTAAATCTAACTCGTCCCCTAGATAATATAGGACTTTCCAAATCTAGTGAGCTTAAGAAACTATATGTAGATCCCTTCATATCTCTTTCCCTCTTTTGCCATTACACTGTGATGCAACGCCGCCACATCCTATGGCACCCTCATGAGTGAGAGAGAGAGAGAGAGATTTACAACGAGGTTTCTCACACCTTTTACCTTCATGGAGATTCCACCTATCTGCCTGACACCTCTCCACAGATTGGGACCACCTAGGGAGCCTGAACACTATTGTGGGAAGTAAGTTTCAGAATAGGGCAGGGTTGATGGAGGATTAGTCAGAGGCAATTTGAGTGCCGCCTTGGAGTTCTATTCCTTATAGAAGTTTCACAATTTTAATTGGAGTGCAATGCCATTATTGCCTATCTATGAAGGGAAGAAGAATGCATGGATGTCACTGCAATGGTTGCTTCAAAGTCGAAGTTGCACGAAGAGAGTCAGAGTAGAAATGGATCAAAGGGAGGCACCACAGGAGTTTGCAACAAACCCAAGATGGTAACGATCCCTTTTGTGAATCAATTATGTTGTTTTTATTGCTTTTTACTTCATCACTGGAAGACTTTCTATGGTGGGTAGGTTTTCTTACCTAGGGTTCTATTGGGTTTGCATCTCGTTGCCATCAAGAATCAGAGAAGGGCGGTGAAGCTTGTGGGTGAGTCAGTTTGGGTTGAGTATATGTATAGTGCCGTTTGGAGTCCACCGGAGTTCATGCAACACTGTTGCATTGCTGTAGCCACTGAGGTAGCCATCAGGGGATCCTAGAGGACGGAGCTGACTTGGGGGGGTCTGATCTAGGCTGGATTTCATCTCTTCCTTTAGATCTTTTCTAATGGGTGAGATTAGTTATAAGTTTATAATAAAATGTCATTTGTGTCCTTATGTAAATATATGTTACATGGATTATTAAATATAATTATATGATGATAATGCCCCTCTACCCCTAGTACTAGTAACGCGTGCATATGTGTATGATTGGAACATGTACATTGCATAATTTCTAGAAAATAGGAAAATACATCTATATGAAGTAAAATTGTTCTAATTCTAGTAATTAGTAGAAAATAGGTATTGGGGTGATTCCAACAGTATAAAATAAAAACATATGCCCTAATTTCTAGCAACTTTAGATTTCAATTTGGAGACAAGAATAATGACTTATTTTTTGGGAATTTAATTAATTAGGGTCAAACGTTAGAAATTCATATCTTGTGATTTATAATTTCAAATTGGAAAAACTAAATTGGGTTGGATTCAATTTTTTAGCTATTTGATTTTGTAATGAAAACATTTTTTGTCACTATTAGAATTAATTATTTTCTAGGGTTTTAATTAATATAAAAAATGAGGGTTTTGAGTTGGAAAATAAATTTTATGAGTCTAGGAGTGTAGAAAAATTATGGGATTGATACATGGATCATTTGGGTTGGTTTTGAGTGATTTTCCATGATTGTAACCTATTTGGAGTTGTTTTCATGGTTAAATTAGTTATTAGACCCTTTGCCTAATTAGAGGTATTTTGGTAATTGTAGGGTTGTTGGTGGATAAATCACAGTTTTGGGATTCCTATTAATTCTTCAATCCCTACATTACTTGTAAGTGAATGTAGCTTCTTAATTTTGAGAATATTGCATGAATGTCATGTTATTAATGAACTTATTTTTAAATTAATGGGAGATGTAAAATAAGTAATAATGGGATTCCTTAGATAAATTATATTCTAAGATATCCTCTCATCTAGTAGATTATTGTAATTAGGTTTTCTCATCTTAATTCTTTGTGAATGCACGAGCTTTCATCTTGATTCTATACTTAGGTTATTTGCTAGAAAACCCATGTTTATGATTAATGGTAACAAGATTAGGGTTTATTATGCAAATTTTCAATTATTTCTCATGAGGATATTATTACTATCATTTAGATATTTTTAATGTTAATTTAATACAATAATCATATTTTGTGGAATTTGGTTGATTAAAACCTAATATCATTATTAATGATATTCTAGGGTGAAATTGGAATAAGTGGTGGATCTTGTTGCAATATGTGCAATGTTTGAGTTTGTTTGATAGTATTCAGATGTAGATCTAATTTTTGAGAATTTTAAGACATTATTCTCTCGTCTATTTAGTTTTTGTGATCTATGTCCTTTTGGGTCTCTTGGAGACTGTTAATGCACATTGGTGTAGTTTGAGTGTTCTAGAGCCAAGTTGTTGTTTGGCGTTTCATTGTGGCTGACATGTTTTGTGGGGTCATGCTGAATTAGATGAGTCATGTTTTGGGTTCTTCTAGATTCTAGTTCAAGTTCATGTGTATCCTTCCACAGGGAAGATTACCCCTCACGATGGTAGCCATTAGAGTGCCCCGCCTCCATTTTTCTACTCGTGAGCTGACTACAATTTGCGTACTATTTGTGACTATCCACTGAGATTTGTATCTGAAAAATTTGATCTCTTTTAGGAGATTGTGATTTATTTTGGGTCTAGTGATCCCTATTATCCATTCTCTAGATTTAGTGTGTCTAGTGAGTTCTAGACTTTTACTGATGTTTGTTATGTATGATTTTAGTGGTAATTGTTACATTATAGTTCGATTAATAAGATGTATCTTATTGTTAAATATTGTTCATGCCTATCATTTTCTTTATATTAAATACATACTCTTAGAGCTTCTGTGTTGGTGATCTCCACCATAGAAATCTAGCATAGGTACTGTGATCCTTATGTTCTTTAAATGAGGAGTTTGACAAGCATGGGAGGAGATAGTGGAGCATGGTTGGAAGGTCTGTTGTTACTAGAATATCATTTTTATTTATATGTTGTTATGTTCATGATGTAAATGTTGTAACCTTTTATTATATTAAAACATCTAGGTGTGCTTATTTATATATTTACTTCAACTGCATTAATCGTGTTTTGATTTCAAATCATTGGCATTCAAGACTTGGATCCCTTAGGAACACCACACCAATCTTATTTGCTAATTAAATATTAGAAAAATAAATTGCGAATTCTGGGACCGAGTTTTGGGTGTTACATGAATTGGTATTGGAGTGAGTTTGCAACTGAAGATCAAAAATCATATGTTCCAATATTTTCTCATATGTTCATCCTTAGTCTTCTCATCTTGAATAGGAAATCTTCTTACCCTATTAGGTTTTGTTTCAGAGTCTGATGGGAATGTTGTTGATTTTGAGGTAGCATTTCAATCAAGTCCCTGATGACTGTGAAGAACTTGACATATCTAGGATAGATGAATGCCTAGGTAGTGAAATGGGAATCATCAGAACTCTTTTGAGATGACTTCTATTATGGTGATGTATGAGAATGCTCATATGAATATAGAGTTCTTATGGATTCCAAGTAAGATTGAGAGGCTTTCAATAACATAAGTGATTGGAATAAGATATTCATGTTACACTTGTTGAAAAGAATCAAGTAAGAGGTGTAGATAGAGACATATGGTGATTTAAACTAGGCCCTGATCACTTGTCTTTCGATAATTGGAAGTTTAAATAGTGATTTTTATGGACTTGTGGTGATCATGGTGATTCTATAAGGCCACTTTTGGAGGAAGTATTATATGATAATGATGGATTCTATAAATGATTTGAGATGTATGAGGTGTATCTATGGTAATTAGTGTTGACCATGGTCTTGATATTTTATTGAATTTTGGAGCCACTTTTAATTTTTGACAGTTTCATTAAGAGAGTTTTCTATAAAATCTACTTTTTTAATACTATATATTATACAAATTTTTCTTTGAATGGTTTTGGATTTCTCTAATTCGTGGACATAGTCAATTTTTTTACCAGAGGTGACACATGAAGTTGTTGGATGGTGAGAAATAGTGTAGAATGTAGGTTGTGATAGGATTTCTTACTGATTTCTCTTCTTAATAATTTATTTGTTAGAAGGGTAGGATCATGGAAAAATCTTCCAATCTAATCTTTCATGATGATTGAGGTACAAAAATGAAATATCAAGTAATAGATGAATTTTGAGGATGAAATTATATAAGGGAATATGGTTGTAACAGAATGGATCTTAGAGATACCCCAATTTATTTAATAAACTCAATTACTTTTACTGGTATTGTTTTCATTCCCATATTAGTTAATTAGATGCACTGAGACAAATTTGATTGAATTTAATTGAGTATTTCATAACCTTTTGATATAAAAGATCAATTTGACTTACCAAATGATTGAGAAATTTCTTTATTGATTAGTGATAATATATTGAAACCCCCTCCATTCATGAAACCGAGTATCGATTTTATGTAGTTAATTAATGAATAGTTGTTAACTCTTAGCGTTATGGTAATTAGATTGTCAAATGTTATAAAATTTATAGTGAAATATTTAGTCTATTTGATACTGATTTCCTTTGTGATAACTAATTAGTTGCATTGGATTTAAATTGAGTTGGAGTAATTGATGAATTCAATAAGGTAATTAACATAAAAGATCAAGTTATTTGTTTAATTAATTGAGTGGTTCAATTGCTATGAAATCTGTAGTTTGTATTTTATTTGGATTGGGGATAATCGATTTGAAATTTTAGTGGAAACCTTACATTTTTATGAGTTATTGATTTTTATTATAGTTATTCTAAGTTATGAGCTATTTATCTAAATTCTGGTTAGATGATGCAATTTTCAGAGAATTATTTAATCGTGTCTAAAATCTATTATATTGCGGATATTATGAGGCTGGACGGACGCATATCTGGCTTAGGAACCAGTTGGGGTTTTTGGGTGTGTGTGTTGTGAGTGCACACAGGGGGGGCTCTAGAGCAGGGTTTCCTACCTAGGTTGACCAATAGGTGGCCGGTGTTGGTTGACCTTTGACCCCTATGGAACTCAAGTCCTTTCAGGACTGGAACTGTTGGGGTCGTGAAGGATGTTCTCTGGAGAGGATCTTAATCAATTAAATCAAACATTCATCCCCTAGATAGTTTAGGACTTTCGAAACCCAAAGAGCTTAAGAAACAATATATAGATCCCTTCGTATCTCTTTCCCTTTTTTTCCATTGCATAGCGATGTGGCACTGCCACATCCTCCGTCACCCTCACAAGAAAGAGAGAGAGAGATTTACAAAGATGGTCCTTGCACCTTTTACCTTCACGGGGATTCCACCTTTCCTCCTGACACCCCTCCACAAACTGAGACTGTCTAGGGAGCCCGAACGATATCACATGAGGTAAGCTTCAGAATAGGGTAGGGTTGATGGAGGATTAGCCAGAGGCAATTCGAGCACCATCTTACAGTTCTATTCCATGGATAAGTTTTGTAAGATAAAGTGGAGTGCAACACTAATGCCACCTAGATGTGAAGGGAAGAAAAATGCATGGATGTCACTGAAGTGGTTGCTTCAAAGTTATAGGTTCATAGAGACAGTCAGAGCAGACAAGGATCAAAGGGAGGTGCCACAGGAGTTCGCGAGCAACCCAAGAAGGTTACCATCCCTTATTGTGAATCAATTATGTTGTTTTGTTTGCTTTTTCACTTTGTCACTAGATGACTTGCTATGGTGGGTAGGTTTTCTTACCTAGGTTCTACTAGCTTTGCATCTTGTTTCCGTCAGGAATTGGAGTAGGGTGGTGAAGTTTGTGGATGAGTCAATTTGGGTTGAGGATATGTGTAGTACCATCTGGAGTCCGTTGCAGTTTGTGCAACACCACCACACTGCAACCGTCACTATGCTGGCTGCCAAGGCAGTCATTAGGAGTCCTGAAGGAGGGAGATGTCTTGGGGGTCATCTGATCTAGGCTGCATTTCATCTTGGCCTTTAGATCTTTTCCAACGTGTGGGATTGGTTATAAGTTTATAATAAAAAATACATTTGTGCCTTTATGTAAATTGATGTCGTGTGGGTTATTAAATATAATGATATGAAAATAATGCTAATCCACCCCTAATACTAGTAACATGCGGATATGGGTATAATTGAAACATGTACATTCCCAAATTTCTAGAAAATAGGAAAATATATCTAAATGAATAAAAATTATTTTAATTCTAGTAATTAGTAGAAAAAAGGTCATAAGGAGATTCCCACGGATTTAGAATCACAAAAATATGCCCCAATTTTCAGTAACTTTAGATTTCAATTTGGAGGCACGAATAATTACTTGGTTTTTTGGGAATTTAATTAGTTGGGGTCAAATTTTAAAAATTCATATCTTGTGATCTATAATTCCAATTTGGACAAAATATATTGGGTTTGATTCAAAAAATTAGTGGCTATTTGATTCTGTAATAAAACCATATTTTGTCACTATTTATAATTAAGTATTTTCTAGGGATCTAATTAATATAGAAAATGAGGGTTTTGAGTTGGAAAATGCATTTGATGAGTCTAGGAATGTAGAAAAATTATGAGATTGATACAAGGATCATTTGGGTTAGTTTTGAGTGATTTTTCCATGATTGAAACCTATTTAGAGTTGTCTTTATGGTTAATTTAGTTAATAGCCCTATTGCTTAACTCGAGGCATTTTGGTAATTGTAGAGTTGTTGGTGGATAAATCAAAACTTTGGGAATTCTATTAGTTCTTCAATCCCTACATTAAATGTACATGAATGTAGCTCCTTAATTTTGAGAATATTGCATGAATGTCCTGAACCTTGTGGGCAGAAAGTAGTGTCTCAGATTCTGTGCCGCCCATACTAAGGCTAGGCAAGTCTTGTGCATGAACGTATTGAGTAAGAAAGGAATACCAGAATCAAGTAGTACACAACTTTTTCCATCTTCTGATCATCATGTTGTGCTAGAACGACCTCAATGGAATCTTCAAGCACTAAAAGGTATAGAAGAAGAGGATGTCCTGACACGGTCATGACCAGAATGGGTGGTGTAAGGGGGTATCATTTTATTTAGTCGAATGCCAATTGGCATTTGGAATCCCAACAGAAATCTATGTTACCTCGTAGAAGTGGAAAGAGGGGTTTACATCATTCTGCATGCTGAGTAATGAAGCGATGAGTGAACCACAGTCTCCCCATCAGACCTTGAAGCTCCTTTTGATTCTTCAGAGGAGGCATCTCCATGATTGCATTTGCCTTGCTGGGATCCACCTCAATCCCTCACCTTCTGATCATAAAACCTATTAACTTCTGGGAAGTCACTCCAAATACACTCTTTTTGGGATTCATCTTGAGTTTATATTAATGTACACGTTGGAGAACCTTTTGCATAGCAGAAACATGGCCATCTCTGGTTTTAGATTTAACTAGTATATCATCTACGTACACTTCCATATTATCATGTATCATTTGATGGAAGATCAATATCATAGCATGTTGGTAGGTGGCTCTAGCGTTCTTTAGTCCAAAAGACATGACCACATAACAATAGTTGCCCCAAGATTTAATAAATGAATTCTACTCTTGGTCTTGTTTTGCCAACTTGATTTGATTATATCTTGATAGGCCATCCATAAAGGATAACGTTTTGTACCCATCAGTGTTGTCCAAAAGGATATTTATGTGGGGTAATAGGAGGTCATCCTTAGATTTAAGTCACAAAAGTTAATACAGATGCGAACGGTCCCATTTTTCTTTATGACATGAATGATGTTGGAGACCCAGTTATGTAGGTTATGGCCTGAATGAACTTGGTTTTGAGGAGTTTCGTGACTTGCATATGAACTTTTAGTGATAATATGGATCACAATCTATGTAGATTTTGATTCTTGGGTGAATCCATCTCTAGGAGAGGCATAAAGTACTCTACCAAAGATAAATTGAGGCTAGGCATGTCTTCATATGTGTACGTGAATACATTCTCGAACTCCTTCAAGGTTTCTATAAGGGTTTCTCTTTCAAATGGGTTTAATGTTGTAGTAATAAGGACATGTTTGGGGTCTTCAGAAGGACCTAAGTTTACTTCCTTGGTGGATTCAATTGAAGCTTTTTTTGTTCATTAAAGTGCTTAAGGGAATCCTGGAAAGATTTGATATCTTGATTGGAGAAGGGTTCTTCAAGAGACTCTTTAGAGATACAAACCTTGAAGTTTTCAAAGGAATATTCAAAAGGAAAAGAGTGATGGAAAGGAAAAGAATGGAAAGAAAAGACTGCCTAAGTCTACATAACAAACCTCATGATAAAGATCACCGAAGGGACCCCCTATAGTAAGGGTATGAGGGCTCAGAGAATTGAACCTACATTAGGTGCGGGTAACAAAGGAGTGTCCGTCTTCTCGCATGATTCATCCTCTTAAAAGAGTAAACAATGGGCTTCAGATAAGCCAACAAGGATGTTAGAGGTAATATGAGAGAAATTGTCATTCAGATCCCCCCATTGAACAAAGTGTTATATAATTTCCCACCTAGGTAATCTGGTAGCTATATCATCATATTCATCTATAGTGAATGAGTTATATGTTTCGATCTCATTGATGTGAGGATCCTTGCATATTCCCTTTCTATCTACGTTGTGAATGAGTCTCAAAGGATGAAGTAATCCTTTTTTGTTCAGACCGATATTTTTCCTACTTTAAATCCCATTTTTATGGCCATAGGAAGACCCACCTTGTATTCTAAGAGATCCTCCTAGTCTTCATGATACTAGGGACCATGCAATTCATTGGACCATTTGAACCCATTGTCATAGAGTTGAGGTACAAAAGGTGAGGGATTGAAAATGGGTTGCTCAGATGAGGTATTGGGGAATCGTTCAAACATGCTAGCATCAAACCAGTTGTCATCTTCACCTTCACTTACAAGTTCATGCCATTCCAAGTATCGATCATCAAAGGGTAGATCCTTGGTTTCTATGGTTCCCACAAAGATTGTGGTCAGGTTGATGACCCCAAAGTTCCTAAAATGGTCAGATAGAGTTCACCTAGGGGATACCTTGAGATTGATCTATCGAGGGTCAAGGGTGAAGCCCAAACCAATCTTGGGGGTGCAAGACACTAGCACAATGGGTTGAGATATTCCATAATGGTATTTTCCCAAGCCATGCCCCATCCTATGCCCTTGGGTTTGCATCAATTTCCATCCCTTACTAATTTGGGGTTTTCCCACTACACCAAGTAGGAGTTTCATCAGTATCCACATCAATGGTGATGTCTCCTCTAATCTTCCATATTGGCTCCTTGTGGGTGAATTTCAAGCATCGGTGTTTGGTAGAGGTGATGCAACCTATATCATCAATCCAATTCCTTTACAAGATGATCTTATAAGGGACGAATGCATTTATGATACATAATTCAGCTTGCATTTGCATGGTCCTATGCCCAAGGTAGTGGTGAATTTGCCCATGGCTTCCCTCTTTTGACCATCATAGGATGAGACTATGATATTGGTGGGATCAAGGGCTGCATTAGCTAGTCTGACTGACTCGAGTGTGGAGTAGGGACACAGGTTGATAGCGACACCCGTGTCAATAAGGATACCACTAAGAATGTAATTATTCATACTCATAGAGATGTGAGGGGCTATTTTTCTCAAATGTGGTGGTGCCAACTCTTTCAAAGTAAAGACCAAGGCCAATTCTTCATTGACTGCAGTAACCATCAAAGATACTATACTAGGAGGGGAATCATCCTCTAGAGTAAAGCTTTTTAGTACCTTTATTAATGCCTCATGATGGGGTTTGGATACTCAAAGAAGCTCATAAATGGAAATATGAGCAAAAACTTGCTTAAGATTCTTCAGAACATTGTATCTGGGAATGTCCAGAAGAGAACATGGGATGACTAAAGACTTCATCATCATAATTATCCTTGTGATATTTTTGATGCTTAGGTTTCAATCAAGGAGACTATTTTGGCTCATCATCATGAGTTGGAGTCTCATCAATTTCTTGAATGATGGGATGACTGGTTGTCAGTAATGGGCTTGATGATGGTGGAGTGAGTGACCGAGTCATTTGGGTAATTGGAGGTGGTGGCATAGGGACGAGTTTGATGAGAGAACCATATGATGATGGTCTATAAGAAGACATGTCATCCACAATCTCTTGTTTGATGCAACATTCTAAGGATTGTTCATCTATTGTATTATGGTCGTGATGAGGGGAAAGGATTCTATGGGTTTATCTAGTGTCTTCCATTGAACATTTTCCTCAAGCTTGAGGATCACCGGTACGAGGAAATTCTTGGGTTCCACTTATTTTTCCTTGATTTCCTATTTTAGAAGTTGTAATGTTGTGGGTATGTAAGGAGACTCAATAGTGGCTTGAGTAGTTGGTTGTACCCATATGCGGGTGGTCGATGTGTGTTGTTCAACCAAAATCACATCATTATCATGCAGAGGCAAAGGATTTTGGTGGATCCCTAAAGCTCCTTGGTTTTGTGGTGGTGGGTTAGGGTTTGTTTGTTATCTACTGGACGAGTTATATTGTGGATTGGGAGGGTGCCCCAGATCCTAATAGGTTTTGTGAATATGAGGCCGGTCTAGTCTATTTTGATCAGCTAGGTCATGAATGTGGTTCTTCAGTGCGAAGTAATACTCAATATCATGACCATTGCATTGGTTATATAGAAAACATGTCTCCATATTCATCCCAATAGGACTCACACTCAGATTAGGAAGTCAAATGTCATTAGTGGACCTCAGAGCATGAAACAGGGTGTTAATGGTCTTCTCGACTGAGCATATTGCTGAGGAGGGGGAATGTTGTTGTACCATGCTTGTGGTGGGGGTGGTTGTTGATTATGGAGGCAATTGTGGAGTAGACCGAACATTGTCTTAGTTAGTCCCATTTGTTCTTCCACCTCTTTGATTGTATGTAGAAATTTTTATACCTTTAATGGTGGATCCTTTTTAGCTGGTGTAGATTTGCTTTTAATCGTAGCGGTGAATTATAACAAATCATCTACATTTCTGGAGAGATGTGCTATACAATCATATAGTTGTTCATAGATATGAACATATGACATGAGAAAAGTAGCTTTGAGGAGGCCATATACCCCTAGATATGATCTTTTGACAAGCTTAGTTTTCATCTATAGGGATTCTGACACGGTTGGGTATCTCTCACCATCGGGTAGCAAAAGTGACTAAGTACTCACCGGACTTCATTTTTTCTTCAATGAGTTCAGTCAAGGTTAATCTTCGAGACACGAGTTGACTATATTTGTTTCTAAAAGCTTAAGAGATCTTGGGAAATGAGCTTAGAATGTCTATGTGTAGTTGAGTGAACCAGGTCATGGCTTGCCCTTCCAGAGTCGTATTGAAGAGATAGGCTAGTATGCCAAAGTCATTGGTGTAGGGTTGAGTATTTAGGTTAAAAATAGCCAAATGACTATTCAGATCTCCAGATCCATTGTTTTTCAGCACCTTAGGGTCTTTAAATCCATAGGGTATGTGATACTCAGGGAACTAGATATGATCAAATGTTGATTCCATGGGACTAGCTAAACCTAATTTGACCATCATTTTCTTGAGAGATTGATCCATGGTTTGTTTGATGGATTGAGTAGGTGGAGGGGATCTAGGCCTAGGATTGTGACGAGGTTGTCTAGGTGGTGATGGGGATTGATAATAGTAATAATGTCTAGAAGGGGAGGGGGTAGGCAGTCGACCACCATGGTCAGACCTCCTGGGCACATAATTACCCTTCTCATAGACATTTTCATGATAAATGTGGTGATTGGGTCTAGGGGCATCATCTATAAGGGATTGGTTCTAATCATTTCTAGCTTGAGGGGGTGGTCAATACTATGAGTGTATTTGGGATTTGGTTGATAAATGTTTCCATATTGAGGCTCTTCAAGCACTGGGGGAACGAACCAATCTTGGTGGTAGTATGAACTGAGATTGGGGTGATCAATAAATTTGGAATGGCATGACTCATAATCCAAATGAGGGTAAGCACTTAGCTTTTTTTGAACGGTTGGTCATCATTAGATACTTTACTTATCTAGTCATATAGAGGGCTGGTGTAAGAGTATACCCTTTTAGAATTAGAGGGTTTAGAGAAATTGATTCGATGATTAGATCTGGATGTAGAGGGGTTGGTAGACATTTTTTGACAAGGTTGGGCACTACCATGAAGGGCCACTATCCCCTAAAGATTCCCCACTCATTCTTCTTTTAATGAGCTCTAAGAGATCAGGATCATTCTTAGCATAATCTAAAGCCTATTCTAAGGTAGGTGCTGAATTGTACCTAGTTCCTTCTATTCTTGTAGAAGAGTTAGCTTCCATAGATATAACATTATTTATAGGTGTAATTATATGATTTTTATCAAGGTTAAACATCATTTTTTCTTTATTTTGATATTTATGAGATGCCTGCTTACAAGGTTATCACTCCGTATAAAGGTGATATTTCTATAGTTATGGCTTAACTCCCGGTGTTCCTATGTGTATGATGTGTCACTCTTTATATGGTTCCTATCTGCTGGGTACAACTCAAGGAAGTTTCCTTCCAATAGAGGCCTGAATGACCCAACCTATCCATCCCAAGTGGGAGAGAGAGGGTCGAGTGATCAAGGATTCTAGGTTCTCCTAATTTCATGTAAAGGAAAATAAAGCACTAGAAACTATACATTCAAAACAGATCAGGTTGATTTTACAAAAAACGTTCATTCAAGAAATATGATAATCACTTAGAGACCTCTAGAAAACTAAATCCAATAGAGGAGTCCTGCCGTGATCGACATTGTATTGGTGGGGGAAAATCAGATGTTTTAGAGAAAAGTGTTTAAAAGGTGTGATCGCCAGTCGGTGAAACAAAACATGGCAAGATTGAGAATTAGGGTTTAGGGAGAAATAAGGGTTGTATCACAACCAGCCAGACTTGAGCCAGATAAGGGTAAAGTGGAAGGAGCTACACCTTTGAATAATTGTATACGAAACTTCTTGCCTATTTACCCTAGAAGACAATCATTGACAAAGATAAGTATCAATAAAGATATCCTAAATTAACAACTTATATTATACTCTCTCCTGGACTGACTTAAGGCTTGTAATAATAAGGAATAAGTTTGATTACTAAAAATATTGAATTTAAATGCAGGAAAGAGTATAATTATCTGAAGTAGTCACCAACACGTACCTTGAAGATTACCTCCTGTAGGATTAGGTGATTGTGGGCTTCTTACACACGTCGGGCCATCTAGGATATCCCTTTGTGGGCTAGCTTTCTTCAGGTCCAGTGATTCTCACATCATTCTCGAACATTGTACCTCATAATTCAATAAAGAGAGATAATAAACCATTAAATAACAAAAGTAGCATTTGATCTAGGTATTAAATATGCAATAATTGAAGTAATATAGTGCGTACCTTTTTAGGACTTTGGTTTTAAACCCCTTCATGTGAAGATGAAGTGATATTTAAAAGATGAAGTGGCTTTAAAATGTAATGTGACTATAAACTACACTAGATGATATCCCAAGTAGGTTGCAATTTAGTACAAACCTCCTTTTTTTACCTCTCAAAACTCAGGCAGAGTTTTGGTTTATCTAGAAACGAAGAGAGAAATGAGAGAGAGAGAGAGAGTTGGGGCGGAGCTCTGATAGCGGTCCATATCCTTAGCACTCCTAGGGCTATTGTACCCACTCCTTAGGTTCTTGGGTGATTCTCTGAGCTTTGTCAGTCATCAACTAGAGCATCATTGTCAAGAATCTATTTATTGAATGCTTCATGACTTCGGGTTGGTGTTGTGATCAATTTCCAGTCGATTTGGGTCAATGCCTTTTTAGTGTGGGGTAGGGGGTATTTATGGAATAGACTAGGGATGACTTGATATGGCATGTTCCCAGGTCATGGTCACCATCCTGGTAGGCTCCCTGTACAGGGGCGCCCGCCTTGCCAGGATTCCTGTGACAGGGCTGTAAATATCTAGAAAAGTATCCTAGACATGGCAGGTTCCCAGGGAGGGGTGGTCTTCCTGGAAGGATCCCAGAGGGGGGTGTCCTAGTGTGTTAGGGTATTTTTGTCATTTCTAGGGATTTCTAGGATTTTCCAAAATTTTTTTGGGGGTTAAATTGCAAAACTAGACAACTGTAATATTTTGGGGGATCTGCCTACAATTTACCTAGGATGGTAGGATAGGAACCCAAGGTAGGGATGCCTACCTGGTAGGAACCCAAGGACAGGGACCCTATCATGCTAGGGCTATGTGGGCGTGTTTTAGGCCGGTTCAGATTTGGTTTATTTTGGCTTTGAGTTGGCTCAAGGTGATTTTGGGTGGTTCTCGGTCATATTGGGCTCAATTGACTTTTAAATTGACTTAAATAAATTAATTTGAAACCTCAATTAATTATGTTAGGGTTTTAACTTGCTAATTGAAGGGTCAATTTGGTTTAATTTGACCAATTGGGTCAGAATGAAGGTCAATTGTGACATTGTGTACAGTTTGCCCGGAATCAAAGTTTGGATTAGGGTTTGGGTTTTGCCCCATCATTTGGTATCAAAAGATATTGAAATTGGGAATAAATGGATAGAGTTTTTCACTTGAATCTAATGGAAGTGATTTAGTGTAGAAATTCCACACAGGGTGAAAGTTGTGCTCAAAATACCATCAGGGGGTTGAATTTAGGGTTTGGCTGGGGATTGGGTATTTTGCTAAATTGGGTGTATTGGACACTTCGTAATTGATCAAATAGACTCAATTAGGTTCATATAGAACAATGGAAGATAATTGGGTGGTTGGATTGGATAGGTTGGGGTTGGTTTAGCCACAAAGATCGCATCAGGAACTAGTAAGCAGGTGAAATCCTAGGTGTGAACCCATGTCAAAAAGACCAATTTCTCTCACATCTAGACTCGAAGTTTAATGAAACAAGTTGGGTTCATCTAGTCTAGGTGACTACAATAAGATTATGAACTTTAATTTTGGAAATCCAATAATGCAAAATTTAAGATTTTTGGGCCCTAATCTGTGTGTTCGGATATTTACAGAAGTGGTTGTGCCATCCGAGTACAACACAAACTTAGTTTTGATTTGATTTTATATCTTGATGAAAAGATGATATTTGGGAATTTAGTCAATTTATCGGAATACCAAAATGGGATATCTACATATTCGTATTGAAAAATACTTTCAAACAAAACTAATATTGATATATTTTCACAAACATATAAAAATCTACTTTCCCATAATTTTTAAAATGGAGGTAATATCTTAGTTGTATCATAACTTTTGAGTTGGGTAATATCTTTAAAATGTATTGGTATTTTTGGTTTTTTCTTGAAAAATACTTTTCAAGAAAATTAATATTGATATATTTTCACAACTATACAATTTTTTCCATAATTCTTAAACCAACAATATTATACTATTTTTATCATAACTTTCGACTGGGTAATAATTTTAATATATATTGGTATTGTTAGATTCATCTTGAAAAGTATTTTCCAACAAAATTATTGCAACACTTTCTATCCCTTATATGCACTCAAAAGCTATGTTGTATGAATTTCCAAGCTCACTCAAATTTTCTTCATGTGGGAACACTTCTATATGTTAGTTCATACAACAATCAACAAAACCATGGTATTTGTTTTGAAAAATCTAATCTACCCACCCCACCCCATGCCTATCGTAACTCAAACTAGTGACTTGCTACTCATAGGCAGCTAGGTCCACCAACTGAGCTACAAGCAGATGGCAAAACCATGGTAAGTTGTCTAACGAGGAGAAACTATTTTCATGGTTCCAACAAGATTTCTCTCTCGTAATAGATGATGATTTAACTGAATTATGAAGCTAGTACTGTTCCACACCAAACATTAGCGTCATTTGATGCTGCAGCTGAGAGACATCACAAGTAAACCATCACAAATTAGATCTTGAAAGTGTTGTGCAAAGAAAAGAAATGGTGTTCCGTAGGTGTCTTGAGTTATGTGATATGGTATCTATATCAGTGAACATGTTCAACAATGTCATGTCCAACCTTGATCAAGCTGAGAATGTTTTACGGATAGCTTCATATTCATAAAATGAAGCACATTAAGGTCCTTCAATTAAGGATCTTGTTGTAGCTAAACAAGTTGATCATCCATGTAAAAAGTTAATGAGGTGGCAGGATGAGTTGAACCAAGTGAAAGGAGAGGACCAACAAGTAACACCAATCATGGTGGGAATGTTTGGAGTCATTCAAACTTTTTGTTAAGCACATACCAATTAATTGCATAACATTTTGACATAGTTGCACATCATTTTTAACAAGTTGCAAATCTTTTTCACTAAGATGCATAGAATTTTGACTCAGTTGTACATAGTTTTAACTCAGTTTCACAATATTTTCACTCAGTTGTGCTGCATTTTCACTAAGTTGCACAACATTTTCACTAAGTTACACATCATTTTGATTCAGTTGCAATTTTTTTTAACAAAGTACACACCATTTTGACTCAGTTGTGTATATTTTAAACTAAGTTTCACAACATTTTCACTTAGTTGTACATCATTTTCACTAAGTTGCTGAACATTGGCACTAAATTACATATCATTTTGACCTAGTTGCACATCAATTTTACTAAGTTGCACAATGTTTTCACTAAGTTGCACAAGATTTTGATAGATTTTCACAACATTTTCACTAAGTTACACAACCTTTTACTAAGTTGCACAATGTTTTCACTTGGTGAAAATGTTGTGTAACTAAGTCAAAGTGTCGTGCAACTGAGTCAAAATGTTGAGCAACTTGGTGAAAATTATGTGCAATTTAGTGAAATGATGAGCAACTGAACGAAAATGTTGTGCAACTTAATGAAAGCATTGTGCAACTGAGTCAAAAACATTATTCAACTGAGTCAAAATGCAATGAAAATGAAGAAAACTTTAAAAAATATTCCAAATTTATAAAATATCACATAAAATGTAAAAAATGTTCAAAATATTACATGAAATTTTACAGAATGTTCAAAATTTATAATGCTCCAAATGCTCAACATAAAAAAAGTTCCTTTTTTTTCTCCTTCCACTTAGATAAAAGTAAGATGTGTCACGTACATTTTTTATGTACTGCATTTCATTTTAAACATTTGCACAACATTCTAGAACACTTACACACATTTATTTTTATCATAACTTTTTACTTGGGTAATATTTTTAAAATATATTGGTATTGTTGGATTTGTCATTAAAAATACTTTTGAAAAAAAACAATATTGATATATTTTCATGATATATAGAAATTTTATTTGTTACATAATTTTAAAATTGTAGCCGTGTCTTATTTTTAACATAATTTTTATTGGGTAATACTTTAAAATTATATTGGTTTTTTGGATTTGTATTGAAAAATACTTTCAAACAAAACTAATAATGATATATTTTAAAAAACATATAAATTTTTTTCACATAAGTTTTAACCTGCTAGTATTATATTATTTTTATCATAATTTTTAAATCGAGTAATATTTACAAAATATATTTATATCATTGGATCTGTCTTGAAAAATAATTTCAACAAAACTAAGATTTGGAATATTTTGTAAACTTTTACTCATCTTTACAGTTCTTTGTTTACATTCTTTGTGATATAGCAGCGTACATAGAATTTTTAAAGTAAAACACAAAATTTTTATAGCATTGCACATCATTTTTATAGTAAAGCACTATTATAGCTTTGCACAACAATTTTTTATAGCTTCACATAATATTTTTTTGTAGATTTGCAGATTTTTTTAATCACAAAAACAATTTTTTTACAATTTTTTATAGAAAAGCACAATATTTTTATAGCACAAAATAACATTTTTATATCATTACGTAACTTTTTTATAACAAAGCACATCATTTTATAGCATTACCCAATATTTTTATAGCAAAGAACAACATTTTAATAGCTTTGCACAATATTTTCTAGAGCAAAGCATAACTTTTCTAAAGCAAATCAATACAGTTTTATAGCATTACACATCATTTTTATACCAAACCACAATATTTTTTTATCGCAAAGCACAACTCATTTTACATCATTTTATATAAAAGCACAACATTTTTATAGGAAAGCACAACATTTTTTTATCAAAGATCGTCATTTTCAGAGCACTACACTACATCTTTATAACAAACAACATTTTTATAGCATTGGACAACATATTTATAGTGAAGCTCAACTTTTTTATAGAAAATCACAACATTTTTATAGAATTTCTAAAGCTCTGCACAATATTTTTAGGTAAAATTGCACAAAATACCCATCATTTACACATAGTACATTTACCCCAACCTTTCAGACTTAACACTAAAATACCTATCCTATGCAAAAATGAACCATGTACCCCCAAAATGAATTTCTTCATTTTTGTTTATTTTAGGGTGTGGGGTGGGGGTAAAATGACAAAACTACACCCCTAATTATTATGTTTTGCAAATCTTCCTCCTCTGTTTGTCTTCCTCCAACCACCCACTGTCAGAGCGGTTGTTTGGAACTACTGATGTGGCCACCATCAACCACCACTTCCACTGTCGACAAACCATCCCGACCCCCATAGCCCCCACCCATGTTCTTACCCTCCCACATTTTTTCCCTCTTCCTCCAATGTCACCCTCTAACTTGACCACCCTCTCTAACCATCCTCCTCATCCTCTATTCCGCTTTCACTGCCTACCCCTTGCCCTGAATCTCCCCTTCCTAAATCCCCTACCCCCTGATTCTGCCTTTCCGACCCCATTCCCCCCTCCCCGCCATCATTGTTGATACCTACACCAACAATAGTAACAGTGTTGTGGCGGTGCCACTATTACTTCTAGTACAAGTAACAACAGCGATGATGGGGAGGGGGTAAGGGGCTTGGGGAGGTGGGATCAGGAGGCGGGGGCTACAGGAAGGGGTGATTCAGGGATGGAGGTGGGCGGCGGGGAGGAGGAGGTCAAGCTGGGGGTCGGGCCAAATAAGGCATAGGTGGTGGTCGGGGTAGCGGGGGTGGGGTGCCTTAATACCTGGATGGTTGCATCTCCTTGACGAAAATAAAGGGTCATATTAATATTGTGGGTTCTCATGGTAGCAACGATGCAGTGGAATATAAAAATTCAAACCATGAGTTCCCAGAGCGAATCCATCCATGAACTGATAAGCGGGAGGAATAAAGCAAAAAAGATGCTCACATTGATCTCATTCATCGATAGCGATGCTTCCTCCTCATTTAGGATAGTCCAAGTGATGTTTTTAAGTCACTTGTAATGTCATAATGACACTATGCTCTATCGTGATGTCACCCACGATGACATTGAGTCACTGGTGATGTCGCGATGTCTCTCGCGATGACTTTGCGATGTCTTCCACAATGGTAGTGACATGTTCCTTCGTTCGATTGTGAATGACTTCATGATGCACAAGAAGATGTAGTTCATTGTGCGATCATCTCATGGACACTGGGAAGTTGGAGCATATGCACTTCAACTCATCGAAGTAGTAGATCACAATGTGAATGATCACATCTATGTATCTATGGTATCCACACAGTGGATGGAACTCCACGCGCAACCGTCTCATGGCCGCTGGGAAGGAAAAAATCCATCCTCGTTGTGTACTAGCATGGCTAGGGTTTCACCACCGATTCCTCATACCTCTCAAGACTTCTCCAGAAACTAGGATTCTGGAGTCACCTTTCTATCTCATCTAACCTATTTCAGGGTGCCCATGTATCACATATATATAGGCTCAGGTAGGAGGCACCAGGGAAACCCTAATGAAGATAGGATTTCAGATTTTCCTTTTAAGTCCCAACATAATAACAATTTCGAAATCTATTCCTATTCTTGTCCACTTTAGTGTGCGATCCTATAGGTTCAAATATTACATTGGCAGTAAAATAATAATCTAATCATTATTTCAAAAACAATGAGTGACATCTAGTAATGCATCATTGCTATCCATGTAATAAGAAGTTCGGTGATCCTTACTTCAACCTTTTTACATGTGTATCAAATATCCCTTTGTCAGTGATATCCAGATTAAACTAGAGGCATGGAACGTGTCATCCTCATGATCATTTAATCTTAGTTTACTTGATCCCAGAGTAGACTTTTCAAGACATATGAGATCAATATCATATATTGATTCATATGAGCATGGCCATGCATTTCATAGTCCTACTCAAACAAGGGGCCCATGGATATCTCTTCCATTGTTTAGAAGTGACAAATCCCTTCTATCTCACTCATGATCATCTACATGAACTGTGGTATGCCCAATGACCTATGTTATCATCACCCTTCTTCAAGGATAACTTTTGCAGGTATTAAAGCATATGACATTCCATGTAATGATCATAGTAGCATCAGGTCTAAGGACCATATACACAACTGTCATATAGATATGCTCATGACACACTAACAACAAACCATGCATCATACTATGGATGGGTATGTCTGGTACACTTGTTCTCTAACAAGTACCTATGTGCTTGACTTCATACAATATCCATGACTCATGAGATTTGGTCATCAGTCAACCCACATACTAGTCTTGGTGTAATATTGTTGTCCCCTTAACAATATCTCTCGACTAAGGACATTTAAGAATAGCATTCTTTACATTCATATGATCTCATGTTCATGTCACACACTTGAAGTCACATAACATTGAATTCACTATTCTAGGGATATTTATTATGTTCTTACACACATTTGTAAAGCCAAACATAATAAATGCAATGCCTTTCATAATTCTCAATCATAATGTATTCTTATACAATCATCAAATGATTGGCATCTAGGGCATACTCCAACAATCGCCCACTTGCACTAGAGCCAATCACTCATGTATCCAATACCAAGTGATCTAGTGTGACAATCATGCTTTTGATGTGATAGTGCCATTGTCAATGGGTCGACAATATTGTCCTCTGTTGGTACTTTGCATATCTTCACGTATCCTCTCTCAATGATCTCTCGGATGAGATGGAAATTTCTGAGTATGTGCTTGGAACACTGATGTGATCTGGGTTCCTTGGCCTGTGCAATGGCTCCATTATTGTCACAATAGAGCTCCACTGGATCGCTGATGCTAGGAACTATACCAAGTTCACTAATGAACTTCTTGATCCATACATCTTATTTTACTACATTAGAGGTAGCAATATACTCAGTTTCTATTGTAGAGTCAGCTATTGTCTCTTGCTTTTAACTTTTCCAGCTTACAACACCACCATTTAGACAAAACACAAACCCTGATTGTGATTTTGAATCAACTTTGACAGTTTGGAAATTGGAATCCATGTAACCTTTTACAACATGATCCTCCTCATTTCCATACACCAAGAATGCATCCTTAGTTCTTCTCAAGTACTTCAGGATGTTCTTGACTACAGTCCAATGACTTTCACCTGGACTTGACTAGTACCTGCTCATCATGCTAAGAGCATACGAGATGTCAGGACAAGTACATAACATTGCAAACATAATATATCCAATTGCGGAAGCATATGGAATCCTACTCATGTATCTTATTTCATCATATGATGATGGTCATTGGGTCTTAGAAAGGTATATTCCATGCAACATTGGTACAAGACCTCTCTTAGACTCCTTCATGTTGAACCATTTCAAAACTTTGTCAATGTATGTACTTTGGCTTAGCCCAATCAACTATCTTGATCTATCTCTATAGATATTGATCCCTAATATATAGGTGGCCTCGCCTAAGTCTTTCATGGAGAAGACATTTCCTAGCCATGTTTTGACAGACTATGGAGTAGGGATGTCATTCCCGATAAGAAATATGTCATGTACATATAGTACCAGGAATATAACCATACTCCCACAAACCCTTTTGTAAACACAGGGCTCATCTTCATTTTTGATAAATCCATACTCTTTGATAATTTCATCAAAATGAAGATTCTTCATTTTTGATAAAGCCAAAATCTTTGATTGTTTCGTCAAAATGAAGATTCTAACTCTGATATGCTTGCTTAAGTCCATAAATGGACCTTTGCAACTTGCATACCTTTCTAGCATTATTTGTTGACTCAAAACCCTCAGGTTGTGTCATGTACACATCCTTGAGTAGCTTTCCATTAAGGAAGGAAGTTTTGACATCCATTTACCATATTTCATAATCATGGTAGGCAACAATTGCAAGCATAATTTTGATGGACTTAACCATAGCTACTTGTGAAAAGGTTTTATCATAGTCAACACCTTAAACTTGTTTGAAACCTTTAGCAACCAATCACCCTTTGTAGGTTTGTACATTACCATCCATGTCAGTTTTCTTCTTGAAAACCCATTTTCACCCAATGGGTTTAACCCCTTTAGGTGGGTCAACCAAAGTCCATACTTGGTTGGCATACATGGAGTCCATCTCAAACTTCATGGCGTCATGCCATTTCTTGGAGTATGTTCCTTCCATATACTCTCTATAGGATGCACGTTTATCTCGATCTAATATCATGAGATCACCCTATTGAGTCATGAGAAATCCAAATCTCTCAGGCTCATGTCGTATCCTACCAGATCTATGGAGGTTTTGTGCTTCTTGAGAAGGCCTTTCTTCCACAACCACTTGTGGTTCTTGCTCAGATTCCTTCTCCAGTTCATTGGTATTTTGTGTTTCTTGAACTTCTTCAAGTTCTATTTTCCTCCCACTAGTTATTTTGGAAATAAATTCCTTCTCAAGAAAAATAGCAGTCCTTGAAACAAACACTTTGGTCTTGGAAGGATTATAGAAATAATATCCTTTAGTTTCCTTAGGATATCTCACAAAATAACATTTGTTAGATTTGGGACCAAGCTTATCAGAAATTTGTCACTTGTCATAGGTCCCGCAACCCCAAATATTTATAAAAGACATATTGGGACGTTTCCCAATTCATATCTCATATGGTGTCTTTTGAACTGACTTTGAAGGAACTCAGTTAAGGGTAAATGCAACGATCTCTAGAGCATGTTCCCAGAAGGAAATCGGTAGATCTGCATGACTCATCATTGATCGTACCATGTCCAACAAGGTGTGATTTATTCTTTCAGAAACCCCATTATGTTGCGGAGTCCCTGGTGGAGTTAGTTGTGATACAATATCATAATTCTTAACAAGGTATACAAATTCATGGCTTAGGTATTCTCCACCTCGATCAAATTGAAGTGCTTTAATACTCTTTCCATGTTGGTTCTGTACTTCATTCTTGAATTCCTTGAATTTTTCAAAGGAGTCTGATTTGTGCCTCATAAGGTACACATATCCATATCTATTGAAATCATCAGTAAAATTAATGATGTACTAGAACCCTCCTATATCATTTGTGCCAAAAGGACCGCATATATCAGTATTTATCAATGCCAAAAGATATAGCCCTTTCATTTATCCCGATGAAAGGTGCTTTTGTCATTTTACCCAATAAACAAGATTCACAAGTATCATATGATTCAAGATCAAATGAATCCAAATAGCCATCTTTATGGAGTTTAGATATGCATTTCTCATTTAAGTGGCCTAATTGACAATGCCAAAAATATGTGGTATTTGATTCACAAGATTTAATCCTTTTTGTATTTATGTTATAGATGGGTGTCTTAAGGTCTAGATAATATAAACCATAAGACATCAGTGCACTTCCATAAAATAAATCTTTCAAATATATTGAACAAGAACTATTCTTGATTATAAACAAAAATCCATTCCTGTCCAAACAGGAAACTAAGATAATGTTTCTACTAATGGCAGGTACATAATAGCAGTTCTCTAACTCTATTACAAGTTCATATGAAAAACATAAAGAATAAGTTCCTACAACTAATGTAGCAACTCTTGCTCCATTTCCAACCCGTAGGTCAACTTCTCCTTTTTCCATCTTTTTACTTCTCTTGAGTTTCTACACATTATTACAAATATGAGAACCACATCCGGTATCCAATACCCATGATTAAGAAGTAGAAATATTTACTTCTATAACAAAAATACCTGAAGTGGAAGGTTCAGTAACCTTCTTCTTCTTCTTCAGATCTTCCAGGTAGTCTGGACAGTTCCTCTTCCAGTGCCTTGACTTGCCACAATGATGGTAATTTCCTTCCTTAGCCATGCCACCTTTTGGTTTCAGTGATGAAGATTTGGATCTGGCACTTGACTTGGATCCTATCCTTGTCTTGTTCTGGCCCTTAGTCCTTCCTTTCCCACCTTGGACAATCAAAATGGAATTAGACTTTGTTTCTTCATATTGATCTCACCTGTTCTGAACATGCTAAAAAGTTCTAGCAGAGGTTTGTCAATCTCAATCATACAATAATTCATGACAAACCGACTGTACGACTTCGGAAATGATTGCAAGATCAAGTTAGTGGCCGACTCTTGGTCCATTAGAAATCCTAGTCTCTCAAAACTCTCCATGTACCCAATCATTTTGAGTACATGAGTGCCAACTGATTCCTTCTCTGTCATTCTACACTGAAACAATGCCTTAGAGACGTCAAACCTCTCTTGGCATGCTTGTCCTTGAAATATCTGCCTGAGATGCTCTATCATCTCATATGCCTCCATATTCTCATGTTGCTTCTGAAGCTTTGAGGTTATGGTCGCGAGCGTGAGACAAGTGACGTCTACAAAATTATCTAGATACTTCTTGTAAGTATTAGGTTCTGTACGTGGCGCGCTAGGAGCAGACTCCTCGGTAGGTTCAGCTTCAAGGACGTAGAGCTTGCGCTCTTATTTGAGAACAATTCTCAAGTTCCTGAACCAGTCCAAGAAATGTGTGCCATTCAAATTGTCCTTCGCAGGGACCGATCACAATGATAGGATGTGTTTTGTGTTTGTCATCATGGTTAATCTAGAACGGAAACATGCAGACGTAAGCACTATGATTTTGAAAAATGTTTATATTAATAAGGACTTTTATTAAACATTGCTCCCACTATTTTACTCAAATTAATAGCCCTCACTATTAATTCAGAAGGTTACTACGCGTTCACCTTCTAATAAGCCAAGACCCATATTTCACCTTGTCCTAAGTTGGCTTTGGCTGATTACCTAAGACCAGGCTATTTAGGTGGGAAACTCCTTTCCGATTGTATCATATACAACTATTTGATAGTAGGGCAAATAACTCTGTATTCTTATCCATATGATGGACTTAACCCGACTCTATGCCTCTATGCACTCAATCCTATTGAGATTGCTTAGTTAAGTCTTACCCAATGTTAGTAACTGGATATCACAATTATCCCATCACACCTAACCAAAATGGACTGTGCACCTTGCTTTGGCAAGCCCACACGTTGTCGATTAAGGCCTTGTGTGTACTGTCCATTGGAAGGCATCTGTATGACTTAATATTTGTTGAGGGATTTAATTTTCGTATTTGTAATATTTAACCAATCATCCAAACAACCACAACAACGCCATCATGCATTCAGACGGTAAAGAAAAAGTATGCGACGGTTATGGCCAAAACTAGGACAATCCTTCCAAGCCAATGGAAGATTGTAGATCTGTCTCTGAAAGCTGTGCATCTGCATGCAGTCTTTGGATATCACTGCTGAGACTTCGCGATGTCGCTGGCGATGCTCTGCGAACAGCTTCGCGATGAGGCTTCTCGTCACTCTGGTACATCTTCGTCAGAAGGGATCGCCGAAGGCATCATCAGAAGGTATTTCCATAAAGTATCACCAGAAGGTATCACCCATGCCATCTGTAGGAATCTTTCGAAGTATTCTATCTTTTACATGATCTAGGAGAAATCTGGAGTTACATTCGAGGGGATATAGGTGGGAAAAAAGGGAATACATAGGATTCATAGAGGAAGGCACGATATGAAACCGTATTTCTAGTATTATTGCAATAATCATCACAAGCGGCATTCAAAACAAGCATTCAATCAACCATATCCTATAGGCCATAACCGCGCATCACACATCCACAAATGCAAATATCAAAACACTTTTAAAAGGCATTCGTGCGGCTTGGATTAGTTAATATTACATAATTTTCACGTTGCGTAGTAAAAGGGGTCAGCAGATTTGATCGCGTATGAAGGATGCCCCCCCTCACGGTGGTTCCACTGATCAATGTTAAAATTAGTACAAAAGGTATACAAAAATATTCTTGCTCAATCATGTTCGCTTTCCATGCACTCCACATCAGCAAATTCCATTACTTTGCTCCTTCCACTTCGGTAGTCCTGAAGAAGCTTCAAGGAGCAAAGTACCGAAGTGGAAGGAGCAAAGTAATGGAATTTACTGATGTGGAGCATGAACATGATTGAGCAAGAATATTTTTGTATATTTTTTGTACAAATTTTAACATTTTATGTAAAAGTATGTAACTTTCTGTAACATTTTTAACATTTTAAGCTTTCTGTAACATTCCTTTTCTAGTGTAGCTCATCCGGGATTGTAGCGTACACACCTTCACCACTTTCTATATTCTCCATCCAGTGCATGACATAAAATCCACAATCATTTCTCATTTCTGGCTGTTGTGGTGCATTTCTTACATGTTTGAATGTCCATTCTTCGTGTTGTATATGTAGCATCTCGTTATATTTTGCCTTTATGTGTTCGAAATGGAATATATAAATGATAGTGTTATCTAAATGAAAGAATATTATAGAAACGTAAGCTATTTTGATCGTATTTTTACAGAAAAACATAGCATTTTTATAGCAAAACACAATATTTTTATAGCAAAGAACAACATCTTTAAGCATTACACTGTATTTTTATAGCAAAGCACAACAAATTTATAGCGTTGCACCACATATTTATAGCAAAGCACAACAATTTTATAGCATTGCACATCATATTTATGGCAAAACACACTCTTTTTCATAGCAAAGCACAACATTTTAATAGTATCTTTAAAGCTTTGCACAATATTTTTTATAGCTTTACACGATATATTTTTATAGATTTGCACAATAGTTTTTATAGCTTTGCAAAAAAAATTTAAAAGAAAAGAACAATTTTTTTAATATAGAAAATCACATATAGCTTTACATAACATATTTTACAGCTTTGCACAATATTTTTGTATAGTTTTACATAACATTTTTAATAGCAAAGCACAACATGTTATATAAAGAAGCACATATAGCTTTGCACAACATTTATTATACCTTTGCACAACAAATTTTATACCTTTGCACAATATTTTTTATATTTTTGCATAACATTTTTTCTCGAAAAGCACTACTTATTTTAGAACATTTATTGGTGTTGGATGATAGTGATAAATTTTTAATACAAGAAGCATTTTTGCACAGTATTTTGAAGGGTTATGCAGAGGTAAACAACATCCACCTTTTACTTAGTTTGATAACATTTTCACTAAGTTGCATACATTTTGACTCAGTTGCACAATATTTTTACTCAGTTGTGCATCATTTCACTCAGTTGCGCAACATTTTCACTAAATTGCATAGAATTTTGATTCAATTGCACATCATTTTGACTCAATTGCACAACATAAAATATTCATATCTTAAAACTGTAATTTCTTTTCTTAAATGACATGCAAGCTTATAGGATATACTAAATTAATTAATAATTGTGTATTAGTATCTTAAACTATATCATTTATTTGTTAATATGATGCATAAATGGCTATCTTCAATGACATTCTTTCTTTGCAGACTGACACTTATAGTTTTTAATTTGTGATCAATATGTTTTAGTTGAAATATATTATTACACAATTAAATTATATTTTTGTATGTATCATAAAAGGTAGTAGAAACATTCAATATCTGGATGTGTTCTAATAATGTCTTCATAAGCTACATTACATCTAATAGAAACTATTCATTTCTTTTCCCTATATAGTAATTCAACACCATAATTTTATTATATTAAATTTCCATATCCAATATCCTTTTTATCATGTTAAATTTTATGGTATTTGGATACCATAGTTTTTCTTTGATGGCTTGTTATCACAAAATAAATCACACCTTTGTTTTTTTAATAATTTATATGTAACAACTTATTCAATATTTTCCTTCATAGTTAATATAATTTTCAATATTCATTTTTTTTAATTTGAAGTATACTTAATTATTGTATATCTCACTTGAAAAAATATATAGTCAATATTATTATAGAATTTTATATAAGTTAAAAAATAGATAATCAATAAATCATTATGAGCCAATTGACTACTTCCATTCAATGTTTATTTTGTGAATTTAAATGATATGTGAAATTAACTTTAAATAAATATGAATACATAAGTAATGTAAAGATACACTATAAACAAAATAATATTTAAAGGAAACACATTTATGTATATTTGAAGGCCACATACCAATAACTTTAAGATGTGGACAAATGTTAAATCAGATAACAAAAGCATATTACATAGCTAGAAACATGTACATGTAATTTTATTTTAGGTAAAACATATTGGTTTCAAAATCATAGAAATATTTGCTTTATTCATTTGTTTGAAAATTTAATGACAATATAAAGTCATAAATAGATTTTAGCTAATTTCTTTAGTATTTAAAAGTCAATTAACCCTTGCATTATATTATTTGGGTTTTCTACATGATTAAGATAAGGACCCTGACCCAAAAGTATCATTTTATTTCATAAAACCATATGCAATCTTATAGGATATACTAAATAATTGATAATTGTATATAATATTGGCATAGAATAAATCAATCACTATTTGTTAATATTATGAAAAAATTATTATCCTCATTGAATTCAATCTTTTCAAACCAAAAAAAATAATATTATTTAATTTGTGATCAATATGATTTAATTGAATTAAACATGTAAGTTAAACATATGATGTGTAAGTTATGCACATTAAATGTTAATAAACATGGAATATATGAGTTTTGCACATTAAATGTTAGTAAACATGGAATATATGAGTTTTTTATGTGCATGGCATAAATTCAACCCAATAAGAAACATTTTTTTTTCTTTTATGGTATTTCAATACCATAATTTTATACTATTAAATTCATATTTTTGATATGTTTATTGGGGAAAATGTCCACATATCATATTTGAACTTTCAAGATACAATTCTCTTAAGGATATATAGACATCATTTTTTCCAATAACTTACATGATGAATTAATATAACTATTTACATTTTATAAACTTCTAATGTCAAATTAACTTGATGAAAATTTTCACAGGCATGAAACTTGTGTGTTTACTAATATTTTTAAAATATATTGATGTCATTGGATTCATCTTGAACAATCCTTTCCAAAATTTTAATATTGATATATTTTCATAATATATATAAATTTTCCTTTTTACATAATTTTGAAAGGGATAGTCATATCGTATTCTTATAATAATTTTTTACTCAGGTAAAATTTTTAAAACATAAGAATATTATTGGATTCATCTTGAAAATTACTTTCAAACAAAACTATATTGATATATTTTCACAAGCATATATAAATTTTGTTTTTTTTCCATAATTTTTAAACCAATAGTACTATCTTGTTTTTATTATAAATTTCAATTCGGTAATATTTTCAAGATATGTTAGTTTTGATTGATTCCTCATGAAAAATACTTTCCAAAAAAATGATATTATATATTTTACAAATATAAAGAAAATTTATTTTCCCCATAATTTTTAAATTTATAGTAGTATTTTATTTCTATCATCATTTTGAAATGCACAACAGTTGGACCTTTGTGGCCTGGGGGGTGAATAGGCCTATAATAAAGCTTAACCATGAATAAGAGCTTGTTGCACAAAGTTAGATATAAAAAAAATGTAAAATGGAAGCACTATGAAAATATGCAAACAAAAGAACAATCGACAAAGAGAAGCAAGCTTTATCCTTGGTTTGGTCCTCAATGACCTACTCCAAGTCCCTGGCTGCTGCTCGCAACTTGGATTTCTCAAACCTCTTATTATACCACTTAAGAAGATAAAAAACTGAGATATCTTTTTCAATGATACCCTCCTCAAGCATAGTTCACCCAAGCCTTCCTTCTACACTTGAATAGGGGATAAAACCCATGGTTCCTTCTACCAAGTCAATCTGAAGTGGATACCCTCCACCGAACGCCTCCTTGTGGATAGCCTCCACAGTCACAATAATAAGAGAATTGGAGATGGGAAGTAGTAAAGTAACTTGAGAGATTTACAAATATTGACAATTGGAAATAACTCTTTCACAAGATGTATCCTATACTCTCTGAGTAGATATGAAAGTACATAGACTAGATTAGAAATGCTCAAGTATGATTTTCAAGTAAATTTGCTTTCTTTATGTGCAAGTATATATTGGAAGGCTCCCTAGAGGTTATATTTATAATATAGGGTCATAGGGGAGGCTCCTAATATCTATTAGGTGTTACCTAGTCATTGGAATTGATTATGGAAAATTACCAATGGATAATTACATTGCCAATGGCTACTTGGTCAATCGAATTGAAATCCGACCGACATGTGTAATTTCTTCCAGTATTGCATATGTCGATTGAATTGCAAGGGTGACAATTTGATCAAAATAATGATTGATCGAATTGCAAATGTCACATTTCGATTGAAAAAACCCTCTATCGATATAAAGTATCCTTATTGAATTTCATCGATAAAATTTCTTCCCATGGGAACTCGATCAACGAAAGCCTCTGTCATTACAAGTAGGATAGTGATTTTCAACTATCAAACTGCTTCCCCTGGGAACTCGATCAATGAAAGCATTTGTCACACAAGTGAGACAGTGGTTTTCATCGACCAAAATTTTCCCCTGGGAATTAGATTGACAGTGTAGTCGATCGAATTGTCTAAGAGTGCAATTCGATCGACAAGTGGACTTGAGTGAATAATCAAGTATAGTTGTCCACTTGTCATAGGATAAATATGGAATAAGGATTACAAGTATAAAAACCTAGCTAGATGATACTATAAGACTAAGGTATTATATTTTTCATGTTTTAGTTTATATGAACATTTCTACACAAGTCTTCTATTAACACATATATTCATAAAGAGATATAATTGTACTCTATTTGGTAGAAAACTCTTCTTTTCCTTTCTTGCTTCACCATTGACATCTTGAGCTGATATTAAAGTAGATTCATCAGATGTCTTTCCTCCATGATATTGTCATTCATAACAGTGATTCATCATAGTTACTGAAACACTTGAATGGGGAAGTTAGAACAATAATATGGCTTAGTTGGAGTGTCAATTAGCAAGACACAAGGGATAATCAGGTCATGGAAAATCTTGAGTCAACATTCTCCCCCTTCTTGTTGATGAAAACCAACTAAGCATGTAATATTATGAATATTCAAAAATTAAATGCAATACCTCCCTTTTGATTTGATCAAGTGTTGTGAATGTCATTTCTTATTTAACCTATAGGTGTTTTGCAAAATATTCTATATAGAATAAAACTACTTATGAACTATAATATACACATTTGTTGCAAGCTACCCCTGCAAGTTAGACATATATAAAATTTGTATATTCTAAGGTCCCCCTACATTCATGCTCAGACATTTTTGCAATTTATCTCATAAATATCATCCATGCTCAGAAAAATTAACAACACTTAATATTGATATTTTAATTCATACAAGATATTCAATTCATACCACAGGATGCCATAATCTCTTTTTCATAAATATCAAGATTGTATTACATCAAAGAGATATTACATGCATAAATCTCTCCCCGTTTATCAACAATAAAGAAGGGAGTCAAAATAGGAAGAGATTATGAAGAAAACATGCGATAAAAACATCCCTTGGTTTAACACTTTATTACATAACCTTTGGCTATAAAATTACAAAGTGAAAAATAATCCAAGGACTATAGGAGAGATGACGCAACACGATCTTTCAGACTGGAGGAGGAGCGTCATGATCCATATGAGCTTCACTTCATCCAGGAGTGTCCAAATTGACATTTTTGGCATCATGAAACATAGTCTCAATGGAGAAGCTGCCATCAGGGGTGTTATGCAGAGTGTAGTAAGGAGAAAATTGAGAAGCATGGACATTGTACCACTAGTTATAGTGGGTGTAGGGGCCAGTAGTTGAGGGATAAGCATAACCTTGATGTTGAATATGGAAATGATCAAATAAGGTGTTCATATCCCTTTAAAAATCATAATTGTGATGATATTGGTATTCCGTGTATTGTTGAAAGTCAGTCCTAAGTCGACCAAATTCTTGAGTCAACATAGACATATCATCATAGGTCACATAAGAGGTAGCCTTCCCTTGTGTCGTGCCACCTAGATCCGGATCACTTGTATAGCACAAACGTCTTCTTCATTCTCTTCTTCTTCTTCTTCTTTAGTAGTAGCCACCTGTCTACTAGGTGCAGTGGGCACACCCATTTTTGTAATTATAGTAGTGTTAATTGTGTAGCCAGTGTGACCGGATGCATAATTGTAATCATGAAGCTTATCTTGTCCAAGTTGAGCTTCTATAATTTTTCAAATGAAGCTTGCATACAAAGGAAGACCCCAAAAAGTAATCATATTGTGCATTAAGAAATGAGGCCACCAAATAGGAATCTTTGTGATAATGCAATAAGCCATACAAAGAATAGAGGTTGTGATCTCTGTCTTGTTGTTGTGGGGGTAAATATTGCAATTTATGATAAAGCAAACACTGCGAGCAAGCTTAGTGAGCTCAGAGGCATACAGAGTATTCTTCTTCGCATTGAACTTTCCTCCTGGTTTCATCAAGCTAGAAGATATAGATAGATAAGTTAGCTCCTCTTCTTCATCATTATCATTATAAGATGCAAATTCACGCTCCATTAATTTCAAAACATGAGCTACTCCATCAATGGAGTAGGATTTCTGAATCATGACATACATTTCACGGGCCTCAATTTCATCATGTGACCATCCCAAGAGAGAGGCCAACCATAATTCATCAAATTCAATTTGATTGCTGTGAAATGTGGAAGTAATTTTGTAAAGGTGATCATCAGGTAGTAGAACATCACATTAGACATTGCAAGTGAGACTGGCTTATAATTGACAAACGGGAAGTTGATACCAGTTATGCGAATGTGGGAATATGGACTTTTCTAACTTTTGGAAATGAAAGAGCTTGGTGATTTCCTCGTCGATTTCCCCGAATGCCTCAATGTCCATAGGATGAAGCTGGCAAGTTGAATGTGCATGAGCCGTCAATAGAGATTGAAGGCATTGGAGTTGTTGAAAATCTCCAGAGTAGGTTGAGTTCCTTTTGCTTCTTCATCACTGGAGTAGAGGGGGAAAACCTTGAGGAGGATGCTCCTTTACTAAATTTGGGGCCTCCCATCAAGAACTTCTTCAAACCTCTGGTTTTGGGAGTCATGGCTAATAAAATTTGAGAGTGAAGGTGAAAGAGAGAAGAAGTGGGAGGCTGAGTTACGAATGAGAAAAAATGAAGTGAGATCGCCCAAGGAACATGCAATGGGAGCTAGGAATTGCAAGGGAAGTGAGATCTTCATGTTAGGATATTGCAAATGAGAAATTGATTGAATCCCTAGCTTGGTGGAACTTTAAATTTGTGACTTTATGTAATCATTGATCGAATTTCATGTGTTGCAATTCGATCGATGAGACACTCTATCATGCACATGCTTTTTGTTGATCGAATTGCAATTCGACCGACTAAACTCTCTGACATATAAATGATTTTTGTTGATCGAATTCCATGTGATGCAATTTGATTGATGGAACTCTCTAACATCAAAGTGATTTTCTTTGATAAAATTGTATATGGTGCAATTCGATTAATGACCAATCAAGAAAGTAGTTAATTTGATCGATCGAATTTCCTGTCTTGGTAATTCGATCAACACACCAATAGAAAATTTCAAGGAATTTTTTCGATTAAATTGTTTGTCCTAGGAATTCTGTCGACTGTTCATCCGATCAAATTCTATGAATCACAATTTGATCGATAAGAGTCAAAATGTTCAAGTTGAGGATGTGAAGTACGAGAAATATTCTTCAAGTTATATTTTGTCAAGACTGAAAATGTTTTAATACATCATAAGGATTTAGATTCAATAAAATCTCATAGAAATCAACGATAAACACTATAATTATTTCAAGTCACTAATATCAATAATCCCAAGTTTTTCTTTGATAAAATCAAATTGATCAAGAGGTAACGATTTAGTCAAAATATCTTCAAATTTGTTTTCAGTGTCCACATGCTCAACATAAATGGCATGTCTAGCAATGTGATCATGAATAAAGTGATGTGTAACCTCAATATGTTTAGCTCGACTGTGGAGCATAGGCCTATTAGACAAATTAATAGCACTAGTGTTGTCACAATAAATGGGAGTGGTAGCAAGATCGATATAACAATCTTTAAGTATTTGCCTCATCCATAATACTTGAGCACAACAACTACCAACTACCATGTATTTGGCTTTGGTCATTGATAGTGCTATAGTATTTTGTTTCTAGATAAACCAAGAGATAATGAAATTCCTGATGAGAAAACATGTATTGAAATTACTTTATCTATCTATCCTACAACTAGCATAATCGGCATCGCTATAGGTAAAAATTAGCAAATATTGAGTGTAGGGATACCATAATCCGACTTCTAAGGTAGAGGTAAGATAACATAAAATTATTTTAATAGCTAGTAAGTGTGACAAAAAATCCGATTGGAATCTCACACATAAGCCAACACTATAAGATATGTCAGGTCTAGATGTTGTTTGGTAAAGTAATGATCCAATCATACCTCTATATTGTCATTGCTAATTCATCCTAATCTATCTTTGAGGACGGAGACATTGGGGGTAGTGATGGTCTTGCAACCATCTATCTTGTACTTCTTTAGTAAGTCTTTTATGTACTTGGATTGGTTGATGAAGATGCCTTCTTTGAGTTTTTTAACTTGAAATTTGAGAAAGAAGGTCAACTCACCCATTATACTCATCTCAAATTCATCCTGCATACACTTAGAAAAATCTTGGCAAATAGTTGAATTGGAAGATCAAAAAATTATATAATCAACATAAATTTGTGCAACTAAGTATGATTTGGAAGTATATTTGAAGAATAGAGTTGGATTGGATTGTTCCATAATACAACCATTTCTAATAGATACTTTGTAATACGCTCATACCATGCCCTAGGTGCTTGTTTTAGCCCTAAAAGAGCCTTTTTAAGCCTATAGACATGGTCCGGGTGATCAATATCTTCAAAACCTAGGGGTTGTTTAAACATATACTTCTTCCTCGATAAAAACATTTAAAAATGCAATTTTGACATCCATTTGGTAAAGTTTAGATTTCATGTTGGATGCAAAAGCAAGCATTAATCTGATTCTAGATGAGCTACATGATCATATGTTTCATCAAAATCTATCCCCTCTTGTTGATTATACCCTTGAGCAACAAGCCAAGCCTTGTTACATACTACAGTTTCATTCTCATCCTTTTTGTTTTTGAATACCCATGTTGTGCCTGTTATTTTCTATCGTTGGGTTTAGGCACTAGTTCTCACACATCATTCTTAGATAATTTTTTATCTCATCTTGCATAGCTATAATCTAGTAATCATTGCTAAGTTCCTCATCTACAATTCTAGGTTCAATAGAAGAATAAAAAGCACAGTTACTGACATCCTGGTATGAAGATCTACTCTTGATTTTGTCCTCCAGGTCACCAATAATCAGCTCATTTGGATGATCCTTCATTAGGTTCAAAGGCTTCTTTGGTGGAATAGTTTCTTTGTCGTCCTCTTGTGGTGTTTCGTTCATTTCTTGTTGAGGAGGCTCTTTGATAGCGATATCTTGGAGTCTTTAAATAGTATCCACTGCTATATAATTGTTTTGTATCTCCTTTAGAGAAGTATGGTTAGTTTCATCAAATTTCACATGAATGGATTCATCCACTTTCTGTGAATCTTTATTAAAGACTCTATATGCTCTACTATTTATAGAATATAAGAAGGCATTACTAGACTTAGCATCAAATTTATCAAGATTATGCTTAGTATTAAGAATAAAGCATGGAGAACCAAACACATTGAAATAATCAACTCTAGGTTTCTTGTCATGCCATATCTCAAATGGAGTAATTTTGAAAATAGGATGAATGAAAATTGTATTTTGTATGTAGCAAGCACTACTAATGCCTTCAGCCCAAAAAAGTTTTAGGAATAGAATATTCAAGTAGCATGGTCCTAGCCATTTCTTTTAGTGATCGGTTTTTACTCTCAACAACCCCATTTTGTTGAGGTGTGCGAGGACCCGAAAAGTCATTCCTATATCCATTGCTACTACAAAAATCTTTAAATCCTTCATTAACAAACTCTCCTCCATGATCACTATGAATAGTAATTACTTTAAGGGATTTCTCATTTTCTACTAACTTGCACAATTTTATAAAATACTCTAATGTATCTCTCTTGTCATGTAAAAAATAAGTCCATCAATATCTAGAGTAATCATCAACTATCACAAAGTAATATTTTCGATCACCAATAGATTGAGTTTTCATAGGCCCAAATAGGCAATATGGATTAACTCAAGAATTCTTTTAGTACTCATCTCACCTTTAGATTTGAAAGAGGATTTTGATTGCTTACCTCGAGTGCATGATCCACATTCACCCTCTTTCTCAAATTTTAGTTGAGGGAGACCTCTTATCAAGTCCTTGCTTGCAAGTCTCTTGAGTTGTCCCATGTTGACGTGACCTAGATTTCTGTGCCATAAAAACTCATGTTGGTTTTGAACCATTAGACATTTTCCTTTAATAGAGTCAAGAGAGTTTAATCTAATAACATATAAATTTACTTCCCTCTTGCTCTCATAGATAATGTTATTGTCATTTTCATCTAATAGTAAGCATTTCAATTTATTGAACAATACCCAATACCCACTATCACATAGTTGACTTACACTAATCAAATTATGTTTCAAGCCATCTTCTGGTGTTACATTTTGAATAGTGGGAGACTTACCAACATTACCAATACTTCCAATTTTACCTTTTGAGTTGTCACCAAATATTACTGTACCTGCTTTCTTCTTGACAAGAGAGGTAAGACATTTTCCTTTCCTGGTCACGTGCTTTGTGCAACTGCTATCGATTACCCATGATTCTTCACCCTACAAGACAAAGAGTACATTTAGGTACCCAATTCATGTACTTATGTCCTTGTTTGCTAGCTTAGGAACCCAAACCACTCATTCCTTGGAAACCTTTCTCATGGGGCAAATGTGGCTATAATGTCCAAAAGAATTACAATAATTACAACGAATTGAAGCTAATGCATGAGAGGATTCACGTATAAATGGACGAACAAATTTTCTTTTATTAACGAAAGATAGTTTGTTGTATCCTAATCCTCTCTTTCCTCTTTGGCCACTGGAGTTCTTAAGGATATTATTTAGGGTTTGATCACTATGGATAAACTTGTGTAGTGAGGTCCTAAGTGATTCATTTTTATTTCTAAGGGTTGTAAGGTGTTGACTTGCCCTAGCTGGTGTTTGTCTTGAGATAGCTAGATCAACTTCTCAAAATAGGGCTTTGGCTTTTATCGATTCGTTCTCTTTTTCTATAGATTCAAGTTTTCCTTTGCAATCATAGATGAGAGGTTGTCTTCTATAGAGATTATTTTTTTAATGAGATGAGAGTTTTGGTCTTTGAGAGTAGTGACTAAGAGAGAGAGATCTCAAGTTTTTGAGGAAAGGGTAATGATTTGGATTTCTAATTTTTCTTTTTCCTCGGCAAGGTCATCTATTGTGGAAAAAAGAGATTATATTATATTGGCATACTTATCCTTCTTATATTTGCATATTCACAGTTTATTATATGTGCTTTCAAGTATATCTATCAATTCATATTTAGAATATGAATTTAGGCTTACCTCTTCTCCTTTGCTTCCTTCATCAATGTGGTTGGCCATCAAACATTCAACAACCATGTTCCAGCTGTCAGAATCTATCATGCTAGATGAGGATCCTTCCTCAGACTCGGTGTCCCACACTACATGATGAACCCTCTCCTTCTTGTTGAGTTTACTGTGTTGCTTCTTCTTGAGTGATCTTCCTTCCTAGGCCTGGACTTTGACTTCTTCAAGTTGTTGCAGTCATTCTTGTAGTGGCTCTTCATCCCACATCCGTAACATCGTAATTTTTTGGAGGTTGGTTGCTTGTATGAGGACCGCCATTCTTGAATCTCCTACCCTTGGAGAAGTCCTATTCATCACTATGAAAAGAGGACTCACCTTCTGATGGAATATTTGAGGCACAAAAGGCTGCATACTTCTTTTTGGAGTTATACTCATCTTCTTGCTCCCTAGCTTGAAGCTTTACCTCATGGATTTGCATATTACCTATGAGGTCCTCCACCTTTATCTTGGTGAGGTTGGAGACTTCTTGTATCATGGTCACTTTCTTCTCAAACTTGTTGGTGAGGGAGCGCAGTATCTTTGCAACTTGCTACTTCATTGGGATATCCTTTCCCAGTGCTTTCATTCCTGAAATCAAGTTACCAAACCAAGCATACATATCACTAATGGACTCATCTGTGTTCATTAGAAAGAGTTCTGGTTGGTGATGGAGCATGTTTATTTTGTTCTCATTTACTTGAGTAGTCCCTTCATGTGTTATGGAGAGAATTCTCCATATCTCCTATGTTGTATCACATTAAGAAATACATGTAAATTCTGAGGGAGAAAGTGATTCATATAATAAACTAACTGTTCTAGCATTTAAATTTGCTAGTTTTGTTTCTTCAACAGTCCACTACTTAGGGTCGGTCTGTGGTAGCTTGTATCGTAGGCCATTATCTTCGATAGGTCAAAGGATCGTGCTTGGAAGTGTAATTGCATCCGGTTCTTCCAATACATATAGTTGGAGTCGTTGAATGTGGGGACCGTACCACCATGGAACCCCTCTATGTTGAGCATACTGAGAAGATTGCTGATGTTGGTATTGATCCCATCTTTCTTGGAATCCATCCTCAGATATCGTGGGAGATCTTTCTTTAGAGGAATTCTTCAGAGGACTTTCCTCTGATACCATTTGTTGGACCTTTGTGTCCTGGGGGGTGAATAGGCCTATAATAATACTTAAACATGAATAAGAGCTTGCTCAACAGAGTTACATATAAAAAATATAAAATAGAAGAAATATGAAAATATGTAAGAAAAATAATAATATAAAAAGAGACACAAGATCTATCCTTGGTTTGGTTCTCAATGACCTACTCCAAGTCCTTGGCTGCTCCCCACAACTAGGATTTCTCAAACCTCTTATTACACCAGTTAAGAAGATAAAAAACTGAGCTAGCCTTTTCAAGGATACCCTCCTCAAGCCTAGTTCACCCCAAGTGTTTCTTCTACACTTGAACAGGGGAGAAAATCCATGGTTCCTTCTACCTTGTCAATCTTTAGTGGATACCCTCCACCGAATGCCTCCTTGTAGATAGCATCCACATTCACAATAACAAGAGAATTAGTGATGGGAAGTAGTAAAGTAACTTGAGATATTTACATATATTTACAATTGGAAATATCTCTCTCACAAGATGTATCCTATACTATCTGAGTAGATATGCAAGTAGATAGACTAGAGTAGAAATGCTCAAGTATGATTTTCAAGTCAATTTGCTTTCTCTATGTAAAAGTGTATATTGGACGACTCCCTAGAGGTTATATTTATAATATAGGGTCATAGGGGAGCCTCCTAATATATATTAGGTGTTAATTAGTCATTGGAATTGATTATGGAAAATTACCAATGGCTAATTACATTGCCAATGACTTGGTCGATTGAATTGCAATTCGATCGACATGTGTAATTTCTGTTAGTATTGCATATGTCAATCAAATTGGAAGTGTACCAATTCGATCAACATAATGATCGATAAAATTGCAAATCTCACAATTCGATCGACAAAAACCTCTATCGATATAAAGTATCCTTTGTGAATTTCATCGATCGAATTGCTTCCCCTGGGAACTCGATCGACGAAATCATGTGTCATTACAAGTAAGACAGTGATTTTCATTTATCGAATTGACTCCCCTGGGAATTCGATTGACAAGAACCTCTATCACACAAGTGAGATAGTGGTTTTCATCAATCGAACTGTTTCCCTTAGGAATTTGAACCATAGTGTAGTCGATCGAATTTTCTAAGGGTGCATTCCCATCTACAAGTGGACTTGAGTGAATAATCAAGTATAGTTGTCCTCTTTTCATAGGATCAATCTGGAATAAGGATAACATGTGTACAAACCTATCTATATGATCCCATAATACTAATGTATTATATTTTTCATGTTTTAGTTTATAATGAGTATTTCTACACAAGTCTTCTATTAACACATATTCAGAAAGAGATACAATTCTATTCTATTTTGTAGAAGAGTCTTCTTTTCCTTTTTCGCTTCACTATTGTCATCTTGAGATGATATTCATGTAGATTCATCAGATGTCTTTCCTCCATGATATTTTCATTCATAATAGTGATTCATTATAGTTCCTGAAATACATTAATAGGGAAGTTAGAATAATAATATGGTTTATTTGGAGTGTCAATCAGTAAGAACCAAAGGATAATCAAGTCATGGAAAACTTTGACTCAATAGAAACATTATGTAATGTTTGAATAGTATTTTTATTCAAAGGTCTAATATTTTTAAACACTTTAAAACATTTTAAAACATTAAGCAATATATTTTGACACTTAGCTCATCATTTTTGTTGATGCATAATACTTTTGTTCAAATGTGTAGTATTTCTATTCAGTACGTAACATTTTATAGAACAATTAAGAAATATTTTAGAACACTTGCACATCATATTTGAACACTTTTACAACATTTATGTTCAAATACAACATTTATAATACTTGCACAATATTTTTATTCAAATTTTTATCATTTTTAATGTATTGACATCATTTTTTTTGTATTGCACACCAGTTTTGTTCAAATGCACATCATTTTGATGTATTGCACAACATTTCTATTGTATTGCATTGAGTTGTGTAATACTTACACACATTTTTATGTACTGCATAAATTTGTGATGTATTGCACATCATTTTAAAAAAATTGCACAATATTTTTTAATTATTTCACTACAATTTTGAAGTATTGCACATAGGGGTGAAAACAGTCTGGATAAGGAACAAATATGATTCAATTATATCGGATAATACAGATAATCTAGATATTCAGGAAATAATAGGTGCTAAAACCATATTAAGATTTGTATTCATTCGGATATGTAATTCTAGGATGCATGTTTGTCAAAAACCAGATACAAACCCAGACACAGACCAGATAATCTATATTTGTTTTCACCCCTAATAGTATATTATTTTTTAAATATCTCAAAAACATAAAAATGTGGATCTTGTTGGAAATTATTTTTTGATAAGAATACAATGACACCCATGTCATTTAAAAATTCAATCAGATTAAATATTATAATGAAATGATATATTATATTTACAATCTATTTTTATTTTTTCTTTCTCATTCTCTTTCATTTTTAGATTTCCTCTCTCTTTCCTCTCACCGTCACTATCCCCCCACTTTCTAGTTTTACTAATTCAAATTGAAGATATATATTTTTTTAAATGGGGATTTATCCCATCCCCTGGGCTGAGATTTGAACCTGCGACCTTAGTGGTCACTTACACCGGTTTTGTTATAACCTCGAATTTCTGAAAATATAATGTAAAAGGCATTTCTCTATTAATGACTAAATGAGATCTTTTTCTTTGAATTGTGATGATTTTCGTATGAGATGGCTTTGATTGATTGATTGTGGGCCTTTTAGGCCATTAAGACCAATTGAAAAGAAAAAGGAATTAACAAGGAAAAGAAATTGACTAATAAAAGGGAAATATGAGAAATTGATAACTAAAAGATGATAATGGTAAACTAATATTCCCCAATATAGGAATCCGTGCCTTTGGGTTTCCTTGAGGTCCAAGGGACCCAAAATAATGAGATAAAGGCAAAAGAAATAAGGATAAGAATTAATTGAGAGTAATTTATAAGAAAATTTGGGAGAGAAGAAATCCTTTTCATACATTGCTTTTTGCTTCCCAATTTTCGTACAAAGATAGGGAATATTAAAAGGAACTTTCCTTTAAAATTTGAGACCAATCAGAGTTATGGTGTGAGAGATATTAATTTTGCAAGATTATCTTGGATTTGGGAGTTTTCCTGAATTAAATGATAAATGTATATTCTTTCCTTTGAACGCGGGTGATGAGGTTTGTTGGATCCTAATCTGACAATGGACGCTCATCGTCTAAGTCCTGCTGGGACTAGGACTCTGCGTGTTTTCTGAGGGACTTTCCCTCTTAGTTTTCTCTCGATCCAATAGGTTTGCAAGCTGGATGGTGTTGCCATTAAACTCAGGAGTCAAAACCGAAGAGTTTGATCCTTGGTTTGATGGGGAGTAGTTGTCGATTGGGAAAGTTCCCAAATCGCGGACCTGCCTCGACCCTATAAATAGGGGAGTATGCTCTGAGGCACCGACATCTCTTTCGTCTATCCCAACTACTACGGGATGTCGCAAGGATCGTGAACGTGCATTCAATTTCTCGTTTGGTGTCGACCTGCACTAGCGATTGCTCAAAGATCATCGCCGGAGTCCGGCGGGTTGTGGCCGACCTTTGTGTGTTCCCGGTGAGCAATTGGGAGTGTCGTCAAGTTCGAAGGGAGGCGGCGGAGCTATCTGGACCATCGGCGTGAGAAAAGGCGCCCTGAAGCCCAGAGTCAACCTCGCGGTTGACTGGCATTGCTACAGCAGTAGGGACGCGAGGAAGAAAAAGAAGGAGGCTCTGGTCATTTACCAACTTGCCCCTCCGCGCCACCTTTGCCGGTAAGGACATTCTTGTCCTTTGCATTTTTTGACTGCAGTTTTAAGGGGCGCGTGATCATGGCCGCTGGATCCTAAGTGGACCACCGGACCATTGATCGAGCGATCCTCGATTTTCCTAATTAGTTGATAAATTGATAAAAACGAATTATCTTAGAAAAATCATATCTGGAGATAGAAAACTCATATGGAGAAACTTAATACATGAAAAATGACCAGAAAAATATGAGTGATTTAATAAAAATAGTTTGAGACCCTGAATCTGACTCATTTTGTAAAAGTATATTTCTAGAATAGAAAAAGGGTTAATTTGTTGATAAAAACCCTAATTGTTGATAAAAAGTGTAATTAGTCTTGCAATTAAGTTAATTCGAGTATGGTTAACTTATTTTCTATTTTAGATAATTATTAACATGTTTTGATGATAGAATTACAAGTTTAGGGTTTGTAACTCCATATGTGGATTAAAATGTTTGGAAACCCTAATTTAGAAAAAGAAATGATAAAGTAATTCGAAATTAGGGTTTAATGGAATAAGTCTGATCTTAGGAATCTTAATGGATGATTCAGTAAGAAAATTAGGGTTTGATGTATAATTTGATAAAAGTAAGGTAAAGGCAATAAAAAGGAATAAAACCCTAATTATTGTCAAAACCCTAAAAAGGGCAAATAACCTAGGAAACCCTTAGAATTATTGAATCATAATGACATGATTAATAATAGAGGAATTAAATGCCTTTTTCAGGAGATTGTGTGTGTGCTTGCTTGATTTCCTGGTTGATTAAGTTAATTCTGCATTCAAGTCTTCATTAACATGTATGTGGTTAATTATGAATAACCTCTTTAGTTTCCCGAGAGATTCCCGGATGTTTAATCGCATTGAATGCAACTAAACTGTTTGGATGTTCATATTGCAATTATAAAGTGACTATGACTATCACCATTTAATATAAATGTGTAAATCCTACACCTACATGCCACCCTGATGGAATATGCCATAAAGGTCAGGCCCAGGAGGGTAGATGAATGGGCACCATGAGAGGTGACCCTAAACACCAAGCTCGAGAATGAGAAGGTGATTGATGAGGCAAGACTAAGGAGCACCATGAGAGGTGACTCCCAGGCACCAAGCTCGGGATTGAGACGGTGGCCTTAAGTCAAATCTAGGGTTAGGGCAAAAGCGGTGGGGATTGTCACATGGAAATTGTAAACTGACTTGTTAATTACCTTGATTGCAATACTTAAATTGTTAGACCTAATTGTGAAATTTTTGGTTGCCTCCACATACCAGCAATTGCTGATCGATGTTTTGTTTGTTGGCATTTTAGGTAACATCTTGAAAATCATAAACAGAAAAGTGGCACATTGTGAAAATAAGAAATAAAGTGCACGGAGGATTAGATAGAGTACTTCAAGCTGTGGATAGCTAGATTTCCCAGTTTTATAAAGGTAAGTAAAAGTTTTAATTTTTTTTGTACCCAATTCCAGTTTAGTTAGTAGAATTTTATAATTATTGTTGATTATATGCTGAACCTTTGATCCTGTAAATTGGTTAATGGCTCTGACGTTTGGGTCTCCCTTAATTCGGGGTTACCGGGAGGCGGGGTCATTACAATTGGTATCAGAGCATAGGTTCTCCATCTAATCATCAATAATTATTAAATTTAACAAATTCCATAGAACCGAGGGAGTTATTAGAGGAGTGCCCGAAAGACTGAGGTGTCTAGAAAAGGATCACTTTCGGGGGCTGGCAAGATTTTCCTCCGCACCGCTAGTCGGAATACGAGGACTCACGGATTGTGTGACTGCTTGGCCAAAGTCTTAGGGTATAAATCGAAATAAGATACCTCTAGGACTCTCTCATCTTGTTCATCCCTTCTCAACTCAAATTCTATTAAGGACCTTAAGGATTAGGGTTTTCTCTCTTCTCCTCACCCTCTGGAGGTATGGGAAAAGTTAATAAGGTCTAAGGAATCCTCCACTAAATTAATAAAAAGCATGTAAATAAGATGTCATGGACATAAGCTTAATAGATAAAGCGTAAAGAATAGATACATGCTTAGGTCGGATGACACAAGTTGTCATTGCCCTCAGGAGAGACCTGAGGATAGACCTCCTTGTCAGGAGGGTGAGTAGAGAGAGTTAGTCTGGGAGGTAGAGACGTCCATTGCAGGTAGAGACCTAGCATATCCTTTTAGGATGATGTTAACCCTAACCCTAAGTGAAGGTTAGAGAGAGAGAGATGACATGATGAGTTAGATGTCATGGCTAACCGAGTGTTTGGCTGGACATGCCTTTGGAATGCCATAAGAAGGTTGATGACCGAGTACCTTGGCAACCCAACCCTGAGAAGGGTCGTGCTTGTTTGAGTGAAGGATAACTCCTTCATGGATGAGGTTAGAGGAGAACCTATAGTTACCCTATGGCTTATGCAAGCAGGGGATAACATGCACCCAGAGTACATCAGTGGTACGGTAGTAGGATGAAACCCTGGCCAGAAGGGCATGATGGATGGCTTATGAGATAAGTATAAAGGGATATGAATAATATTGAGCCAAACATGAGTTGAGAATAGGCTTCAACCACATAGGGGTTTGCTTGAGAATACGAGCCTTCATGGAGAAGGGGCCTCTAGTAGGTATGGTTAGAGGTGGTTTTAGCTCTAGAGAGAGGAAGCAGGACCCCAACAAGGAGGTTGGAAGTCTAAAACCCCAAAATTTAAGGAACAATGGGGAGTCGAGAATGATGTGACCTAAGTGGATGATAGTGGTTGCCTTATGCTTGATTCTTGGAAGTTGATGATATCTTGGTTGCCTTTAGATGAACCAAACCCTAGAGAGAGGACGATGATTCTAGTACCCATGGTATAAGTGGTTACCTGTTTGATGAGAGAAAGAGTGCTTTAGACCCTGAGGAGGTTTAAGTAACCAGTTGTGAGGCTTTATACCTAGTTGGTTGCCCTGGAAGAGGACTCAACTCCGAAGCGTTGCTCAAATAGAAAGATCATAGAGGTACATGACATACCTTGGACATGCTTGATTCGTGGTTAAAAGGTTGAGCATGTAGTTAGATACCCAAAGGAGAACCTAGGGTTTCTAGGCCTAGGAGGGGAAGCAGTGTGTCCGATGCTCATGATGAGATTTGAGTCTCTATAGTTTCGAGCATGGTACTCCTTGTGTGTAGAGGTAAAGGAAATCCCTTAGGTTAAGGGTGTGTTTGATGAACCCCTCATAGCTAAGTTGATCTAATGTTGAGGAAAGAGGACAAGTATGACCTAGCATAATTAATAGGTGGTCTGCTTGTGCCTTAGTAACTGTTAGGTTAGGCATGCTCATGAGAATGTAAACCCTAAGGATGCTTGCGACCTTTGTTATCAAGGTGTAGTTTCCTCCCATCCTGGGAGAGCGACCCTTTGGTAGGGAGTTTACCAGTTTGGTTGGTGTTGAGGAAACCTAAGGAGGTTTCATAGGATCTTGAGAAGCTAGGTAAAGAGTACACGGCATGAGAATGAACCTATAGACCCATAGATAGCCATATCTATGTGCATATGGATGTGTTGCCATGGAGGTAACCGGTATGGGGCCTGACCAAGATAGGCAGGTCGCCATGATCCCTGTGAAAGGATGAAAATCAGTCGATAATGTAGAGAGAGATGATGAGGGCTTGGGTAAGGTTCTATGTTGGACATGTACTATGTTAGAATCCTAAGTCTATCCAAGGGTCAGGTAGGGATAAGACCGATGGAAGAAGGAGTCCCCTAATTCCCTAGTTGCACATGACCATGGGGTCGGGAGGTAACAACTATCATTGTCTGAGGGACATGGGTTAGGAGATTCATCACCTTCATGAACTCATGGGACCCAAAGGGCAGATGAGTAGGGCACTCTCTGATGCATAAGGGAAAAGGGATGACCCCAAAAGTGTCGGCTCCCTATAGAACTAGAGGAGAAGACCTAGGATTATGCTTGGACCAGGTAAGTCCAAGACCAGTTTTCCCTGGAAGTAGTGTGGATATCATGATGTTTGTGATATAGAGACATAAGCTGCATGTTTCAACTTGGATTTGAAAGTGTACGGGCAAGGTGGGCTGTACCATCTCTACTCTTGGAACAGGAAGAACTCTGTATTTGGACTGCAACCAAATGCTTATTTCTTCTTGTTATGGGAGTGAGAGATAGGACAGTATGCATGCCTTACACCGAGGATAAGGATGATGTAAGTTGGAACGTAGCTACAAGGTATGATGATAGAAATGATAACATACCCTGGTAAAGTGAATTATACCTGGATGATTTGCAAACACTAAGAGAGGTAGTGTAGTCAGCTTATGAGGATGTTTTATCAGGAACTATGTGGAATTTGCAAGTTAACCAAGGTCGAGTTCGATCACAGTGAGGATGAGCTCAGAGCTTCTTGATGAAGATAGTCTTAGAGTTTGAGATGTGGTGATAAATATAATACATGGAGGTGTATGCTACCTAACACTTAAGGATGAGAGGTGGTAATGAATGCTCTGGTGGAGATCTAGCTGCCTAATTTAGTTAGAGGCTGGAAGAAGTTGAGGTTGTTTGGCTAACCCTAAGTTTGAGAAGGAGATGTGTTTTGGCTAACACTCAGATGTAATAAGATATGTTGAACAAGTTAATGGTTCTTTGGGTATCCAGTTTAGTCCTTGATGTAGTAAAAGGATGGTGATAGAACCTCAGATACACTTCTTTGGATAGGAAGGTAATAAAACCCTTTTGAAGAGTGGTTTAGGGTTTCCGAGGTATCAAGCTTGAGGCATCATAACAGGAGGTCATGATATACCTTGATACTACAAAGATAGTAAGTGATGGTAGCATTCTAGATGCTTAAAACAAAGTTGCACGTAGCATGTGGCCATGCAATCCAGGAGGTGAAGGACGAACACCATTACCCCAGTGCATGGATATAAAGTATAAAAAGGTTCCCGAGAGGGAATGGGAGATCTTCACTATGGATTTTGTGAGTCTCTCCTAGACCAAGAAGGTCAAGATACAATATGGGTTATGGTAGATCGCCTTATCTAGATGACATTAGAAAGGAAGAGTTCTGTCAAGGGATAGACCTGGTTGAACTACATATGAAAAGAGATGGTTCAACTACACCATGATGCGAATTCAAAGGTTCTTGATGTGACCTAAAGGTTCACTTCCATGAGGTGGAAGTAGATACATGAAGAGCTCAGTGTTGGTACAGTTTATCACCCCATAGTAATGGAAAATATGATTTGATGAGAGCATGTGTGCTCATTTAGGGTGATACATAGATACAGTTCTTAAGATGTGATGTTAACCACCATAGCCTATCAGGATGAAATAAGTTCTATGAGGAGGTTGTGTCGGTCACCACTTCATTATGATGATGTTGGTGAAGGAGGCCTCGCGAAGGTCAGAAAAGAGCCACAAGTGTGTGCAGATGAAGTCACTTTGATCGTGATATGGCTAAGGGAAATCCCAGTGGTGACATAAGTCACGAGTTGATACAAAGCTGACTGACATGCAGTTCACTGTGGGAGAATATGTGATGTAAAAATCCGACCCCTCCGAGCTACAACGGAGAAAGCTGAGTCCCCAATATATGGGTCCATTTGAGTTGGATTGGTGGATATGGTTGTGTTTAGCCTTGCCCCTCAGGATAACATGATGTATAATGTGTTACATAAGTCCGAACTAGAGCACTATGTGAGGTACCCAAGCCATGTGTTGAGCCATGAACCTATTCAGCTTTTGAAAGGCTGAAAAATCCTGAGTCACCTATGAGGGTACAATATACCAAGGTAAGAAAGAACTCAGATGGAAGGAAATGAGATAATGAAGGTTCTTAGGAAACACCATGGAAAGGGTGAAGCCACATGGGAGCCCTGATGGACATAAGATGACTTATCCTGTTTGTTTGCTTGCTTGATGGAATTTTGAGGGCAAAATTCCTATAAGGAGGGGAGGATGTTATATACTCGAATTTCTGAAAATATAATGTAAAAGGCATTTCTCTTTTAATGACTAAATGAGATCTTTTTCTTTTAGTTGTGATGATTTTCGTATGAGATGGCTTTGATTGATTGATTGTGGGCCTTGTAGGCCATTAAGCCCAATTGAAAAGAAAAAGGAATTAACAAGGAAAAGAAATTGACTAATAAAAGGGAAATATGAGAAATTGATAATTAAAAGAAGATAATGGTAAACTAATATTCCCAATATGGGAATCCGTGCCTTTGGGTTTCCTTGAGGTCCAAGGGACCCAAAATAATGAGATAAAGGCAAAAGAAATAAGGATAAGAATTAATTGGGAGTAATTAATAAGAAAACTTGGGAGAGAAGAAATCCTTTTCATACATTGCTTTTTGCTTCCCAATTTTCGTACAAAGATAGGGAATATTAAAAGGAACTTTCCTTTAAAATTTGAGACCAATCAGAGTTATTGTGTGAGAGATATTAATTTTGCAAGATTATCTTGGATTTGGGAGTTTTCCTGAATTAAATGATAAATGTATATTCTTTCCTTTGAACGCGGGTGATGAGGTTTGTTGGATCCTAATCTGACGATGGACGCTCATCGTCTAAGTCCTGCTGGGACTAGGACTCTACGTGTTTTCTGAGGGACTTTCCCTCTTAGTTTTCTCTCAATCCAATAGGTTTGCAAGCTGGATGGTGTTGCCATTAAACTCAGGAGTCAAAACCGAAGAGTTTGATCCTTGGTTTGATGGGGAGTAGTTGCCGATTGGGAAAGTTCCCAAATCGCGGACCTGCCTCGACCCTATAAATAGGGGAGTATGCTCTGAGGCACCGACATCTCTTTCGTCTATCCCAACTACTACGGGATGTCGCAAGGATCGTGAATGTGCATTCAATTTCTCGTTTGGTGTCGACCTGCACTAGCGATTGCTCAAAGATCATCGCCGGAGTCCGGCGGGTTGTGGCCGACCTTTGTGTGTTCCCGGTGAGCAATTGGGAGTGTCGTCAAGTTCGAAGGGAGGCGGCAGAGCTATCTGGACCATCGGCGTGAGAAAAGGCGCCCTGAAGCCCAGAGTCAACCTCGCGGTTGACTGGCATTGCTACAGCAGTAGGGACGCGAGGAAGAAAAAGAAGGAGGCTCTGGTCATTTACCAACTTGCCCCTCCGTGCCACCTTTGCCGGTAAGGATATTCTTGTCCTTTGCATTTTTTGACCGCAGTTTTAAGGGGCACGTGATCATGGCCGCTGGATCCTAAGTGGACCACCGGACCATTGATCGAGCGATCCTCGATTTTCCTAATTAGTTGATAAATTGATAAAAACGAATTATCTTAGAAAAATTGTATCTGGAGATAGAAAACTCATATGGAGAAACTTAATACATGAAAAATGACCAGAAAAATATGAGGGATTTAATAAAAATAGTTTGAGACCCTGAGTCTGACTCATTTTGTAAAAGTATATTTCTAGAATAGAAAAAGGGTTAATTTGTGGATAAAACCCCTAATTGTTGATCAAAAGTGTAATTAGTCTTGCAATTAAGTTAATTCGAGTATGGTTAACTTATTTTCTATTTTAAATAATTATTAACATGTTTTGATGATAGAATTACAAGTTTAGGGTTTGTAACTCCATATGTGGATTAAAATGTTTGGAAACCCTAATTTAGAAAAAGAAATGATAAAGTAATTCGAAATTAGGGTTTAATGGAATAAGTCTGATCTTAGGAATCTTAATGGATGATTCAGCAAGAAAATTAGGGTTTGATGTATAATTTGATAAAAGTAACGTAAAGGCAATAAAAAGGAATAAAACCCTAATTATGGTCAAAACCCTAAAAAGGGCAAATAACCTAGGAAACCCTTAGAATTATTGAATCATAATGACATGATTAATAATAGAGGAATTAAATGCCTTTTTCAGGAGATTGTGTGTGTGCTTGCTTGATTTCCTGGTTGATTAAGTTAATTCTGCATTCAAGTCTTCATTAACAGGTATGTGGTTAATTATGAATAACCACTTTAGTTTCCCGAGAGATTCCCGGATGTTTAATCACATTGAATGCAACTAAACTGTTTGGATGTTCATATTGCAATTATAAAGTGACTATGACTATCACCATTTAATATAAATGTGTAAATCCTACACCTACATGCCACCCTGATGGAAGATGCCATAAAGGTCAGGCCCAGGAGGGTAGACCAATGGGCACCATGAGAGGTGACCCTAAATACCAAGCTCGGGAATGAGAAGGTGATTGATGAGGCAAGACTAAGGAGCACCATGAGAGGTGACTCCCAAGCAGCAAGCTTGGGATTGAGAAGGTGGCCTTAAGTCAAATCCAGGGTTAGGGCAAAAGCGGTGGGGATTTTCACATGGAAATTGTAAATTGACTTGTTAATTACCTTGATTGCAATACTTAAATTGTTAGAGGTAATTGTGAAATTTTTGGTTGCCTCCACATACCAGAAATTGCTAATCGATGTTTTGTTTGTCGACGTTTTAGGTAACATCCTGAAAATCACAAACAGAAAAGTGGGACATTGTGAAAATAAGAAATAAAGTGCACGGAGGATTAGATAGAGTACTTCAAGATGTGGATAGTTAGATTTCCCAGTTTTATAAAGGTAAGTAAAAGTTTTAATTTTTTTTGTACCCAATTCCAGTTTAGTTAGTAGAATTTTATAATTATTGTTGATTATATGTTGAACCTTTGATCCTGTAAATTGGTTAATGGCTCTGACCTTTGGGTCTCCCTTAATTGGGGGTTACCGGGAGGCGGGGTCGTTGCAGGTTTTGACCACTTGGATGCCATTACATTGGCAAAAAAAAAAGATATTTTGATAACACACAATAGGACAAACATCATGCTTATGTTTCCACTTGCACCATCGCGTGCTTTTTTTTATAGTACCAAGGGAAATTGCCCACTTGGGTCTCACATTGTATACCCACCCAGTTACGGTGAAAACCCCCGGGTCCCGCGCCAGGAAGATGAGATGGGTCATTAACCCCAACATGCTTACATAAAAGGGGATTTGAACTCAAGACATTGTGATAAGGTACCACCATTCAAACCACGCGACCTACCCTTTAGGGTTTACCATCACATTATCTAAGTGGAACCCTTTTTATTGATATACGATCAGACCTTTTTGTATATAACCCACAGTTCAGATGAGCCAGTTGTCCTCAAACAAGAAGTACAAGAGTTGTGAGTTTTAACAACCCTCTCCAAGTTATATACCTAGGAGCGGGAACTAAATTCCAGTCCCTACAAGGCCCCACTTGTAACAAATAAAAATGTATTGCCACTACAAAAAAGGGGATATCCTATCTATTGATTACTATAGATTCACAAGTAAGGAACTCTCCTTTGATCAAGACTAAGAAAACCTCAAATCAAAGGGTGAAAGTTGTAAGTCCTAAAAAGGCCAACCCTGTATTCCATTAACCCTTGGACCGCCATGTTAGTCCCTCCCAAAGTCTAGACATAGGAGGAGTTAGTCTCATGATGGATGCCTTGATTGTTTTGGCTTTAGTTTTTACCTTCCCAGGGATTGACATGACTCCCGTGAATAGGTTAAAGATGTAGATTGAACCCGGCTCAACAATTATCACCTGATCCCCCATCCCAGGGGCATGACTCAAACCAAATGCAATGCCTTCAAGAAGGTCAACCAAGTCTGAGAAGGAGGGGCATGGGTTAGAGATCCCCCACACAATCCTTGCCATTGTGATCACGAAAAACGCATCCCACTCATCTTGGCCTGCGGAACCTATGAGGATTGAAGACCCTGATATTCATCTTGAGGACACATAGCCTCAGTTTTATCTAGTCTTGGGCATGAAAGGAGAATGATCTTGATCATTGGTGGCTGGGAAGGGCCACCAATGTCATTGTTTAGCATGTTATTGGTTGGTGAAGCTGAAGCGGCTAGACATGGACATGCGAATTGCCAATTTGGAAAGGAACACTTGTTTCTTCGGGCAAAAGAAAATACAAGATTTTACTAACAGAACTTGGAACATAAGGAAAATTATATTTTTTTTTTGAAACCAACTAGGGAACCACAACCACAAGACTTTTATAGAAGATTGCGACTATGATTTCTATCAATGATGCCCCCTACTCAACTTTTGCATGAATACCCTGGAGACCGCGACAATCATCTGCTTCAAATTGAACCAGGAGGAGGACACATGAATGAAGGCTGTAGAGGAGTGGAAGATGATAGCAAGGGACAAACTCAGAGATCTTGGTCAGGGGTTGTAAGGGGCGGTGGAATCAGAGATACATGATAGAGGAAGAGATAAAAAAATATTGAGAAAGTTTTCGTAGATGAGTCGATTCAAATAAGATGAAGAAATCACATAGGCTCAAATCAAAATTGAACTAGATCCTAGTAGGTAAGCTCCTTAAATACAAATACAATTTCATTTTATGATGTGATCAACACCCTAACAATGAAAGTTGCAGGCTAGTATACGTTGTAGACATCAAGGGCTTATTTGGTTTAGTTGAAAGAAATGGAAAGAAAAGGAAATCAAAATTGATAAAAGGAAATAAAAGAAATGAAATATTGAAAAGAGAAACACGTTTACATATAAGGTATTTGGTTACTATATAAAGGAAAGGAAATAAATGGTCAGAAGATCAAAAATGTCCACATGATCAATTGAAACTGAAAAGAAATATTTATTTTTGCTTGAGTGTAGTTTATTAAGTGTACATAAGTGAAATGTCTTTCCTTTCTTTTCCTTCCATTTCCTCTAATTTTCAAAAGAGAAGAAAACAAGCTCTTTCCCCCTTCTTGTAACTTTCCTCCACTTCCTAAAAAGATAACCAAACATCCAACAGAAAGGAAAATACTTAAATGTTCCTTTTCTTTCCTTTCCTTTCCTCCAAACCGACATAGGTAATACCTCTTAATATTCCAATTTGACATGTGAATTTTCTATTTGTCATCCCATGAATATTTTATGGTAAAGTATTAAATCCCACCTATTGACAATCATTCTCACTAGAGAGAAGTTCGAGTGAGATGCAATCTAGTTTGGATTCCACAACTACACATTGAATACTAGAAAAGAACTATCTGTCTAAAGAGAACAAAGGATCTAGAGAAGGGTTGCTTTGATAAGGCTAGCTTGAACTTATTTTTCCAAAGCTATTCTTTCAAGACTAGATAAATTTTTGCAACCTTATACTTGTGAGGATCTCCCTGATGTGTGTTTCAGGTGTGGTATTTCTTGCCACAGACTCTTTGACTATAGCTATAACATTCCAGCCTATGGCAATAAACATGGGTAGGAAGTGGGACACATGATGCTTAGGAGTTCATTAATGCCAAAGAAGATAGGGTGCTTTTTGGACAACGGTAATCTCTGAATAGATGTTGGTCTGTGGTTTGAGTTTTCATAGCAAGCCTAATACACAAGAGGAGAATAAATGATACGAGGAGGAGGGAGTAGAAAATACAAGGTAGTGGAGTGAGAAGTTGTAAGGGCCATATTATTCTTATTAAGGTAAATCATTTATTCAATAATATTAAGTTATGGGCTAAAGGAATTGTATTTTACTAAGGTAAGTCATTGATTCTATACTATTAAGTTATGAGCTATAGAAATTACATAGTGGTAACTATCTTTATTTTGGTATACTCTAAATTATGAAGAGTTGGGAAATCATTAGCAATGATGAGTTTTGTATTTGAATAATTATAGGATTCTTTTTTAAAATGTTCAAGACCAAGAGAAATTATATATTTTTATATAAGAATGATATTATATATGTCATTGTGAATTAACATGATTATACTATAGAAAACTTCTAAACAAGCATGATTTTATAGATGTTGAGTGTTTAATATGATGGAAAATACAACATTTTTTTAGAACGATTAGCACAGGGATAACACACTTTGTCATTCTCATTTTAAGAAGTAGTAATGATAACGTCGATCATGAACTCATTTCCTAGTGTTAAATCAGACGATATCCATGTATTGCTACATGAATACAATCTGAATCAGACCTCAAATTAACCTAAGACACAAAGGAAGTAGGCAAAAGCCTACTGACATAGTACTTCAGGATTGATCCCATAGGGAGATGATACTTGTCATGCGCAATAGGCGTAGCAACTAAATCTAGTGGGGTTTTGGATTTTTTGGAATTGGGTTGTTGGATTCAATTGTGATTAATTAAAATCTAAATTAACTAAAATAATTATATCAACTAGAGAAATCATAGGAACAAAGCAAGCACAAATGGATTGTAAATTCAGATGGATTATGGATCCAAGTTATGAGATTCACTAATTACCTATGATATATACCTTTTGCAAATACTATGGTGGAGGTGGATATGGCTTATTCAAGGATCACTTGGGTATAGGCGACTCTACCCGCTCTCGCTGGTATAGAGCCATACCCAATCTAGTTGCTACAATGGTGCTCTCGCTGGGGAAGTCCTTAGGACTAGGCTACGATGAAACTACTAAGTATATGATCCCACAAGTGTTCCTACAGCTCTTGTCGGGAGAACACATGCGTATATGGGGTTGGATCCTAGTCTATACCATCCTTTCAGTGCTGACATATGCCCTACAACAACATATCTATGCTAGCAACCCTAAACCATCATCGCATGCTGAGTAACAAGATAAATATCATGCAATCAACATACAATCCATACTAGAAGAAGTAAAATTGTAATTATAGATGGAGTAGCAATTTTCAAGAGTTTCCATTATGAATCAACAGTTAACTACATCCCACAACCTAAAAAATGGGTCTACTCACTCATGGAGAGAACAAAATAAGGGGAAACATGATTGGAGCAAGAGAAATATATGTAGGATTGAAAATGCAAGGAAGAGTGATTTTGATGTGGATCCACCATGCTCCAGCCTCTATAGATGGCTGAATCCATAATTTATGCCTCGAAACGGTGGATTTCCACCTGGATGGAGTTCTTTGCTTTACAGAGGTGGAGATGTGCTGCCACCTTGCTCTGGTGATTAGGGCTTGTAATCAGGGGTCTAACCCCTGGCACAACCATCATTATTACTCTTTATACTTCCTTGGTTGAAAATTAAGTTTCCTGGTGTGAGTGGGAAAAATGCCCGTTAAAAACTCATGGAAAATGCCTGGATCATTGTTGTCGTGGGTCGACACATGACCCTATGACTTGGCACAAGGCCGTATGGAATCCATCACACACGCCTGCGTGGAAGGTCACACGACTGTGTGTGTTCATGGTTGTAGACTTGGTCTTCCCATGGTTTTGTGTCTGAGTCCACATGCACATGTGAAATTCTGTGCACACACCGTGTGGATAACTACATGGCCGTGTGGAATGTACATGACCGTGTTTTAGGGGTACACGTCCATGTGGTCTTCTTGGCTGTAGTTCTGGCTTGGGGTAGCATGTACTTGGTTATATGCTTGGGCACACATCCGTGTGGAATTTTGTGCACACACCCATGTGGGATGGTATACAATAGTGTGTCAAGGTACACAACCACATGACTACATTTACATGGCCATGTAGATGGAGTTCTGCTGAAATTCTTCAACTTCTTGGTCCCCAAACTTTGTCACCTTGATGGATGTGATCTTCTGGGGTTTGATTATGCTCTAATTGGATGATTGTAGCCTACAATTGCATAGATTCCATAAGAACATAATCAATTACTAAATCCTAGATAAATCATATATGATTTGATTGAAATACATCAGTTCATGGCAGTTAAGTGGGGATTGAAAAACATAAAATATGTATATAATGCAATTATCAACCCCACCTCCTACTCTTAAACCATTACTGTCCTAATGCAATTAAGATAGATGCAAGAAATCTAAGAGAGAATTGTGGTTCAAGGCCCACGTTCTATCATGTGCACTAATAATGAAGGCAATCAAATATGCAGGCTTCACAAATATGCAAAATCATGAATTGGAAAGGTGGATAGAAGATGATAAGAAATAAATATCATTTTACACAAGAAAAATCTTCATCCAACTAGAAGGTCTCAAGAAGTGACTCCGATGCTATTAATTTTCAATTAATGGGTTCCTACTATTTCTTCATATCCCACCCACTTTGCAAACCTCTTTTCTCACTCACACTTCTCTAGGGAAAGATGTAGCATCAATCCTTGTGTCCACTAGTAATCCTCTTAGGCATCTAATTAGATAAATTCATCCTCTAGGGATTGTCAGTAAGTTCTTGTGTGTGTAAGTATTGTAAATGTTAGGTGCATGAACTAAATTAGTCAATTATGCTCCTGCATTAGAATGGAGGGGGGGGGATGGGAGAAGAGATGGGATCAAGAGAGATGTGATCAAGAGAGATGTGAGGACCTTGATGATCGTTGGTCATGAAGTAGCTAGGTTTACTCACTTGGTCCAATCATTTTCTTCTATCTTCACCCGGATGTATCTAGCTTTTCAACCTCAACCATCAGATGAACTTATTATTTTTCTTTACTTTTCTTCCATTATTTTTTGTCCTCTTGGGGAAATAAGAAATGATAGTAATCAAGGATGGAGGAGCACTCAAGACCAATAAGTTATAGAATGTTAAGTATCACCTAGTTAGTATCCCCTTATGATGTCTAATATCTCTCAGGTGTTTGCCTAGTTAAATAGTAGTGTTGTTTTAAAGAGATGGTATACAGAAGTTACATTACAAATGAAGATATGAGGGCCCTAGGGTAATCAAATTAAAGGTATTTAAATTTTGTTGCTTAAGTATCGGGCATATAAATCACTTCTTAAGTTTCTAATTAGATGAGGTTTTGCTATACGTAACACACTCATGAGTGCTTGTGTGTGTAAGGTGATCTTTCCATTTCATGATGATTCATATTTACAAATCCTTGTATTAAAAATGTAAAGACAAACTACAAGTACACATGGGTAGTTTGATTGATTTTCAATGCCACTTTCAATAATCAACTTAATTTAAATAAGGTTGACATTCAATTTCAAAAATAAGGCACCCAACCCAATCATACAAGATGGAAATTTTCCAAAAAGAAAATGCACTAAAGAAAACATGTAGAATAAATAGAAAAACAACTAAAGGTGAAGGTTTAATGCAAAACTACATGAAGATGCAAGCAAATATGGACAAACTGCCTACCTACCCAACCAACCCCCCATGCTTAAAATTAAGGATTGTCCTCAATGCCCAAATTTTAAGCCGAGAAGCTAGGCTGGGTTACTTAGTGCTTAGGTGGAGGAGCACTGCTATCGACACCTGGAGGTTGGTTCTAGAGTTGATATAGCTCATGTGGTGAAAACCATGCGGGTCCTCTCTCTGGAGTGTCAGGGAAGTCCGTCTGCGACTGGTAGTACTGCCCCCAGTCATACTGAGTCCTGATGGGGGCCTTGGAGTAAACATAGGGTCTCCAAACTATGGAGGTGTCATAGACGGACTCGTTGGGGTGCTAAGCCTAGGGTAGTGGAGGGTGGGAGGGTGTGGTCCAAGCCTTTAACTGCATGGAGTGGGCCATGATATCCCTTTGGAGGCCAGTCATCTAGACCCGATAGTCGTGGAAGCCTCTCATGGTGAAGTTGTAGAGATGCTCCACATTGTTGAAGCTGAAATGGTATCCCTCTGGAAGTGTGTATGGCGTAAGGTAGTGGAGGGGTGGTGTCTCTTGCATGGTCGGCCCAACTACAGCTACTGGTGTGGCCTGAGGCATCGGTGGAGGAGGCTCTGGAGTCAGTATGCAACCCCGTGTTAGAGATGTGTTGGTGGCTGGAGGTAGCCCCAAACTCTCCCGGTAGCGGTCGTCCATGAGGACGCAATTGGCCTTGATTTTGGGGTCGGTGAAGTCTAGGTTGGGCAGTGGCATCACCCAGTTGGGCACCTCGGGGAAGAGTTGGATGGTCCTCTTATTATGTGATTCCCATTTTGAAACCACTCCTTAGTGATCCACTAGAAGTAATATAGGGCGTTGCGACCAATCCATGATGTAGTGAGAAGCTTTTATTTATCCTCCAATGGGTACCCGTAATGGTTGATGATGCGGGTAATGAACTCACTTATGATGATGATGATGACGATGCCTATGCGTTGAGGCTCCAAGATCTCCTTGAAGCATTCCAGCAGGTAGTACCAGTGTCTAGGGTGAAGTTGTGCTGGAGGGCCCATGGGAAATATAGCTCGTTGGTTCCTATGGCATATTATGCTTCCTTCCAACCAAAGATGGTGTTTGAGAGGAGATGGAGAATGAAAAGTTGTTGTTGTTGTTGTGGTTGTGGTAACCACCCCCATTACCCATGATGGAATGCCACCACTCGCACTGGTTGTAGTCCTCAGATCGCCCGAAGGCTCTAGCGTAGTCGAAGCCCATTCTTTCATTGAAGGTCGACCATGAGATGTCATGCTCAACATTATTGAGGCAGAAGGTGATCAATTTGGGCCCTTCATGGGCTGGATTCGGGGATGAACTTGAGGGAGGTGAAGAACTCCAACGTGTAGTTGGTATATGTGGCATCATTGTAGGTGAGGGTGGGTTGCAGACTGGAGTGGTCAAGGAGGGTCCCAATGTACCTGCCAATGCTAATGCCAATGCCATCGAGGGATCCTAGATCACCAAAATGGGTGCCTTGAAGGCCACGGGTGGTGAGGCATTTGTAGCAGGCCTCCTCGTTGGTATTGTGGAGTTGCAAGCCTCACTTGGACTCCTTGAAAGGTGACCCTGGGGTGGAGGAGGAAGGCTCGGTGTTGGTGCACTTCTTGCTCTTATACACGGTGGTGTTAGAGGCGAGGAAGGGATTGCTGGAGTAGGCACACAACTGTGTAGGGGAGGGCACACGTGTGTGTGTGTTCTATCACACACGACCGTGTAGTAGGGGCACACAGATGTGTGACGTGCTACTACTAAGTGAAGATGGCTGAGGACATAGAGAATGGTGTGGACGGTGATGCAAGATCTTCACGAAGGTACCTATATGTCTGTAATGTGGTGGTGGGGTGGCATAGCAAAGCGATGATGTCAGAGAAGAAGAATGTCGACTGATGGAAAAGCACATGGAGAAAGAGATCATGAAGTCGATCCCCAGGGTAGTCGTCGATGCAGTATGGCAAGGGAGTAGCAACACTCTCAAGTTCTCAAGAGGGGCGGGCTCTCATGGTTGTTGTGAGAAAATTAGGTCAATTGCCCCCTTTTATATAGACAGTCATCCTGGGCACATGGATGTGTGGGTGGGGGAGGCATGTGACCGTGTGACCCCCAACAGTTGAATGTCTCCAATGACTAGAAATCTGACCTTTGGGAAACACTCAATTTTTTTTTACAGATAAAATACAATGGAGACACACGACCGTGTGTGAAAGTACACACTTGTGTGCGCAAAAAATCACACAGACATGTGTAGATGTACATGGTCACGTGAGGTGTATAAAAAATAATCCACACGGGGGTGTGTAAGATGGCATACACTCGTGTGGATTGGTACACAACCATGTAGGGAGTCACACGAGCGTGTCTGCAAATTTTCACACACGCATGTATGATTTCACTCAGCTGTGTGGCTAGAGCTTTGATTTCACAAGGCCATGTGAGGATGAGTGCACAATCGTCTGAAGTGGTACACAACCGTGTGATTCTACAAAACTCTCCAGAACATGCTTTTCTTCTTTGTTTCATGATCTGATGGTCACAATCCCTTAAGTAAATGGTGCTTATAAAGTGCACCATCTCTGAGGAGCCCATTACAGGCTCTCCTTTGCCTCACACACACATAGAACTGAGCATCATTGGTAGATGAATAAGTGTTTTTTTACACACTCATAACCAAACACCTTCATGAAATAGATGTTCAATGAATTTATACTCATCACAAGTAGATAGGCTGAATGTAATGCAATATGGAATGTAAATGAAATAAATGAAATTTCTCTAGATATAATCGTGGGTTTCCCTCGACAAAGCACTCATTTAAGGTCTTAAAAGCTCATAGACCCTTTCCTCAATCGATCTTCTGATGAAGGTTCGACTAGACCCACATTACAAGTCTTGTCTATGATATCTCTGGTGTAGTAGATTTTCATTATTTGTTTGTTAACCTTGAATGTTATGATCTTCTTGCTCCAGATTTCCATAGTGTCGTGCAAGAAAATTTTCTTCACGGAAAAGGGACCAGACCACCTAGATCGTAGCTTTCGTGTAAATAATTTCAACTTGGAATTAAAAAGAGCAGAAGGTCTCCTTTGCAGAACTCCTTCCACTTGATGTGGTTGTCGTGCAACAACTTTGTAGATGCGGGCATTCTCATACACCTCTAAAGGAAGTTCCTCAAGTTTCTGCAATTGAAGTTTTCATTGTTCCCCAATCTCTACCAAATCAAGATTCATGGTGATGATCACCCAATAAGTATTGTGTTCTAACTCAACTAGCAAATGGAAGGCTTTCCCGTATATCAACCTAAACTGGTAGTTGCAATGGGCATTTTAAAGGATGTTCTAAATGCCCACAAGGCGTCTCAAGTTTTTTGGATAAGTCCTTTCATGACTTCCCTGCAATTTTCTCTAGAATCTATTTTTTTGGGTGATTGTATACCTCCACTTGACCACTAGTTTAGGGGTGAAATGATGTGGTAATGCGGTGATGGACCCCATACTTTTTCAAAAGCTACTCAAATTGTCTTTCTATAAAATGTTAACCTCCCTCACCAATCACTACTTTAGGTACTCCAAACCATGGAAAAATGATCTTCTTAAAGAGAAGGATCACCACCTTGGAATCATTCGTGGGGGAGGCAACTTCTTCCACCCAATTTGATGTTGGTATGCATGCCCTGAGAGCCAATCATGGGATGATTGGTGGGATACATTAAGATTGATATGATAAACATCAAAGGCAAGCTTCCAATTCTTTCTGGTTCAGTCATATGAGACAGTGATAGAACAGATTGAATGTCTAGAGAATGACAATACTCAATGATGTATGCCTTCAGGTTAAGGACCTGAACGATGAGATCATACGGATGCTAAGAGTTTGTACATTCTTGTTATGTCCCTAGTCGGATGTCATTGTGGAAGGTAGATAGACAGCAATGACACACAAGACTAGATTGTGGTGTTGGTTGATGACAAAATCGCATTAGTCATGATATAGAGATATCAAACCAAACACATAGGTACTTGTTAGAGAACAAGTGTACCGGACAGACCCACCGTGAGTTTGACACATGGAACCATGAGATGGTAGTCACAGTCAGTACTCACAGTGATGGTGGTGAGTGTGATTCTTTGACCTGAAATCACTACACTCAACACATGTCGTTGGGCACACTTTGACATCATCAAACGCAGTCTTGAAACATGGGTTGTTATAAAGGTGATGATTGGGTGGCTTTGACACATGGGGCTTTTGAGGGCTGAGTGATAGATATGGGATTTGTCCCTCCTGAGGGAGTTTGATATCCAAGGCCACTTGATGAGTAGGATTGGGATAGGTGTGCGCACGCATGTGTGAATCGGTATGTGATATTAATGTCATACATATCTCCTTCAATCTACTCTGAGATCAAGAAAGTGAATGAACGTTGACATGATGACTGTTCCATGCCTTGAGTTCATTCCGGATATCAGTGACAAAGGAATTATACATTCACTGTAACACCATTCACGGATTGTAGGATGAAAGTTGTTCTCCAACTATCTACTTTCACTTGGGTAGCACTGATGTGTGACTAGGCACCACTCTTTTCTTGTGAAGTCATAAGTGTTATGGACTTTCACTGCCAACGTGAAATGGACCTGCAGGGTCACACACATAGGATTTAACCTGGAAGAGGAGTTTTGTCCACAAAGCGATGTTGAGATTGATTACTAAAGGAGTTTAGTAGTTCAATTAAACACTCAATCAGTTGATAGCTCAATATCATATGGTTCAAGGTGTTGGATGCATTTATTGGAGTATCAGATTGATTGAAATCGCAATTGACTGATTCTGCACAACCTGTGCTCCCAACCGATCGGCTCAAGTGTTGAACCGGTCGGCTGAGGTTGTTGAACTGGTCGGCTCAAGTGTTGAACCGATCGGCTCATGTACAAAGTGAAATGAGTGGTTCAAGTGTTGAACTGATCGGTTCAACTAGTGCAATCGAGCAACTTGGGAAAGTAGGATCAGTGAGAATTTTTTTTTCGTTTCAATTGCCCAATTTGGTTGGGAAATAAATTGGTATTCGATACCAATTTGGAATGAAACAAGGAAAGTCATTTTGAGTTGGATCAGGACTGTGAACCGATCGGTTCAGGGCCCCAACCGATCGGTTGGGGGTCCCAAACGATCGGCTCAGGTCCCAGTCGATTGGCTCAAGGTCCCAATCGACCGGTTCACTTGTGAACCGATCGGTTCAGGTTGCGAGTTGGTTGGTTTTGTGGAAAATCTCGAACCCTTCTACTCCTTTTTTTAGTCCCGTATTGCCTAGGATGGAGAACCCTGTCGCATGAATCTCCTATATATAGGGGTATTGGGGGCTTCTCCAGGTACACAGCTCATTGCAACCAGTTGCTCTGCAAGTTGTCATTCTCTCTGGTTTTGGTAACCGAGAGAGAGCCCAAGCAAGTGCTTCCCACAAAAGGGAGGTGCAGCACGGGAAGGACAACTGTAGTTGCAACTGGCATCAGGAGAGTGTGTTGGCGACTAATACGTCAACAGGAGGGTGTGACTCCTTCCACTTCCTTGTGGGACAAGGAGTGTGGAGTTCCAGGTGGTCCGTGTGGACTACTACAGAGGCGGGAGGACACTGCCGCTAAGGAGGACAATTGTCATCCAACAGTCCGGTAGGAGGAGGAGTCATCAGTCCCGGTGCGATCAGGAGCTGCACAGAAGTCATCCAAGATCGGAGTTGAAGACCGCGCATTACGCGAGGTATTGTCACCGAGCAAGCCTCGGGACAAGGTATGATTCCACAAACCATCCTTTCCTATTATATAGACGTTGACGCGTTTCCTCGGTATGGGTTGGGGGAGAAAATTTTTGTTTCCGCTGCCTTCTCTGTCTCCCCTAAAACCCAATAGTGGTATCAGAGCCAGGTCAACTGCTCTATGTTTTAGGAATATCGATATGATCGATTTTGGTTTGTCGCCTTTATTTATTGCATACGATGCGAATAATATCAGCTTTATGCATGTCCAATCCTAAATCCACAAATCCCAAATTACATATATGATATGTATTATTAATGCACTCGATACGCATCACCCTTAAACAAGTTTTGTGGTGGATGTGTGTAGCGTGATTATGGCCTATAAACACCTATCTATGTGTGGTTGTTTGTGGTTGATTGCATCTCGATTTGCGCACCGATCTTCCCTCTCTTATTCCTGATGTAACTCGAAATAATTCAAGATTCTTTCCTACCTTTACTCCCCTCGAATGTAACTCGGGGTTTCCCTTTTTCAAGGAATGTAATAAATAACAGGGATTTTCCTGTTATGTCGAAGACCGGCGGACATCAAGATGACAGCTGAAATGACCAGTTCAAGGCGTGAATCGATCGGTTGACATTCCAGACGGTCGGTTCAAGTAGTGAACCGATCGGTTGATGACCGTTCGAGGATCGAGACGACCGAGTGGCGGACATGACGAGATGCACGATGACCAGGCAAACCGATCGGTTGGAGGAGCCAACCGATCAGCTGGTGGCACCCAGACGACCGGCCGGAGAGTATAGATCATTCATGTGATGAGTTGATCAACTCGGATGGCAAGGCACAAATGTTCATCTTGTACTAGTTGCATGTGATGTTGACCTAGATGACCGTGATTCCTCTTGACTCGAGGAATCACATTAGGATGGCCATAATCATCAGTTTTTATCGTTTGTGCATGTTTTCTATGGGATATAGCATGTATATGATACGTACTATGTATTGTGGTGATTGGATATGTATATGTATATAAAAACAAAATCCCTCATTAAAATATTAAGTTTTAGATTCCTTCCAAATGTGACACACGTGAAAAGCTTGATCGACCAAGTGTGGGCACGCCCTAGCGTGGTGCACCGTCTATCTCGTGGAAGTGTGAAGGATGAATGTGTGGGTCTGTCCTAACAGGGTGAATGTTCATCGTGTTTGCTTTGGGTCGGACTTAACAAGGTGACCTAGATAGGATCTAGCGCCTTGAGGCATGGAGATGATCATTGCAAGGAGTTGTATATGACATCTTATCAAGAGTTGCATATGATGCAATTGGCAAAAGTTGCCTACCTGAGAGATCTATGTTGTGGGTGATAGCCCTAGCTGGTCCATGTCTTAGAGGATTTCAGGATCATGCCCACTAGAAGGTTGTACGCTGCAATCTTCCGAATTGATGGTGAGGGCCATCAATTTGAATTAAAATAGTGGGAGCGATAATTAATTAAAGACCTAAGTATATCGTCAACCTTTCAATCAATCAAATAAGTCAAAATGAGTTTTGGACTAAAATTGCATATTTTTCCTTTTTGTAGTACAAATGGAAAGAAACAACAACAACTTTTCTTTGCGATCGGTCCTTGACAAGGACAAGCTAAATGGGACAAACTTCCACGACTGGTATCAGACATTGAGAATTGTTCTCACTCAAGAGCGTAAGCTCTATGTCTTGGATACTCCAATTCCATAGGAACCCGCTCCTAATGCACCAAAGGCAGAAAGGGATGCTTACAAGAAGCATTCTGATGATGCTATGTTCAATGAACCATGAGTTGTAGAGACAGCATGAGAACATGGGTGTCATTGAGATGATTCAGCATCTCAGGAACATGTATGAAGATCAGGCATGACAAGAGAGATACAATGTTTCTAGGGCGTTGTTCAAGTGCGTCATGACAGAAGGAGATTCAGTTGGTCCTCACACACTCAAGATGATTGGGTATGTGGAGAACCTACAGAGACTGGGATTTCCACTGAGCCAAGAGTTGGCTACCGACGTGATACTGCAATCGTTGCCAGAATCTTACAGTCAGTTTGTGATGAACTACAACATGAACAACTTTGATGGGCCACTGTCAGAGTTGTTGGGCATGTTGAGGACAGCCGAGTTACAGATGAAGAAGGACAAGCCTAAGTCTGTGATGGTGATCACGGGTAAGAAAGGCAAGTCCAAGAGCAAGGGCAAGGGCAAAGCTAAGAAAGGTTCTGATGCTAGCCAGGAGCCCAAGACGTCTTCAGCTCTCAAGGCCAAGGGAGGCATGAACAAGAAAGGAAATTGCCACCATTGTCAAAAGCCAGGACATTGGAAAAGGAATTGTCCTCTCTACCTGGAAGAACAAAAGAAGAAGGAGGCGGATGAAGCCTCTACTTGAAGGTGTCATGTAAATAAACTTGTAACACTTTTGAGGTATATGATACCAAGATGTAAAGTGTAAAGCACTCATAATTGGAGCAAGTGTTTCCGCCATAGATAGGAGTACTTTAGTTTATTTTCAGCCTACAAGGCATGTAATACAGTTATGAACTGCTATTTCATATTTGCCAATAGATTGAAACACTTTATTTTTGCATATTGTATGATAATGATGGAAATTAATAAAGAGATGTTTCAATTTATAAAGATATGATCTTTATGGCAATGTCTTGTTTATCTTTTGATACATGGTATGCATAAGATAAAATGATACCTAAAGTTATTGATAACTCAAACAATCAAATTAGCATCAATCATGAGAAATTCATTTCTAGTTTCCATATGATGGATAAATCTAGACTCTTTTGGTTAGAGAACCAATAAGAGACATGAATATCTTGGACATGACTAATCAATCTTCACTAATGGTAGTGGGAGAATGATTATCCTAATAGGTATGATACATGTGATGTATTTACATACCTATTGGAACAAATGCTAATACTTCAAATGGTGTTTAGAGAAATACCAATATGAATATCTTGAAGTGTTCAAGATTATCATAGATGAAGTACAAATTTGGTAAAGTGTTAATTCTTGATGAGATCAATGAATGAAATACTTGGACCAAATGTTTGAGATCCTTATGAGTGATTATGATAGTGTATCATAGTGAACTCATGATTAAGGCATGGTGATGTCTAAATCAAGAAGGAATCATACTCTAAAGAGTTAGAGAATGATTATCGAATAAATGAATTCTTCTTAATAAAAGAATACCCCACACTAATAAAAGAAATTAAGAATCACAAGGGTTGTGAGTTCTTATATCCTTAACAGATACAACTCAATTATCTATGTGATAAGTTGTTCATATGATGAGTCAACTATCTAGATGAATATGAGGAACCACAATTTTGAGTTATGGTTTATAGCCATTACATCCTAAATGACATCCATATGAACCATAAGGTATGACCTTGATGGTAGCACCCATTGGATAATATCCATAAGTGTAAGTATGTCTTAAGTGTTAAGACACATGGATGACATTTTGAGAAGGATGATGCTTTTTTATTGCAACTTAATGACTAAGACATTTGGCATATGGATACTAAAACCACATTCCTATGAGGAATAAAACCAGGATGTGTACGTGACACAACTATAAGGTTTATGAATCCAATAATGGAAATGAAATCTATAAGCTACAATGGACTAATCAATGTGATTGATTGAGTACAAGCAACTCAGAATTGGGTCTTTACTTTGATGATATAGCCAAAGGGTTTGACTGATACATCAAAGATAAAGAAGGGATCTATGATTTAGTGGGAGTGTGTTCACATTCCACATGTTGATGTGAAATGGAAATGTTCTAGATTGGAAATCAAAAAGTGGAAATTATCTTTAAGAAAGATAGAGATGTTTCCTATATGATAGGAATAGAGATCTATAGAGATAGTTATCGAAAAATCTCTTGACCTGGAAAAAGAAAGCATACATTGGCAATCTGTACTGAAGGGTTCAGTATGCACAGATTCAGTGGGAGAAAACTTGTCCATGTTATATGGATATTAGTACCCCAAGGCCAAGTGTCCAATTCTTATGAAGAATGGGAACACTAAGAATAGATATGGATCTATCATGTATGCAATCATCCCATTATCTTGCATGTATTGACATGGCAAGAACGAAATGCATTCATCATGTTGTATGTATGACATGACAATATGATGTGCTCATCCTGATAACTCGTATGTGAGACATGACGAGTGGATGTCTGTCTGATTCCAGTAAGGGTTACTGGAGTACCATGAGAACATGATAAGTACTTATGAAGTACTAGTTCTGTGGTGATAAGGAAGAGTTCGATGTAAAGAGTTACATTGATGCGAACTTCCGAAAGGACAGAAAATTAATCGCAAAATATACATAGGATGTATAAAAGTGAAAGTTGTTGATAGTTGGAAGTGTTCCAATAAAACCATTTAAAAGGGAAATGCTGAGTATCTATGTGTTAGTGAACAACAGTGGATACTATATGGATCTGAAAGTTCATGAGATGAACTTATATTCCACACATTGATGACAAGTCTGGAATCCTTGATCATGCAATGTGGCTAAAGGTTAGTAATGGGATACTAGATTGCATATTATGACAACTCCATCTCATACGTGCGACGTACAATGAAGAGATGAGAGGCATGCAATTTATACTGAGTTTGGCAAGGTGTTGCCATTAATCACTATGTAAGCACTAGAGCACAGTAACGTGTGGGACATGTTTGAAAATCACTATGAATATGATTCAATGGTGATTGGCTCACAGTGCAAGTGGGAGTATGTTGGTATGTATGCCCTGAGAGCCAATCATGCGATGATTGGTGGGATACATTAAGATTGATATGATAAACATGAAAGGCAAGCTTCCAATACTTTCTGGTTCAGTCATATTAGATAGTGATAGAACAGATTGAATGTCTAGAGAATGACAGTATTCAATGACGTATGCCTTCAGGTTAAGGACCTGAACGATGAGATCATACGGATGCTAAGAGTTTGTACATTCTTGTTATGTCCCTAGTCGGATGTCATTGTGGAAGGTAGATAGACAGCAATGACACACAAGACTAGATTGTGGTGTTGGTTGATGACAAAATCTCATTAGTCATGATATAGAGATATCAAACCAAACACATAGGTACTTGTTAGAGAACAAGTGTACCAGACAGACCCACCGTGAGTTTGACACATGGAACCATGAGATGGTAGTCACAGTCAGTACTCACAGTGATGGTGGTGAGTGTGATTCTTTGACCTGAAATCACTACACTCAACACATGTCTTTGGGCACACTTTGACATCATCAAACGCAGTCCTGAAACATGGGTTGTTATAAAGGTGATGATTGGGTGTCTTTGACACATGGGGCTTTTGAGGGGTGAGTGATAGATATGGGATTTGTCCCACCTAAGGGAGTTTGATATCCAAGGCCACTTATTGAGTAGGATTGAGATAGGCATGCGCACGCATGTGTGAATCAGTATGTGATATTGATGTCATACATATCTCCTTCAATCTACTCTAAGATCAAGAAAGTGAATGAATGTTGACAGGATGACTGTTCCATGCCTTGAGTTCATTCAGTATATCAGTGACAAAGGAATTATACATTCACTATAACACCATTCACAAATTTTAGGATGAAAGTTGTTCTCCAACTTGCTACTTTCACTTGGGTAGCACTGATGTGTGACTAGGCACCGCTCTTTGCTTGTGAAGTAATAAGTGTTATGGACTTTCACTGCCAATGTGAAATGGACCTGCAGGGTGACACACATAGGATTTAACCTGGAAGAGGAGTTTTGTCCACAAAGCAATGTTTAGATTTATTACTAAAGGAGTTTAGTAGTTCAATTAAACACTCAATTAGTTGATAGCTCAATATCATATGGTTCAAGGTGTTGGACGCATTGATTGGAGTATCAGATTGATTGAAATCATAATTGACTGATTCTGCACAACCTGTGCTCCCAACCGATCGGCTCAAGTGTTGAACCGGTCGGATGAGGTTGCTAAACTGGTCGGCTCAAGTGTTGAACCGATCGGCTCATGTACATAGTGAAACGAGCGGTTCAAGTGTTGAACTGATCGGTTCAACTGGTGCAATCGAGCAACTTGGGAAAGTAGGATCAGTGAGAATTTTCTTTTCGTTTCAATTTCCCAATTTGATTGGGAAATAAATTGGTATTCGATACCAATTAGGAAAGAAACAAGGAAAGTCATTTTGAGTTTGATCAGGACTGTGAACCGATCGGTTCAGGGACCCAACCGATCAGTTGGGGGTCCCAAACGATCGGCTCAGGTCCCAGCCGATCGGCTCAAGGTCCCCATCGACCGGTTCACTTGTGAACCGATCGGTTCAGGTTGCAAGTTGGTTGCTTTTGTAGAAAATCTCGAACCCTTCTACTCCTATTTTTAGTCCCGTATTTCCCGGGATGGAGAACCATGTCCCATGACTCTCCTATATATATAGGGGTATTGGGGGCTTCTCCAGGTACATAGATCGGTGCAACCAGTTGCTCTGCAAGTTGTCACTCTCTCTGGTTTTGGTAACAGAGAGAGAGCCCGAGCAAGTGCTTCCCGCAAAAGGGAGTTGCAATACGGGAAGGACAACTGCAGTTGCAACTGGAAGCAGAAGAGTGTGTTGGCGACTAGTACGTCAATAGGAGGGTGCGACTCCTTCCACTTCCTTGTGGGACTAGGAGTGTGGAGTTCTAGGTGGTCCGTGTGGACTACTACAGAGGCGGGAGACACTGCCGCTAAGGAGGACAACTGTCATCCGACAGTCCTGTAGGAGGAGTCGTCAGTCCCGGTGCGACCAGGAGTTGCACATACGCCGTCCAAGACCGGAGTTGAAGACCGCGCACTGCGTGAGGTATTGTCGCCGAGTAAGCCTCGGGACAAGGTATGATTCCACAAACCATCCTTTCCTATTATATAGACGTTGATGCATTTCCTCAGTATGGGTTGGGGGAGAAAACTTTTGTTTCCACTGCCTTCTCTGTCTCCCCTAAAACCCAACATTTGAGACCTAATCTATAGCCACAAGATGTACTTGTTTATGTAAGAGGGTAGAAAGGGTCCCATGAAGTCTATTCGCCATACGTAAAACACGTCCACTTCAAGAATTCCAATATGCACCATTTCATCGCATTTCCCTAGATTTTTGGTGCGTTGTCACTCATTGCAGTGCTTTACAAACTCGTGTCTATCCTTCGAGATGTGCATCCAATAGAAGCCGCTCTGCAGAATTTTGTAGGCTATTTTTTTTACTACTCATGTGGCTGCCATATGGTGAAGAATGTCAATGTGCAATGATTTCCCGCGTCTCTTCTTTAGAAATGCATCATCACATTAGCCCATCAGAACACTTCCTAAAGAGGTATGGCTCATCTGAATAGAAGAATTTCAAGTTGGTGAAGAACCCCTTTTTCTGCTGATAGCTCAGATCAGGAGGGAGGATGTTTGAGACCAAGTAGTTCACCACCTTCACATGCTAGAGCGCGGTTTTAACCACATGGAGGATGTCATCAGGAAATTTTTTATTAATTTGAAAAGGTACCTTTAGTATCATCTTCTTTCGCTCATAAGCACGACAGGTGGTCAAATACCATGTTCTCACTCCCTTTCTTGTTTGTGATCTCGAGATCAAACTCCTATAGTAGTAATACCCATATGATCAATTTTGGTTTTGCATCTTTCTTGCTCATGAAATAGAGGATGGCTACGTGATTAGTGTACACTATCAATTTTTCTCCAACAAGATATTGGCAAAACTTGTTGAAGGCATACACGACTACTAGGAATTTCCATTTTTGTAGTCATATGATTCAGTTGGGCTTCATCTAATGTCTTACTAGCGTAGTAAATGACATGGTGCTATATATCAACTCTTTACCCTAAGACTGCACCAATTGTGTAGTCGCTCGCATCACAAATCCCCTTAAAAGAATGGTCCCAGTTTGAAGGCTGAATAATGGGTGTGGTTACTAATGCCTTCTTTAGTGTTTGGAATGCTATTATGCATTTCTCATCAATCATAAAAGCAACGTCCTTCACAAGAAAGGAAGTGAGCGGCTTCACAATCTTGGACAAATCATGAACAAATATTTTGTAGAACCCTGCATGCCTGAGAAAACCTCTGAATTCTTTGATATTTTCTGATGGCCTCAGTTTCTCTATCATGGAAACTTTTTCCTTTTCAATCAATGCCCCTCTGTGATATCATGTGACCAAGGGCAATCCCCTACTGTACCATGAAGTGAAACTTGTCCCAGTTTAACACTAGGCATGTCTCCTTAAACTGTTGTAGAACATAAGAGAGGTTTGTCAAGTAATATTCAAAGTCCTTACCGTAGACATAGAAGTCATCCATAAATCTTCACGACTACCCCTAGAAAAATCAGGGAAGATAGTAGTCATACAATGCTGAAAGGTCCAGGGAGCATCAGAGAGATCGAAAGGCATCCTTCTGTAGGCATATGTTCCATAGGGGCATGTGAATGTGGTCTTTTCTTGGTCGTCGAGATGGATTGGAATCTAAAAGAAGCCAAAATACCCATTCAATAAGAAGATGTAGGATTGTGCAACAAATTGTTCTAAAATTTGATTGATGAACAGAAATGTGAAGTGGTCTTTGTGGCTAGAAATATTAAGCTTCCTGCAGTCAACGCATACATGCCAACATGTGACTAGCCTGTTAAGAATCAGCTGGTCATTCTCTCTAGTGATCACTATGGATCCTCCTTTCTTTGGTACAATGTGTATATGGCTCACCCATTAGCTCTCTGATAGGGGATAGATGATCCCAACATCAAGAAGCTTCAGAACCTCTTTTCTGACCACCTCCTTCATGTTTGGATTGAGATGACAAAGTGGTTGAATTAACGGTCTTGCATCCGGTCCTAAATGAATCCGGTGCATACAAATGATTTGATTTATTTTAGAGAGGTCATCCATGTTGTAGCCAATGAATTTCCTATAAGACTTTAGTAATTGCAAGAGTTTTTCCAACACATCTGTAGCTAATGAGTCATTCACAATTATGGTATAAGTGTCATTCATCCCCAGAAACTCATATTTCAGACTAGGTGATAGTTTTTTCATCTTGACCTTGGGCAACGTCGGATCTGCCTCTGCTGTGATTACCACATATAATGACTCCTTGCTAGCTATTGTATCATCAACTGACTCAGAATTCTACTTGTCTAATTCTGTAATCATGACAATGATCTGCTCGATCCTGATATGGCTGAATACATCATCAATGCCATCACCGTAATTAAACATGGCAGCCTCTTCCTCCATCAATGCAGTCTATCAAGAAGAATGACTCTTTGAAAGTAGGTCCTCGCATGGCATTGAATAACTGGAAGTAAATCCTCTCACACCCAACTCTAAGGGTTAGTATGCCATCTGCAACATTAATAATATACCTGGATGTAGTAAGGAAAGGCCTCCCAAAGATGAGGGGATACCGAGAGTCCTACCGTATGTCCATGATCATGAAGTCACATAGGATGGAGAAATTTCCCACTTTCACTGGCACATCTTCTACTATCCCAAATAGCTTTATGACTGATAGATCTGTAGGCTAAAGACTCATTAAGGTTTTCTTAATCTCTCCTATCCCAATCCGAAGGCAGAGAGACTTTGGCATTATGATCACACCGGCCCCGAGGTCAACTAGGCCCCTTTCCATGATGGAAGTGCCAATCTCACAAGGCAAAGTGAAGGATCATGGGTCTTTGAGTTTTTCTAACATGTTAGAGAGGATGAATGTTGTGCTATGCTTGGTGAGCTTAACTTTCTCATCATTAGTAACCTTCCTCTTCCTACTAAGGACTTCCTTCAGAAACTTTTCATAAGTAGGCATTTCAACTATCACCTCTATGAAGGGTAGTTGGACATATAATGACTTGATAATATTGAAGAACTTCTTGAACAGTGCATCAACTTTGTGTTCACCACGCGCTGAGGATATGGGATAGGTAGTCTGTAAGGTGGTGGAAGAACATATACATATTCCTTCTCGACACTATCATCATTTTCTATGGATTTCTATACATGATCACTGGTCAAATAAATCATGAGTTCCAGCTACTCAACTGTGGCTATAGGCTGGACTAGATAAACAAGAGGTGTGTCACTTGTGACTTTCATGCTTCTGAGGTGTATGGCCTTTCACTCGCTGGGATTCTATTCTGATTTCCTAGGAAATTGTCTTGGATGCTTTTTTGAAGAGTTGGCTTGCTATTAAATCTATTTCTCAAGGAATTTTCCGTGTTTTATGAGCCCATCCACCTGGTTCATGAGCCCGTGTATTGCAGCTTCAAGCTTTTCACTACATTTGATTAGCCCTACATTGGTGGTAGACTATGTAGCAATGAAGTTGCTCATCATAGTCACTAACCAGATAGGATCACACTACTACTAGGTCTAATACTTCCCCTGGTACTGTGGATTGTGATATTGCACGTGCTATCTTGGTTGTTGTTGTTGCATATTCTATTGTGGCTATTGGAATCCTATTGGGGTTGTAGGATTTAGGCATGCATCTTGGTTGGCATAGGAGAACATTGGATCCTCATACCCAAGTTGTAGTGTTAGAATAAGGGTCATTCCTATCATTTGTGTTGAAATTCCCAATCACATCGTCCATTCTATTGGTATATCATTCAACACCCCTGGAGCCACTGCATGGCATTGGGTTCCCTCATGCCCTGTAAATCTATAGATTTTGCAAACAATGTTGGATGCTCTCAATCACTGATTCTGCCCTATTTCCATCATATCAATATTTCTGGTAAGTGCAAACATATGTGTATTCTGAACTTAATATGACTCGATCTAAATCTTTCAATCATTAGCCTTAGGTACTAGTGCATGTCCCCCTCGTAGGTAATGGTTGGAGGCCATGTCTTTGATGAGATGGTACCCGTCAATGGCATTTTTATTGATAAAAGAACCACCTACTGTAGTGTCAAGGTTGATCTTGGTGTTGTAGTAAGGTCCTTGGAAGAATGTTTGTACTATGTACCATTTTTGAGGCCATGGTGTGGAAATTTGCGCATGTTTTTTTGTTCTTATCCCATGCCTCATAGAGTGATTCTCCATCATTCTGATGGAAATTGGTGATATTGTTCCTCAATTGCACTATCTTACTAGGTGGAAATTACTTCATTAGAAATGCTTTGACAAGTGCATCCCAAGTCTGTAGAGCTTCTATAGACAAGCCATTGTACCAGTGTTTAGCGTTGTCCTATAGTGAGAAAGGGAAAAGGCAAACTCACTAGGCTTCATTAGATTCTCCTAGGATCCTGAATGTGTTTTAGTACTCCACAAACTCCTACAAATGGAGATTGGGGTTTGTAGAGACTCCTCCAAACATGTTTGTCTTCACTAGTGACAATAGTGAAGGATTTATCTAGAAGCTATGAGAAATGCTTGTTGGACCTCCACCATCCATCACTAGGTTGGCGATTGAGGGTGAGGAGTGATCTTTCAAATATCTGACATCTGGATGTACCACCTAGTTGCCTCTGTTGTCCCCCTTGTTAACCTGTTGTTGGGGTGGATATTGTGCTCAAAACCTACGATGAAGAGTCAAGATTGACCTCTCAATTTTAGTATCTTATTCAAACTACAGGTTTTTATTCCTCTGTCATCTATGTGTCAATGCAAGAGGAAACCTATTAGCTGCAATCGAGTTGAATAACAAGGACAAGGTGGAGATAGTGTAAATAGAACAATAATTGTTCAAGTAGATTTGTAATATAGAGCTCAAATTGAGAAACAAAAAATACTAAACCTAGATTCTAGCCTAAATAAAAAAATAAGAGATTTCCATGCCTCTCAACAATGATGCTAAAATTTGATGTCAAATCAGATGATATTCATATATTTCTACACAAATACAATACGAATCAGGCCTCAAATTAACCTAAGGCATAAAGGCCGTAGGCAAACGCCTACCGCCGTAGTACTTCAAGATCGATTCCACAGAGAGACAGTACTTGTCATGCAGAATGGCATAGAAATTCGGTCTAGTAGGGTTTTGGATTTGTTGGAATTGGGTTGTTGGATTCAATTGTGACTAATTAAAATCGAAATTAACTAAATTAATTATATTAACTAAGCAATCATTGGAAAAAAAGCAAGCAAAATGGGTTGTAAATTCAGATGGATTATGGATCCAGTTCATGGGGTTCACTAACTGCCTATGAAGTATCCCTCTTGCAAATCCTATAGTGGAGGTTGATATGGATAATTCAAAGATCACTTGGGTATATACAACTCTACTTTCTCTCCCTGGCATAAATTTGTACCCAATCTAGTTGGTACAATGCCACACTTGCTGGGGATGGCCTTAGGACTAGGATATGATGAAAATACCAAGTATACGATCCCATAAGTGTTCCTACAACTCTCACTGGGAGAACACATGCATCTATGGGATTGGATCTGAGTCTATATCACCCTTTCAGTGCTGGCACATACCATAGAATAAGATATCTATGCAAGCAACCCTAAACCACAATTGTAGGATGAGTGACAAGATAAATATCATGCTATAAACATACAATACATAGATAGAAGAAGAAAAAATGGAATTATAGATGGATTAGCAATTTGTAAGAGTCATCATGAATCAAAAGTTAACTACATCTCACGATCCGAAAAATGGGTCTACTCGCTCATAGAGAAAAAAATAAGAGGAAAACATGATTGGAGTGAGGATAATATACATAGGAGGGAATGACACCAGGAAGATGGATTTCAGTGTGGATCTGTTGCACTCCAGCCTCTGTCGATGGTTGGATCCATCGTTTGTGCCTCAGAATGGTGGATTTCCACCCAGAGAGGGAGTTCTTTGACTTATAAAGGTGGAGACATTTCGATGCCTTTCTTTGGTGATTAGGGCTTGTAATTGAGGGTCTAAATTCTATCACATCCTTCATCAGTACCCTTTTATACTTCCTTAGTTGAAAATTAGGTATTCTAGTGTGAGTGGGAGAAAATTCCCCTTTAAAAGTCATGGAAAATGCCAAGATCACTACTGTTGTGGCTCGACACATGGTTGTGTGGCTTGGAACATGGCCATCTAGAATCCATCACACATGCCCGTATGGAAGGTCACTTGGTCGTGTGTGTTCATGGCTATTGCTTTAGTCTTTACACGACTATGTGGCTGAGTCAACACGCACATGTGAAATTTTGCGCACACACCCACGTCAATGACTACATGGCCATGTACAATGTACACGACTGTGTGTCAGGAGTACTCGGTCATGTGGTCATCTTGGCAGTAGTTCTGGATTGGGGCAGCTTATATACAGCTGTATGCTTGGGCACACATCCATGTGGAATTCTATGCACACGCTCGTGTAGGATTCTAGACCTCCGTGTGTCAAGGTACACGATTGTGCGTCTACAGGTACATGGTCGTGTAGCTGAAGTTCTATTGAAATTCTTTGACTTCTTGGTCCCTAACTTTGGCACCTTCATCAATTTGATGCTTTGGGGTTAATTTGTTCTCTAATTAGTGAACTTATCCTACAATTGCTTAGAATCCATAAGAACATAAAAGAATACAAAATCCTATATAAATCATGCATGATTTGATTGAAATACATCAGTTCATGATAGTTAAGTGGGGATTGAAGCACATAAAAACATGTAGATAACACAGTTATCCGTGACTTGTTTAGATGCAAAAAACAACCAGATTGCACAATTGCTTGTTCCATTTCTTTTCCTTTTAGATAGTAGAATGATAAAGTGTATGATCACACACTTGGTTTATCCTAATTCTGTAAGCTAGAAAATAAAATAAATAAAAAGGGATCCGCTTCTGCATCTTCTTCCTTCCCAATACACTTAAGAACAAGTGCTTGCTCTATTTTGGGCACAAAATAAGATAAGTGGATAACTTGGACTGTTTCGATTTATTACAAAAATATAATATAGATATGGCATATTTAGTTCATTTCTACCACCCTAGTTGCATATGATGTTATTAATTATGCCAAATATCCATTGAGGTGAAAATAAGAAAGAGAAAATATTCTAAAAATATGTAACAAAATAGATTTTGAAGGATATATTAATTAACATAATTCAATTAATTTCGATTTCATTAACCTATGGTTAATTAGTTTTGAAATTGAATTAGATTAAAATGATTGATTGGTTTATTAACTGAATTATTTATAAGCTCAACTAAGTTTTCCTAATTAATCAAGTAGTTCATTTGCCTTTAAATTAGATTGGATTGATTTGTGATTTCATAATCATTCAATCTTTAATATCAATTTGATTCCTTAAATAAAGTGAGTAATGGCTTTATTGATTAATGATAATATCTCACAACACATTCCATTCATGAATTCGATGATCATTTCACGTATATAATTAATAAATATTGTGTTAGTTTCTAGTTTTCATAATAATTAAATCAAGAATGTTATAATATTCATTAGGATGCCTTTAATTTAGTTAATTGACTTTATTAATTTTATAGTTGATTAGTTGCATTGGAAAAAAACTGATTTTGAATAAATCAATGGATCCAATAGTTAATTAACTTACAAGATCCGAGAATTTTTCTATTTAATTGAGTAATTATTGTCACAAAATCACTTTCTTATAATTTATACTGATTGCTTTTAATTTATTGAATTTTTGGTGAAAACCGTATAATTTTTTGATTTATAGATTCTTTATTAGAATTATCTGAAATTAGGTTGTATTTATCTTTTAGCTGATTGGCATGGGGCCTTATTTTAGGTTTTAATTAGTAAGGCATTTTATTAGTTTCTCATGGATCTATGGTGTTGGTAGGTCATGGATCCACATTAGGATTTGCCCTAGGGTTTAGTTTGTGCTGGTGTGTGGGTGAGGCATATGGTCATTGTGGCGGGTCTCCTATCCTCTGTGGACCAAAGGGGGTCTAGCCCCTTTTGACCCTTGAGCCACTTGGTTCTAAAACCCAAAAATACTGGGAATGAACTCATAGTAGAAGCCAATTGTCATTGAAGTTTCCATTCATGTCCAGACTTCTTCTTTCCGTATCCTACCTATTCCCTAGATTAATTAGGATTATCCACTTCCTATTAATCTAATGAACATATATAGGACCCCTCCAAGTTGTCTGACCCCTTTTCCAGTTTCACAAAAAGTTAGCACTACCATGCCCTCCATCTCCTTCATGTGTGTGTGTGTGTGTGTGAGAGAGAGATCCCATATATGTTATCTTCGTTAGCTTTATAGAGATGAGTATTTCTTCCCGACCCTCATCCATAGTCAAGGATTGCGCAATGGACCACAACACCACTAACAAGAATTCGTTCCTAAGCTAGTGTAGGATGGCCCATCACAAGGAAATGCTAGAGTACCCTATCCCTTGGGTCACCTTCAAGATCACCCTTCAAAGAAAGAGGACCGATTTCTGTAGCCCTAAACCTCCTCCTCCACTCTATCACCTTTCTGGCCATAGAATGTGGACCTCATATGGGTCCTTTCCTTTAGGGCTTCCTCCTTATCCTCTAATGTTGTTGGATAGGGTCACGAAACTCTATTGGACTCTTCACACAGGACGACTTGGCTCGTTGTGATGCAAAGAAGCCTATGAAGATTGTTGGAGTTGTGGCTTGCAGCTCTCTACCACCATTGGATTTGTTGTTGATGTCATGAAGAGAGTAGGAAGGAGACAACAAATTAATCATTTGATTAGCCAATCAGGTAGAACCTTGTTGCTTTTTTATTATCAACGATAGTTCTATGATGTCGAGTTAAGATGATTTGATGATAATGTCCTTAAGTGTTTTGAGCGATGCTCGGACTTGAAAAAAATATGACCTTTATACCCCTCTGGGTCCCTATTCATTGTAACATGTGTCCTTGGATAGTTCTAGAATTAATGTATTGTTATTTAATTGGATTTAGGATTATTTAAGTAGAAAATGATAAATCTTGTAAAATTAACAGCCTTTAATATATATCAAATTTGAAGATGACGTAAGTTGCATTGTTCTTATAAAAATAAGCACTATTTTTCTATATAGTTAGATTTTAGTAATTAGGAAGTTGAAATTTAGGGTTTTTGTTAAATAATAGACAAATGTTTTAATATTTGTTTTAATAATAAGAAAGGGATTTGAGGAATTTTATTAATCATAAAATTATTAGAAAATTTTATATGAACTTTTATTTATATATTTTAAATTCCATATAATTAGATTCTGCTTTGGTAGTTCAAATTTAATGTGTTTTTAGGAAATTAATGAAAATTTTAATAAATGTATTTAATTTCATATTTTCATATAAATTAATCGGTTACTCCAAATTAAGTAAACTAAATTAGATTGTGAACAAAAAAATAATGGATTTAATCCTATCTGGTTTAATTCAGACTGTGAAGATATTTTGAATTAGTTGATTTTCTAAGTAATTAAATAATGTAAAAATTATGGTCTTCAACTTGGATAATGAAATTGGTGGCTCAACATACTGAAAATATTATGGATAAATTACTGTATATTTTGGTATGGTTTTGGAGTCATTTTCCCAGAGTGCAATCTATTTTGAGTAGCTTTGACAATTAAATATATTATTAGGCCCTATTCCCTAATTAGGGGTCTTTTGGTAATTGTAGGACCGCTTGTTGATATTATATATCTTTGATCCTTGATCTTAGTTTCTCAAACCATATTTTATAGGTATGTGACTATAGCTCCTTAATTTTGAGAATATTGCATGGATCTCATATTGATGATGAATTTGAAATTGTATAAGTTAGAATATGTAAAATAAGTAATAATGGGATTCTCTAGATAATTATATTCCAGTAGTTCCTCTCATCTAGTATGTTATTTTCATATGGTTCTCTCATCTTCATGTATTCCTAGTGTAGAATCTTATCTCATCTTGAATTCTATACTTTGGCTTTCTTGCTAGAGAACTCGTGTCCACGTTATTAGCAACAATTTTAGGGTTTACTGTGCAATTTCCCCCTATTTCTTTCATGTTGATATTATTTCTGTTAATTAGGACCCATTGCTACACATTTACATCAATAATTATATTTGATGGATTTTAGTTGATTAATGCCTAATATCACAAGTAATGAATTCCTTGGGTGAAATTGCAATGTATTCTGGGCTTTGTTGCAATATTGTTGCAATTTTTAGCGTTATATGATATTATTTCAATATAGGTGTGATATCAAGTGTACGAAAATTATTCTCTTATCTATTTAGGTATTAATGGATTATAGTTTCTTTTGGTCTTTTGGAGATAGTTCGTGCACATTGGTGCTCTTTCATGTTCTAGAGCCAAGTTTCCTTTTAGTGTGTTTCTTTGGGCCCCTATGTGTTTTATACATTTTATGGAGTCATGTTGAAGCTGATGACTCACGTTTGGGTTCTTTAAGGTTCCCATTTAGGCACATACATTGTTCTTCCCTATTCAATTTTCTAGTTTATTTGATGCACTGAGTGGTAAGTGACATGGTATTTGAACACACTACCAAACTCACTCGGGGTTGAAATCCTCGAGCTTTTACCAAAACCAAAGTGCAAGAATGCCACCCACAAGCGGACGAGTCTTATCGCAGTATAGTTAAGGATCGAACCCAAAGGACAACATTTTTAATAACCCTTGTCAGTTAAATCTAGCTCAAGTAAAACTAATATTTAGAATGATAGGTTGATTGGAGGTTACTTAAACTAAATGCAAGAAAGTAAAAAGCTGAATTAAAGATGAGTTTAGATCAATGATATGGAATCGCTGGGATGGTATCAGGTTTCGCCACCACTACACATGAAAACATATTCAATCGTGAACAATCCAGGCAAGATATAACACTCCAAGTAGAGCTGTTGCAGAACCCCCCATACGGGCGTCAGGTTAGCGTAAGCATTACCATAGGCATCAGATGTCTCATCACCATCCCGATCACTTTACTTATGACTCTGAAGATACAGAAATCCACGGGGGTTGCGGGCCCCCTATACAGGCGTTAGGCACACAGAAGCGTCACCGATGGTTAGATGGCTCGTCCTCGCGGATCATACACTTATGACCTCGGTGAAATCCCATCCTTTTTATAGTTTGGGAGTCAGCCACATTAACTGGTAAGCAAGCAGGTGGTTAACATACTAGCAAACATCGACGATTAACAAGAAGATACAAAATCCAACTAAGGCTGTGAACACCCTATACAAGCGTCAGGTGCACAGAAGCGTCACCAAAAGCTAGATGGATCATCCCCTCATAGATCATACACTTACGACCTCAAGGAATCCCCTTCTATTTCTAGTTAGGGAGTCTAATTTGTTAAACGACATTCAAATTCTTTTATAGATGTTATCGCAACATAGGAAGCACAAAGATGAAAGCAAGCAATTAACCAAACTACAAGCATAACGGTTAATCACATAATGAAGAGTTATATACATCGCCAAGGAGAGGTTTAACAAAAGAACATGGTTTGCATGGGCAGTGGGGCTAGTCCCCGCACCCCAGAGAAAAGAGACTACTCGCTCATGATGCGAGAAACAAGAAGGATGAGAAAGAAAGAGAGATCTGCCACGAGCTCGATGCAGAAGGTAGTCGCAGCTCGATGAAGAAGATACAACCTTCTACGTCGTGTCGGTGCAGATTTGGATGCGCACGGGAGTTGCCAAGACAGACCGGGAAGTCCCCCTTGCTCTGTCTTCCTTCTCTCTTCAGCCTCCTTGGTTGCAACATGATATTAGGTGGAATGGAATTTGATCGGAGTTGTGCTCTGGCATCTTGGTAGCGTCCAGATCCGATGCCCAAATGAGGACCCTCGGGGTCCTATTTATACGCTCAGATCTATCCCCAAACAGTCATGAGTAAGTTGCTGAAATATCTTCTCCAAACGGTCTGGAGACCATTTGGCGCTAAACGGTCTGGAGACCGTTTGGTGCCAAACGGTCTAGAGACCGTTTGCTTCCGAACGGTCTGGAGACCATTTGCTTCCGAACGGTCTGGAGACCATTTGCTTCCGAACGGTCTGGAGACCATTTGCTTCCGAATGGTCTGGCATCCGCAAAGCGACTTCAAATATTCTTCGTGTGAATATACAGCAAACGGTCATGAGCGCGTGAAATTCAATCTTCATTCGGTCTTCACAATCGCGCCAAACGGTCTTGAGTCCGCATGGACCCAAACGGTTTTGAGACTGTATGGACCCAAACGGTTCTGAGACCGCACAGACCCAAACGGTTTTGAGACCACAAGGACCCACACGGTCTTGAGACCGCATGGACCCAAACGGTCTTGGTAGCAATTGGTCGTGCGGTTTACAGCTCACGCGGTCTTCTTCAGTAAATGGTCTTGAGACCGTATGGTCCCAAACGGTCTTGAGACCGCATGGACCCAAACGATCTTGAGACCGCATGGACCCAAATGGTCTTGGGACCGCAAGGGCTCAAACGGTCTTGGGACCGCAAGGGCACAAACGATCTTGGGACCACAAGGGCACAAACGGTCTTGGGACCGCAAGGGCTCAATAGCTTGATTGGATTCTTGATCGGAGCCAGAGATGAAGTTAAACCTTGATTAGTTGTTCAGTTTTGTCGAAACCTGTATTAAATGAACAATATTTAGTTAAAACCTTGGTAATCGATTCAGCTAAGTAGTTTTACACATTACGATTCATATTGAGTGAAAAAGGTATGAATAGAGTTGAATTTGTTCTAAAGAGATAATTGAATTCCATGGTTAATATGCACTCATCAAAACACCCCGGACTTAAATGTTGCTCGTCCTCGAGTAACACAAAATCTGAAACAGTTGCCAAATGGATACTTTCAATTCGTGTGATTGCTTCATCTTCACATCACGAATGTTTCCTTTCTGCTCAATATGAATCAATATCTCAACCTCATGGGACCACTAAACACATCTTACCATATCTTCGTTTCTGAGTTTGTTTTCCAATATCACTTCCTCCTCACTTTTTCCAACAACAAGCATGTCAAAGAGTTTTGTAAGAATCCAGAGATACCCGCAGAATCAGTAATTGTGCATCCGATCTGACACTGGTGTTTTTTAGGATAGTGGGGGCTGTTGGTATGTGTGCCCTGAGAGCCAATCATGGGATGATTGGTGGGATACATTAAGATTGATTTGATAAACATCAAAGGCAAGCTTCCAATTCTTTCTGGTTCAGTCATATGAGATAGTGATAGAACAAATTGAATGTCTAGAGAATGACAATACTCAATGACGTATGCCTTCAGGTTCATGACCTGAACGATGAGATCATACGGATGCTAAGAGTTTGTACATTCTTGTTATGTCCCTAGTCGAATGTCATTGTGGAAGGTAGATAGACAGCAATGGCACACAAGACTAGATTGTGGTGTTGGTTGATGACAGAATCTCATTAGTCATGATATAGAGATATCAAACCAAACACATAGGTACTTGTTAGAGAACAAGGTACCGGACAAACCCACCGTGAGTTTGACACATGGAACCATGAGATGGTAGTAACAGACAGTACTCACAGTGATGGTGGTGAGTGTGATTCTTAGACCTGAAATCACTGCACTCAACACATGTCGTTGGGCACACTTTGACATCATCAAACGCAGTCCTGAAACATGGGTTGTTATAAAGGTGATGATTGGGTGGCTTTGACACATGGGGCTTTTGAGGGGTGAGTGATAGATATGGGATTTGTCCCTCCTGAGGGAGTATGATATCCAAGGCCACTTGATGAGTAGGATTGAGATAGGCGTGTGCACGCATGTGTGAATCAGTGTGTGATATTGATGTCAGACATATCTCCTTCAATCTGCTCTGAGATCAAGAAAGTGAATGAACATTGACAGGATGACTGCTCCATGCCTCGAGTTCATTCGGGATATCATTGACAAAGGAATTATACATTCACCGCAACACCATTCACGGATTGTAGGATGAAAGTTGTTCTCCAACTTTCTACTTTCACTTGGGTAGCACTGATGTGTGACTGGGCACCGCTCTTTGCTTGTGAAGTCATAAGTGTTATGGACTTTCACTGCCAACGTGAAATGGACCTGCAGGGTCACGCACATAGGATTTAACCTGGAAGAGAAGTTTTGCCCACAAAGCAATGTTTAGATTGATTACTAAAGGAGTTTAGTAGTTCAATTAAACACTCAATCAGTTGATAGCTCAATATCATGTGGTTCAAGGTGTTGGACGCATTGATTGGAGTATCGGATTGATTGAAATCGCATTAGACTGATTCTGCACAACCTGCACTCCCAACCGGTCATTTCATGTGATGAACCGGTCGGCTGAGGTTGCTGAACTGGTCGGCTCAAGTGTTGAGCCGATCGGCTCAAGCCCAGAGTGAAACGAGCGGTTCAAGTGTTGAACCGATCGGTTCAACTGGTGCAACCGAGCAAGTTGGGAAAGTCAGGTCGGTGAGAATTTTCCTTACGTTTCACTTGCCCAATATGATTGGAACAAGGATTGGTATTCGATACCAATTAGAAACGAAAGTTGGAAAGTCAATCGGGAACCGACCAGGACCACGAACCGACCAGTTCAGAAGTGAACCGATCGGCTCATGGGTCCCAACCGATCGTTTGGTGCTCCAACTGACCGGTTCAGGTTGTGAGTTGATTGCTTTTTGTGGAAAATCTCGAACCCTTCTACTCCTGCTTTAGTCCCATATTGCCGGGCACAGAGAACCCTGTCCCATGACCCGCCTATATATAGGGGTATTGGGGGCTTCTCAGAGTACAACTCAATGCAAGATGGTTGCTTTGCGAAGTTGTCGTTCTCTCTAGTTTTGGTAGCCGTGAGAGAGCCCGAGCAAGTGCTTCCCGCAAAAGGGAGGTGCAGCAAGGGAAGGACAACTGCAGTTGCAACTGGCAGCAGGAGAGTGTGTTGGCGACTAGTACGTCAACAGGAGGGTGCGACTCCTTCCACTTCCTTGTGGGACAAGGAGAGTGGAGTTCCAGGTGGTCCGTGTGGACTACTACAGAGGTGGGAGGTCACTGCCATTCAGGAGGACAATTGTCATCCGACAGTCCGGTAGGAGGAGGAGTCATCAGTCCCGGTGCGACCAGGAGCTGCACAGACACCGTCCAATACTGGAGTTGAATATCGCGCATTGCGCGAGGTATTGTCACCGAGCAAGCCTCGGGACAAGGTATGATTCCGCAAACCATCCTTTCCTATTATATAGACGTTGACGCATTTCCTCGGTATGGGTTGGGGGAGAATTTTTTTTTGTTTCCGCTGCCTTCTCTGTCTCCCCTAAAACCCAACAGTGGTATCAGAGCCACGTCAACTGCTCTATATTTTAGGAATATCGATATGATCGATTTTGGTTTGTTACCTTTAATTATTGCATGCGATGCGAATAATATCGGCTTTATGTATGTCCAATCTTAAATCCACAAATCCCTAATTACATATATGATATGTATTATTAATGCACTCAATACGCGTCGCCCTTAAACGAGTTTTGTGGTGGATGTGTATAGCATGATTATGGCCTATAAACCCCTATCAGTGTGTGGTTGTTTGTGGTTGCTTGCATCTCGGTCTGTGCACCGATCTTCCCTCTCTTATTCCTTATGTAACTCGAAATAATTAGAGATTCTTTCCTACCTTTGCTCCCGCCGAATGTAACTCGGGGTTTCTCCTTTTAAAGCAATGTAAATAGAATAAGTTTTATTTCCTGTTATGTCGAAGACCGGCGGACATCAAGACGACAGCTGAAACGATCGGTTCAATGCATGAACCGATCGGTTGATGTTCCAGACGGTCGATTCAAGGAGTGAACCGATCGGTTGATGACCGGTTCAAGGAGCGAGACGAGCGGGTGGCAGACATGACAAGATGCACGACGACCAGGCAAACCGATCGGATGGAGGAGCCAGCCGATCGGCTGGTGGCACCCAGACGACCGGCTGGAGAGTACAGATCATTCATGTGATGAGTTGATCAACTCGGATAGAAAGGCACAGAGTTCATCCTGTACAGGTTGCATATGATGTAGACCTAGATGACCGTGATTCCTCTTGGCTCGAGGAATCACATTAGGATGGCCATAATCATCGCTTTTTATCGTTTGTGCATGTTTTCTGTGGGATATAGCATGTATATGATACATACTATGTATTGTGGTGATTGGATATGTATATGTATATAAAAACCAAATACCTCATTAAAATATTAAGTTTTAGATGCCTTCCAAATGCGACACATGTGAAAAGCTTGTTCGACCAAGTGTGGGCACGCCCTAGCGTGGTGCACCGTCTACCTCATGGAAGCGTGAAGGATGAATGTGTGGGTCTGTCCTAGCAGGGTGAATATCCATCGTGTTTGCTTTGGGTCGGACTTAACAAGGTGACCTAGATAGGATCTAGCGCCTTGAGGCATGGAGATGATCATTGCAAGGAGTTGTAGATGACATCTTATCAAGAGTTGCATATGATGCAATTGGCAAAAGTTGCCTACCTGAGAGATCTATGTTGTGGGTGACAGCCCTAGCTGGTCCATGGCTTAGAGGATTTCAGGATCTTTCCCACTAGAAGGTTGTACGCTGCAATCTTCCGAATTGATGGTGAGGGCTATCAATTTGAAGTAAAATAGTGGGAGCGATAATTAATTAAAGGCCTAATTATATCGTCAACCTTTCAAATCAATCAAACAAGTCAAAAAGGAGTTTTGGACTAAAATTGCATATATTTCCTTATTGTTAATATAAATGGTTAATCAACAAATCACTTTATTTGCGATCGGTCTTTGAGACCAAAAAATTAAATGGGAATAATTCCACGACTGGTTAGGATGAGGATGAGAAGTGTTCTCAATCAAAGAGCAAAAGTTCTAAGTCCTAGTTATACCAGAACCAGATGAACTCGATCCCACCACATCAATGGCTAAAAGTATGCTTATGGAAGCATACTGAGGATGACATTGATGAGGAGTTCTTGATGTTGTGTTCTCAGAATTATGAGTTGCAGAGACAACATGAGACATATGATGTCTCTAACATACTGTCCTAGTATGTCATGATAGAAGGAGATCCAGTAAGGTATTCACACACTCAATGTGATTGGGTATGTGGGAAACCTGATTAAGAAGGATTCCCTCTGAGCCAAGAGTTGGCTATTGGTATGATACTACAAATGTTGTGAGAATCATATAATTCATGATAAGCTACAACATGAACAACTTTGACAAGTGTTGACAGAGTTGTTGGATATGTTGAGGATAGTAGAGGCAAGGATGAAGAAAGACTAATCCTAATCTTTGATGTGATCAAAGAAAAGGTAATTCTTAAGGGCAAGGACAAGGGCAAAGCAAAGAAGTGTTCTGATGCTAGCCAGCAATCCAAGCCGTCTTCAGCCTCAAGGCACATGGGGAAAGGGTGTATGAGGGATTGCCCTCTATATCTGGAAGAATAAAAGAAGATGAAGGAGGGGATGGAGATCTCCACCTAAGGTATCATGAAATGAACCGATTCTTTATTCGAGGTATATGATACCAAGATATGGATATGTCATATGTGATATGCAATATCCGCAAAGAAGTGATGGCCTTTGTGAAAGGACCAAGAAAGAAGTACCCATCATTGGAGCAAGTGTTGCTGCCATAGATAGGAGTACCTTTCAGTTCATTTCAGCCTAAAGGGCACGAAATAGAGTTGAGAACTGCTATTTCATATATTGCCAATAGATAGAAACACTTTATTTTTGCATATTGTATGACAATGATGGCAATTAATAAAGTTGATGTTTCAATCTTAAAGATATGATCTTTGTGGCAATGCCTTGTTTATCTTGTGATACATGGTATGCATAAGATAAAATGATACCTAAAGTTATAGATAACTCAAACAATGAAATTAGCATCAATCATGAGAAATTCATTTCTAGTTTCCATGTGATGGATACATCTAGACTCTTTTGGTTAGAGAACCAGTAAGAGACATGAATATCTTGGACATGATTAATCAATCTTCACTCATGTAGTGGGAGAGTGATTATCCTATTAGGTATAATACATGTGATGTATTTACATACCTATTGGAACAAATGCTAATACTTCAAATGGTGTTTAGAGAAATACCAATATGAATATCTTGAAGTGTTCAAGATTATCATAGATGAAGTACAAATTTGGTAAAGTATTAATTCTTGATGAGATCAATGAATGAAATACTTGGACCAAATGTTTGAGATCCTTATGAGTGATTATGATAGTGTATCATAGTGAACTCATGATTAAGGCATGGTGATGTCTGAATCAAGAAGGAATCATACTCTAAGGAGTTAGAGAATGATTATCGAATAACTAAATTCTTCTTAATAAAAGAATACCCCACATTAATAAAGGAAATTAAGAATCACAAGGGTTGTGAGTTCTTATATCCTTAACAGATACACCTCAATTATCTATGTGATGAGTTGCTCATGTGATGAGTCAACTATCTAGATGAATATGAGGAGCCAAATTTTGAGTTATGATTTATGATCATTACATCCTAAATAATTTCCATGTGAACCATAAGGTATGACCTTGATGGTAGCACTCACTGGATGAAATCCATAAGTGCAAATGAGTCTTAAGTGTTAAGACACATGGATAACATTTTGAGAAGGATGATGCTTGTTGATTGCAACTTAATGACTGAGACATTTGGCATATGGATACTAAAACCGCATTCCTATGAGGAATAAAATAAGGATATGTACGTGACACAACCTATAAGGTTTACGAATCCACTAATGCAAATGAAGTCTATAAGTTACAATGGACTAATCAATGTGATTGATTGAGTATAAGCAACTCAAAATTGGATCTTTACTTTGATGATATAGTCAAAGGGTTTGACTGATATGTCAAAGATAAAGAAGGGATCTGTGATTTAGTGGGAGCGTGTTCACATTCCACATATTGATGTGAAATGAAAATGTTCTAGAATGGAAATCCAAAAGTGGAAATTATCTTTAAGGAAGATAGAGATGTTTCCTATATGATATGAATAGACATCTATAGAGATAGTTCTCGACAAATCTCTTGACCTGGAAAAGAGAGAGAATACATTGGCAATCTATACTGAAGGGTTTAGTATGCACAGATTCAGTGGGAGAAAACTTATCCATGTTACATGGAGTTAGTATCCCAAGGCCAAGTGTCCAATTCTTATGAAGAATATGAACACTAAGAATAGATCTGGATCTATCATGTATGTAATCATCCCATTGTCTTGCATGTATGACATGGCAAGAATAAAATGCATTCATCATTTTGTATGTAGGACATGACAATATGATGTGCTCATCCTAATAACTCGTACGTGGGACATGACGAGTGGATGTCTGTCTACTTCCAGTAAGGGTTACTGGAATACCATGAGAACTTGATAAGTACTTGTGAAGTACTAGTTCTATGGAGACAAGGAAGAGTTCGATGTAAAGAGTTACATTGATGCGAACTTCCGAAAGGACAGAAAATTAATCACAATATATACATAGGATGTATAAAAGTGAAAATTTGTTGATAATTGGAATTGTTCCAATAAAACCATTTAAAAGGGAAATGCTGAGTATCTGTGTGTTAGTGAACAACAGTGGATACTATATGGATCTAAAATTTCATGAGATGAACTTATATTCCGCTCATTGATGACAAGTCTGGAATCCTTGATCATGCAATTTGGCTAAAAGTTAGCAAAGGAATACTAGATCGCATATTACGGCAACTCCATCTCATACGTGTGACGTACAACGAAGAGATGCGAGACATGCAATATGTACAGACTTTGGCAAGGTGTTGCCACTACTCACTATGTTGGCACTAGAGCACAGTAACATGTGGGACATGTTTGTAGATCACTATGAATATGATTCAAGGGTGATTGGCTCGCAGTGCAAGTGGGAGTCTGTTGGTATGTGTGCCCTGAGAGCCAATCATGGGATGATTGGTGGGATACATTAAGATTGATTTGATAAACATCAAAGGCAAGATTCCAATTCTTTCTGGTTCAGTCATATGAGATAGTGATAGAACAGATTGAATGTCTGGAGAATGACAGTACTCAATGACGTATGCCTTCAAGTTCATGACCTGAACGATGAGATCATACGGATGGTAAGAGTTTGTACATTCTTGTTATGTCCCTAGTCGGATGTCATTGTGGAAGGTAGATAGACAACAATGACACACAAGACTAGATTGTGGTGTTGGTTGATGACATAATCTCATTAGTCATGATATAGAGATATCAAACCAAACACATAGGTACTTGTTAGAGAACAAGGTACCGGACAGACCCACCGTGAGTTTGACACATGGAACCATGAGATGGTAGTCACAGTCAGTACTCATAGTGATGGTGGTGAGTGTGATTCTTAGACCTGAAATCACTGCACTCAATACATGTCGTTGGGCACACTTTGACATCATCAAACGCAGTCCTGAAACATGGGTTGTTATAAAGGTGATGATTGGGTGGCTTTGACACATGGGGCTTTTGAGGGGTGAGTGATAGATATGGGATTTGTCCCTCCTGAGGGAGTATGATATCCAAGGCCACTTGATGAGTAGGATTGAGATAGGCGTGCGCACGCATGTGTGAATCAGTATGTGATATTGATGTCATACATATCTCCTTCAATCTGCTCTGAGATCAAGAAAGTGAATGAACATTGATAGGATGACTGCTCCATGCCTCGAGTTCATTCGGGATATCAGTGACAAAGGAATTATACATTCACCGCAACACCATTCACGGATTGTAGGATGAAAGTTGTTCTCCAACTTTCTACTTTCACTTGGGTAGCACTGATGTTTGACTAGGCACCGCTCTTTGCTTGTGAAGTCATAAGTGTTATGGACTTTCACTGCCAACGTGAAATGGACCTGCAGGGTCACACACATAGGATTTAACCTGGAAGAGGAGTTTTCTCCACAAAGCAATGTTTAGATTAATTACTAAAGGAGTTTAGTAGTTCAATTAAACACTCAATCAGTTGATAGCTCAATATCATATGGTTCAAGGTGTTGGACGCATTGATTGGAGTATCGGATTGATTGAAATCGCATTTGACTGATTCTGCACAATCTGCACTCCCAACCGGTCGTTTCATGTGATGAACCGGTCGGATGAGGTTGTTGAACTAGTCCGCTCAAGTGTTGAGCCGATCGGCTCAAGCCCAGAGTGAAACGAGCGGTTCAAGTGTTGAACCGATCGGTTCAACTGGTGCAACCGAGCAAGTTGGGAAAGTCAGGTCGGTGAGAATTTTCCTTGCATTTCACTTGCCCAATATGATTGGAACAAGGATTGGTATTCGATACCAATTAGAAACGAAAGTTGGAAAGTCAATCAGGAACCGACCAGGACCACGAACCGACCGGTTCAGAAGTGAACTGATCGGCTCATGGGTCCCAACCGATCGGTTGGTGCTCCAACCGACCGGTTCAGGTCCCCAACCGACCGGTTCACTTGTGAACCGATCGGTTCAGGTTGCGAGTTGATTGCTTTTTGTGGAAAATCTCGAACCCTTCTACTCCTGCTTTAGTCCCATATTGTCGGGCACAGAGAACCCTGTCCCATTACCCGCCTATATATATAGGGGTATTGGGGGCTTCTCAGAGTACAACTCAATGCAAGCTGGTTGCTTTGCAAAGTTGTCGTTCTCTCTGGTTTTGGTAACCATGAGAGAGCCCGAGCAAGTGCTTCCCGTAAAAGGGAGGTGCAGCAAGGGAAGGACAACTGCAGTTGCAACTGGCAGCAGGAGAGTGTGTTGGCGACTAGTACGTCAACAGGAGGGTGTGACTCCTTCCACTTCCTTGTGGGACAAGGAGAGTGGAGTTCCAGGTGGTCCGTGTGGACTACTACAGAGGCGGGAGGTCACTGCCGCTCAGGAGGACAACTGTCATCCGACAGTCCGGTAGGAGGAGTAGTCGTCAGTCCCGGTGTGACCAGGAGCTGCACAGACACCGTCCAAGACTGGAGTTGAAGACCGTGCATTGTGCGAGGTATTGTTGCCGAGCAAGCCTCGGGACAAGGTATGATTCCGCAAACCATCCTTTCTTATTATATAGACGTTGACGCGTTTCCTCGGTATGGGTTGGGGGAGAATTTGTTTTTGTTTCTGCTGCCTTCTCCGTCTCCCCTAAAACCCAACAGGGGCATGCATTGTGCCATTAGGTAGAAAAAGGAGTGAAAGGGGGTATGGAAAGAAGAATAAAATCTCTCCTCTATTCGACTCGATATTTTGTTTTGTTTTGCAATTTCATTTATTGCATTTTTTTGTGCGAATCTCTCCTCTATTCGACCCGATATTTCATTTCTTTTTTTGTGTGCGCTTTGGCATCTTTTGTTTGCAAATCTCTCCTCTATTCGACTCGAGATTGCATTATTGGTGGTACGCCCCTATTTATTTGCGAGGGGTATGGAGGAAGAGGATAAAGAGGGAAGTGGCATGCCACCCTGAACTTAAGGTTTGGCACATGTTCGACTATTTTTGTTTCTTTTGATGAATGGAGGGGTACAAATATGATGGAAGAAGTGTAGAAGAGAGTTTAGATCAGAATGCAACTTGATTTACAATTCAATATGCCGGGTTGTTCTCTTTGTCGTACTATGCTCAAATAATGAATTGATGATGATCTGATGGAGATTTCATGTTATTGTTCCACTAGTCAGTTAGGAAGCACGACGTGTTTGATCCCTATCAGTTTGACAGATACTTATCATTTTTGCAAAAAGATATCATGAGGTTAGGAATCATAAGCTTCACAAAATGATTTCAAGTAAAAGGCTTATTTCAAAAATTGGTCCTTTTGAGGATTTACTTCGAATAAGGAGAGTATAAATGATTGAAAATGCATAGAAAACCTTGTTCAATTTCTTTGGAAAACATTAAAAATTTTGAACATTTTGAAAATTTTTATCAAGAAAGAGATAGTGAAAACTTAGGAATGAAAAGAGGGTGTAGGTGGAAAGTGAGGTACGTACCACCCACCCTCCACCCCGAACATAGAGATTTGTTCGTCCCGAGCAAACCCTAAATTCAAGATGGAGGGGATCACGCCAGAAATGACCACCAAGTGTGGTTGCGTTCTGATCAGCGCACATCCTATTATCTGAAAATTGCAAGGGTAAAGTGCAATTAGATAGCATTTCGCGAAGCGAATTTTATTTAAGGAAAAGTTAACTAGAAAACAAAATTTTGAAAAGAAAAGTAAAAACAGATTTATTGATCGGGTTGCCTCCCGACAAGCACCTTTGTTTTACGTCGATGGCTCGACTAACTTCTTCAGCTTCACGGTGGGTCCTTTGGGTTGGCTTGTTCCAGCATTGTGTCGGTGCCTATGTCAATCGAGGTGAAATATCTCTTCAAGCGGTGACCATTTGCTATAAATTCGCCTGACTTTTCACTCCATAAAGAGAAAGCACCATGTGGGGAGATGCGTTTGACAATGTAAGGTCCAGACTAGCGGGAACAGAGTTTTCCTGGGAATAGCTTTAATCTTGAGTTGAATACCAGAACTTGGTCTGCCACTTGTATGTCTTTTCTTTTCAGATGTCCATCGTGCCAAAGTTTTGTATGATCTTTGTAGATTCGTGCATTCTCATAGGCTGTCATCCGGAGTTCATCCAGCTCTTGGAGTTGCAGAATCCTGGCCTGACCTGCTTCTTTCATATCAAAGTTCAATTATTTAATTTCCCACCATGCCTTGTGTTCCAGTTCGACTAGCAGGTGGCAAGCCTTTCCATATATTAATCGAAAAGGTGTAGTCCCAAGGGGAGTTTTGTAAGCGGTACGATAGGCCCATAAGGCGTCGTTGATTTTTGTTGACCAGTCCTTTCGATTGCGTCCAACGGTTTTTTCAAGAATAGCCTTTAGTTGTCGGTTAGAGACCTCTACCTGTCCACTTGTTTGTGGATGGTAAGGTGAGGCTACCTTATGTGTTACACCATATTTTCTCAGTAAAGCTTCAAAGATTCTTTCAAGGAAGTGGTATCCTCCGTCAGATTTCACTGTTCGTGGCACTCCAAATCGGGGGAAAATAATATCTTTGAATAATTTGATGACGGGTTTGGAATCACTAGTGACAGTTGGTATAGCTTCGACCCGTTTTGAGATGTAGTCTACCACCACTAGGATGTATGAAAATCCCTTAGAAGATGGGAATGGACCCATATAGTCCACCCCCCAAACATTGAATATCTCAACTTCTTGCCATAGATTCAGCGACATCTCGTCTCTCTTTGCTATATTGCCTGATCTTTGACATTTGTCACATGATAGGACAAAATCGTAAGAGTCTTTAGATATGGTTGGCCAGAAGAATCCGCATTGCAAGACCTTTAGAGAAGTCTTTTTATAGCTCATATGTCACCCCACAGGTCCTGAGTGACATTGTTCCAAAATAGATGGAGCTTCTTCTTCGGCAATACAACGTCTATACAAACCATCAGCACAAAGTTTAAAAAGATATGGTTCATCCCAGTGATATTTATTCACATCATGCATGAACTTTTTAGTGCATTCCCGGTGCATTGGGGATGGATGACTCCAGCAGCAAGGTAGTTTACAAAATCTGAATACCATGGTATAACTTCTGAGACCCTCATTAGCTGATCATCTGGCACGAAATCATTGATCGGAATCTTCTTAGTATCCAGAGTGTGGATGCGACTGAGGTGATCTACTACAACATTTTCCGTCCCCTTTTTATCTCTTATCTCTAAATCAAATTCTTGAAGTAAGAGGATCCATCTAATCATCCTTGGTTTTGCATCTTTCTTTGCCAGAAGGTAACAAATAGCAGCATGGTCTGTGTAGACAATGACCTTTGAACCAATAAGGTAGGATCTGAACTTGTCAAAGACGTAGATGACTGCTAGAAGTTCTTTCTCAGTAGTAGCATAATTCCTTTGAGCTTCATCGAGGGTTTTTGATGCATAATAGATCATATAATGTTTCTTCTCTATACATTGCCCTAAAATATCACCCACAGCATAATCGCTGGCATCGCACATAATTTCAAAAGGATGGTCCCAGTCGGGAGCTCTAATGATGGGGGTTGTTGTAAGGTTCTGCTTTAGCGTGTTGAAGCTTTTGACACATTCTTCATTGAAGTCGAAATCAGTATCCTTTAGTAGCAGGTTCGTCATTGGCTTAGTTATCTTGGAGAAATCCTTTATGAATCTTCTGTAAAATCCTGCATGACCTAGAAAAGCACAGACTTCTTTTACATTTGTGGGAATAGCCAATTTAGAAATCACTTAAATCTTGGCTTTATCTACTTCAATTCCTCTATTGCTAACCCTATGGCCCAGGACAATGCCTTCTTTTACCATGAAATGGCATTTTCCCAATTTAGCACAAGATGTGCTTCTTCACAATGTTTGAGGACCAGGGAGAGGTGCTTTAGACATGAGTCGAATGAGTCTCCGTATACAGAAAAATCATCCATGAAGACCTCCATAATAGTTTCAGTAAGACCCGTGAAAATGGCAGCCATGCAACGTTGAAAAGTTGCGGGTGCATTATAGAGACCAAACATCATTCTTTTAAATGCGTATGTTCCGAATGGGCAGGTGAAAGTCATTTTCTCTTGATCATCTGGATGTATGGGTATTTGATAGAATCCAGAGTAACTGTCAAGATAACAGAAATATTCTTGGTGAGCCAACCTTTCTTGGACTTGATCAAGGAAGGGCATAGGAAAATGATCTTTTCAAGTTGCCTTGTTTAATTTCCTATAATCTATGCACATCCTCCACCCTGTGACTGTTCGAGTGGGGATGAGTTCATTGTTTTCATTCCGTATAACAGTTGTTCACCCTTTCTTTGGGAAAACATGTACTGGGCTCACTCATGGTGAATCTAATATCGGATAGATTATTCCAGCTGTGAGAAGTTTAATGACCTCACGACGGACCACTTCCTTCATATTAGGATTCAACTTCTATTGATGCTCAATAGTCGGCTTGTGATCTTCCATCATAGGGATCTTATGCATACATAATACTTGACTGACCCCAGTGAGGTCACTCATTCTATATCTGATGGCTTTCTTTCTTTCCGTTAATTTCATCAGGAGTTTATCTTCTTGTTCAACAGTCAGATCGAAATTTAAAATAACTGGGAAAACCTTGAGATCATCTAAAAATATGTACTTCAGTCCTTCGGGTAGGGGTTTCATTTCGGGAGCCTCTGGTTTTTCCCTTGTTTCTTCTGTAGTTTCCATGGACTTGAGTTCTCCGCAAGTGGCTTCAATGTCTTCTTTAGCAGAGTCGAGGGATTTGATGTAAACCTTTGCTCGTTCATCGGTTGGGTCATCAACTGATAGGTCTGATAGAGCAGATTCCAAGGGATTGTACGATTCATGATACTCTTGGGTCAGAAGTGACATTTTCTCAATACAATCAATCAAATATACTTCTTCTTGCATACTGGGTCTTCTCATACTTTCGAAAACTTTGAATTCGAGAGTCTCTTTGCCTAATATGAGCAGTAAGGTACCAACTTCAACATCAATTAGGGCTCTTGCAGTGGCGAGGAATGGGCGACCGAAGATGAGAGGATATCTAGTATCTTCTTTTATATCCATAATGACAAGGTCGCATGGAGCATATGTGTCCTTGCCTACCTTGACTTGGACATCTTTGAGGATTCCTAAAGGACATTTTACCAAATTGTCCGCAAGTTGTATAGTCATGCCGGTAGGGAGCAATTATGCAAAACCTAGTCTTTTACAAAGGCTTAGTGGCATAATAGAGATTCTTGCGTCAAGATCTGCCATACCTTTCTTGCATGACGAGTCGCCAATGTGACATGAGATTCCAAAGGATCTTGGGTCTTTTTGTTTCTTCGACATCTTGCTCAATATGATATCTGATGTTGTTGTTGCTAGTTTTACTATTTCATATTCTTCAGTTATGTACTTCCTGGTGAGGAGTGACTTTTGGTACTTAGTCCAGGATGGTATCTCAGCCAGGGCGTCTAAGAAGTGTATATCAACATGAAGTTTCTTCATAGCCTCTTTAAACTTATTGAATCTGGTATCGAGCTTGGTTTGCCTTAGGCGGGACGGGAAAGGTATACGAGGCTTATATACAAGAATATCAGGTTCTAATGTTTTAGTTTCTTCATCAGTAGATTTCTCAGGATTTCCCTTATCTGCCTTATCTTCTTTTGATTAAGACTCTGATGTTGTTGAGTTTTGGACCATCACAGGTTCATCTTCGTCTGTAATAACCACAGGTGTCTCTGTTGGGGGATCCGAATAGTCTTTTCCTGACCTGGTAGTGACTTCCTTCAACTGTTCAGGAAGCTTGGGGTTGTTTCCAGGTTGGCCGACAAAGACTCCAGCTGGTGGCTTTATGCTAGCTGCAAGTTGAGCTAGTTGAGATTCAATAGCCTTCTGCTGAGCTTGTTGGTTGGCTATCATAGTTTGTTGAGTTTGCAACATTTTCTCAATGGATGATAGCTTGTCATCAGAAGAGATGGGTCCTACTTGTTGCCCTTGTTGTTGATTAAGATTCTAATACTGAGAGTTGTTTTGATAGTTGTTGTAGTTCCGATTCTGGAAGTTCCCCTTGAAATTTCCTTGATTCCCAAAATTTTGTTGCTGATTGTACTAGAATCCTGGTGGGCCTCTTGATTGATTGTTTGAACCAAATTGATGCGAGTTTACTACTCCAGAGGGGTTTCCATATTGGAAACGTAGGTGATTCCTGTTCTGGTTTGGATTGTAATAACTTTGCCCAGGAATGGTTAGGGTTTAGGGTTACCCTATAGTAAATTTCGATGAGTTGATTCTTAGGGATTCCGTGGTGTGGACATTTGCGTAGAAGCTCCTTATACCTATCCCATGCTTCAGCAGGAGTTTCTCCAAGGACTTGAGTGAAATTTGTTATCCGACCCCTAATTTCATATGTAAGAGATGGAGGACAGAACTTTTCCAAAAACACATTTTGGAGTTGTTCCCAGTTGGTGATGGGTATTTCACTTTGAAATGAATTGTACCAGCTTATGGCTCTATCAGCAAGGGAGTACTTGAAGAGATGGATTCGAATGGCATCATCAGTGACTCCATTTTGCTTTATCATAGCACATAGATCGATGAATCTCAAAAGATGTTATTGGTTGTCCTCTCCTTGTTTGCCATAGAAAGGGTTGCTTTGAAGTAATGTGATCCAATGTGCCCTAATCTCGAAATTAGCAGCATTGATGAGAGGAGGTTGTACTGGATGATGAACATTTGCGGCTTTCGGGATTGAGAACTCTCTAAGATCTTTCTGTAGTTTTTCTTCTTGCGTTGCTGCTTGTCCTGCTAAGATTTCCTATTGAACTACAGCCCTAGCTTCTTGCATGAGCCTCTCTCTTTGTGCATTGATGTCTTGAGCCACCCTTCGGGATACCTCTTCTTCTTGTTCCATCCTTGCTTGATTCTCTCTGATCTGGCGATGGAAGGTTCTATCTATTTTGGGATCAAAGCTCGCTGTGAGTCTGGGGCTGTCCGAACGGTGCATACACTATGCGTTGGGTTATACCTGAAAATTAGAAAAGCAAGTAGGTAATCATTTGTTTCAAAAGAAAAGAAAAATCCTAGATTAGTCTTAAGAGAACTAGATTTGACTGACTGATTCCGTTGTCCCCGACAACGGTGCCAGAATTTGACGTGGTATTTGAACGCACTAACAAACTCACTCGGGGTTGAAATCCCCAAAATTTTACCAAAACCAAAGTGCAATAATATGACCCACAAGCGGATCAGTCTTATCGCAATATAGTTAAGGACCGAACCCAAAGGACAACATTTTTAAGAACCCTTGTCAGTTAAATCTAGCTCAAGTAAAACTAATATTTAGAACGATAGGTTGATTGGAGGTTACTTCAACTAAATGCAAGAAAGTAAAAAGCTGAATTAAAGATGGGTTTAGATCAATGATATGGAATCACTGGGATGGTACCAGGTTTTGCCACCGCTACGCATGAAAACATATTCAATCATGAACAATCTAGGCAAGATATAACACTCCAAGTAGAGCTACTGCAGAACCCCCCCTTCGGGCGTCAGGTTCGCGTAAGCATCACCATAGGCATCAGATGTCTCGTCACCATCCGGATCACTTTACTTACGGCTCTGAAGATATAGAAATCCATGGGGGTTGCGGGCCCCCTATACATGCGTCAGGAACATAGAAGTGTCACTGAAGGTTAGATGGCTCGTCCCCTCGCGGATCATACACTTACGACCTCAGTGAAATCCCATCCTATTTCTAGTTTGGGAGTCATCTGCATTAACCGGTAAGCAAGCAGGAGCTTAACATACTAGCAAACATCGACGATTAACAAGAAGATACAAAATCCAACTAAGGCTGTGAACCCCCTATACAGGCGTCAGGTGCACAAAAGTGTCACCGAAGGCTAGATGGCTCGTCCCCTCGTGGATCATACACTTACAACCTCAAGGAATCCCCTTATATTTCTAGTTAGGGAGTCTAACTTGTTAAACGACATTCAAACCCATGTATAGATGTTATCGCAACATGGGAAGCACAAAGATGAAAGCAAGCAATTAACCAAACTACAAGCATAACGTTTAACGACGAAATAAAGAGTTATATACATTTCCAAGGAGAGGTTTAACAAAAGAACATGGTTTGCATGGGCAGCAGGGCTAGTCCCCACACCCCAGCGAAAAGGGACTACTCGCTCATGATGCGAGAAACAAGAAGGATGAGAAAGAAAGAGAGATCCACCATGAGCTCGGTGCATAAGGTAGTAACCGTTTGGTAAAGAAGGTACGACCTTCTACGTCATGTTGGAGTAGATCTGGACGCGCACGAGAGTTTCCAAGACAGACCCGGCAGTCACCCTTGCTCTTTCTTCCTACTCTCTTCAGCCTCCTTGGTTGAAACACGGCAGTAGGTGGAATGGAATTTGATCGGAGTTGTTCTCTGGCAGCCTGGCGGCGTCTGGATCCTATGTCCAAATGAGGACCCTCGAGGTCCTATTTATAGGCTCAGATCTATCCCCAAACGGTCCTGAGTAAGTTACTAAAATATCTTCTCCAAACAGTCTGGAGACTGTTTGCTTCTAGACTGTCTGGAGACTGTTTGCTTCCAAACGGTCTGGCGTCTGCAAAGCGGCTTCAAACGGTCTTCGCGTGAATATGCAGCAAATGGTCCCGAGCGTGTGGCATTCAATCTTCATTCGGTCTTCACAATCACGCCAAACGGTCTTGAGTCCGCATGGACCCAAACGGTTTTGAGACCGTATGGACCCAATCGGTCTTGGGACCGCAAGGGCTCAAACGGTCTTGGGACCACAAGGGCTCAAACGGTCTTGGGACCGCAAGGGCACAAACGGTCTTCTTCATCAAATGGTCTTGATATCGTATGGACCTGAACGGTCTTGAGACCGCATGGACCCAAATGGTCTTGGGACCACATGGACCCAATCGGTCTTGGGACCGCAAGGGCTCAAACGGTCTTGGGACCATAAGGGCTCAAACGGTCTTGGGACCGCAAGGGCACAAACGGTCTTGGGACCGCAAGGGCTCAATAGCTTGATTAGATTCTTGATCGAAGCTAGAGATGAAGTTGGACCTTGATTACTTGTTCAGTTTTGTCGAAACCTGCATTAAATGAACAATATTTAGTTAAAACCTTAATAATCAAGTCATCTAAGTAGTTTTACACATTATGATTCATATTGAGTGAAAAAGGTATGAATAGAGTTGAATTTGTTCTAAAGAGATAATTGAATTCCATGGTGAATATGCACTCATCAGTAAGTCACACCGGGGACGTCAATCGTGTGAAACGATGAGAAAGTTGACAAGTTTACTTGTATAGGCTCATTTGTTTGGAGGATTACCCCTCGAGGCTGGTATTTGTTGGAGTGACCCACCTCCATTGACTACCCATGAGCTGGCTATGATCTGTGTACAATTTGTGACTATTCACTGATGTTTGTGTTCAGACAGAATATGATTTTTAGTGATTGATCTCTTTCAAGAGATTCTGACTCTTTTGTCTGTAGTAGTTCTCGATTATCCATTTCTAAATTCAATATGTCTAGTGAGTCCTAGACTTTTAGTGACAATTGTTATGCATGATTTTAGTGGTAATTATTGTGTTACAAGTCAGTTTATAAAATTCACTTTAATATTAATTATTATTTCTGCTTATCATGTTCTTGACATTAAGTATATACTCCAAGAGCTATTGTGTTTGTGATCTCCACCATGGAGATCTAGCACATGTACTATGGTTCTTGTATTATTTAGTTGAGGATCTTGACGAGTAGGCAATGAGACAGTGGTACATAGCTGGAAGGTCTGATGTGACTAGAGAATCCCTTTGTTAAGATGTTTTTACTTACATGTTTATTATGTAAATCTTGTAACCTTTTCTTATATTGAAACCTTGAGGTGTGCTGTAAGGACCCTGACCTTTGTTTAGGGCTTACCCTATTTGCTTTGCTTAACCCTGGTGCTTTGATGCCTGCTAATCACCTTTAGTGGTGATTAGGGTTTGGTTGTGCTTTGTTGAGAGTTGAAGGTGCTACTTGCAAATAACCCAAGTCTAGGGTTTTGTGGGCAAGTTTGCCACCTTGTGAGGTGTTCCTCTCTCTCTTTGCTTCCTCTAGGGTTGATAGGAAGGCTTGGGCTTGTTGTTTGAGTTATTTGGTCCTTGAGGTACCTTGTTTAGGCTTGGTTGAGCCTTGTATCGGCCCAGGGGTGCATGTGTCGGCCAAGTTGGAAGTGTGTCACCCATGGCAATGGTGTGTGTCGCCCATGGAGCAACATGTTGTGTCACCCAAGATGCTTGCTCTAGCTTGACCTTGTGTGGTGGACACTTGGTGCACATCTTGGACATGTAGATGAGGCTTGCTAAGAGTGGTGGTTTGAGTTCTAGGACAAGTGTCCCTAGACGAGTGACAACTTGCCAAGCTCCACTTTGTTTTCTCCTCCCTTTCCTTCTATATAGGCGTGTCCTTCCCTTATCTAGGAGTTCCTTTGGTCCTTCTTCCCCTTGAGTGCACGACACTCCCTTCCCTCTTGCTGATGTTGGCCAATACACCCCCTTGAAGGAGCAACTTGGAGGCCAACACACCTTGGAGAAGAAGAGGTGGTGGCTAATACACCCTTGGAGGAGCAAGTGGTGGTCGACATCCCTTGGAGCTTGAAGTTCTTCTTCTTCCTTGGAGCTTGGATCTTAAGGCGGGTTGCATAACTTCTAACCCTAACTACCCTACTCTCTTTTCATATATGTTGCTATGTCTTGCTTATATGCATGTGAGTAGCTTGGTTCTTGTTTAGCTTGCATGTTCGCTGATCGTTGTGATCTAGGATTTGTAGGAGAGCAACACTCCTTTATCCCCTTGGTCTAGAAGAGTGAGTTTGGGTCCTAGTGCCATGAGCAACACCCCTCTTTCCTAGTCGATTGAGGTGAGCTTGTGACCTAGTGGCTTGAGCAAGACCCTCTTCTCACCATGGGCTAGAAGGTGAGCTCGTTTTGGTGGTGACCCCTCTCTAGGGTTTCAGGTGTTCATGTGTGAGGTTTTAGATAACTCTTGTGGAGGTGAACCTTGGGAGTTTTATGCTTGGGGAGGTGCTGCCTGACATGCCTCTTGATCCAGTTTCCTTTGCACGACACATTTTTGAGACCCCTTGCACAGTTTGCTCACTTTGGCAGTTGTTGAGAGTTCTGTAGGGCGCGCGAGACGATCCTTAGTTGCCTGACACCAACCCTTGAGCGCTTTGAGCTAACCTTGCCCGACAGGATGCACGCCTTGGAGCTGCTCGCCCGGTGGGGTTGCTCGCCCGATAAGATGCTTACCTATCCGAGTGTGTAGGACCTTGCACGGATTACCCCTGACGCGGGTTGTGACATTGAAGCAGGTGAACTGGCCCTGCTTGCCCGACATCAGCTCATGTCGCTCGGTACCCCTCTGCACGGCTCAGTGTCCGGCACGCTTGACGCCCTTGAGCTTCTCACCCGGCACACCTTGCTCACCTGATATGGTCAGCTTGCCCGATACCGTGCATGCCCTTGCATGCGTTGCGACTGGCCGATAGACCCTGCACGCTCGCCCTTGTTTCAGTGTTGCACGCTGCACACCCGACGTGGCTTTAGGTGAGAGTGAGCCCTGCCCAGGATGGTCTTTAGTGAGGGTTTGGGTACTTCTTGTGAGGGATCTGGTTGTCATGACAATATGCTAATGTGTAGGCCCTTGTTATAGGTAACGATGGTGATGTCTGTGTACACTTGATAAAGCTTGTCCATCAAATCTTATTATGGTTGTCAAACGAGTGTGAGGACCTTATCTGTCTTATAATGCTAATAATAATGATAAGAATGCATTAGGTTGCTTGATAATGAGCTTGCATATGTAACTATAAGGCAAGGCATGGATGCAATTATTAATACTATTTTGTGTTAACAATATGCTTAACCCTAAATGCCACCTTGTATTGATAATATATGTCTCTAGTAATTGACTATTGAATGATGCTAGCCATGCAGGTAATGCATAGCCAAATGAAAAGCTATGAGGAATGGTTATATGAGAATACTGTGTTGACAGGTGTATTGTGAATGATGTTCCATGATGATGATGTAAGCCTTGAGAGGCAGTGGCACTATGTGATGAGGGATTGAGATCCCATGGTATGTGATGATCCTTGAGAATGGATCTGGATGATTGGCAAGAGGCCAAGTGATAACATGTGATGTGAGATCCTTGTGATGGATCAATATGATGTGAATTGTAGTAAAAGCATAATATTGAGTTTATGTTGTTTGTTTCCTTTTATAGCTTGAATGTTATACAACTTGGTTGAATCTTGCAATCCATCTAAAAGATACTAATTAATCACAATGAAATCTATCATGTAGTTTGCCCTGGCCATAGATCCATCATCGTCAGGACTTGGTGATGGTGAAACGGGTTCTCCTGCGGGTTAACCCAGAGCACATATTTTTGAATATGTGAGGTTTCTCCTAGCCTCAAATAGAGAGGTGAAATGAGTGTAGTTGCGGTTGCAGACTCTAATATGTGATGAGCATGGTGAACAGGCCCATGGCTCCGGATATGTGATATGATGAGCATGAATCTGTTCATGGCTCAGAGCATGATGATTAGGCCCGTGGCTCAGTTTTACTAGCGACGTGACCTGTATCAAGGCGGGATAGAGGAAGGGTAGCCTGAGGAGCTGAACCTGTGGCTTAAGACCACTTGAGCATGAGACTGCGGTCCTTCTTTGTGTTCTCGTGTACTGACCATGAGGGGTGATGTCGTGGATTCCGGCTCTTCCATTCACTTTGTATGGCACCGGTTATGGGCTTCGCAGCCGAAGGTTGGATTTCAACGATACGGTTCACTTCCTCAGGGCATAATGAAACGTAATACATCCATTTAGTATATACAGTTTAAGACAAACACGAAACATTGGTTGAGGCCTTGTTTGTGTAGATACTCTCTTTATATCTTGCAGTTATTTATATGTTCTTCTATGGCAGTAGAACTTGGATATCCTGTCTTATTAATTATGTTCCACCGGTAATACTTGGATATATCTAGTAAGCTTAGATAGCTTTATTTCATATACTATTCTTGTTATATCTTTTATCAGTTAGCAGCTTAATGTATATGTACATCTGAGGTTTTGTAGCTTTTACGGGGAGTTATGCCTCCCGCTGGGACAATGTTCAATTGTCTCACTCTGCTGGTTTACCCCTTTTTAGGTAGTCAAGTTAGACATGGTGGTGGTCGCCGAGTTGCGGCCGAACAGCAAGAAGATCAGTAGAAAGCAAGCATTGGATATGCTGCTGTTTGGATGTTTTGTGATAGAGTCTAGATTCATCCCTGTACTCTCAGGTCCTTGGCAGTGTTTTGACGTTGTTTCACGATGTACATCTGTAGATGTTTTGTATATCCTGCTGCTGGCCAGATGTGGGCCTTATGTATATATATAAATAGGTGATGAACTTAAGATATGACATGAAAGCTGTTGTTCCAAGCTGTGTACATGTATCGAGGCTTGTATGGATATGTATATAACCTGTTTTCTTGCAGGATGTGGTCTGGAATGTAAATGTTCCTCAGTTTGTCAGTTTTCCGCTATCGGTTTTAATTAACCCGTGTTTTTGATAATTTGTGGTTATAGTGGTTTCCACACGTTTTCGCGTAACACCTCGCTGTCTGTGTGATAGTGGGTTGTGTTGCCACAAGTTTTTGGTATCAGAGCTCTAGGTTCGCTGAGTCTACAGGGATTTAGGACTAGGTTGAGTCTGTTCTTGTGAGTTTTCCAGGTTTTCTTACCATATCTTCTGCCCTCAGCGGAAGAAAAGACAAGATGTCTAGAAACCATGAAGAACATGCTCCTGAGCATAGTGATGATGCATCTGTTGATGGAGCAGTAGGTCAGGCACATGAAGATTGGGTGCATGAGGTCCCCCTACCTGATCCAGCCATTCTTGAATATCCTGCCTACCAACAGCTTATGAGACAGATGATGGCTACAATGAATCTCATGGTTGAGCGATTACCAGTGCCTCCTCCGCGAGCACAGGTTCCCCATAGTGAAATATCGGGTATTGGGAAGACCTTCGAGCGGCTTCGCCGAGTCAGAGCTTCAGATTATGCTGGAACAGCTGATCCAGCGGATGGAGATCTGTGGCTGACAAGTCTCGAGAAGGCTTTCTGGAAGAAAGTCACAGCCATAGAAGAAAGTGGCCAAGATCCTTCACTCTCTCACTCCAAGGTTCTAGAAGAAAGTCACAGCCATAGAAGAAGCTTAAAATCTTCAAACCCTCAAAGTTGAATATCTTGTAGACAATCTTCAAACCTAAAAGGTGCAGCTTGACGCTTGAAAAAATGAAGATGATGGTGAAGTAAGGAAGAAGAAGGCCATTGCTTTCAAAGCACATGAGTCTTCAAGTGATGAAGAATCCTTAGGAGTTGAAGAAGGAAAATTCTCTAGAGGTAAGAATTTAAGACAACATCTTCTTCTAACCTCTCTTCATAAAAGCTATGATGCTATGGATGCAGAAAGAAAAGACACTACAATAATTATTTTCCTATTCAAAAGAAGTCACGCAAGCACAGGAAAACCAAATTAGAATAGGAGAAAGGACAATAAGGAAAGTGCACACAAAGATCTTGGGATGAATCCAATGAAATCTCCTCTGACTCAGATAATGAAGGGTGCAACATGGATATTATGGCAAGCATAGATGGAGAAAATTACAATGATGAGGTAGGTTTTCTTTCCCTTTCTTCAAAACTTATCTCTATGCTTCAAGAAGCAAAAGGTAAAGTATCTAGATTCTTATAAGAAGAACCATAATAGACTTGAGGATATCGTTGACTCCTTGCATATTGAGATAGATGAGGTTAAGAAACAAAATGATGATTTTTGAATTCCAAATTGTCTTCCCTTGCTTCTAAAAGTGATTCTCTTCAGAGAGAAGTTGTAAATATTACAAGTACTAGATAATTTGCAATTGAAATAATGCTAGATATTTTGAATACCAACATTTGCTAAAAAGTAATCCTATTGATGTTGGTTTACTTGTTAAAGAAAAGGGTTCAATTATTTCGAAAGCTTTATCTATAGAAGTCGATCTTATTGATTGTAATGATGAAAAGGTTAGAATATGTTCTCATGTTAGCTCTTTAACTCAAGAGAATGTTATTCTTAGAAATTATCTTAAGAAGTTTGTTATAGTGAGAAAGACTCTTGATGAAATCATCTATCATTATATCAAACAAAATGGCAGAAATGGAGTTGGTTACAAATATGCTCCCAAGAAGATGTATGTTAAATCATTTGTTAGAGATTCTAGTCATATTCCTTCTACAACTAGATTTAACCATTGCAACAATGATGGTCATTATAGTACATTTTGTCCTTTTAGAAAGGTACAACAAACAAATATTTATTGGGTACCAAAGGTAACCACCAAAGGACCCAAAATCAAGATTGGGGACCTAAATTATTTGATTCTTTCTTTGGAACAATGTGAATGGGTGGTGGATAGTGGTTGCTCAAAATATATGACTAGATCCAAAAAGTACTTCCACTCCACTGAAATGAAAAAGAGAGGAACAATCACATTGGGGGACAATCACAAAGATAAATTATTGGTAAAGGTAATGTTGGAAAAGATCCACATATTAAAAATATTATATTAGTTGATGGACTACACTATAATATTGAGTGTTAGTCAATTATGTGATAATGGGTATCATGTTCTCTTTACTTCCTTTGGATACAAATTACTAGATGCTAAAATTTTTTAAACCATCCACAAAGGAAATGGAGTACGAATTTTTTATATAATTATGTTGACCTCATTAACCCCCGTGAAGGTTAAGTGTTTAGTTATAGAGAAGCATGATGATTGTATATGGAATAGAAGGCTTATCCATGTAAGCATGCATCAAGTTAGGAATCTTGCCAAGAAATAATTGGTAAATGGACTTCCAAAGATTTACTTTGAGAAGGATGGTGAGTGTATTCCATGTACACAAGGTAACCAAACAAAATCCACCTTCAAACTCAAAGGTATGATAAGTACAAAGAAATCCTTATTACTACTTCACATTGACTTATTTGGTCCCATGGAGACACTGTCTATTGGTGGTAGGCAATGTTTCTTGGTAATTATAGATGATTACACTATATTCACTTGGATGATATTTATAATTACAAAAAGTGATGCATTATAATATTTTATTTAGTTTTGCAAAATAGTTGAAAATGAAAAAGATTTACAAGTTTGTAACATGTGTAGTGATCATGGAGGTGAGTGCAAATAAGGATTATGAATTTTTTGTGATGAACTAGGATATGCACATAAATTTTCTTCACCTTGAACACCTCAACAAAATGGTGATGTAGAGAGGAAGAATAAGTCTCTACAAGAAATGGATAGGACCATGTTATTGGAATACAATACCCTAAATATATTTCAGACAGAAGCCATAATACTACTTGTTATGTACAAAATAGTGTGCTTAGTCACCTTGTTTTCAAGAAAATCCATTTTCTCTATATTATGGTAAAATACCTAGAATTGACTACGATCATGTATTTGGATCACCTTGCTTCATTATCAATACCAAAGATAATTTAGATAAAGTTGATGCTAAATGCGATGAGATCTTTTTTCTTGGATATTCTCCTACTACAAAACCTTACAGATTATTTAACAAGACTTCATCTAAAGTAGAAGAATCTATGCATATAAAATTTATCCAAGGAAGTTGGTATTGATGATCTTATAGGTGAACTTGTACAAATATTGAAGGAAGTTTCCATTCAAGACTTACCCCAACAAGAGAAGCCTCAAGAAGAAGCTAAGGATGAACATGGAGATCAAGAAGAGGTTCACATTTCCAAATTCCAATTCGTGAGGGATCATCCAAAGGAGAAAATACTTGGAGATCCAATTGAAAAGCTCATAACACGAACATCATATTAGGATATGGGTAACACGACTTCTGTTTCCATTATTGAACCTAAAACTATTAATGATGCTCTTTTTGATGATTATTAAATAACTCCATGTAAGAAGAACTAAATCAATTTGATAAAAATCAAGTTTGAAATTTATTACTTCGTCCTTATGATAGAACTATTATTGGTAATAAATGGTTTTTTTTGGAATACATTAGATAAAGATGGTAAGGTAGTAAGAAATAAATCTAGATTAGTAGATCAAGGATACAATCAACAAGAAGGTATATATTTTAATGATATAAATAATCCAATTTCTAGATTATAATTCATTAGAATACTTCTTGCTCATACTTCTTATTTTCATTTATAATTATGTCAAATGAACATCAAGAGTACACTTTTTAATGGCACTAAATAAATACGATCTATCTTTTTGACATATTCAATAAGCTATCATATAGTTTTTAGGATTTATTCAAAAAACTCCCTGTGTTTTCTGATGGTTCCAAATAACCTCCTCTTTTCTCAAACTTTAAATAACACCCACTCCTCAACTGTGTGAATGTGAAGTGGATGGTTTTCATTTTTCTAAAAAATAGTACCAAATGAAATGACTCAATTAGTTACTATCACATACACGCATTCTTAAATTTTAAATATGTATCTTGAATTGAATACATCACTTTTATATCAAGTGAAATTTATTTTAATCCGACCCCCACAAATATTATTTTGTAGTTGTAAAAACAATCTTTTGTTACCTTAGTAGTACTTTAGGTTTTGGACTTTGGTATCCAAGATCCAAAGATTTTAAATTTAGAGCTTTCATGGATGTCGATTATGTCGGATGTAGTATTGATAGGAAGAGCATACATGATACTTGTTTCTTTCTTGGATAAATTCTTATCTCGTGGTTTAGTAAGAAGCAAAACACAATTGCTCTTTCTACCAAGGAAGCTGAGTACATAGCCGAAGACAGTTGTCATGCCCAAGTACTTTGGATGCAACAAATGCTAAAAGATTTTGGCTTAAATTTAACAGCTACACCTATACTTTGTGATAATATTAGTGCAATAAATTTGTATAAGAATCCTATATTACATAGTAGAGCCAAACATATAGAAATCAAACATCATTTTCTTCATGATGATTTGTGAAAACATGACATATTTCTTGATCACATTGAAGTTGAATATCAATTGGCAGACATTTTTACCAAACCATTATCTAATGAACAATATGCATATCTTAGAAGTGAATTAGTAATTTAGATAATATTCCAAAACTTACACAATGACATTGAAAACTTCTTGAAAAATTACATGCTTGAAGGTATTTTATTTTAAATTTGAAATTTCTAAAGTATTTTGAGAAAAACAATTTTAATTGCCATTTATGATGAAAATGTGATTCAAATAATATATGGCACATTCATATGAGATGTCTAGACTAGGTTTTCAAATTCCATTCCTAGACCTAGGTTCAAACTTCTCCTCGTTCAAAGTATACTTCGACTGAGAGGACTTGCTAATTTGGCTGAGTCTAGAGTCTGATCGAAGTACGCTTCGATCGAGAGCCTTGTTGGTGCCCAATTTAAGTTAGGGAGAGACAAGTGAAAACCACTCAAAGGCCATTTTCAGTCAACTCAAGCCCTAAGTTTCTCTCACTCAGGAAGTGGTGACCCTCTCTCTAGGCTACCAAAGCTAGATCCCTACTCTATTGCTCCATCCAAGCTCATTTTCTCTGGTAAATCCAAGATTCTGAATTGCTTTCTGAGAAATTGTCAAGTCATCGCTGCTCCAAGATTCCTCGGGATGCCCCAACCTCCTCCAAGAAGAAGGGGAAGAGCAAGGAGCCCAAGGCTCAGAAACGTTTCTTGGTTATTAACAAGAGGTTCACCAAAGTATACCATCCGGAGAATCTACTAAATTTCTCTCATGTTGAATTCATTATCTCTCCTTATTTTGAAACCCAACACCTAATGGAGATGATCACACCTCCCTACCATGAATGGTCTCAACAAGGCATTATGGAATTATATTCCCACATATCTAACACCACAGTCAATCCTTATTCTTTCAACACCATAGTCTCCTATATCTCTTCTTCATCTCTGAGGATGATTTAAATGATATTTTTTGATATCTCAGAAGATGATATTTCTCTATGTGAAATTTTGGTAAACCCCAGGTCTTATTCAATAGAATCCAAAATCTCATTAGCTTCTCTACCAAAAATTTTAGCATTCAAAAAGTCATTCTTAAAGATGGTGGCGGTCTTAGAGAGACTAGAAATACCCTCCCTAACACTCAACTCACTAACAATGCTCGGGTCCTCAACACCATTATTTTCCACAACATTCAACCTTGAGCCAACATTAATGAGGTTCCTCAAGGAAGATGCCTATTTATTTATTTCCTTCTTAATCATGTTCTCGTGCAATTCACTAAAATAATTATGAGGGACATGATTAGGATGGACTTTACTACCACACCTTTCACCAACCTTGTCTATCAGATCATCACCACCAAGCTAGAGAAATACCTCACTGAGATGGGATATCCTCTTGCTCGTCATGCAAATTCCCTCTCCCAATGCACCCTTGCTCACATGGGTTTTGATTTTGTACATCCTTTATGATAAAGGAAAATAATGATGATGATACTAAGAGTGAGGAAGAAGAGGAAGAAACTGGAGCTCCTTCTGCACCTACCACCCCAGTTGCTACTTCTGGCACCACACCCCTTAGGATCACAAATGATCAACTCCTAGGGTATATGGTTAATTCAAATGACCATTTAAGTAGAACCCGCGATTACATGAACAATGGCCTGATGTATTTGAACCATAAGATTGGAACTCATTCTATGGGGCCTTGTTCTCCATCCCATGGGGTTCATACTTGTTTTCCCACATACCCATGAAGTGTTCTTTCATATGCTATGTACTTTGTATACTCCACATATCTCCAACCCCTCCTATCACACCTTTAAATACTCCATCATATTTTGAGAAATGTACTCCAACCATTCTCTCACCACATCAATCTACATTTCCCAATACCCTTATTCAATCTCCTATTGGTACTTCATTATCTCATCTTACCTTTGGTATGACAAGGGAAGAAATAGAACAACATGTTCAAAAATTTTCTTGGGATGAGGATCCTACTTCCATGAGGTTTTATCTTTGGATCACTTGGGATTCTCTACTAGGGATCATCTGGTGAATGACTATGATGCATGTGGATGGCTTGGATATGAAGATTCTATTAATGAGTTTCTCTTAGGTCTTGGAGTTTATCCTAGTATGGATGACTATCACTAGGCATGTGCTAGGAAAATCACAAAAATTCTAAGGCAAAATGTAATTTTCTATTTTGATGTATTGCATTTTGTGATCTGGTTTGTAATGTGTTGAATTATAACTTCTATTTTCATGCAATCTTAGGTCCAAGAAGGCATTGTACTAACTTTTTCCTATTAATGAATGCCATACCCAACTCATGTTGAGGGGGAGTTTGAGTGATATATTTGTTTCTATTTTGCATTTCCTCAAATTTGTCTACATTTGGTTTTATTATGATTGATTGAGAAAGATTATGAACTTCAAAAACAACAAAATAGGTACTTACTATTCATGATCATATATTGATCAGACATTTATAGCTATGGTTATGATTAGTCAAATAACCTATATTTTATAAAAATGCAAATTCTCTTCAAAAATACATTGTCCATTTCATATTTAACTTCAAATTCATGCTTTACATTTGATATTCCACTCTAAACTTACATTTGGTCATGAAACCATACATTTTGGTTTGACTCTATGATTGGTATCAATTTTTCCTTCAGATGTTTATATTTGTTTAGATTGCCAATTACAAATGAATGATAATCATTACTTACTGAGCTTGTAATGTATTAAAATTTTAGTTGATTTTCATGGTCATAGCTTAATCAAACGTTCATAGCTATGGTTTATAGTAAATCTCTACAACTACTTGATCTTTACACTTGTTTTCCTTATCATTCACAATTTTTCACAAACATGTTGCTTTATATTATGTTTAACCTTGCTACAATTGAACGGGAGACACACTTGTTTGATACTTCCCTAGTTCTTGATGAAGCACTACAAATGGGAAATTCACATATTTTATTGATATATTGTCTCTGATACATGATTGCCTCACTTACACTTTGATATCTCATGTTATTACATTTTGATATATTTTTAGTGTTTAACATTCAAAATGGGGGAGAATTCATAATTAACTTATCCCTCTTTTTATTACTTTAAACTTGGCCTTGTTGCTACAACTCAAATGGGGGATAAGTTCAAAACATAAAGACTACAAAATGTCATAGAAATTCAGAACATATTGAACATAATTACAACATTTTCAGATTTATATTTTCTATGTCTTACTAATCTCTACAATTTGTATCTATTTTGTATATATTAAGCTAACATACATGGGGATCCACAATTGACATATCTTCACAACTGGTAATACTTGGTAAGATTCAACCAAAGAATATGCTCACATTTGATATATATATACATATATATATATATATTAGTGTTTGACATTCATAAAAAATGGGGAGATTGTTGGCTCAAAGTCATTTGGCTGATAGTTTTGATGATGTCAAGCACATCCTTTGGTATATCATGTTTCTATAAGTGTTTCATGTACTTATTGAATCATTGATGAAATAAGAACACTTGGAGAAATGATTGAACACAAATTGGACCTCCTAGAAGGAATGCAACCAACCCATGGAGCTCTATAATTAGTCATATTTCAGGGTCTAATTCATCAATTTTGTAAATCATAGTAGATGGTGCATACAATTATGGGGATTGATGTATAATAGTTTCATTTCATATATGTAGGGTAGATAATTTAGTTTGGACAAAATTAGGGTCATTAATGGACTCATTTGAAATTTCCCAACTTTTAATTCAAACAATTTCTCATCTTGATAATTGGCTAAGTCCATGTATCGGTCGACGTACACTTCAACCAAGAAGGACTAAAGAAATTCTCCAAGTCCAACTCTTGGGCGATGTACACTTCGATTGAGAGCATGCCTGAACTAGCCATTACACTAGTCCAAACTAGTAGTTATAAGAGTGATTGGCTTTTTTGAAATGGCTAGTTTTGTCTTAATGACCCTCCTAATGATTTTCCCCAACTAAACTACCCTCCTAACTAGTTTTCCTATATATAACAAGTGTTTTAACACATAGAAGTTATTCATACTTGCAAATGACTTGAGATTCAACTTGCTAAACGCAACTAGTGTGTAAAAAATATATAATTTACATTATCTCCTATAGTTGGTAGGATTATTGTGCCACTAATATTTATATATGATAATTGTGAGGAACGAAAGTGACATTTCATTTCCCTCTCTTTCCTCTTTGTTGTATAGCTCTTGGGAGAGCTTTGGTCTTGGTGACTTTAGGACTTGATGTCCTATTGTGCTCGGTGACCAATGTCTGTGTGATCGGATCGGTGTGTAGCCTTTCATCGGACATAGTAAAGCTACAGGATGGAAATCCTAAGTGGTGAACCTACTTAGATGTTTGGACGTATGATTTTTCATACCGTAACCTACCCTAAATCTCGTGCATATTTGTGGTTTCTTGTACTTAAATTAATTTATATTGGTGCTTTGCAAATATATATATTTGGTCTAACAAATATCTTTTAAGTTTAAAGCTCAATTCACCCCCCCTCTTGAGTACTAGATTCTACAAGTTGGATTCTCCAGAGAAAGAACAAGAAGCCATTCCTAGCATAAGATGTAATATTACCGCCAAAGAAAATAAATATTCCCCCTCTCATTGTGATAAAATGGCATCCGATGTTGCTAATTATTCTAAGGGACAATACTTAAGGTGGCCTTCTCTAAAGAAGTCTTCAAATGAGGACATGACATAATGCCTTAAATGCAGAAAGAAAGGACATCTTCCTTTCATACAAAAGAAGGATCTCATTGATACAAGATGGAACACACAGACTATGGTCCATAATTATAAGAATTTTGTTTTAAATTACTTCAAAACTTTAAGTTAACCAAGCATCAAATGTAGCATAATAATAAGACATCAGAAACACAAGCAATGGAAATAACATTTATTAATAAATGGAAGCACACCATACACATATTCCAACATAAAAGAAAGAAATGCATCAGATAATATGTCTAATGGATCAAGGCCTACATGAAACTGAAACTAATGAAGGAAAAAAAAGAAATGAGATCCCAAGGTTACAACCACCTCTCCCAAAGCACTCTGATATGCAATCCCTTACTCCTCGTCAAGGTGAATTTCTCTCATGAAGACCTGACTCAAGATGTAGGACATACACAATAGATATAAGGACTTAGTGTATGCTACAATATATCTTTAAGTCATATTAAGTTAATCATGTTTAATTTAAGCATTAACATAATATAGACCATGTAAGATGTCAGTAATATTTATATGGGAACTATTATACATGTATAAACATATCAAAATTTAATTCATAACTATATTCTCACTAAGTTACACCATAAAAAATACACTAATGCAATGGTATAGAGCTATGGGTCACATACATTGTGAATGAGGGACTCAGAAACACAAAGTAGAAATACATATGCCTTGTTTTATACACAAGACTCTAGGTCATGGTCGCTGATACATAGCAAAGGAAGGATCATGCAGGGTACTGAAAAGTATTTTTGTTCACAAGTGGTACATAAGGGAGGGAATATGGTCCCATGGGACCAATGACACTTTGAGGGGGTCTAAACCCATGGGCCCATAAAGGGGATGCAACTGAATAGATATAGTAGTTTCATAGTGCAGATTATTAGAAGATTTTTTTTAGTATGTATATACCCGAAGGGGAATATCAGGTACAATCTTCACTATACTACTTTTCCATCAATGTTAGATGGCTATATAGATACAAATTGAATTGGAAACATAGTTGAGATCATGTCCACCAGTGCATTTGTGTTTTTTTAGGAGGTTTTTTAGCTTCTTGAAAGTCATTCAAGAATCTTTTTATATAAAGGTCAACCATGAAGGTCTTGCACTAGTTTGTCTTATTGTCAAGATGATTGGATTATAAATCTATTACCATATTTACAAATTATGCAAGAAATTCAGTACCTCCTATATCTATACATTTTTATAATTGTGTTTCTATAGACAAAAGGAACCATTTTTAAGGTAACCCAAGCAAGATATTTATTATATTGATATACGAGGAGCGAGAGACTTTATAACTCATGGAATTATCTCCTTTGAGTTTTTAAGATATCTAGACACCATAAAAAGTCTCTTCACTTATGGTCTAATGAGGTGACTAGTACTCAACTTGTTGAGGGAATGGGTTTTTATCCATATCTTTGAATATTGTGGTGGACCCTTACCAACAAAAAATATAGATCACATGAGGAACATTCAAAGGTAATTATCTAATTTTTCATGCTCCAAAAAAGTTAATTTAGAATTTAACACTTATTATTCCCTATATCTATATACTTCATGTGTTATTATGGGTAGGAAGACAATTCCACTTAAAGAGTTTAAGGACATATATTTGGTAAGCTATAAAATTACTCTATTGTAGAACTATAATATGTAAGTATAAATTTAGAGGTTGTCATTTATGTGACATGGAAACTTGTATGAAGTTTTAATGAAGACACTCAATAATAACCCTCTCTCTTGCTCATTCTATGTTTGTGTTATTTGTTGATAACCAAACTAGAAACAATGGATGGATATTCATTCATTCTTATTCTCTAGAGATAATTTTGTCACACTAGATGAAGGTTTAAATCCTCTTAGACTAAAAAAATCAGAGTACAACTATTCCCTTTTCCAGAACATTAATCTTCTTGCTATGAAGAAATCATTTCAATAAATTATATTTAAATATATAGACCACTAAATCTGCTAAATTTTAATTCAGTAGAAATTAGTCAGTATAACCATTTTTCTATTTGATTATGAAGATTTACTTTAAAACATGTTGGAAAGGAAACTACAGTTTTGAGAAAAGATTTAATGTATAACCTAATATGCATCCTATATAAGGAACTTGTATACACATTTCCAAATACAATTGACACTTGAGAAAGTATGTTATTAGTTGCAATTTGAAAGAATTGTCATTTTGTCTTCTCTTTCCATTAGTTGTGCTTCCTTATGCAGATTGTTATGCGACTCATATTTTACCAACACACCCCTTGTTCACCAAAAAATGACCTTGTTCAGTTAAACATGACCCATATTGACAACATGTCCATTGTTTCTATAATGAAGTGTGGACTTATACAATGTGTCCTATGTTTTCTTTAGGTAGGACCTGCATTTTTTTGTCCATATTGCTTTTCTTGAAATTTTCACCACTCATTTTGTGTTTTTCAGGAAGAAGTTGGGAAAATTTGCAAGTTTAACATAGTTCTCTACTAGTCCCAAGAGGTTGTTCTAGAAATGCGGGCGATCTAATATTTGAGGAGCATGTACCGTAGTGTTCATAATCTTTCTTGAAGACAATGATATTTTGACATGGTTATACCCGCACGCCTCATGTGAACCTTTTTTGTGTGTTTATGATGATTCTTTTTTAGATCCATTTATGAATATTTTTGTCTTGCACTGTAAATTAGAAATTCTTACAGAAATGTATAATTAAGTAATTCCATAGTGTTACTGTTGATATTGGGACTAATGACTCACTAGTCTCAAAAAAATCCGAATACTTGTGTTTTGGGTTATCTAGCTTGATTATCTATGATCCACTAGCCTTATCATTTGAGTGATGTATTCCATGAAGCCATCACTTGAGAAATGATAAAGAATTACTTATGGTTTTTACCTACCGTAATATGTAGCTACTCAATCAAACAGGAATTACACATCATACTACTTTTTTTATGATAAATTCAACCATGGGTTTAATTAAAAATCTCCTATTATGTTTTATGATTAACTCTTAATATTATAGATTTTGCCCTAGATATTTTCTTTAGTGTAATCAACGTTGACTTACACTTGAACTATATTCACATTTTTCATTTTACAATGCAAGGAGTTCTTTTGCATTTTTGTTTTTTGGGGTCCATATAACATCAACTTTCTTTCTCAATAGTGTAATTCTTACCTTTCTAGGTGATCATCCTTTCCAAGTCACTGGGAGCATTTTCCTTAGGAGAAACATCTAATGTATGTTTGTGGCCAGATCGAGAATATAATTAACAATCCAGAAATTTAAGTCTTTGTGTATTTTTCATGTAATAGGGTATGTAGTACATGTTTATCAGATATTTCATCTATGTAATATGTTGTAATTTATACTCAAATTTCTTAATAAGTATTTTTACTTTGATGAAAAGAACATGCATTCCTACTCAGAAGAATCTACCCGCAATCTTGCCAAATATATTCTTAGAAAAAATTGACAACTTCTAAGAAAATCTTTCAAACATTTCACAAACAAGTTCAAATTATTTAATTTTGACTTAATTCCCAAAATGCACCTCTAGTATGATGAAATTTCATAAAAACTACCTAATTTTTAGGTAATTTCACAAACTCACTTGACTGATTTTCCATCAAATCAACACATTTCGAAGTACCACTCACTCGAAAAAGTCACCAATACCATCGTTTGCTAAATTCCATAATGTCATAGTCCACTCTTCTTCAAATTTAACATGACTCCTCCACAAACCAGAATGGCATAATGTTTAACTTTTTTATATTTTTGAGCAACAAATTTAACAAATATTATAATAAACAATTGATAATAATATCTAACACATTGTCTAAAATAGTTATCTAGATCTATTTAACATGTCAAAACTAGTTTATAATTTTATCCAAACTACCCAAACACATGCGTAACCTAGGGCACAAACCCGAAACAAACCAAGACAAACCAAATGAAACCGGTCAATCTAGTTTTAGTGGAGTGAATGATTACATTTTGGTCTAATTTTTTAGAACCAATTGGTTATGGAATGATTCAGAATGAAACAATGCTTTCAAAACCACACTATTGGTTGAACTGGGATCTTCCTGGATGGGCCAGTTTAAGATAGGATGGTTGGACTAGTTAGACCAGAATGGTGTCAGCATGACATTATTAAAATTAGAAACCAAAAAAATTGAACTATTCTCATAGGTATAAGGGTATTCTTGATCAAATAGGTTAGACTGGTTGACCAAGATGAGAAAAACCATATCGTTCCGGTTTGGTCCAGATTGGTTTGAGACTAGTTAATGGTTCACTTTGATTTGAGATATTTCCACACTAATAGAAATTATTTGATTTGCAATTTAGGTGTAAACTAAACTATGCACATCCTAATAACCCCCTAACCTGCACCCCTCATGTTTGTTATTAGTATGTAAGTATGCTACCTGATGTAGAGAAGGATTCCACTAGACAAACACACTCAAAATATAGTATAGAGCCAGTCCTAAAAGGATGTGGTGTTGTCAACAATTCGTAGAAAAGGCATGGGGCTTATGGGAATAAACCCTATATTTTCCCTTCAAAAATTCAAGTCTTCCAACCTCCTTTTTGCACTCCTCAACCGCGAAATTGATCCTTACGACAGTCAGTCGAATAACTGATCCCAGGCTGGCATGGTGGCAGCTGAGTTGGTAACCATTTAACTAAGATGGGAAATTGCCCAGTGGATCCGGTTGACTCGTGAAGATAATAATACGAAATAACTAACACCGTTGAAACTGAATATGTGAACATGCCGACATTGCGCAAGCAGCAGGATAAGCGGAGCTAACACAGCAAACCCAACAACAACCATCGCCCCCTTGCAGCCGCCTTGCGCAACCCCTTATCCCAATGGCCACGACCGTGATCCTGGACGAGAACCAACTCCGGCAGCTCGCTGCCGTCACCTATTACCAAGAAGTCCGTGCCATCCACGAGATTCCTTTCCAGTCCCCAATCGAGCGCGACAACTATCTCAACCAGTGCAGAGCCAACCACGACTCTGTCCTGGCGCTTCTGGATTCCGGCAAGGCACTCCGGCACCAGTTCGGAGATGCAGACCCCCGTGCCCCAATCGCTCATGACGTCTTCTCGTACGCCGTCTATTGCTGCAACAGCGCGCTCCAGACGGTGCGGAACTACGCCCTGCGCACCAACTACCTCACCAAGATCCGTGAACACGCCGATCGCATTATTAAGGCGCTGACGGAGCTGGAGGTGGCTCCGACTAACGCTGTCAATGTCCGGCGGCTTGCCAAGGATGCTGTCATGTACAGGAACAACATGCTCGAGTACACCCGCAGGTATCAGAGCCCTGCATCCCGCAACTTCTCCAAGTGGGTCAAGGAGACAGGAATGTCATTTCAGGAACTTGTGAAAAAGTAAGTGTGCACAACGCTTAGGTTTCCCACATATAATTTTCGTACTCAATATGCTTGTTAAAATACAACTGCATTTAAAACTTTAGCTCTGCAAAATTATCACCATATGAACCTCTACCCTAATCAATCATTAACCTTAATTAACTGGTCTATTGTAAAATTTTAACCAAATAAACCGTCGTCTATTCTCCCCTATCCCGATCGCTGCTATCGAACTCCTCGACCCCTTCCCCTGCCGTCCTTCTCCCACCTACAGCTCGCCTCCTCCTCTAGCCCTCCGCAGTATGCAACGACTGGGAGGGAGTTTCGGGGAAGGAAGGGGCGGCCGGTAGCAGAGGATAATTAAGTGTGTTGTGTGTGTGTGGGTTTTTGACCTGTAGTTAACATTTCTGCCTCCAACGTAATTAAAATTGATGTTGGTATCTCAAATTTTCTTTTAGGGGCGTTTTTTGGGGTGCGAAAAATACCACAATATAGCTCACTGTTATTTCCCCCACCCTTTCTTCTATCTGGTCCCTGCCATTTAGGCTTCCGGAACTGCGGACACTGCTGCTGCAGTTTAGGAGGACAACAAGGGGAGGTCGGCGATTTAGGGGAAGGGGGCGATTAAGGGGGAGCGGGTAGGTGTGAGGGGAGGGAACAGGACAAAGGAGTGGAGTGAGGGATGCATGTGTAGGGTGGAGGGAGGGGGTGGCTGCACGGTGGCGACGATCTACAATGTCGACGAGATCTAAGAAGCTGCTTCTTGGAGCAGCAATGAGGGAGGGGAGAGGCTACGAGGGGAGAGGGGTGGTTGGGCGGCGATGGAGAACGGAGGAGGAGCTAATTTGGGCGGAGGACCTGCACCGAGGCGATAGGTGTGACGGCGGCGTTCTCGGGTGCGGCTGCTACGGACCACGACTGATTGGAGTGGAGGAATAAGGAGGAAGACGAAGGAGTGAAAAAATGGGTGGGGTATAGGGGTAATTTCACATCCCAGAAAGAAAAAAAATTGATGTTGAAGAAATAATTGTACAAAATACAACTGAAATTTGGTTGGAAGTTAGAGTGTTAACCGTTTGGGTAAACTTATTATAGGACCCATAGTTTAGGATTTGTTGTGTAATTTACCCAAAAAAAACGGTTTTTTTTAAAACATATAGATATATTTCTTGTATAACATTTTCTACATATAGATATATAGATATTATCTTGGCGACCCCTACGGAAGTACCAAAACGACCTCCAGGTCATCTCATTACACGGTAGATGGAGGTATATGTCATCCTTAGGGAAAGACTAGTAATATATAAATATATTTCTTATAGGATGTGTGTGGGTGCACAATCGTCTTCTCTTAACATTGTCACCATGGGTCCATAATGGCATTTTCTCATTCTTCTCTAAAAAATAAATGAGACATGCCTTTCTCTTCTTGAATTTTTCCTATCCCTTTCCCAAGGAAAAATACATCTCCATTCTTTCTATTTTTATCTTTTTAAAAAGGAAATATATTTGAGTGGTATATTACCAATGATACTTGATACCGACACCTAACAACCTTTTGTCTTTTAGAAAACATATTCGATTACTTGTATAAAACCTAAACAGTATTTAACATTGATATTAAAAAATTATACTTTCCAAGATGATCACTACTACAGAACCTACCTTTAGTGTCAGTTATTTTAGGCCTTTAGTGTCGGTTTTTGAGCGACGCCTATGTGGGCGACACTAAAAGGTCACCCATTACGCGTCGGTTCCAGAACCGACACCCAAACTCTTCACGCGCGACCGAAAACGCGCCATCATGGGACTATATGTGTCGGTTATTAGTTAAGAAACCGACACCCATAACCTTCGCGCCACAGAAAGGGCGCCATCTTGGGCGCTATCCGTGTCGGTTATAAGCCAAAAACCGACGAAATATGTCTTCGCGCCAAAAGCATATGTGTCGGTGACATATAAATAACCGACACTGTAACGTTATGTGTCGGTTGTTTACAAATACCGACGCCTGTTATTGGCGCCAGCTTGGGCACTATCAGTGTCGGTTTGTAGTAAGAACCCGACACCATATATGTTCGCGCCACAGGAAATAGGTGCCGGTTATTTCTAAAAAACCGACATTACATATTTGTGTGTCGGTTATTTACAAATAACCGACGCCTATTCTTTTTTTTTTTTACAGACCTGCAGACCTGCTGTGGCTGGTCGCAGGATGAGAAACCTGCAGTTCAGTTAACTGAACTGTAGGTTTTACGACATCCATTGATATCAGCCAACAACAGGCCACAAACCTGCAAATTTAACAATAAAAATATTCACACATGCATTTAGCAATACAACCTGCAGTTCCATTTTATTTTCACACATTTAGAAACATTCATGTAGCTAGCAATCTGTAGTTGCATTCATTCACATTCACACATGTAGAAACATTGATATAGTAACCTAACTTTCATTCATTTTCACTCAGACACATGTAGAAACATCTAGACATGTAGAAATATTCACACATATTATAATTCAGAAATTCATTTATAAAATCCCCACTATTTGTATGGTTGTTGACCATTTTTCTCTTACTTCATTTCATTCTCCCATCGTATAGGGAGCATGTACATCTGGTAAGTCTGTTCCTGTAGTGGGGTCAGCTTTAAACACCTGTAAAGAGATTGATGTATATATATAATTAATGAGCTATAAATAAGATTGATATATTTCATATTATCTAATGAGACTATATAATACCTGAGCAATACAATCGATGTCCATACAACATGACAGACTAACACATATATAGTACATAACAACAACATCGTCGAATTTACATACAACACTAGCTTAGTACATATATAGTGGGACTTATAAGGTGACGATCCCACCTGGTAAAATAGGTTACCGACAACTACGTACATGTTACGACTGGGAGGTCGTGATTCAGCAACAATATGCATTAGCAGGAGGACAAACAGATCACCATATGTTTGTCCTCATATGGTGATCTATTTGTACTCCTGCTAATGCATACGGTTGCTGAATCACGACCTCCCAGTCGTAACATGTAGTCGGTAACCTGTTTTAGCAGGTGGTATCGTCACCTTAGTCCACTATATATGTACTAAGTTAGTGTTGTATGTAAATTCGGAGCTGCTGTTGTTAAGCACTATATATATGTGTTAGTCTGTCATGTTGTTATATGAATCTGAACCACTTGTGTGTGCTGCACTTTATGTATTGTATTTGTATCCTGCTTCTCTTCATTGGGGCTTCTTCCTGCATATTCTGCATAGCTATGTCATGTCCGTCCTGCATAGCCTTCTTCCTATATTTATTTTTCAAAGAGAATACAAACAAAAATTATTAATGTAGAGTTAGTGAAATACTGATCAATGTCTAGAATTGGAATAGATCAAGAACCTACTCTCAGCATCGCGTATGTAATCTCGGGTGAGATTGGTCCTATATTTCTTTAGCACCCTCCCACAATGTTTAGCATTTGTATTAACTAGAATATAATGAAACATCAAATCAGAAAATGATATTGATATTAAAAAAGTAAACATTTAGCTTTAATAAAAAAATATAAACATGCACACCTCTAAAATTGTGATCTTTTCTCAATTAACAATCCTTCATTGTGATCTCCGCGCACATATAAGTCATCATTAGCTTCAATATTTTCTGGAGTTGGCAACCCAACTGAGAATGGACTGGAGTCATCATATTTATCATAGTACTCTTCTTCATCTATAGGATCTTCAATGAACTGTCTTTTACCATGAAGAACAACCGACCATTTATCATTTGCAGGATCATCGATATAAAATACTTGTTTCGCTTGTGATGCCAATATGAATGGTTCAGCCTTCTCGCCAATCTTTTCAAAGTTCACCAAAGTGAAACCCAATTCATCCACTATAACTCCTTTGGTGTTATCAACCCAATTACATTTGAAGAGTGGAATTCTGAAATCTATGTAGTCAAATTCCCATATCTCTTCAATGACACCGTAGTATGACATTTTAGCTTCACGTGGACTCTTATCCTTTGCACTTGCAAAAAACATAGTCGATGCTTGAAGGGTGACTCCACTGTTTTGGACGACACTCTTATCATCTTGACGCTTTGTGTAATATGTGAATCCACTAATGTCATACCCTTCATAAGATATAACAGTCATCTTTGGTTTAAAGGCGAGGCATTTGATAGTTTCAGTAATATCATCTGGTATTTCAGATAGTTGATGTAAGACTTTATCTTCAAACCACTTAATAAAAGTCTTGTTATGCTCTCTAGCAAGCCACATTGTAGTGGCTCGAGGATATTGTCTTTTGATGACATTGGTATGTTCCTCGATATAAACGTTCACTTCGTCCATGTTGTGTAAAATATACAAGTGAGCTTGTTCCAACTGCTCACGGCTGATTACTTTCACACGTGATCCCAAAATTCATTTGCCAATTAGCTTGTCAATATTCTTGTCATTATCAGGAATGTCATTACTACTGAGAAAGTCATTGCAGAAATCCATAACCTCTCTCGCCACATAACCTTCAATAATACTCCCTTCAGGCCGATAACGGTTTCGAACATCACCTTTAAAAACGCTCATGTATCGTTCAAAGGGATACATCCAATGCAAGAAAACCGGGCCCAAGATTTTCACTTCCCTAGTCAAGTGGACAACAAGATGTACCATGATATCAAAGAACGAAGGAGGGAAATACATCTCAAGCTGACATAGGGTAACAACCACTTCTCTTTGCAAATTATCGAGAGTCTCAAGGTCAATAACTTTGCTGCAGAGACTGTTGAATAAGAAACAAAGTCTGATGATTGCAAACCTTACATGCTTCGGCAATATAGATCGAATTGCCACGGGCAATATTTGTTGCATTAGAGTGTGACAATCATGAGATTTAAGTCCTATCAACTTCAGATCTTTTATTGATACCAATCTACGGATGTTGGATGAGTAACCATTTGGCACCTTAACATTTATCAAGCATTCACAAAAAGCTTTCTTCTCTTTTCTAGACAACGTGTAACATGCGGGAGGTAAGTATGTTCTTTTACTACCCATTTCACGTATTTCTGTTAATTCTGACCTTATTCCCATTTCACGTAGGTCCAGTCTGGATTTTATCCCATCTTTAGTCTTACCTGGTATATTTAACAGAGTACCAATGATGCTATCACAGACATTTTTCTCAACGTGCATTACATCGATACAATGTCTGATTGTCAAAGAACTCCAATAAGGAAGATCCCAAAATATTGACTTCTTCTTGAATGAAGAATTGTCACTCCGTGTAGTACATTGTGATCTCTTACCAAATTCATTGACAAAGTCTTTTATTCTGTCATAAACAACCTCCCCTGGTATAGGTTTAGGTGCACTGCGTTCCTCATTCAATCCATTGAATGCTTTGCGCTTCCTACGATACGGATGGAATTTCGGAAGAAACCTTCGATGACCGAGATATACATTCTTACCGCCATGTTTTAGTCTTGTTGAATCAGTGTTCTCTTCACATATAGGACACGCTTTAGCTCCTTTGACACTATATCCAGACAAATTCCCATATGCTGGAAAGTCATTAATAGTGCAAAACAACATAGCATGCAAACAAAATGTCTCTCTTCGTGAAGCATCATAGGTCATCACACCTTCACCCCAGAGTTTCTTTAAGTCATCAATCAGAGGTTCAAGATAAACATCGATGTCATTTCCAGGTTGTTTAGGACCCGATATCAACAACGACAACATTACGTACTTATTTTTCATACACAGCCAGGGAGGAAGATTGTATATAACAAGCATGACTGGCCAAGTGCTATGTTGACTGCTCAATGTCCCGTACGGATTCATCCCGTCTGTACAAAGCCCAAGTCTTAGATTCCTGTCTTCTTCACCAAATTCAGGGTACAGTACATCAATCTTCTTCCACTGTGGGGAATCAGACGCATGTCGTAGGATCCCATCATTATTTTTCTTAACATCTGCATGCCACCTCAAATTCTTCGCATCTATCGGATTGACAAACAAGCGTTGAAACCGTGATATTATAGGTAGATACCACATCACCTTGGCAGGAGAACTAGTTTTGGACTCCCCCGAAGTCGTCAATTTATACCGTGACGCACCACATTTTGGACAATCTTTCAAATCTGCATAGTCCTTTTGAAATAATACACAATCATTAGGGCATGCGTGTATCTTCTTGGCATCCATTCCCATTGGGAACAACAATTTCTTTACCTGGTATGTTGAAATTGGCAGCTCGTTCCCTTCAGGAAGCATTTCTTTCAACAAAGACAGCAATGACGTGAAGCTTTTGTCGCTCCATCTATTGTTAGCTTTCAACTTATACAATCTCAACACAGCGTTAAGCTTCGTAAACTTAGTACAACCTGTGTATAACGGCATCTCAGCATCATGCACAATGTTTCTAAAAATGGGAGGTGGATCGGTGTGCTCTACCCCACAACTATCCAGCATCGCATCAACGATGTCTACTGGAACTGGTTCATTCACATCTACGTCATCGTAGGCAATTTCTTCTTCCACACAAGCACTGCTATCGACATCCACTGGTTTCGGGTTTGAAATCTCTCCATGCCAGTGCCATTCTGTATAGCCTTGTATAATCCCGTTGTACATGACATGAGTCATGATTTCGTCACCAGTGTTGACTTTCAGGTTGTTACCGCAATGTCTACATGGACAATAGAACCTATCTCCAGGTTTTTTCCTATGTTCCTCGGCAAATTTAATGAACTGGTGAAGACCAGAAATAAACTCTGGGCTGCAGCGATTGCGAATGGACATCCATGATCTATCCATTCTATGATCAAAGAGAAAACAAGTATATATTAGGACAAGATTAGGGTCTAGGGTTAACAAATACATGTTATGTCATTATTATATATAATAAATGTGTACCACCTATCCATTCTTGAACACCTAATCTCACTAGTAAGTGTATAATGTGTATTGGGTTTTCAAGAAAATTTCGGCAGCATTTCCCCGCTGTTCTCCAAGTACATATGTACTTAGAGAACAAACGGGGAAATGCTGCCAAAATTTTCTTGAAAACCCAATACACATTATACACTTACATCCTAAGCGAGATTATGTGTTCAAGAACAGTCCCAAACCGGGGACTATCCAAGATTTACTCCTAATGAGTAAATCTTGGATGGGTTTCTAGGCCAACAAATAATGTATTGTCATTCTTATACCTAAAATCCTAGTTCTTCAAGTTAGGGTGATTATTGATGTCTTTTAAAGCATGATTGGCAATTTAGGGAAAAGTTCATCATTTACATTCCAAGCATGTCACATGTGTGCATTACAGTTCATCATTAAGAAAGATATAAGCAAGTATGTCCTACTAAAATAGAATAAACAATATAAGAAATTTTTTTGAGGCAAGACAATATGAGAAAATAGTAGTGTAATCATGTAAATGAGAACATTCATGGGAACACACACTTCAGTTATAAGCATTCATGTAGCAACTTACAGTTCCATTCATGGGAACACACACTTTAGTTATAACAATAACTAAACAAAGGGGTTGGTGTACCCCTAAACATGCACATAATTAAAAAAACTATTAATACAGACAAGTCTAGATAGATAGACAACTAAATACTACACCAACATGGTCCTGCATGCATCAGTAACTTCTTTTTGATGATGAAGCTGTGTCACGAAGCTCCTCGCTGTATTTAGCCGAATCTGAACTGACAGGGGCCTCAGATTCAGATTTGTACGAGCTGATATGCGACGCCGTGCGCTCATACCGCAGAAGATGATCAGGGGTCTCGCAGTTGTTGTCGGTTATCCAAACTTTGATGGAATTATCGCCAACTGGACGGAGAAAAAGCCTATTCCAACGGACCAGATACAGCTCTCCAATCCAATCACGCCAACCGGATTTTGATACAAGATTTCCCGCCAAATCATACTCAACCTCGATTACATGTGAATAATTTCCAAAAGTTAGGGTCACTTTACCAGGCATGTAGTGTCTTCCTTTTAGAAAACGCCAATGTTTGGGTATGACCAATTGGTTTAAGGAACGATCATCTAAGATGATGTCCAATTGTTCTTCAATAGGGAACGTTAACATTGACATAGAGGCCCAATTCATAGTCATTGTTATGGGAAGACAGAGACTGCACAATATTAGTATTAACAAAGTGTAAGTACATATAACGATGTTATATATTTTCAGAAAAAATTGTATAACATCAGTTAACCTTTTATTGCTTGTCTAGGTGCTTACTAAAATAGAACCATTATATGGAACTAAAATGGAACCATTATATGGAACTAATCCTACATTATACACATACTTTTCCTGAGTAAGATAATGTGCACTTCATGAAATTATTAAGATCTGAATATATATAAGTTGTTTCTACCTACTTTCATGGGATTTTATAACATTCGAGTCTTCCATTTAAGGCATTAGATGCATATATTGCAGTACATGTATTCAAATCAGTAGAAGCACAAAATTAGTACCTAAACCTAAACACAAATAAGTAAATAACTTAAAAAAAAATGTCCAGCAGCTGCTTGGGCGTGCCTTGGCACCGCCCAAGCAGCCACCGGAGCAGAGGAGAGGGCGGGGGGCGAGCAGAAGGCAGGGAGGGCGGACGGGCATACCTGGCGGAGAGGGCGGCGGGGCTAGCTGCTACCGGCGACGCGGAGAAGGAGACCGGCGGGTGGAGAGGCAGCCGGCGGGCGGAGAGGAGGCCGGCGGGGGGGACTGCTTCTCGCGGAGAGGCAGGGAGAACGACGGCGGCGGCGAGGCAGGGAGCACGACGGCGGCGGCGAGCACGAACAGCAAGGATCACGACGGCGGCGGCGAGCACAAACGGCAGGGGTGGCGGCGGCGGCAAGGGTAGAAATCGCCGGAGCTAGGTATATCGGGAACGAAATAGGGAAAATGGGAAGAATCGTTCGGGCAGGGGAGCTATTAAGTTGACAATATGTGTCGGTTATTTTAACAAACCGACGACTAAACCAACAATGTCGGTTGTTTGCTAAAAACCTACAACTATATTGGACTATCGTCGTCGGTTTTTAAATAAAAGACAACCGACAACTATACCTGTCTCGCGCATACACTTTGGTCGTCGGTTATTTATTAAAGAACCGACAACATATGTCAAATTTTGGAGCCAATTTTTTCGCTGGAATTTTGGGTTTGGCGGTTGAGTTTATGTGTCAGTTGTTAATTAAATAACCGACACGTAATAAAAGCGGTACCCGTGTCTGGTCGACCTTCATGGGTTGGATGTCGGTTTCTGTTAAAAACCGACACATTAGTGTTTATGTGTCGGTTTTTGTATACAACCGACACCCTGCAAACCGACTTTATAAGCCATTTCTGTAGTAGTGGATATTTTATTTGATGTTATCATCCATCATCATTATCATCATATTCATAATCATCTAAATCTTAATCTCAATCAAATTAGGGTCGTCTACGTGGATCCTTCTTTTCCATCCAGTTTTGTTATGTGCTATATTATCACTGACTTGGAAAGAGGTCAAATCTCTCTTTATTAACTCTGTCATGTTATTTTGTGACTACCTCATACTCTTTCAATTTTTTCAGACTCAATAGTATTATACCTAACAGGTGCACTCATGGATCTGTGTTGTATGTGTCCAAACCATCAAAGAACCTACTTATAATTTTTCCTAAATATTTACCACTCCCACTTGATTTTTTATATGAAAATTTATAATATGATCATTCCTCATCTTTCCACACATGCATCTTAACATTCTCTTCTCTGCTACAAACATTTTGTGTACATTTTGTTTCTTCACAACCTAACATTCACTGCCAACATTCACTACCATTTGATGTTACCATTATACAAGGAAAATTTATTTTGTTAGAATCAAATCAATATTGCGTTGCTTTACTAGATAATTAACTCATCTTTATAATTCAAAAACTTTTTTAATTTTTAATATACAATACCGTAAATAGTCATAAAACCATTCCCTCGTGTATCTCTACAATTGTGGGTTACAATGATAAATTTTGAAGTAAATGCAAAACATGGTTGGTAGCGAGAATATTCTCATTGGTACTATAGTTGAAAATTTTGATATATTAGTGAGCTTTGAAAAGTGCTTAGACCAACACTTTTATATACCATTACTGTAAAACTATAACATGAAAGTTTAGCTAATCATTTTGACATTTGTGATGTATAATGCAATTAACTCAATTTTATTTATGTTGAAGAAGTCACATTTTACTAATTGTACATTTTGATATAGGTACCAAATCGAACTTGGATACAGAATAGGATTCAGTGAACTAGAAAAAGAAAGTCAACTTAAGGTAATTTATGTATTTAAATGCTCATTACCCTAATATTATTGTGTGATGTATAAAATTGCTTGACATTAAGTAATATGATAAAAATGGCAAAGTCATAAAATTTGTTTATTGTGGGAACTTATAATGTAAGGATCGAAAGAGTGTTGGAAGTTTATTTTTAAGCATATTAAAACTAGTTCTACATGGGAAAAAGCTACTTAATGTTGAACATTCACGTGTTTAAGAAAAAAAATATAAAAATGTTATCGCATCCTAGATAAGCTTTATAAAAATTACAGTGGTGATTGACATGAAATTGAGACCTCCTAATTGATAAAAACTCTTTTGGAAAATAACCTCCACGATATCTTAAAAACACTAATGCTAGTCCCACATCTTTATTCTCAAACTCGGTTCATGTGTTATACCTTCAATTTAAACCCCAACAGTTTGGTCTTTGAAAATATTGTTGGTGGTTTATTATTATGTTTACTGAAGTAGTGAGGAACTTTGGTATTTTTGATAGAAACCATTTTCTTTAGAAAATTAATTTTTTATGCAACTCAAAAGATGAAAACCATACGTAAACAATATTTGAAATTAAAAAATTATTGTTGAAAACAATTACCATCGTATTACAATGAAACAAACAATAGTCACTTTCCTAATTGCATAAATTATCTTGAACCTTGAGAATGTGTTTAAGAAGTAATGACATTACATGCATAGATTTCATTTTCCTCTACATGTCGATAACATAATCTTTCCAATATAACCTAAACGTACAAACATATTAAATGGAGTAAGAATAAATAAATTCAATTTTCAAATACAAATATAAATATATGTTGATATAATTGCAATCCTTAAGATTTATAATTTTACCACAACTGGCAAGCAAAAAGAAAGAGCCACATCTTAAGTTTACTGTCCGTTCACACTAATAAACTCCCTAGTCATCGCGCCAATACTATATTTCTTGTCTTCTAATTCTATCCTAAATTGAGCCACAAATCTTCAATGTAAATAAGTTATGGTAATTTATATTAAATTTCTCCCCATGACCATGACATCCAATAAAAGTAAAAATGAGTGCTTAAAAAAACAAAGGGTTGGACGTCTTCTAAAATCCATAGAAGATGAATATGAGCCTATTTATAGTTGTTACAAAAAAACACACAAAATAGTTGTCGTGCTCGTAATAATCAAGGTTCATGGTCATTTTCACTATTGTTATGGAGTGTTTGGGTATTGGATTGGATGTGTTCCTAGATAGGAGGATCATGGGCTATGTAGGGGAACCAATTATATAATAGCTACAATATTTAGGATGTTTACATGAAAATACCTGACATTTACGATCGGTCTCGTGTCTATCACATCAATCAAAGTAACACCAAAAGACTCAATATCGTGCCACACACACATTTCTATCTTGGATTACACTGCCACCAACATCCATTAGGTTAAATCAATGTGTTGGCATGACTCTAAGATTGGTCCACTGAACTCATTTATAATGGGCTGGATGTAGTACGAAATAGATTATGTTTTCTCATCCTATTTTTGAATGAATTAACGATAGGATGAAAGAAAATTACATATAATTCCTTTCTATTTACATTTTAGCATAGAAAAAAATATAAAAACTAAAAATAATTATGATATTCAATAGAGACACTAATTGATGTGCCATTGTCTTGTACTTTTTCAAAGTCATCTTACGTTCTAGAATGTATTCTTAAAAAGGAAACAAAGCTATTTCATTCAGAATTTATATTCCTTAAGCATTATTGTCTTTTACTGATTTCAACGTACACGTAGGACACAATACACATCATGTTCCAACAAATTGGTAACAGGTCACTTACAGTAATGGTCATTGAAAATAGATACACGATCATTCACTGGAGGGCTATGTAAAAAATTATTCTTTGTAGGAGCTAGATTGCCTTGTGCCTGCCTGTTGAAGTTTGATGGGAGCACTCAACCTGACAGGAAGGTGTCAGTGGAGTTCGCTCTTCTCTAATTGACTTCTGGTAGTATGTCGGATAGAGGCGTCATGTTACCCTATCATGTAGTTGATTATCGTGAAGAACAAGCGGAATGGGGGTGCCTCCCATGTTTTATTGGGAGAGCGAATTGCGGACGCAAATAGGCTAGGATATGGAAATCCATATGTCATGGAGGTTTTCCAATCCCTCTTAATGTGGGATTGGTTCCCTTTGCAATGTGGGATCACCATGAGGAACAACATGGCTCCCCGTCTTTTTTTTGGTGGGTAGGGCATGAGTCAGGGTCTTCTTCGCAATGGCTAGGGAGGCGGGACAAGAAAAATTGGTGTTTCTACATGAGTTTGGATCAAGGGGGGTGTAGATCCAATGATGGAAGAGGTGGAAGAGAATTTGTGCAAAAAGTTTTTTTTAGGATGAACTAGGAAATGACAACAGAATTAATTTACTTGTCATAGGCTTAAATGAATTCAGTGGAATAGTCTCAGCGTCACATCAACAACGTTAATGATGTAACCTAATAAAGGCTGAGAAAAGTGGGATCTAGGATAGAAAGGTGTATGTGTCACTACAATGGTATTTTGGTGGTACTTTTGAAGGATGGAATAGATGTGAGACTGAGCACATACATTGAGTGTTTTTATGTAGAAAACCCCAATATTTATAAAATCATTATTTACAAAGGTGGGGCTCGATAGGTCAATCAGTTTGACAATAAGTTGCATTCTTACGAATACTAGATAGGACATCCCCCCACATAAAAACTAGGGTTTATTTCTGAAAATTACCATATATTTTGTGATGATTCCATTAAACCCATCTCTTTTCACTAATTTCAAATGACCCCCCTTGTCATCACTCCTTCAACGATGTGAACCCGTAGTGATTGGCTTTCACATTTCTTAATAAAAAACCCCCAAATGTTGTAATATTAGATTCAATATATATTGTCTAATACAATATCGTACTATTGGATTCAACAATGCATCTTATGTATTTTATGTAGCTTTATATATTTAACACAAAATGTCTTACTATTTTTAATGCATGTATTATTAATTTTTTAAATATATATATAGTTAATTAAATCACTACGGATCTAGCACAATTTTTGAATTTATTATTATATTGCATCGGATTCCCATGCTACTGAACAATCATATAAATATCTTCTAAATATATTGAGATATCATACATTATATGACATATATCATAAACAATATAATTACTTTTATATACTTTTTATTTTAGTATTGTTTAGAATTATATTATCAGCCACTGTCCCTATCATCATTGAACCATCGTACTAGACATCTCTATTCAAATGCTATAATCTCATTTCAATCGGATTTTGATATCACACTATGTTCATCGAATATCAAAAACATAGAAAAATCAAAATTTTCTATTTTTATTTTTACAGTTTGAAATAAATTGCACTTAATATAAAAGCGATTTAATCAATTCAAGATACTTATTTAAAATTTAATAATGCGTGTATGTGATAGTAACTAATCGAGTCATTTCATTTGGTAACATTTTCGTAGAAAAATGAAAACCATCCACTTCACGCGGTTGAGAAGTGAGTGTTATTTGGAATTTGAGAAAAGAGGAGGTTATTTGGAACAGTCAGAAAACACATGGAGTTTTCTGAAAGAAATCCTAAAAACTATATGATAGCTTATTGAATATGTCGAAGATAAATCTTATTTAATTCAGATTGGATGGCAATATGCATATCCTCCATGCGTAACTAGAAACATAATGGATGGAGTCGAAGTTGAAACTCGTACTCAATTCTGTATCTGGTGACTGGTGAGCTGTCGATTTTGCCTCTTAATTATACATTGTCGTTTTCTGGTGAGCTGTCCATTTTGCCTCTTAAATATGTACCGTCTTCAAAAACCGAGTAATTAAATTTAACAACTAGAGGTACACATTGCCATTCACGTTTGAAACAGACAAACGCCTCGGGTTGTACAAAAGCTGCATTTAATAAAGATTTCGATTAACTTTATGGTACTAGATATTAGAAACTAATGGACATGTGGTATCAATTATAGAGTTACACTACACATACCACTCCTTACCCCCGGGCTCCTACCCGGTTTTGGGGAAAATATATCTGCATCATTTGCAGTTGTCTTTGTATTAATACTCATTGAAAAGTCATGCAAAGTCCATGCAAAGTGCAGAGAATGACAGAGTATGTCTCTCCACTCTTCTCTCCAGCTCTCATCTTTATTAATTTATTTTTTCTCTTGTAATTATTCTCTCTCGTTCTAATCCACCCACCAATATTTCCGTATTAGTACAATACCTACAGAATCCAATAGCAACATTGATCTGGAAGCATAAGCACAGTACTTACAGAATCTAATAGTAACATTTGTCAACTGGACATAATTTTATTACAAAATAGAGAGATAAGTTGAGTGTCCATTTATTGATGATCTCAAAAGTATAGTGCACATCAGATTAAAAATTAGTTATAAAATATATCCATAAGTATGATACCTACTTGTTAATTTCAATTCATTTGCTGAAGCATAAGTATAATAGCAAATTACAAAATCAAGCGTAATTGTATAACTAGTCTAGAAGTATAAGCAAAGTACAAAATACAAGCATAAATACAGTACCTAGAAAACTGCAAAATCAAAAAATAATTATATTATAGGTCTAGAAGCTTAAGCACAGTACCTACATAATCACATAGCAACATTGGCCATCTGGTCAAGAATCAACTATAAAAGTACATCTATAAGTATTGTACCCACTTGTTAATTCCAACCCAGATTTTTCAAACATAAGTACAATACCTACCAAATTATAATAAGTACAGTACCTAACAAATTATAAAATCAAGCATAATTGTATAACTGATCTGGAAGCATAAGCACAATACCTACAAAATCCAATAACAATATTTTTCGTCTGGACATAATTTTCTTACAAAAGTGTGGTACACATCTGGTCAATAATCAACTATAAAATGTATCTATATGTATTGTATCCAATTATTAATTTTCAACCCAGTTTGTCAAACATAAGTACAGTGCCTATCAAATTCACTTGTGAATGTATATTGTTTTATTGTAGGTACAATACTTACATAATCTGCAGTGGGGATAAATATGCAATAGAACTTTTGGTAAGCTATAGTGGATTGATATCTGCAATTTGCAAAAAGTCGCGTCACAAATTCGGTATTCGGGATACGTTCGATCGAGATGAAAATTCGGGATTCGGGAATTATGCGGGAAATTCGGGTAAAAAACGGTCAACGTACGGTAAAAATACGGTCAACGATTCGGGAAAAATTCGGCAAAAGATCGGAGGATTCATATATATATATATATATATATATATATATATATATATCTTTGTGTATGTTTGTGTGTGTATTGCACATATATATAACACAATACATATAGTGCATGATATATAAGTACATATCTATACATCTATTGCAACATATGTAACACATACATGATACATACATATATATATATATATATATGTGTATTTACATATACAAACACGCATATATATATATATATATATATATATATATATATATATATATATATATATATATATATATATATAGACACTCAAATCAAGTAAGTCTTAAATAGTAGAAAATGGGAAGAAAACGTCAAATTGGTGAATAATACGGAAATAAAACGTAATATATTGTAACTATGCTCAAATTGGGAATTATTCATTTGTTTGATACGTCTAGGGAAAAAATCGCGTTTTAAACGCGACTTTTTCAAAAAGTCGGAGTATATTGTGACTATGCTCTCAAGCAAATACGTAATCATACACATAGTCGACCTTTGTACATAATTTGTTAGGGGCGAGTATGATCTAATTTGGTTTATTTGGACCTGAATTCAGTTACTCACAAACTAAAGTGGCAAATTACATATTTTAATTTGATTTATGTCTTTTCTAAAATTGAATTAAGTTCAACATCTCAAAACACAACAAAAAGCCAACGAAATCTTTTTCTATGGAATTTGTTTTCTTTAATCGGACGGATAATGAAAAAAAATGTCAAGAGAGAGCCATTTGGGATAACCAAGACGCATCATATCAACAAATTGAAAAATGAATAAATCGTTAGCTTTTACAAAACATAAAATTGTTTGGAATAGAAATCACTTGAATTTTGCTAGTTTTTGTAAAACATAAAATTGGATGGCATAGAAATACACTTGATTCAATTAGATTTAGTGCTATACTTAGAGAATCTCACTATTTGTATCAATATGAACATTTCTTCACTATAGAATTCCACAATGCAATAATAGTTTAAGTAAAACATGACCATACATCGATATACTGCATAACAATTCAAGTTAAACACATTGAATATAATTTAAGTAGACCATGTATTCATATATTCAAAATGTATATGAAGCAGTGACTTCTCCTTTTCCAAACGATGGACTGTGCATTAAAATTCAGAATAGATATTTTATATGGCCTTATATAAAGAAGCATAAGAATTACTTGGTTCGTTGATAATTCATGGATACATTTATTTTCTCATTGATTACATACGACCAGTACCTAAAAGGTGGGGATTTTGTGTTATTGCACTTTTAAATTATAGTATCAAATTATATGTAGAAAATTTGCAAAATTGATAACCATGATAAGATACAACTTTGTTGATGAATAAAGAAGATTCTCAACAACAACACGTTTAAGAAAAAATAGTATTGAGAAAATTTCTATTTGGGGGGTATACTTTTTCAAAACAATTTAAGCTATCATTTGTTCTTCATTCAAGTGTATACAATTTTTTTTGTGATTCACCCACTAATTTATCTCAAAATGCAAGTGAATAAATTGTACTTATTTTTTGTCAATTTTATGTAGAACGAATGTCAATTCATGACATATGCCTATTTTTAATAAAATATGTGACACTTTAATAGATGAGTATTAGAGTCATGATATTATTCACTATTCTTGAAAATATTGTAAAGAACATTTTAAAGTGTTAGGGAAAGTCAAACCATTTTGTTCTAGAAATTAAAATAGGATTGGCACATGATTCATTCCCTTAAATTTCATCAATTAGAAACTCCAAAATTAAGTGCATATCTTCTTTAGGAGTTTCCTAACTGTGCTCATTCGTGCAACTTATTTTTATGACTAAACTAGCTTAAAGATTTTGTAAAGTTTGTAACTTAATATATCAAAAAATTTCCATTTTGGGACTTTTACTTTGACCTGGACATCAAAGATGTCCTTAATATTCACTATTAACAAAAAACTATCTAGCACAAACTTTGGACCTAAAAATGACCCACTGTTAACTTTCCGGTCAAAAAGAAGAAGAAACCCATAATTTTTTAAACCATTTTTTAAACCCAAGAGTGTGAAAGTATACATGTATCCTTGTCTTCTTCCCTCCTCCTTCCTTCAAACAAGATGTGGTGGTCGGGAGCTACCGTCACCATCGCTCCCTGCACCAACCAACACCTCCCTAGCCTCCCCTCAGGCCCTCGTTGTTGTTATCCCGTCACTACTTCTTTTTGTAGTGGAAATAGCACTACCATAGGTGACAAGTTGTTCGTCATTGATGATGATGCTATTGCCGATAGCGATAACGATAGGGTGACAAGGAGGCTTGAGGAGATGTGGGGGAGGGGCAGGGTTGTAGTTGCGGGAGAGGAGGGGGTGGCGACGACAAGGGAGCAACTTCTCTCATCCGTCGTGGACTTCCGGAAAGGAAGGAGTAAGGAATAAGATGGGGTAAATATGTAATTTCACACCCTTGAGGGGGGAGGGTTAAAGTGGTTTTATATAACAATTAATGCTTTTCTTCTTTTTTTGACTGGAAATTTAGCTGTGGCTCATCTTTGAGCTCTAAAGTTTTTGCAAAATACATTGTTTGTATTAGTGAAAGTTTGAGACATTTTTGATGTTCGGGTCAAAGTACAAACCCCAAAATGAAAATTTGGTAACTATATTCTTTTTAAATCGTGATATAATGCTTTGTGTTTGTCAAAATAATTCATGTTAACATTAAATTAATTTAATTTAAATGAAGCTTATAATTGGGAAAATATATTGAATGTGGGACAACTAGCATTATTGAAATATGATGTCCAAATACTCATCACAATTAGTGAATCTCATCTATATTTTTTGTAAAGACTAGTAATTATCAAGTTATTGTAATATTTAATTTAAATTGTGAATCAATAGATCTTTAGCCTTGGGTGTTGTACTACTTCTTTGAACTCTAATCATAATTCACTATTTCATTTTTCTATTAATAGTTATAAAACATTTCACATTTTTTGTATCATAATAAATCATATATAGGATTTTGTCAAATAGTTTTTAATGTTAAATTGTAGAGTTTATTACATAAATGTACCCAACATATACACCCTGACTCATCTATATTCCAACATTTCAAAAATTATAAATTAGTACCCATGGTACCGTTAGTGATAAAAGAATGTCCCACTGTCAAAATTTTCCATAAAAAGACTATCCCCCTTCCATCATCTTCAACCTTCTTCGGTGGCACTCTGCCTTCTCGACCACTGCCCTGCCCCCACGACCACTATCGTCGCCACGACGAACACCATCTCCTCCACGACCACCATTGTCATCGCCACAAATCCACCTTGACATCAACTCACTTCTATCCCCCTCCGGCTTCTCTCCCTCTCTGGCCATCATCCACCCCTCTAACCCCTCCTCTCCCACCCCATTCCCCCCTTCCCCCATCACCCCTACCCGTCGCTGCTGCTGACATTGCTGCCACCATAGTCACAAATTCGGTATTCGGGATACGTACGGCCAAGTTGAAAAATTCAGAAATCGAGAATTATGCGGAAGATTGGGATAAAAATCGGTCAATGTACTGTAAAAGTTTGACCAACTATTCGGAAAAAAGTCGGCTAAAAAGCGTAATATATATATATATATATATTAACATATATATATATATATATATATATTAATATATTTATATATATACATACAAAATATAGATAAACCCACACATAATGATTGAAAATGACTAAACATCGAACTGATTACTCTAATATTGGAAGAAGGGGAAGAAGTGGGAGCAACAGGCACAAATCAGGGAAGAAAGGGGGAGAATGGATGAGAAAGATGGAGCGTACATGTAAAATATTGAGGGTTACTCCTGGTGTGTTGAGGGATAGAGGAGGAAGGTTGGACAGTTTAGTGGAACCCTGCTACAAGTTAAAAAGGACGTGGAAAAAATAAATGTGAAGCAAAAGTATAGAACTATTTAAAACGACAAAAAAATGTATTAAACGCGTTTAAACGCAATACGCGAATAAAACACAAATTAAACACGTTTAAAACGTATTATTCGGTTTAAAGTTTAAAATGGCTGTCATATACGTCACGTGAATAATACACGTTTTAAACGCATTTTAAAAAAAACAGAGTATATTGTGACTATGGCTACCACCAATAGCAAATATCGAGGGTTACTCCTGGTGTGTTGAGGGATAGAGGAGGAAGGTTGGACAGTTTAGTGGAACCCTGCTACAAGTTAAAAAGGACGTGGAAAAAATAAATGTGAAGCAAAAGTATATAACTATTTAAAACGACAAAAAAATGTATTAAACACGTTTAAAACGCAATACGCGAATAAAACACGAATTAAACACGTTTAAAACGTATTATTCGGTTTAAAGTTTAAAATGGCTGTCATATACGTCACGTGAATAATACACGTTTTAAACGCATTTAAAAAAAACAGAGTATATTGTGACTATGGCTACCACCAATAGCAACAATGATCCAAGATCGCTACTGCTACAGCCGGTAGCAATGTAGTAGCTACGACGGGTAGGGGTGATGGGGGAAGGGGGAGATGGAGGGGTTAGAGGGATGGATGGTGGCCGGAGAGGGAGAGAAGGTGGATGGTTTTGGGGTGGATTCATGCCGATGATGGTGGTGTTTGTGTCAATGATGATGCTATTCGTGGCAGAGACAGAGGTAGTGACAGCGAAGCACCACCAGTTAGGAGGTTAAAGATGACAAAAGGGGGTAGTTTTTTTCTAAAAGAAAAAATTAATGGCGGGATATTTTTATCACTAATGGTACTATGGATACTGATTTCTAATTTTTGAAATGTTGGGACACAAATGAGTCTGTATACATTGGGTACATTATGTAACAAACTCTAAATTATATCGGATCTAAAAGGTTAAAAACAAATGCAATATAAAATTATTCTTCAGATTTTTCTTATAAGCATCCTTGCCGTAAACAATAAACCATAGAAGATAAAGAGTGTTGTTTCATTTTTTTCAAGTAGAGTTCACCACTAAAAAGGCTACTTTAAAAAAATCTATGTTTTAGCTAAGACAAAAGTGTCCTGACATTGAATTAGACTGGTGAATCACTGAAAAGATACAAAGATAATAAAGAGGCACATGGTATAACTTAAGTGTTATGAGTATGCAAGTGCGCTAACCAAGAATGGATGACTACAAAATGATTGAGGTGTAGAAAGAAACAAATAGTAAAAATGGTAGAAGAACAATGTGAGACTAACAACTATTTTCACACAATGCTTTCTTACTACATAGTATATAGTATGATTAGTGTAAAAAAAGGCAATAGATTGTGCCTTATTAATGAAGTATAAAGTCTTAGTATCTTCATTTAAGATTATAGTAAATATAAATCAAATCAATAATGAATCAAATATAACATGTCTTCATTGTTATATAATTATTCATATACAAAACTCTTATGTATGAATAAAAGTGTTTTATCTATTTGCTCATAATTCTGTTCCCATGATAATATTCAAATAAATATTTATTATTTTCAAAATATAATTTTAACACTTCTAAGATAAGTAAATTGATGAAAATCTAGTCATATATATGATGTAGTTTTATCATGCAAAAATTGCAATATTTTGGCTTTTTGTTGCAATGATTTTTCTTAAAAATAAAACCTAGTATTTATGTAACATTAGTGATCATGGTTAATACATTTATTGTAATTATAAATTATTGAACAAATGAAATAAATAAACCAAACTACTATAAATATATTTTTGTATTTGAAAATTTAGGTGTTATGCTATTTAAGTATCTCAATTAGGTTTTCTTGGAGTTGTATCAACTTAGCTAGTTTTAACTATTATCAAATAAAAAATGCATTGATTATGTGGATATTGACAACTAAGAGATAACATTATTAGAATGTAAAAATACTCACAACTAATAATACTTTTAGGAGGGTAACAAATTGTTCGATCATTTAGGGGTGTAGGGGAGATATGGAAGGAGGATTATTATCACTATTGTAGAGGAGACATGGAAGGAGGATTAGTATCACTACTTGATAACCACATGCATTGTTTCAAAAAATATCAATATATACCACCATACTTGTTAATTGAAAAGTTAGTCACAAAATTATAAGAAAGAAATATACAAATAGTTTGAATTATGAAATCACATAATTTTCTACACTATTATAATTTATTTTGATAGAGTGAACATGATACATTTTATATCTATTTACATAATGTAAAGCCCTTAGTTCCATGTCTCATTTTTTATCTTAAGTAAGAGACTTTGCCAATTGATGCACAAAACATAATAAGAAATGTTTTTTGTCATTAATTATTGCACAATCGAATAAAATACATACATTAAGATATTTTAGGAGAGAATACATCATAAAGACGCATATTATTACATATCCCATAATCTTGCTCTTCAACTATAAATTTCCTATCACATGTCATTCACATAATCAAAATATGATCTTCTATACACCAAATAATAGATATGTAGCTCCAAGAAACTTTTAAACTATCTCCTACCATTTTTTGTCCCCCAATGCATTCATAAAGATCAAAAAGTACTAGAGTTAGCATACAATACACCCTAGGTAATTGATGAGGAAATGTGTAACATGCACCCAATCATTAATTAGTTGAATAGTTATGATCATTAAAGCATATATTCATTAAATATCATAAATTCATAAGTAATCCTTATTTAGTTTCACATCTTCTAACATCTACAAATCTTATCTCAATTTTTCCACAAGATAATCACAATTAATTTCTACACACGGACGGTGCGCAATATGCATTTTATAAAAACATCAGCATAGTTCCTAGGTATTGTCTTGTACCACATCATAATTCATGTGAAATCCATTTTATTCAGATTTACTACTATATCAAACATATATCACAGCCCACACATCAATGATTTAGCACATGAAGTCTCTTATTAAATACACATATGCAATATTAGCTCAAATCATCAATTATATGCATATATTAGCTTCAACATTTGACACACAACACTATGGTTCTATATGACATGCATGTAGATATGCCACTAGATGTGAAAGGGTATTGGATACACTTTAGTGGTGCATGCTTTGTAATTTCACACATCAATTAGGTGGAGTTGAACCACCTAGTCAATCCTACCACGTACTTATGGTAGTGGACTTCTAGGATCCCCATCCAAAAGACTCATAGAGGAGTCAGATACTACAACCATAAAACATATCACCCGTAGGTGAGATACAATATATCAATCTAAGGTGAGCCACCCACAACTGATAGTGTTTGCAGCTTACATCACAACACATATATGAACTTTTGATGCCCTGGAATTTGGTCCTTATTATTTTTATTTGACCAACCACAAATCCTAGAACACTACTCACTAATATTCCAAATTTAATAAGAAAGAATAACAACATTTTATTCATCATGTAGCAGAAAGAAACACATGTACAACAAGATCTTTAAGGCGTTAAAATATCATATAAACATTTTACATTTATATTTGCTTCTTAGTATCCATGACGGATAACTAGACATAAGGAAAATGTATCTTAGAGCATGCCAACATTGGATAGAAGGATGAGACACAAGTCTCCCATCTCGATTATCAATTACAAGTAGTTGTAAAAATAGAACTAGATGAACACCAATCACTATTCTATCCAAAAGATTAATGAGAATTTTTAACATGTATATTCATATTTGAAATCATAATTAAAGGAATTCCGCATTTATCACATCTATCATCTATCCCTATATAGAAAGTTTGTTTATCCAATTATGATAACATTAATCATATATTCTTATTTATAAATTTATACATAAATTCAGATTCTCTCATTCATAAATCACCTTCCTCTTCAGTTGCATCATGTTTATCATTTATATCTCATTTATCACATTTATTCAACATCAATCTTCAATAAATCATACAACAAACTTGATTATGTTGTTCTGGATTAGATTACACTAATGATGCAATTAGACACTTTATGTGTAAGGTATTGGCCACCATATGGAGTACATTTATACATTTATCAATGGGGTCGAACCACCTGGCCAATCCTAACTCAACTCATGAGGGAAGAAATTCATGGGATCCCTCTCCTAGCCTCATGAAAGAGTAGAGTCTCCCCAGAGCTAGTAAAGAAATTGATGAATATACAAGCATGATTAACTACCATCCATTTATATTGTTATATGTTTATCAGGGACCACTTAATCACACCCCATCCCTCCAGTAGCCTCCACAACATTGGGTGCCTCCTATCAAATTCATCAATTTCCTATTCCACAAATGTGTCCTAAGACACATGTAGACATTTATAGCAATCACATCATCGTACAAGACCATCACATCATAGAGATCATATTAACTTCAGATGTGTCTTAGTTTCATCAACTAAAAGTATATTTTGCATATTTGCACATAGATTCATCACAAATATATAGATATCCATGTTTCTATCCTAGTCATTTGTCAAATTAAACAAAATAGATCACTATCATCATGAACATGTATAATGGCAAGATAATTTCAATTATAGAACAATAGGCATCATAGCTTACAATTATACTAGTTTCATGGGCAAATTGCATAACCAAGTAGTAGTTATCATTAATTCAGATACAATCTAGCAATGATTTTATATATAGGCCATTAATTAACCAAGTAGAAATTAATCCAAGTCCACTATTATATGTTCATCATCCTAAGTCTAGGATCATGGATTTGGTGGAAATATTACATTAGTACACAATCAGATGTACCATTTACAGTTACATCCTAATTGGTACTTCCAGGACCTACATAGGATCATGGTATCTCCTGATACCTTCATCCAATACAATATAAATCAACATACCTCTAGATATATTGTGAAATCTCCCAATATTAGGAACAAGCAAGCAAAGCTCCCCAAACCCTATTTTTAAAGCAAATATAATACAATACAATTCCTAATTAGAGTCTAATTATGTTCCTAGTTATAATAATACAACAAACCATCTCAAAATCATGATTTTGTAGTTCTATATTATAGAGGGATTCATAACTAATCCCTGGTATTTTCCCTACTAAAAAAGAGGCAACAAAAGTCCCAATTTAACCACATTAAGGTTCTAAGATTTTATACATTAGTTATCTAACTTATGAAAAATCCGAAAATCCAACATGCATAAAAGTCTAACTTTATTGCATAGGAAATTAGAGTTTATTTTTATGAGTCCAAAGAATTTTAGTTTGTATTTTTTGATGTTTCTTCTATTTTATCGAATTTCTACAAGTTAAATCCTTTTATTCTATTTACTACAAATTCGTCCAAAATAAAGATATAAAAAATGACAGAAAGAGCCAAAATCCATGCATGACAGAAGTTTGGGGCGGAGGGGCATTTACGACTGAGGGCATGGGTTCACTAAAGTCAAGGGGTAGTTTCATCCTTTCATTATATTGTGAAATAAACTAAGACCACGTGATGTCCTCACCTTGTTGATCAATTGTCCACATGGAAATCTAATGGTAGTGGGGTCATCGTCTTCCTCGCAGGTTGTTGATGGCTCATTTGGTAATGCTGGAAATACAATTTGAGGGGTAGTTTCATCTATTTCATTCAATCTCTGGTAGTCGTTCCATGCAAGGTCGAAATAATATCTCTTGGCGAAAACCTTCCCCGTTTGCCCATAGTCTCGGATGGCACCTAGAGGGGAAATAGAGGGGTCAGGTCCATCAGATCACTCCAGCTCCAGGAACAATGGTGAGGGATAGGTTAGGGTCATCAAAGTCATCTGCACACAGATGCCGCAAAGTCACTCCCCACTTCACACAATGATGAGGAGGACTTCATCTTCACTTCCATGACTCGACCACAACAAGGTCTAATCGGATCCACAAAAATGGGACACGGTGGTGCAAGGCTATGGGAAAAGATGTCATTCATGGTACCTGGACTCACATGAATCTTCTCGCATAAGTAGGAGTGGCAGAGGGGGTCAAACCAGAGAAATTGGTCTCTAATTACAAGTGCATCTATCGCGATGGTGTTGAGGGTGAGAGGTGATAGAAATGGGGCTTAGGATGGTCTTTTATAGGTTGGGGGGCTAGGTTTAGTTCTATTTGATGTGGGCAACTTATTAGGAAGGTTTTGTGGAGAAGATTCCTAATAGTTCTGGTATTAGGTTCTTGCCAGAACATTCAGGTGGCTAGGAGCTTCGCTGCTCCAATAAGGAAAGGGGGAGTGCGAGTCAATGGGATCAACAATCCTAGGCGGCACTGGCCTATTGGACTAGGCAGGCGCTTAGTCAGCCAGGGGGGGGCAGATTAAGTTAGAGGAGGGTTTGGGCACAAGCTCTAACCAGGCAAGGGGGAAGATCCATGGTCTACTGTGACTCGGATCCATGCCCACACATAAAGAGAGCCAGAAAAATAAACTAAAATAGAACTAAAACCTAGTGACCAATAAAAAATTAGAAAAAGTATTCTAAATGCAATAAATATTCAATAAAGCATAGTAAATCACTAGAGTATAAAAAAATAATCAAATTTGGATACGATGTCCATAAAACTATTAGCAATAATATAAAATTATAATTAACCATAAATCAACATATTAATCACTCAATTCATTCATTCATAAATTTATATAATAACTCATATATAGGTTATTCAATATTCAAATCAATATAATAAATTGCAATCTAATTATCCATTAATCACAACCAACATTATAATTTTTTTAAGATTATTAAAAATGATTGCAATAAAATAAAACTCTTTTATTTAACTAAATAAAATGAATTACAAAATCTATTCTATGACAGAAGGAATCTACATTAGGGGCCCAAAGACTTTCGATTCCTATGTTTAACACTCAATATCTTTTATAAGTTTCATTTAAAAGTAACAACCTATATATTAATAATTGTTTTTGTACAAAAGTATACTTTACGAAAAATTTACATATGAGTTATTATGTTTTCAGATACATCTAAAATATAACACTTAGGAAGCAATAATACATTTAAATGAGAAATTATTCATCATACTAAAATTCCTAAAGTAAGAACATTGTAATATTAAGAAATTATCACCATAATTTTGAACTTAGCAATTCTGTACAATCCAAACAATAATGGCAATCAAGTCAATGCCTTATCATATTATCCAATTTCAACATATTTAAAGTAATAACCACTTAATTAGGTCAATTATGTTCCAATGGAACAATTTATATGTCACATAAGAGTACTAACCAGTTAGAGTCTAGGATCATTATTACTCATTTCACATAATATTCCTAGAACTATGTGATACATGTACATGTAGTCATATTAATCCATCTAGGGTTCAACTTAGGGAAAATTCATCATGATACAATTATGAGGTACTATAAAGGATCCTGAGACCTAATGTTAATGTCAATCAAATATCAAGATTATCAAAAATGATTCTCCTCAAGCATTGAACACCTAATTATACATATGATCCTAAATCATTACAATTGCACATCCAAATTACATTTTTTCATCCCACAGTTTCAAAACCCTTATTTTAGATATCCAAAGTGTTAAGGAGGTTACTAGGAACCTGTTGATGTTTTCTTCATTAAGTTTAAGTATGAAAAACCCATAAACCCATTTTCAAACTAATCATTCAAAAATCAAAATAACTAAATACACGAAAATCCAAACCCATGAAACCATTAAATATAAACCATTAGTCTTGAAACATAATCCCATATTAATTAAGATATCATTCTAGTTATATGACTCTCAAAACCCCATATCTTAATTCACAAAAAAATGGTTTGTATAAATTATATACCATATTTCAAATCATATCACAATATTAGTGTTTATACTACAAACCACATCATGAACCCTTGATATTATGATCTAAGTAATTATAATATCTCATTAAAGGTTATAGACATTATAGTGACATTAAATAATCATTCAAAGTAATTATTACATTGAAATATTATTTTTTATCAAATTAAAAGAATATTAAACCAAATAATTATTTATATTTTCAAATTCTAATGTTATAATTATATAGATTAGTTTACCTCATTACGAGTTCAAACAAACTAGAATCATTCAAATCAGAGTTATAAGTAATTAGTTATGATTTGTACAAAGTAATACAATTAATTAACTCATTATAAATCTAGAAAATACTAATAAATATCCCTAATCTGCGTTACTGAGGATATAGAGGCATAGGGGCATATTTGTAAATTAATTCTAATTAAGACATTACAGATGCCCCGTTAAAACAAGATGAAAGGAGGAAAATACCCTCGTCTTAAAAATAGTCAATCAAAGTGTGGAAGGGTTGTAGGGACATTCTGTCCTAAACGATTTAACTTCTGCCTCAACTCATCCTTGATGGTAGGTGTCAATGATTTTCTTTCTGGTGATGGCTTCAAAAACCAACCAGATGGCCTATCTCATCCCTATCATCAACTGATGAGTGGAAAAGATCCCTCAAAGTCTCTCTTACCTAGTAGGTACTACAATGAAGAGAGGGAAAGGTTAGGGGCATGAAGTAGAGTCTAACTTGAATCATGGATGGTGAGAATATGAACAGTGGGTAGGGATATCAATTAAATCATGAAATATATTTCTTGCCTTTCAAGGATCAATGCAAAGTCACATGACATGAAAACTCCCAAGAGATGTGTCGGGGTTCTTCATCGTGATTTTCCTTCTTTGACCTTCTAGAAAAAGCTCAAAATGGAGTTCTAGTGACTCTTGCACCAAGGTGAAGAGGATAGCATGATCTAAATCCTTGGTGTAGCTAACACAAAGTCCAAAGGGCTCTCTCTCCCCTCTTATCTCTATAAAAAAAAGCATACTGAGATTTTTGTTCATGATGGCATTGGGGTTTCATAAGGGGTCAAGAGGTATTCAGGGTTTCTAAGTGGGGATTTATATAACTTATGGGTTACCAAGGTTCAAGAAAGGAAAGCTTCTGAAAATGGGGTATCTGGGGACCATTAAACTTTGGATTGCTTGATCCTCAATCTCACCAAAGTTTCCTACTAATGATAGGATTGCCGATACTGGAGGGTTAGAGGTGGTCAACTGGCTCCACGTGAGGACAATTGAGAAACATCACTTCTCCATGCTCTTATCATTGTGCCAACCTAACTAGATCACCATTACGATCAATGAGAAAAAAATGAGATCCATTAACTAATTAAAGAAATGTCTCATATGTTAAAAATCCTAGAAAATAATCAATCAACCAATCATGAATTAAATAAATAACCTTAAATAAAATTTATGATAGAAATTAATCCACACATCAAAAAATTACCCAACTTTTCCCGATGTTCTTACTAGTTTCAATCTATCATTGGAATATAAAACCATGCCATAATATGAACCCTTTAATCTAAGATACTTATAGGATATCAATTCTGTTGAAAATGATAGAATATATATAATCGATAAAGTTCACTAATAATTATTTAAAATAGAAAGTTAGCAATTATAGAAATGAAATATTAATTTCCAAGGTTCATTCTATGACGTAATGTATAAAAGTTCATTATTCTTAAAATATTTGCTTTTATGTATGGATATTTGGATAAATACAGACAAACATACATATGTGTATTCTAGAAAAACACACAAACATATATTGCACTCTCCCTAATTTAGGATTTGATTGGGTTGCGAGTGTTTAATTTTACCTTTAAGAGGCCAACATTTTCATTCATAATATACTACAAGATAATAAATTTGTTGGATTCAAAGAATGGGTTGTTTATCATCTCTGCATTGTGCCAATACCATTGTCTAATATTGGATTTGAGTGATTTCTTTTTTCATAAGTAGACAAGACTATACCTAATACACAGAAATGGTATATTTCAAAAGTATTATAAAGTAGGTTGGAGAAGTATGGGAAAGTGACTTAGAGAGATTGATGCATAATAAATCAAGTACTCTAGCAGTCCAATTCATGCTTCTATCACATGTGTTGATATTGTGGAATTCCTATATGGAGGGGTGCATATTTCTCCCACAGGAGGTATTTCTAAGAAGTCAGGAGGTTTTTTATTCATCCTTCCCTCCCCTTATAGGATAAGAAATCAAATTACATTCACTAATAAATGATGACTAGACTCTAGAAATATCATTTCTCATTACGCTAGGGACTTTATTACTATCAATAGGTAATTTCTCTACATGAAAAATATGGGATAAGGAGGGAGAGATGTTGTTTCTGTAGTAATGCTTGGTTCCATCACTGTAAGTGTGCTTGACTAAGGCATCACCGAGGAGACTTTTGGTTTTAGGAATGCGGAGGATATTCACTCTCCAATCATAACTAAGCATTGCTTTGATCCTTTTGATCCATTGTAGTATAGTGTTTGGGATGATTATATTATCATGGTTACGAATGGTAGTTAAGTTGTCTGTCTCCAAAATGTCTGCTATGTGCCCTGTGTCCCATGCAACATTGAGCTTTCTTTGAGGGATGTGTAGAATGGTAGAAGCTGACCCTTACCACTATCCCAATTCCTCTAGGAATCTCTTAGAATAATCACAACGGTCAGTTTTTTTTCTTGAGAGGTTACTAGTAGCATCGACGTTCGTGTTAACCCAGCAAAGAGGTGGGGCCATCTAGTTTTGTCCACCAATCAGATTCGTGGTGTATGAATGGGCCTATTGTTTGGCGTAAATATTGTAGATTTTAGAAGAATGTTTAGACATGAGGGTAATTTGGTGTGTATCAGACTTGTTTTCAACTTGGAACACCTCCACATTTCTACATTGCCAGATATACCAGTACCCTACTACAAATATCATGAACCAAGGGATATGTGTATTCCCTAACTATTTTTAAGCTTGATCTAGTCCTTTAGTGGTGCATCCATGAATGCATGTTCTCCTCAGGGGGAACCAATAAATCCCATATAGGTTTCACACTCTCATAATCCTTGAGGTCATGGCGAGTGGTGCCAACCTCATTCCCACAACTGCTACACATAGGGTCATCTTCTATATGCCGATGACATCTTTCACTATTTGTGAAAATCCCCTCATGATGTGTTATCTAGAGAAAGGTGCGGATTTTGGGAGTGACATTACTTTTCCATATCACTTTCTAGTTCCCTTAGAAATGAATTTTCTTATCTGCTCTGATGGGTCTATAAGAAGATCTCACCATGAAGTATCCTTTGGGTTCCAGTAACCACTTCCATCCATCTTGGTCAAGACCTCACCGAGAAGGTGAAATGGAAAAAATATTTTGAACAGTGTCTCCCAAGAGGTAATGAGGATGAACTTAATGTTTTAATTATCATCAAGGTCGAGCACACAAATTACTTTTATTTCTTGCATATCCACATGGATATCTCTACTGCTTGTATTAAGGAGTATGGATTCTTCAGGAGTCCACTTGTCGTGCCACAAATTCATGGTATCCCCACTAAGAATTGTTTTTTAGGAGGTTTTCATCACAATAATTCTCAAGTAATTGATTTCTTTCTAGTCAGCAAAAGTTTCTTGTCATTCCAGGTTCCTTCTGTGGTTGTATTTGTAGTGCATAGTCACTCTCCAATGAGTATCTTTTTCATTGAAAAAATCCCATGTGCTTTTAATTAGCAGGGCTTCTCTCTCATGCTTCTGATGCCAAGCCCTCTGATGCCTTTGTCAGATCTGACCTTATTCCAAGTGATGTGAATTAAGAATATGCCATCATTCCTCCCCCCAAATAAATATTCTAGTGATTTTTTCAACTTCACCGCAGATGGACAATGGTATAGATGTGGTTTGCATATGGTACATAGGGATTGTTGAGAGTGCTACTCTCATGAGGGTTACTCTCCTGACAAGTGAAAAATATCTGCTACTCTAATCTTGGAGTTTGTTCTTAATCATCATTATGATATCAATGTAAAGATTTTTCCCATTATTATGTGAACTCCAAGATATCATCTAAGCTCCTTGGTTTCTGAAATACCCACAATTCTACTAAGATGTCTCCTTTCTATATCATACATGTTTTTTGAAAAGTAGAGCCGTGATTTCTCATTCAAAATTTTCTTCCCCGAGGCCCTACCAAAATCTTTCAAACACCACATCATAATATTCATTTGATTGGTGGATGTTTCACCAAAAAGGATGAGATCATTTATGAAACAAACGTGGAAAATCTAGGGTGCATTTCTGGATATAGTGATCGATTTCCAAGATCCATCTTAAACTTTGCTTTCTATTAGTTGACTAAGTCTGTCCGTGCAGAGAATGAATATGTAGGGGCATAGGGGGCCTCCTTTCCAGACTCCCCTATTATGTTGAAATCTTTCTAATTGAGAGACATTCCATAGAGTGCGGATCTTCCATTTAGTAATGATATACATTGCTATGTTAGTTAAGGTCTGAGGGATGCCCCTCTTTGCAATGTATCAACAATGAAGGACCAACCCATGCTATCGTATGCTTTTGAGAGGTCCACCTTCAAGGCTAACAATTTCTTGCATCCTATTTCATGTAACATGGAATGTATGATTTTTTGGGTGAGAAGTATGTCATTGGTAATGTGCCTACCAGGGACATATGTTCTTTGCATAGGTGAGATAAGAGAAGGAAGCCTTGGCTTGAGCCTTTCAAAAATGATCTTTGATATCAATTTATTAATGACATCATTCATAGAGATAGGTCTTAGATGACTGCAATTAACATGTGATGAAACTTTGGGGATGAGGACCATGATTGCGTCATCTAGTCCAGGTTGTAAGGGCTCTCCCTTGAAAATTATTTGCATGGTATGATAGAATGACTCACTAGCAGTGCCCCAATTTATTTGGATAAAGTGGGCATCATATCCATCAAGTCCTGGAGCTTTGAAGGGGGACATGAGGAAAAGAGTTCTTTTAGTTTCTTCTATATCAAGAATTCTTGCCACCTATGTCGTCTTAAAAACACTTGGGAAGTGTCCTATAAAGCTTTCAGATATGCACTTACAATCTCCAAATTGATTTTTAGTGAATAGATGAAGGAAGTGATTTTAGCTCCTCCGTGTCTTTGATCTACTTATCATTATTGTCTTGCAGTCTGGTGATGGTGTTCCTCCTTTGTAGGTTTACCAGGGAGTGGAAATATTTTTTTCTTCCATTGCCCGGGTTTATCCAATTTTCTCTAGAGTTTTGTTTTGCATTCGTCTCCTCTTGTAGTAGTATTTTATTCAATTCTTGTTGTAGATGATAATGTGCTTATCAATTTCTTTGTTGCATTGTTCACACAAGGCCATTTGAGTGCTATTGATGAAAGCAATAAGGCCATCTTTGATTCCTTTTTTTGTGAGAATTTTCTCATGCCCCAATTGGTAGCTTTCCAATTGAAGTTAGCTGCCATGATTTTGAAGTTAATAGATTTTGTCCACTCTGTGTTGATGAAATTTTGAAATTATGATAGCTTCTAGGATGCCTTTTTTTGAATGATCTTGTGTATCTTATATTTGTTTCAACCCCTCTGGTTAAGATGGGATTATGGTCTGAGCTCATCCTAGGTAGATGCTCAACCACCCAGTTCTAAAAAGTGTTGCACCAATCACTTTTGGCTACAACAATGTCTAGTCTTTAAAGGATAGCTCCATGCTTGTAGGTAGATGGTTTCCCGTTGAATCCAACATCAACCAATCCCCCATCATCCAAAGCTTCCTGAAATTCAGAAGTTGATCTATAGTTGAACATGTAGCTGTCATTTTTCTTATGGGGGTGCAGTAGTGCATTGAAGTCACCAACTGCCATCCACGAACCAGTAATATGAGCAGAATTGGAGTGAAGGTTATTTCACAAAAGTGTCTTGAATGAGGGATGTGGGTTCCACAAATGAAGGTGGCATTTCAGCTCTCATTTATTTATAGTGAACATACTATTATTAGAATTAATCACCGTCAAAGTGCATCTATTTGGGTTCCAACAGACCCAAATTCCACCTATAAATCCATTTCCTCCACTCTATGAGATTGAATGAAGTCGAGTTTACAGATTACGTGAGCACCCTACTCCCCACTGCTATGTGGTTGTATAAAAACAAAGATATCAGAGTTTCTAGTGTTAAACACCTCTTTTATCTCAGCCTGGTTATCTGTCCCATATCCCTCTAACGTTCCACACAACAATATTCATGGAAATATTTTTATTAATAGGGTAACAATATCTACAAATTCTTCTTCTATGTCTGCTGCCATATCTCCACCAACATCTTCTATATTAATCCTATTTGAACATTTGAGAAACAGGTTTAGAAACTCAGAGTCTTCTGACTCTCCATTTCTTTTACCCTTTTTGGTAGTAGTCTTTCCTCCTCCTTGTTCAGGTAAAGAGATTACCTTTCTATTTCTAAGGTGAATCCCCACACTACCTCCTCTTCCATTTCTTTTGTGTATGTCTTCCTATAACCCATTTGAGAAGGGACTACTATTCTTGTTTCCCATGTCTCCAATGTAGAAGCCCTTGGTGTTAGCATTTTGGTTATGTGCCTGGCCTCTCCCTATCACCACCATGTACTCACTAGGGACAACTACTGTATGATTTTCCTTACCACTACTTTGCGAGTGGTTTATGTTGTTCTTGGCCCTTTGTTCGTTGTATGCATCCATTTTGTTCTTATTCTGGGAATTTGTTGAATCACGTAATGGAACTTTCTTGTGTGCACATGGACTCCCTTTCTTTTTCCTTTATGCCTATATATTCTTGTCTGGCTTTGTATTCCAACCCGATCTCCTCTTGTTGAATGTCTAACTACTCTTCCTCCTCTTAGCCTTGCTCTTCCTCCTCCTCACTATTAAGAACTTCATATCTATTCTCGTTCCTACTCGTTTAATTTTTTCTCATGGGATGTTTTATCTGTTTAAGGGGAAAGGGATCCGCATGCATGTCCGAGATAAAGCCGATTATGGTTTTTAGTTGGGGGATGTCAAACTGAGGGATAATATTAGATTTACTTAGTATTTCCTAGTGTGGTTCACCTAGCACAATTTTGAAGGGACATTTGTCTTCTTTATGAATTAATCTTCCACGATGGAGGCAGATGATAGGTACATTCTCATACTCTAGGATATAGAGTTCTCCATTCACCTTGTATTCGGGTATGAGCGGCTTACTATCATCCACTTCAACTACGAGACGAGCAAACTTGCCTCACATTTGCAGTTTGGTATGTAAGTCGATCTAAGTTATTCCAATGATGCTGCCGAGTTGTTCGAAGAAGGCTTGCTAATATAGAAAATTGGGAGGCATGGACATCGAACCCAGACTATCATTTTCTTTGGGATATCATCTATAGGATGGAAAAATGGATCACACTGAAAAATTAAATAACTGCTAAAGATGGACCAAGGGCCATCTGTCATTACTTTGATGTAGTCCTCCTCGCATCCTAGTTGGATGATAAAATGCCAATGTTCCAGATCAATGGTTTTGAATCTTGTTATCGGCCTCCACATTTGGCTTATGAAGTCAGAGAGGATGGTGTAGCTGATGTCCCTTATGATCAATTTGATGATGACAACATGCTTCCAGGGTTTAGATATCTTGTCTATAACCTTAGGGTTAACGGTGATGGCAAGTATGCCATCCAAAATTTCAACTCAGATATTGGTATCCTGGAGTGGTTCTGGCCTAAAGTCTAACATCTCAGAACTAATATTTTCACCCATGGCTTTTGTAAGGGATCTTGGTTTACTTCTTTCTCCTTGATCTTTTCCCATCGGACCACCTTCATCAATGTTGTCACATCATGTCAGTCCAGGGAAGTATGCATTGGTTGGTAATGCCTGTTCACAATCCATGTATGTATATTACGATTGACGAGGTCATGGTTCACCAATCTGTCTTTGAAGTTCTCCGGGGAACCTGACCTAGGGAAGTTTCTCTAGTTATAGATAAACACGAGGACAATGTTCTCCACGGTATAGCTTCTTTCGTGTCGTATGCTGTCGTTCACCTCTTCTATGCAGCCAAACCCTAGCCCTGCCATCACATGTATTCTCTTTTCTTCCACAAGAGGTTGAATACCTTATACACATTCATCAGGAGAGGTTTTTACTCTATTGGTTGTCGGGACCTAATATGGGACATGCGACAATTCCTTCATCAGTTAGAGGATCAATCCATATAAAAATTCTCATTATAATTCTTTAAGAAACTTAAAATATCAATATTTCTGATGTCTTTATGTAAATATTGATGAACTATATAAATAGACTTCAAGATCCAATTTTAAAACACTTTTTTAGCTCATCCATCCATGACTCAAGCACCATGGAAGTGGCAATGGAAGGAAACTAGCATCTTTTGATCACACTATTGATGACACACAATAGTTAATGGTTAGGATGTGATCTTCAAAATTATGTTGTAGTTGAAAGAATGTGGTCAAAACCAAAAATGAATGCTTCAAATAAGAATAAGGTTAAATGCAATTAAAACACAAAATGGAAGAATAACCAATGAAGATGAATCCAACATTGTCCAATCCAATGGTTATGACCTCAAGGCTTCTACATTGACAAAACCTAACAATTATTTGATATTTGATTATAGATGCATTCATAACATGCAAGAAGAATTTTTTCTACCCATGAGTCCAATCAAAATGGTAATTCCCCTAAAGTAGCAAACCCACACAATGTCATTTTCCAAAGGTCTCATCTGGTTTACATACACAAAGGTGTTATGTCTATAATAATCAATATTCATCATATTGTGGATTAATGAAGAACCTTATAACTCTCCGAGGACAATCGATGTGCTTACTAAGGTCAATATAGAATTATGATCATACACAAAGGTTCAAAAATTTCATGAGTAATCCAATGTCTTTACGTAATGCAACATTCAAATGTTAGAGATACCCTAATAAACCATAACAGATAGAACTCTTCCAATGTAGGTAGACCAATCTATATGTAACAATTTTGAATTAGTTAGTTCTCTAGAGGGTAGTAGACGACATGATTTGAATGACTTTCTACATGCCTCTAAATTAAACCCAAGGTTGAAATTTTTGGGGTTTGTGTCTCCAACTCTTTGATGCATCCCTAAATTAAGCTAAGACAAGACATCCTAGGACTTTGGGTTAGGTCAAAAAAAATTTGAACAATGAGACACCATATAATCAAGTGGAATCTTTATTTTTCATTATTGAAAAATTATCATGTTTTTTAACCAATACAAGAGCTTAGATTTTTTGACGAAGTAGAAATCTAAGTGTGGCATTAGTTGATTTTTGGCAAACCAAACTTTACAAAAATAATTCCATACTCCATAGAGACATAACCACAAAGTATGTCGATGACCTGAGACTAAGAATTAATTACATGTGATTGTGGGGTTCTTTTTTTCTATTATGAATGCATCAATTCTTGTTATCCAATTGCAAATGAGCATACTTCCTTCTGGTCATTTCTTTCCTTTTGATTTCATTTCACGTTTTTTTCCTTACTTCATTTTCTACGCTTTTTTTGTAGCATTTTATTTGATCATATTTGTTGTATATGTAGGTTTATGATTTTGAAAATTTTGTTTGAACCATCTTAAAAAATTGTCCAAGATTTTGTCTCTCTAACTTTTTTTTTTAATTTGGTATTTTGTTTTTGTTTCATTAAATGTTTTATCAATCAAAGCCAAGTTGTTAGGTATTTTTATCTTTTTTATTTCTTGTTACATTTTTTCCACACCATGAAAATAGGTTTACAACCCTCCTAACTCATTAATCCACACTCATTTAAGAATGAACATAATTAATCTATTACTACACATACCAATGATATGAGCCATTGCCTCCCATTGTATCCATTCACCATGCATGCACACCTTGATCGCAAGACAAAGGACAATTTTTAACCCCCATTGTTTCCATAGGACCAATATTCAAAATGACCTAATAGTTGAATGAAGCATAAAGTTGTTCCATGCAATAAATGTTTTGTCAATTTCTCTTTATATGTGGATTATGCATCCCCAAACTATAAATGGTGATGGTGTTGATGAAGATAAGATACATTGTTTTGGATAAAGCAATAAAAAATGGCCTTAAATATTTTGGAGTGATCATTTACAAATCCAACAATGGATTGATGGAACAATCATTTTCAATACCAAGTTAGTCCTTCCATGTCATAACACATGTCGTTATAGATGCTCTTAAAGTGCCTTGCAATGAATACAAGGATAAATTACCATTCTTTCTAATTCTTTAGATGTAATGGAAACAATTCATAACACTATGGAAGACTAATCTAAAAATAATGATATGATATAATAAAGCAAGATGCTTAATCAACTAGATGCCAAAGATTCATACCTCACAACTTATGGAATTTCTCTACCCAAAATTGCGATTACCTCCTTTTAAATGCCTAAGAACCACAAACATTATTTCTCTCCCATACACAAGTCTTCACCAAAGCCACACATTCCAGTATATAAACCATCATTAACTCTTTAACATGATTTCAATCAATTGAACAAGATGTCTCGTAGTAGATATGAAAGAACTTGATGGTATTAGCATGTTTGGGGGTTTTTCGTGGACCAAACATTGTGGTTTTAGGGTTCTAAGCAATAGATCCTCCACATAGGATTGCATAAAGTTGTTCTCCATCTACCTCCCAATATTGTAGCCTCATCCATGGCATCAAAATGGATCTCCTTTAATAAATAAGCACATAAGTGAGAGTGATACACATGAAATTATACTTCTCCAACAGATCTACATGACCCTTGATCAAAGAAAATCACATGTTCTTGCCCTTGCGACTATGAAGACAGATGATATACTTCAAGTTTGCATCTTAAATCCAATACAAGTTAAGGCAACAAGGTGAAAATATTTGATTTCTTTCCTATGTGGCTAGATTCTAAAGTTAAGTATCCACTCAAAAAATCTCAACTTCATCTTTGTGCATATTTTTAGCTTATTCAAAATCTTAGTAATCTACCATATAGTTTATTGGTAATCCACCATGTCTTTCATAATAAATTTACATAATCCTAAAATCCATTAATTTATGTTTTCCTAATTCATATATACAAAATATTATGTATTATAAGGCTTCTTATCAGTAGAGGCATCGACACACATCTCTGCGATGTCTGCATCTAAATTCAATTGTGTGAGAATTCTTCAGCATCTCAGGTCACTAAATATGTCCAGTGACAACTATTCTTCCTAGCATAATTCTTCATTATCATAAAAAATTAGTCTTTTCAAGCTAATGGGGGTGTTTGTAGTTGGAAGGAACATGTATCTTATCCATTGTTGGAGTGAGGGTGATAGTTACTTGTCAATGATAGAATTACTTATATAACCTTCATGTAGTTGATTATATGTGCTATTTTGTTAGATTCCTTACCTAGTATATTTTGTTCGTTGGTCACCACTATGGCACAAACATAATAGAAAGTTACTTTCAAAAGTAGTGTAGATCAGAATGATCATCTTCACCCTCTCGACTGATTTCCCTGGGAAGATATTGTTCCATCGTGTTTCTTGTGTACTACCACTCTTCCCTTGAATCATCCAGTCTGTTGGTGTGTTTCCTTTACGTATATATGGGTAGCTCTTCATTATTCTAGTTTATAAAGTTTGCTTCCCAATTCTCATAAGTTATTCATCAACTTTAAGGTGATTTTTCCTCCTCCACTATCCACCTGCTAAGACATTATGAACGGCCATCAACCTAGAGTTTATTAAATCCCAGTTCTATAGTGACCTCACTTACTTTTAGAGAAACAAATGCATGCATGAGTAGAATATCTTGACATTGTCCTTTACATGATCACCATAACCAATTATTGTAGTTCCATATTACATTTTAAATAGAGCCCCGTCAAAGTTTAATTTGACCCAGTTCCATTCCTACTCGAATAACAAAGTTAGAGATAATAATCCTGAAATCAAGATTCCATAGTTTGAAGAAAATCCCCTCACATTTTGTACACCTAATTTTCTTAACGGTCTCATAAAAAAATGAGCTTCCTCTTTTGACAATCTCGCATGCTCCAGGTTTTGTCTCTAGCATTAACCACTACCCAATTTACCACATTCCATATATGTGGTCACATCATAAAAAGAACACAGAGCCACCGTATTGGCACCCAGATAGTCTAAACATTCTATTTCTCATGGAGGAAATTTAGATTGTCAGGCAAGAGTGTCGCCACCTAAAAGCACTCAATTTGTATATGTCTGATTGATTTATTACTTTACAATTCCAATGCAATATATATTGGATTTTTCTCATTGAAATCCTTCTTCATGACAAAAAAACATTAGTTGGCAGGAAAATACATGGTCTCCAAGATTTTTCATCACTTGGCCATCTTTCTTTTCTTTGTCTAGCTCGTTGAATCTCTTGACCACCACCCATTTCATATTGCAATCCTATATTTTAACACCAAATGATGGGTTAAAACCCAAATCCCAATCCAAATGCTGATTTTAGGTAGATTGAACCCAATCAACTGAGGTTTTAATTTAATTAACTGTAGTAAATTTGAGGGTCGATTGAGCCCAAAACTACCCAAAATCACCTTGAACCAACCCGAACTCGAAATAAACTGAACCTGAACCAACTTGATCCAAGCCCATCAGGCCCTGGAATGGAAGGCTCCCAACTCCTGGCTTCCTACCAGGTAGGTTCCCAACCCTAGGCATCTAGCCTGCCAACATGGGTAATTTACAAACAGGTCCCCAAAAATGCTTCAATTTGATGCATTTCCCAAATTAACTCCCAAAACACCCAGGAATATGCTGAAAATAATTGAGACCAAATTACCCTGACACACTAGAACACCATCCCTTGGTTTCTTACCAAGCAGGCCCTCAATCATGGGTGCATTACCAGATTAGAGAACTTTTCTGGATAATTATAGCCATGCCACTGGGCGCCTAGCACACCAGACCACTCATGCCTGGGCACCTTCCAAACAGGTTCCCTAGATCTGGAAGCCTACCAAATCAGTCAAACTTGTCCCCCACCTATAAATAACCCCCTGCCCCATCTGTTTCAAAGGGCATCATCCCGAGACAGTCATACACCTGACACAAAGATTCCTGGAGTTTTAGAGATGACTGCTACAACCACCGAAGATTTGCGGCGATGTTTTGGAGTACCTGATGACTACCCAAGCCCGTAGAATCACCCTAGGAACCCAAGGAGTGGGTCGACCAGTCCTAGGAGCCTGAAGGATATGGACCACTGCTGGAGCTCTACCCCGACACTCTCTCTCCCCCTTTCTCTCTTCGCTTCCTGATAATCTAGAACACTCTTTGAGTTCTGAGAGGTAAGAAAGGAGGTTAGTTCTAATCAACACTCTACCTTGGATATCATCTTGTCTAGATTTATAGTTGTATCTACCATATCAAAATCACTTCATAAAAATAATAATGTAAGTATTAATTTTTTTTAATCATAATCATGATATAAATATATTTTATTAAAACCTATAAATCAACATGAACATAAATAACATAAGTTCTTCATTGAAAAGTAGAATAGTAAAAACAAAGAAGTGAAAGTGATCTTTATTTAGTTAAGGAGTAGAAAATAGATGAGTTGATGCATCGTCAAAAGAATACTATATTTCTTATTGACTAGAGTGAATATGTGATCAATCAATAAATTTAGACTCTTTATAATGGGTACTTTGGGGTACTTGGATAAATGCAACCCAAATATCAAAATATAACACCAATTATAAGGTGATCGTAATATTATTACATTTTAATAAAATATTATAAGTAATAAGTAGATCTGATAAAAAAAGATGGATAAATAATCATTTATAATATAATTAGTACATTTGATATATTAAAATACTTATTAATTGATTAGTATATATATTAATCTCAAAGTCTTTTTCATAGGTTATCATCTAATATTCAATTCATGCCAAAATGCACAATACAAATTAGTACTATGAAGAGCTCATTAAGAAAGGATGAGAAGGAAACAAGTAGAGATATCAAACTCCCCTGATATTTTGATTGCATTATGTCATGTATGGGGATGGCTCTTACTTGCAGCGTCTCTGTAATAATGTCAGCTTGCCTAAAAGACATTAAAATGTAAAGATCAATGTTAGGTTCGTTACGGAGGAGAAAGGGGAAATGAAAAGAGATGAAAAGAATGCAGGAGAGGATGGCCACTTACCTCTAATTGTTAAGCGAAATAAATGGACCAAGATGAATCTACATTGGATGATGTATTGGGATTCGTTTAGCACAATTCTAGCATGATATTTATTGAAAACGTGCAACGGTTCACATCTAAGTAGAATAAAAAACATACTCCAGTCAAATAACATATGTGACTTTCTTATATTATTAATTATATGGTTAGATATTGAGAGTGTTTGTTTCACTGGAAGGTTCCGATGCGGCACGACACACAAGTCGACGACAAAAAATCTATTGTTTGTTTCACCGGTAGACAAAACATATAACATGTCTCCGAGTTAATAAACAATGAAAACCTCCACGCAAATTCATTACGGCACACACACCAACGGTTTAAGTATCCCCGACATAGTACGTCTTCACACAAAATACTGCCATTATATTATATAAGTAAATATATTTAAAGTCCTATTGCAACAACTACATATATCTTATATTATATTTTATCAATAGATAGTATATTATATAGACTATATTGACATTCAATGACATTTATATGAAATAAAAAAGATTCCATTCTAAAGGTGTATGTGACTTTCTTATATAGTGTAGATCCTAGGTGGACTGTTTTTGCTAGTGGAAAACAAGAGGATGTCGAAATATTCCCTATGATATTATTAACTAAAGATAAGGATACTGAAACATTCCACGAATCATACAACCTTGGCAACATTATCTGCTGCGGAAATGAAATGACAAGGAACATATAAAAGAGCTACATTTGACGATGCTACACAACAACTGACGGCATCTCTTCATATCCTAAAGTGAACTGTTGACATCTTCTATTCTTCTTGGTGTGCAAGTGAAAACGATCTCTACGTCTTGAAACTGCTTATATATAAATAGTCTGGTAGACAAATTGTACAAAATCTAACACACCGCTAGATTCTAATAGAATGAACGACGCTTGTATTTTTCTTAGGTGTACAATAGAATCATCGAAGCGTCCGGGAGAGGAAACCTAAGAGTGAATTTACTGGTAAAGAGTCTTGGTATCGCAGGCATAGCCGTGCTCCTTTTCACCGCAGGCATGATGGTGTGGGACATATTCTCGTCCCAGCACGTCATTGAAACTGCAGTGCGCGATACCGTGATGGCCGCGGGGGTCGTAGCTACATTTGGCGGCGCCTTGCTCGGGGAGGTCATCGGGACTGCCCTTGCCTCCGGCGCCGGGTGTTCTACTCTGTCCGTAATGATGGCCGGTTTCGCTAGCGGGATTGCGGGTGCTTTCATTATAGGCGCTTTCATTGGTTGGATGGTCGACATGATATTTGGATCTGGAGGCCAGCTTCCAAGCAGTACCGAAGGACACCGCTGCTATGTGGCGGAGATGCCGGATGCAATGGTACTGGCTCGTCAGATTGCTCATGCATGATTGAGGCTGTATTGTGAGTATGCCACAATGGTCTGTGGTTTTTGTATGTATATGTTGTTTGTGTTCAAAAGAAGCTTGACGTAGTGTTGTATATAGTGTTGTATGTGAGAATGTTCTAGGGTGTCAACAAAGAGCTCTGAATGAATATAAGTTGTTTATGATGCTATTTGAAAAAAGTTTTTGGTGTCTTTTGTCAATGTACCTTTTTCTTGGACACACCTTATCATTCTAGTAAGTTGTGCTTCTATGGGTTCTCAATTTCTATTGGCATTGTAATCAATGCCATTCATAGCCAATTTTTTAGGGTTGTTTATCATCCGCCTTAGTTTTGGAGTCCAACGAGTAAACATGAGAATATCTTTTTGTTTGGCTTGTTACATGGAGTAAACCTGGTTTAAGCCCAACAGTTGTTGTTTAGATGTAAATTGGGAGTAAACCAGGAATTATCTTTGTTTTGTTGTTTGGATGCAGGAAGTAACCCCTAGTTTAGCCAAGGAACAAGTCCGGTCTTTTAACTGATTTATTTATTAACCCAAAAAAACAAACTCCAATGTACAGTAAGTGCCATCGATTAATACATACATACCATGTCAATTTTAAATGAGTTTGATTTTTGTTTTTCTCGTACTGGACTTATTTACAACCCCGAAACTATGGGTCCAATGGAAATATTAAAATGTAATAATTACAAACTTGTACCAAAAATACAACGTGATTAAAAAGATTACATTTCGACTTACTAAAAAAATCATACGATGATATCTTAGTTATATTATACTCTCTATTGTCTCACAAAGAGAACATACGTCACAGTGAACTTCCCCTACAATAATATAGTTAAATATTTCAAAGTTACATATTTCTTTTTTAGTCGTGCATATTATTTGCATTTTAAAGAGATGGATGTGAATGTAACACATTGTACAAATTTTCAACCTTGTCAATTGCTTCCTTAAGTTAATAGTAGTCATGCTTTACCAATTCAAAATGATCATGGACATGATAATAAGTCTCTTCCATATTTATGAATTGCATTCCCTACCACTGCAAACTGAGACATTTATCTTTGAGGCATTTTATCTCCATGTGAAAAGCTTCTTTTGTGTTAGGAGATCCATTGCCCAATTTAAGTAGTTACATCTAGATAAACCCTGAATAACACAATAAGGAATTCAAAATCAACTATCTTAAAATTGACAACTAATAGGTGCATTACTTTCACATAGTTATACTTGTCCACCTGTACATATGAAGTACAACTCTCCAACCCTCTCAAGAAACACTCCATCTATATTGATTGAGGATGATTGATCATATACGTTAATGCGTTTAGCAACATTACAATCACAATTGCATATTCTCTTATATAGTGATGTTATTACTTTAGCATAACATGAGAGATAAAACTTTAAAAATAGATGATTCAAGGAAACTCAACACATGCATTAAATGAGACGTACAAAATACAACACAATTAGTCAATTTTGTAAGTACAAATATCAAATAAGTTACAATTTGCATACTTCAACCGACAATCTCAAACAAAAAATATTAGACACAATAGGATGACACAATGCTATTTTAATACACATCATAGTAGTAGTACTCATATGATTCAGTTGCATTATCGGATGATTTCTAATCAACTTTTAAATTATCTTTCTACCATGTGTGTCTCTTCCTAAGGTGAGCAGTTTCTTGCTAAAGCCTTTCCATTTCATCATCCAACCATTAGATATGACCTTAGATACTTTGTATGAATGTTAGAATAATTCCTTACAAACACAAGGTGTTTCATCATTGTTTCTCTAATAGTAATTAGTGATTATGTTGAAAGTGAAACTGTTGACACAAGTTTATGATAATCACACTTTTCCTGCATATCTATCATAACACATATGCATAATATTTTAGTCAAATAGCCTAAATTTACTTAAACTGCATTTATGTAGTAATATATTGGTCAATGAATTACCACAACAATGTCCTTCTCACATGTGTATTAAAAAATGTGAAGCTTGTTGTCCTCGAATAGGTCACATTTCATGTTAGTGTCATCCAAGTAAATCCTAATGATGGCCATCGCACTATAGTGACATCTTAGAATGCCTCTATCTATACCTAAATTGTAATTAATTCATTAAATCAATACTATGGAAGTTCAATAGGAGTTTATACATTATCAAATTGGAAGTTTGAAAACCTATAACAACAGTAGTAGGTCAAATTGTAATGAGTTAATAATATATTAAAATACCAAATATAAACTACTCTTACTTTTATTCATACAACATCCATGTCAAAACACTACTAGGAAATGTTTCTGTAAATGGAAAATTGTCAACATACATGTCTTATGTTTCATCACAATAGGCTATTACTTCAACAGTTTGTTGTCCCAAATGAAACCACATCGTGTGATCTAGCATCTGTAAGACTATTTGGTAATACAAGCGGTAGTTATCCAAATAGAATTTAATTGATGCTTTTGATTTATTAGCCAATAGTTGTTCATCGAAAGGACACACTATGTAAAACAATGCACCAAATGTTAGTTGGCTCCCTGACACTTGACCTTGTAACAACTGCTCCTCTATCAAATGAATTAACAATTGATCCGTGTGGCCTTGAAAGTAATTCAATATATGGGGGTAAATTTTTTAGTCTAAAATCCCCTAAATAAAGAAAATAGAATAACAAGAATGAAATGATTCACTACATCTAAAGTTATTCGAAATGACATCATACATTATACATTCTCATTCCCTACTGTAATGAAATAAGTAATACACCTACGTATAACACCACCTTTGCTGGAGGTAGTGAAACAATAAAGCGTGTGAAATATTCTCAAATATCTAGATACCTTGGTTGATAACTGATGTTGACATTCCAGTATGCACCTCATTTTTTGATAGGCATGGTAGAGATGTCTCACAAGGCCCCAAAGAAACATCAGAACTTGTGGTGATATTTATTTCATCGACCCTCTATGATGTTTAATTATAAAATTATGAATCACATAACAAGCCATGATAATGACTCTCCTAAGATCTATGGAATCTCTAGGCTCTTTTTTTAGTGTTGAAAATTGACCCTTTAAAAGACCAAATGTTCTCCCAAAAAAATTCCTTAGTAGAGGATGTTTGTGATTGTACAACTCCTCTATGTCACGATAGACAGTTATATGAATCTGACTAAATTCAGGAAACTGGTACATCTTACCCTGAAATGGATCCAAAAATCAGGGTGTATTTGCATAACTATAATAGACTATGTATTGTTTCTCAAGAGTTACTCTGAGTGGCCCTTCACATACAAATCCCAATGAAGCATAGTCATGTCAGTTGTGGAACCCTCTGATCCATAAATGACATAGAAAAACTTCTATTTTAATTCCATTACTTCCATGACATTTAATGGTATCTCATTCTTATGATCACATAACTTACCTTGAAGCTCTACCGACATAGCGCAACAACATGTGTTCCATCTATTTTTCGAATAACATCCTAAAATTTTAGTGGATGGAAACTCGAGAACAAATTATAGAATAGTCTAATTGTACTTTATTATCTCATTTATTTCAAACTTTGATGAACATACTTCATGCATATATACAAATCCGATCTAGTATAGGAAGGTCATTTGAATGAGGCATTTTCATGTAATGCATACACATTTTGGAAACATAACATATGACATTGTTCAAATTCCTACTAATGGTCACTGGTGAGTGATTAAGATTGTCACATAGTGTTCGATAGGAGGAGCCCAGACCAACATCATTGAGGAAGATGCAAACTTGCTAGATTACATCAATCTCCTCAATGAGTCGAAGTATACCAAATTCTACCAATCTTATAGATAACAATTCTACAATGTTAGCATCTGTTCTAAACTACATAGATGACTTGCGCTCATGGTCTTCCATCATCTTGTTAATTTATATTCATCCTATGCATATGCTATCATGCATCAGTCATGGCAGTGCATCCACCTCTATAGTGGAAAGCATAACTAATGTCGTGACCACTGACATGGTTAGTTGAGTGCCTCTTAATGATATTTTTATGGAAATAATGATCCATGTCCACTAAATTAAACCAGGTTGATAACTATGACATCAATAATGGAAATGGTAGGACAATTGTGAAGCAAATAAATACATAGTCCAAAATAATAATAATTTCAATATAGAAATAAACCTCAAAGTACAAAAAATGGTAGGAAAATTATAAAAAAATGAAATATGTAGTCCAAGTAAAACATTTAAACTTCATAAAGACAACAACTACATAGCTCAAATGCAACAAACATAAGGATATAATAGTAAAGATAATCCAACTATCATGCATTTAATCAAGCTTGGAAGATAATGACACAACTCATAAGAGGTTCTATGTCTTAAAATATTCATGGAGGTTGACTAATCACCGTAAACCAATCCATCAAAGAATTGTTTCAGTGTCAAATATAGTAAAATGGACAGAAGTCCAAGTATCGATCCATAAGGACTGGCCCAATGAGGGCTTGGCATATTTATACTACTTAACTAGGTCTATTGAAAATGATTGAGTTGGTTTGTTGTCATGAAAGGAAACAATTACAAAAGCACAAAAACAAGTATGAGATCTATCAACGGTTAGAAGTACTAGAAATCCAGGTTAACCATGAATACACTTCCACATGCAATTAGTAGCATTGCCCTATGTGCATTTTCTCTACAGTTGTAGGAACCTATCCTAAAGTGTATGTTGGCCTCTCTCGAGCATGAAACATGGTTCCTAGATTCATCCAACTTTTTTTTTTGGATTTGCATGGGCCGAAGCCCACCCCCTCACCAAATAGGTGCCAGAGCCCGGATGACCCAAGAGGTTGGTAAATACAGCTGACCCGAGTGGAATCGAACCAGTGACCCATCATGAGGGGCACACTGGCTTGACCGCTCGGGCTACGCTGGTCGGGTGATTCATTCAACTTCTACTCTCATGGTAGTTGGTATGAATCTAGACCCATTAGGCTTCATGATATGCTATGGTACCCTCAAAATCCCTAACACTACTCTCGTGAGTTAAGTGATTAGGTTGGTTGGTTGAGTTATACTATCTAATCTTCTATCTTAGATAGTCTTAGTTAACCTAAGTTGTTAATCTAGGTGATCAGGTTAGAGAAACTAATTATGGCAATCAATCAACCAAAAAACTATGATGAACAATGTAATATAGGGAAATAATGTCAATATAGTATGTAGAGAGCATATCAGGGGTACATTCGGGTTCTAGTAATGGAATTAGTTCATGGCCATGTAGAAAAATGAGATGAATGCATTGGAGTACATCATCATCATGAAAAAAAGGAAAAGAAACAAATATAAGAAATGAGAAAAAGGTTCTCATCACGGATCCACTCTCACTTTTCCATTCTAAGGTCCACAACATTCTATATCTCCAAGGGTCATCCTCTCCTTCCTTTGTGCTCTGAGGTGTATTCAGAGGCCTCTATTGTGTCTCGTATGACATGGTATGTTGAAATAAATGCCTCTGGGGTTGACTTATGTGTGTAAGTCACACACGATATGGGTTGTCAATCTGTGGAATTCCACATAAGAATTCTGCACGTTCAGAAATATCATCGATGCACCGACTAGGGTGATCGGTGTATCAATGAGGCTTTAAGAAGTGGGCCTGCATCAATAGTCAATGTATCGATGCTATTTGATCAGTGCACTGACCCATGCCTTGTCTATCTAGATAAGTGGCATCTTGCGCGTGCGTCGGTACACATGTGCATGTTGGTGTGGACCTTCCGGTGCAGTGTCGGTACACTGACAAGAAATGTCAGTGCATCGATGTCTAATGTCATGTGCTACGAAAGAGGTGTCAATGTGGAGTTTTGGTTCACACCATCACATCGATGCCTTATGTCATGTGCTACTAAAGAGGTGTCGATGTGGAGTTTCGGTTCACACCATCGCATCATTGAAATGCTCCTTCTTGTCACAGGTCAGTGCACTAACAAGAGTCATCAGTGTACCGACTGCTGTATTCTTGATGTTGTGGATGCAGATGTCATGAGTGTACCGATAAGGGGTGTCAGTGCACCGATAGATGGTTTGAATGATGTCTAGGCTCTCATAAGAATTTCTCCTCCCTCTCTAGAAGGGGTGAGGTGAAAGACCTTCTACCTGCACACGGAGAACATACCATCATAGCACAACAATGCAAGATAAACTAATAATAGCAATTTACAATAATTTATCCATAATTATTCAATAAAACTATTTCTATATGAATTGGTTCAAACCATGAATATATCAATCTAAATCATAGTGAAAATCACGGATATTGTGTGGAAAATTCACTAGAAAACATGTCAAACTCCATTGTCATCAACAACCCCAAGCTTGAATCTTTTCTTGAGAAAATCCAACCTCTAGGATCCTCAAACTTGATTTGTTTATAATTCCAACCTAGAGACATCAACATAACAAATCCAATTTCATGAAATTGACTCCCCACTAATATTTTCATAGGTATCCACCTCTACCAATACAAAGAATCCCACTGAGCAATCAGTCATTCAAAACAAATTCCCTGTTCCAATTCAAAAATTACGATATCTATTCGATGAAAGATGTTGGAGTAGCAATTTGGAATACACAAAGTGAAGAAGAACTTGGTGCACCGATGATACCCTCCTAGTTACATTTCATGTAGAGCATCAAATCTGTAATAGAAATATCACACAAAATCATGAAGTGGGGAATATGTGGGTGGCCTACCAAACAGGCAATGGGTGGATGGAATGGGTGGCTCATATTGTCATATAGGCGAGAAGCCCAAATCAAATTTGGTGAAATATGCAACTCGACCCTAAATGATGGAAATGAACATGTCCTAATGCCTAATACATCAGTTTATGTAGCAATGCTATGTTTCGAATGAAATGCAAAAATGCAAGTTCAAGTTCAAATTTTTGACAAACACCTTGTTTTTGAGGTTTTAGCCTTCACTAAGGTGTGAGGATAAGGGGGATATATGCTATGAGTCATCCTTGTTGATTAGAATTTTTGGATTTTCGAAATTTTGATTTTTTATTTATTCACAACCATTACTTACATGAATTTGCAATGAATATTAGCTGTAATTTTGAAAATTCAAATCTAGGCATGTTTCATGCATCTAAATATGGTTGTCTTGAAATATACAAGAGGATTTTGTAATAATTGCACATGAATATACTAAAATGAGAGGGAATGCAATTCTAAATGAATTTCCCTATCTACATGTTGTTCTATGCATGATTTCCTTTTTCTTTTTACTTTTCTTATGCAAAAATGAAAATGCATTTCTATTCTACATAATGGACTCAATTATGGTCAAAGTTTGGTAATCTCGCCTCATGTTGATGGTGTATTGAATGATAGATGGAGGGGGAAAGAGTATACGTCTAGGACATAAAACTTAGCTAAGAATTATGTTGCATTCCACTGTGCAATCAAACATTGAAATCAACATATAGAAACCCACAAATCTGTGACTGGTGTTTGGAATTCTTCGTACTCAAACCACAAATCCACAAACCTGGTGGATTTGAAAACCAAAATCAAAATTTGAAACATTGATGTCCTTCTGTAGAAACTATAACACAATCCAATCCGTCAAATACTAAATATCAAAATCAAGCTTAGAAATCAAAACTTAGGGTCATCAATAAAAATTTATCAGAATCCAAGGCCATGACTAATTATCCATGAAGTTACAGAAAAATTGTAAAAATTATGAGAATAGCCTGATCATGCAGAAACAAACCTAATAAATATGCCTAAAAGAGAAAACTTGTAGAAATAAATAACTTAAATGAAATATATACTAGATAAATGGACATTCTCCCCCAATATTGAATTCGAAGTTGTCCTCAAAGTTGAATCAATCTTGGGTGAAAATTGCCCTGCTCACTGTGTTGTTGGGGGGAAATCAACGCCAGGGTCCTCAGCCAAATGGGTCCTCATCCTAGTCGTACTGCTGCTACAATTGAATGTTCACTAGGTAGGATGAGGAGCTCTCACCCCAGGCAGACTGGCTTTGTGTATGTTGCGATGACTACTGGTACCCAGTCCCAGTGTGAGGTGGCGTAGGCATACATCAGTCTTCAGGGTTGTGGGATGGGTGGTAGCTGTAAGGAGACTGGTATATACACTGTGGCTTGTATGATGAATGTGTCTGTTCGTAGCCACTCTCATAGTTACCATATTGTGGGTACTCATGAAAGTATCCTGGTGACCAATAGAGGTCGAAGAAGGGTTGTATCATCTGCTCCTAATTGTGGAGCCATTTATTAATCTCATAGAGATGGTGCTGGATATCATAGTTATCCTAGTGCAAATTCTTCTACTCATCAATGATCATGTGCAGTAGGCCAGTCAATGCACCCACTCCATTTGAGATCCCTTGGATCTCTCCCTGCATGTCCATCATGGACTAGATGGCATTTCTACCCTGCTATCTAGCACACCCAGCTGCGTGCTACTGTGCATGTTGTGGTGGTGGTGCCTACTGCATATGCTACTATGGGGGCTGCTCCTCATCCCCAACCTCTACCTCAGCCCCCTCTACTCCTTTAGGAGGAATGTGGTGCATGATGGCACACCTCTACTCCTGTAGGAGGAATGTGGTGCATGATGGCACGTGTAATGTGCCATCTGAGATGGTCTAGATGACCAAGGTGAAAGGCCTTGTTGGGTAGTCTAGCGTCTTGGACATCTATGCCTCTGGTATATAGGTCACCAACAACCCTTAGTAGGCTAATGACCATCGTGAAAAACATGGATTGAGAGAAAAAAGTGATGTTGATCTTATGAGATCCATCTCCTTGTCCTAGTGCTCCAGGTTCAAGCCCAGATGCCTGGAAATGCAAGTGATCATGGCCCTAGAGTTAATTTTTGCCTACTTCTTATTGTGACAAACGGAGGTGAGGTTCCTGAGCATAATGGCACCCCAGTTGATGAACACTAACCCCTTTTGGAGAAAATTACAGAAGACACATGCATCCATTAGTTGCAGCTTGCCTGCTGCCTGTGTGCCTTGCCCCATCACCGTGTTGATAATGACGTTGTGCATATATCAAACAAACAAGTGTTCAGTCTTGGTGAAGAGGGAGGTCTTCAGGTTGAGGTATTTCTCCTTGACCTACAACTGTGTCCAGAAAACATTGATGTCATAGTTGACATCGTATAGAATTCAGATGCCATTGTTGGTAAAGCTAAAGATGTTGTAGAATAATTGGATGTTGAGCTTGTAACCATGGTTGTAGAGGTGGAAAGAGACTTATCCTATTTCCCAAAGATTGTCAGAATGTTTTTGAAGAAACAAAGTGGAGAAGGTGGCTAAGAACTCTAGCACGAGTTTGGGGTAGGTGTTCCATTAACCCAGGAACACCTCCAAATTATGCATCTGTTGTGCGGTGCAGAGATCTAGGAAATCTCTCAAAAACTTTCTTCATTAAGTAGGCCACAGCTGCCAAACCACTTATTGTAGATGCTCCTGTGCTTGAGCTTATCAAGCTGAGCCTTTGCTTCATCCAGAACCACTTTCTTATTGGGCTTCAGAATGAGCTCGTTGGCATGTGGGGCCGAGGGTCCACCCTTGATGGATACGGGTTGACTCGAGGAAGAGGCTTGATCGACCTGATGTTGGCATTTGTTCTTGCCACCCACCATGTTGCAATCTTGTCTGTGCTTATAGACTACCTGTCAGTATACTGAACGGGTGCATCAGTGTATTGACGACCTTCTTCTTTGTCAGTTCTGTAATGGGCATCAGTGTACCGATGGTTTAGAAATTGATGGTGAGGGTTTTGTTGCTACTGTGATTATCCCCTAATCAGAGGACAGGGATGAAGAAGGGGGAGTTGAATAATGTGTGTCAACCCCAAGTGGCCTGAATCCGCCAATGGTGGTGGCGATGGAGCTCCACTATGCCTCTCATACAATGGATGAGGATGATGAGTAGTCTTCTAGGTCATTTGCTTATTGGAGCGAGGTGACGATGATGCGGAGCATGGAAACAATGATGACAATGGTGAGTGCAGTGGCAATGGCTTGAAAATTGCTCAAGAGAAGGGGCGGTGCTCGGCTCTTTCTTAGGGCTAATGACGCTTAACCCCCCTTCTATCACGGTGTAGCCCTCTGGACCCACATGCATCTGTACACCAATTATATGCATTATTGCACCAACCATTGTGCCATGTGTTTAAGTGGTAGGCTATATCGATGCTTTTCGGTACTGACACTCTTTAGTATGAGCACCGATGGGGGTCATTGGTGAACTAACAGAGGGTGTCGGTACACTGACAAGCTCCCTATAAATTTTATGCATTTTTGCTCCGGAGTCCTTCAGTGTGTAGATGTAAGTCTTCAGTGTTGTGACACAACATAGGTCGGTATGCTGACACTGATAGTCAGTGCATTGATCATGTTGGTAGAGGCTCACTGTAGATTTTGTCTTGACGCTCTTGGATGTGTACAGAAGGGTGTCATCTATGCACCGAAAAGGGGGTCTATGTAGCAACAAGATGTCTGTTAATTTTTCTTGATGACCTACGGATCTTGGCGGTATATCGATGATTAGTGTCAGTGTGTTGATAGAGCAAAAATCAGTGTAATTTGATTGCTTTCATGAGGAGTAAGGTAATTTCAAATTCTAACAACATCACCTGTCACTTAGTGCAAGACCCGATAAGAGTTGGGTGATCACACATATAACAATGTAGATTATGCTCAGCAGTTAGCTGTAGAGGATATGTCATCAGATAGTACATACCTTCCTCATTACATGGATTAGAGCCATACAATATTTTCTTATTTTAATGTAGTGATCCTATGTGTCGTTGAACTTTGTACAAGTAGTAGATAGAATTCTCGCCTTCAGTGGTTTCTTAACTCAAGACCCCCCCATTGATGTTTCACAGGCAGACATGAACAACATGAGAGGAAACCCTGTCACAGACAACCTTCACACTGTAGGATTTATGAGGTAATATTTGAGCTTTTGGAGCACGTCCTCGCATTCTTCATTCCATCTAGAGTTGGAATTATTATTTAGCAGCTTGAACATTGGCTCACATACAAGTTTGAGCTGGTCAATGAAGCAGTTGATGTATTGGAGATGTCTAAGAAGGCCTCATATATCCTTCTCAATATTGGGGAATGACATTTCTCAGATGGCCCATGCTTTTTTAGGATCTACTTTAATCCCTCTCTCACTGTCTTTGCCTTACGATGTATCCCAGTAGATTACCAGATGCTACCCTAAAGGTGCATTTGGCTGAATTTAGGCACATGGAGAACCGTCGTAGTCATTGAAATAGTTTATCAAGGTTAGTGAGGTGGCCTTTAAGATTCTTAGATTTAGCGATCATATCATTCGCGTACACCTCCACCTATTTGAGCATCATGTTGTCAAAGAGGGAAACCATTTCCCTTTGATATGTAGCTCCAACATTTTTAAACCAAAAGGCATGACTCAATTGTAGAACACTCCCCATTATGTGATGAATGTACTCTTTTCTTTGTCTTCCTTTTCCATCTTGATCTGATTATAACTGACAACTCCCTCCATTAAATCGAGAAGTGCATGCCCAACTGTGTTTTCAATGAGTACACCAATGTGAGGAAGTAGAAATTCATCTTTTCCAGATACCTTATTGAGGTCACGATATTCCACATACATATGTGATTTGTCATATTTCTTTAGATCGAGAACAATGTTGGAGAGTCATGTGGGATAGTTTACCATCTCTAGGAAACCAACACTATGTTGCATTTAAGATTCTTCCATAATCTCAAGGCTCCACCCCCCCCCCCCCCGCAACCGTCTAGCCTTGTGTTTGATGGGGGTAAATGCTAGGGATAATGGGTAGTCAATGGATAGTGATTTCTTTGTACAACGTAGGCATGCCACTATAGCTCCAGTTTATGTAGTAGAAAAGAAGATCTATTAATTTTTCTTTAATGTTTTGAGGGAGACATGCCCCAATTGTAACTTTCCACAACTTGGGGCTTGAAGTGATATTGAGCGTATCTATTTCATCTTCTATATGAAAGGGTTGACGCTCCTTGGTCATACATTCTGGGATAGTTACGTCTTCAAACTTAGCATCTTTTTCATTGTAGACCCACGCCACCTTTTTGCAGTTGCTGGAAAACTCTCAAAGAGCCTTTTCATATTCATATGCTTATGAGTTTTTAGAATTAATTTTTTGTTTTTTTGTTTATTTTACATTTTTTGGATTTTGTGATGGGAATTGGGATGTAAAAGATCATGATGAAACATCCACTCTGGTAACTCTACTACATCGGGGTGCCTCTTTTCTAATGAGTTTTCTTTGGGTGCAGAGGAAGACCTAGACCTCAGGATGTTGTGGTCATCCATGCACCAAATCTAAACTTGTTTTCCTTTTTGGAGAGGACTAATGAGCATTTGTGGTTCTTCCATGACCCTTGAACCAAAGATGGCATTGTCACGCCATCTTTCAATCATATCATAGACATCATTGTAGTCATCCCACATGACATTGCAATCTTCTTCTGTGACCTTGACATTTGCAATGTAGATGTCATCTTGGTTAGGCTAACTGGAGCAAACACTAGGAAAAGTGTAGCCCTCTGGATGGCATCTCCACCTCTTCTGGTGTTGGTTCAAAGATTTTTGCCTGGACAACATGGTAATCTTGATGATATGTGATGCTTGTACCAGTGTTTGAGTGCTTAGGGCACACCTTATTGACAACTGGAACATGCATTCTGTTGATTATGTCCTTGTTTGGAGGAATGACTTTGGTCTCAAACTGTTGATTGTTTTGCGAGATTCAGACACCCATCTCTTCATCGGCGATGAGGTAGATCTCCTTAATGTTGGCTGCAATCTCGAGATAGTCCTCTTGGTCATAGTTGTCGACCACCTATACGAATTAAGGCAATGCCACCAGAACAATTGACTTAGTCATATCTAAAGGTCTCCAGTGATGGACACAGTTCAAGGAAGTATGGACATGGGCATTTGTTCTTAGGGACCAAGTACCATAGATACAACGACCTAAGTCATCACTCTTCTTCTAGTTAGAGGTGTCAGGCTTTGGAACTTAGATTTTAGTTCATCGGTAGGTTGTTGAGGTAACCTCTTTGGTTTAAATCCCTCATCGTGGGCCACAATGTTGCAGGCTTCCAATACAAAGTCCACCTGGTGAGTTGAGGTTGTGTGTAGGATGGGATGTAGAACTTGAGACCCACCCCTTTATGTCTAGGAGTGACTTGAATGCTTTGGGTGTGCCCTGTCATTGGGCTCCCAGTCCTCTGTCTAGATTGATATCCATGTCATGTGGTTGTTGTCCAAACTGTATGGGATTGTAGGGCAGATGAAGTCTCTTCTAACTGGAGGTACCTAGATGATGTTGGCAGTGTGCAAAATCTCAAGGGAAAGTAGGAGATCATCTTCTATGATACATGAGATAACATTGTGATTGTCAACTTGAATCATGATGATGGCATGGCCCAATTGGTACTTTAGCTTTTGGTGTAGTGCTGAGGGAACTACCTAATTTTAATGAAATCCATGGCCTCCCCAGAAGGAAGTTGAATGAAGGACTTAGCTCCATGAAAATGAATGGGATGGTAAATTCTCATGGTCTGATCTATAGCTCCAAGGTGATCTCACCCAGAGTGTCCTAGATTACTCTGTTAAAGGAGGTAGCTTTCTTTGTTTTGGACTAGAGGTCAGAAGGATCCTTCCTGAGGTGATTAGCATCTTTGAGAGACACACATTGAGGCATGAACCATCATCAATAAAGAAGGAGGGTATCTTGATACTATTGTATATTACAATATTCAATAGGGGCCTGTTGTGATTCCCACCTCTCGGGATCTCATCCTCATAGAACGAGATCAAGTATGGGGTCGTAATTAACCAGATGGTGGTCGCAAGAGTTTTTGGCTGTGTGTCTTTTGAATTGAAGGCCCCTTCTAGAGTCTTCATGACATCATCAATATGTGCTGGAGAATTTTGTAATATTTCTTCCACTCATACTCCTCCTTCTGGTTTGATAAGCTAAATTGTTGGTGGTACCTTTCTGGTATCCATGGTTGGGATGGGGATCTTGCTGGCCCCCTCTTCTGGAATATTGGATTGGACTCCTATGTAAGTCCTCACCTTTATTTGCCCTTGTCAAGGGGCTGTGATACCTCCTATGAGATATAATATTGATCTCCTTTTGTTGTGACATGTGAGGCTTTCATGGATGATATCACAACATAGGGTAAGAGTTCATAAGGACTACTTTCTTTGTTACCTTTCACCTTAGACTTGCCCTTGATGAGTTGGTTGTCTATGCCTTCTGCTCCTAGTGTTCCTATAGTGTGCTAATCGATTGCATTTTCCACTGTTGGCGGGTACTTACCATGCTAGACAATTTTTATTTTTATTTTTACGGGCATTACCAATTTCTATTCCTAGACCGAGGAAACAACTTGGGTACTTTGAGCCCATTTTTTGATTACTTGCTGTAATGAAATAATGAGTTCATAGGTGAGATCCTTTGGTGATGAGATCATGACCACAATGTTAGAGGATGAGGGTACCTCTTCTGTAATGATTGTATGAACTTGCCCAGTGTCTATGAGGTTTTGCAAGGCGTATTTAAGTGTAATGCAAGAATCATTTTGTGGCCCTTTACTTGATGAAAGTTACAAAAGGTGTTGGTGTTGTAGCTATTTGGAAAGGGATTCAGTGGGTCCCTTAAAGCTAGAAATTTGAGTAGATTCTTGATATCTAAAAAGATGGTGATGAGACAATTTCTCAAAGATGTGAACTTCCTCTTTGGCTTGGAAAGCTCCTCTATTGTCATAACTTTAGTTATTGGCTCGACATGAGACGTCAGATTACTCACTCTGGAGGAGTAACTAAGGTCGTATGCTGCATGGCAAAATGGAAAGGTAGTGGTGTGTACCTATAATAGTTGTTGAGAAGCCACACATACTATGGGGGCGGGCACTGAGTCTGATAAATGGGTAGCATCACCTGAGTTTGTTGTGGTTGAGGTGCCTAGGCAAAGACAACTTGGGCTCTTTGTGTCCATGCCGAGGAAACATGTATGGTTGGCGGTAGTCACTTTCCTATCCCATTAGGGACAAATACTGATCCATCTATGGCATATGATGACTTCTCATTTGCTCATTTTGACTTCTGATTAGTCGTTGAGGAGGTCGTCAATGAATACCACGAGTATAACTGGCGGTTTGATTGTCATTGGCAACATCATATATACAGGTGGTGGGAACCCTACCCTCCTCCCATGTACAGGTTATAACATGAATGATGTGGTGGGAAAATGGAGTGCAGGTTGGGGACTGGTCCTCAACCATTCAAATTGCATTTGAACATTCATAATGGGGTCAGTAATTTGAGGATCTCCTTGTGGGGAAATGGCTTCTTCTCCTTTCTTCTCTCTTTTAGTTTCTCCTTTAGGTCTAAAGAAGGGCATTGCAACCTCCTAAGGTACAGGGACAAACCAAATGTTTGCAAGGGTTGGACTCTAATAGAGCCTTGTCTCCTCGAAAGGGCGGAAGGGAGCTCGAAAAACTATATGGGAATAATGATGCAGACAGTCTTTTGTGTGCAATCCCTTTTTGATGAACCCTGGACAGTGCCATCCTCCTGAAAAGACTGAGCTTGATGGAGGCAAAAAAGGCAGGTTGAAAGGATGATCGAATTGAGGTCCTTCTTGGGTGACTACAACAATAGGCATGCCAGAAGCTTGCTTGCACTTCTCTATCTCTTTTAGTTTGTCTAGTTTGTCGTGAATGGTATCAACCTTAGAGGTAACATCCAATGTGTGATCTACACTGCTACTCCCGATCATTAGGATTTCTTGCTTGCAAGATCACTTGAGATACATATTAATTGTTGTTTCCATGATGTCATGAAATTAACATTAGTGGGATTCAAAATTAGGGTGCAACATTTAGAGAAAAATGGATAATCTTTAGGACAGACCCCTACACACTATGTTAGTCAAGAAATTTAAAAGGCCTCCTCCTATATGGGAGGGATCACATAAAAGGGATGCTCTCAGATTTCTTAGATTCTTCTCATGATGAAAGTCACATGTATTTCTTTCTTATTATCACTTTTGGTGATTTATTATGCCCTTATCTTGCACAATTTGAGGGAAAATTTTCACTTATGCACAAGACGTGTTTGCCAATGCCATGGCATAAAAGAAGGAAAAAAATGATGGAAGTGTAGCTCCTTTGGGAATTGTTCCAAAAGTATTATTCAAAGTAGGATGGAAGGTGGGGATTTGAGTGGTTATCAAGAGTAAAGTGACCCTTTCTGGACTAGTTTCTGTGCTTAATGAATCAATTTTCTTCTTTAGGGTGTCCCTGTCTAGAGGGGTTACCAAATTGAAACCCTTAGTAGCATCCATGACACCCTGGTTTCCTCCTAGCTTGATGGTTTTCTTTAGAAAGTTCTTGTGAGGAATGATGGGAAAGGAGGAGGCATGGAATTGGCTCTCCTTCTTATGGAGTTTAGCAAGATGTTGTGGTCTAGTTTATGATTGTAGTCTAGGATCATGTTTAGGAAGATGAAGTGAATGATTGGGTAGTCTAGGTCATGGTCTAGGACCCAAAAAGATTTGAAAGTTATCCAGGAATAGTTTAAGGTCATAACCTAGGATCATGGTGGGACAAACCCCCCATTGGCAAAGGATGTCTTGCACGATGTGGAGGAACCCCCGCATTCATCCATGTTTTGAAAGTAGGTTCTTCAATTTAGTGTGTTAACATTTGAAAAAGATTATTCAAGATTGTTAACCTTTGAAAACAATTATTTGAGTTTGCTATTATTTGAGATGATTAATATTTGAAAGAGATTATTTGATATTATTAACTTTTGAGATTATAAATCTTTTAAAAAGCTTGCTTGAGATTATTTATTTTTTAGATTATTAATATTTTAAAGAGATTGTTTGATATTGTTAACCTTTGAGATTATTAATTTTGAAAGAGTGTTAACCTTTGAGATTATTAATATTTGAAAAAGATTGCCTGAGATTGTTAATCTTTGATATTATGATTCTTCAAAAAAGATTGTTTGAGATTGTTAATCTTTAGATTATTTATCTTTGAAAGATATTGTTTGAGATTGTTAACCTCTAAGATTATTTATCTTTGAAAGAGATTGTTTTAATATGCACATGAAAAGGGGTTAGAAACAATCTCAATTTCATTTCAATAGTGAAGACAAGATATAGGCACATGCAACATTCGTCCCCCTTATAGACCATGAGTTTAGGTCCATGTTATGCCCCACTCAAGCATGAACTATATAGGAAGGGGTTGATCCTTATCTTCTTTATGAAAAGAGACACTCAATCAAGGGGTAACCCAAGTTTAGAGGATAAAGGTACTTCTCCCAATACAACTTGTGACTACAACCAATATAATAAGTCATGAGTGCTAGGAGTTGGATATTTTCAAGGCATTTGGACGTCTAGTTTAGCATTGCACCAATACCTGTACTGCATCCTATTGGTATATATGTGCCCATAGAGTCATCCCAAGCGATTGCATGGAGTCAGATATTAATTAATCAATTAATGCGATTATTTGGTTAATTAATGAATTCCAGAATATTCTAATTAACCCATGAGCGTTTTAATTAAAGGAGTGTTTCTGTTTACCGATGGGTTTAGGAAACCCTACTTCCCTTCGTCTCTTATTTAAAGGGGCTTGATGGTGGATATCTATATAAGATATTGAGAGAGGCTTTTCAATTTATTCTCACGTACATAAACCCTAGCCGTCACCATCCTTAGGAGAAAAAGGAGAGCAACACGCCGCTATCACGCCACCGCACAGACACGACTCCTTCCTGTCGACTTAGGAAGTGCAACGTGGAGTTCCAGTCCATCTGTGCGGATAAAGTAGAGACACAAACACTGAGATGCCTGCGTTCGAAGGACATAAACAACCATCCATGTGTGCTACAAGCGGTGTACATCACCACACGAAAGGAGCACCATCAGATCTTCCTGCGACACACTTAACAAATGAGAGAGAAGTTCTTTCCATGTAGACCAGCAACATTGCAAACCCTCGTGTAGCGGGACTTCGCCAGACTTGCTCCGTGATAAGGTATATCTCGCAAACACTCCTTCCGAATACGCTGTTGTCGACGAGATCCTATGTCGGGTTGTGTGGATTTTGTTGCTTCCTCCGCGCATATTTTCTCTACAAAACCCAACAGTGGTATCAGAGAAGCATCAATCTACGACGTATTTGGATTTATTTGGATATGATTGAATCACTATATACTATTTTCTATATTGCATACGATGTGAATTATAACTGCTATGTGCACATCTAAACCTAATTCCACATATGCCACATGCTTCTATTTTTGACGTTTCAGATGGGGTCGACTATGGAAAATACTGATTTTCCTAAGTGCACGGAAGTAAAATTCCATAGAACTTTCAGGGACTCTGCCCCTAAGACCCCGTGAGGGTCGGCCTCCCCTCAACCCCCGCCCGGTCAGCGCACAGGGGCGCTGCCCCTGTGTACCCCACATAGTCTGCGTGGGAGTAAAAAAAAATTATTTAATGGGGAATGTCCCACATTAAAAGTACTAAAATTTTAATATGTATATACGTATATGTAGATATACCTATGATATCATACAAGTCACTATTAAAATTTTGTTTTATGTGGTGAATGCATGCACATTTATGGCCTAGTATCCCCTTATGTGAATGTTGTGAATGAATGTGGATGTCGATCTTGTGGATATATGTTTGTTTGTGAATGCTATAGATGTACAATGGTTGCATATGGATCCTTTATATAAAGTATTCAGCTTGCATGCTGAGCCTCATCTCTTATTTCAAAGTGTAATTAATTATTTCCCTTTAAATTTGTACTCATATGATGTACTAGAGATGGGATTAGTTTTAGTCTTTTTAAACTTGATGTAAGGAGGCCACTTGAACATCCAACTCCAAGGAGTATCCCTGGATAAGCACCATGAAGATCTAAATCCAAGAAGCAACCTGAAGATCCAACTCCAAATAGTGTCCATGGAGAAGAAACAAGAAGATCCAATTCTAAGAAGCAACTTGAAGTTCCAACCTCACGAAACATCCATGAAGTTGTTCATTATAATGTTGATCCTTACATGCTTACATGTTGATATACAGGTGTTGCATGAGATGCATAATACCATAGGTGGACAGTAATCCTTTGTTGCTCCAAAGGATTACAATAGTATGGCCATAACAGATGTATTTGTGTTTGTGATTGCATGTCTATCGTTTGTGGTTGTGGATATAGTACTATATGATATGTACTATAAGTATGTGGTGTTTGGATATGTATATGTATTTATAAAATCTCTCAATTAATAATATTAAGTGTTATTGCCTTCCATAAAGCAACATACATGAAAAGCTTGATCGACTATGTGTGGGCACGCCTCCACATGGTACATTGTCTATCTCATAGAAGTGTGATGGTGGGTGTGTAGGTCTGCCTCCGCAGGGTGCACACTCATCGTGTTGGCTTATGGGTTGGACTTAACTAGGGAACTTTGATAGGATCAAATACCTAGAGGCACACAGATGCATCATGGTAAGGAGTTGCATATGATCATCTATCCAAAAGTTTCATATGATGCAATTGGCAAAAGTTGCCTACCTTAGTATTTGGTTTTTGACGCCGACATTGGCCGGGCATTGATCCAATTATTTTGGATCTTGGCTCATTAGAAGGTTTTACGTTGCAATCTTCCGAGTTGATAGTGAGGGCTATCAATTTGAATAAAATAGTGGGACCATAATTAATTAAAGGCCTAATTAATTTCATTTATCAAATCTTTACAAGTCAAAATGTTTTGGACTAAATGCAAAATTTTCTTTTGTAACAATCAAATGGAAAACAACACTCACACTTTCTCATTGCGATCGGTCCTTGAGAAGGACAAACTTACCGGAACCAACTTTCAAAATTGGTTTAGGACGCTAAGAATTGTTCTCACACTTGAGCGTAAGCTCTATGTCCTTGAAACACTAGAGCCAGCGGAACCCACCGCAAGTCCAAGGCTGAAAAGGATGCTTACCAGAAGCACCTTGATGATGTTGTGGATGTCAAGTGCTTGACATTGTGCTCAATGAACTATGAGTTGCGAGAGAAGCATGATAACATGAATGTCATGGAGATGGTAACACATCTCAAGAACATGTATCAACATCAAGCAAGATAGGAGAGATATGATGTCTCTAAGGATTTGTTCAGGAGCAAGATGAAAGAGGGAGACTTAGTTGGCACCCATATACTCACTTTGATTGGGTACATGGAAAGCCTATCCAGAATGGGATTTCCCATGGGATAAGAGTTGGCCACTGATGTGATTCTACAATCGTTGCCTGAATCATATAATCATTTTGTCATGAACTACAACATGAAAAATCTTAACAAGCCATTGTTAGAATTGTTGGGCATGTTGAGGACAGCTGAAGGACAGATGAAGAAAGACAAGTCCAAGTCTGTGATTATGATCAGCAAGACAAAGGGAAATTTAAAAGGCAAAGGAAAGGCTAAGAAATGTTCTAAAGCCGGGTAGAAGCCAAAGTCATCCGCGCTCAAAGCTAAAGGTGGGATCTCCAAAGAAGGCAGTTGTCACCATTGTCATTGGGCTGGACATTAGAAAAGAAACTATCCTCTCTACCTTGAGGAACATAGGAAGAAGAAGCAGGGGATAGATATATCCACTTTAGGTATATACGTTATTGAGATAAACTTAAATACTTCTTCATCATGGGTACCGGATACCAGATGTGGATCTCACATATGTTCTAATATGCATGATCTGATAAGAAGTAAGCCTTTACAAAAGGGCCAAGTCGAGCTGAGGGTTGCTAATGGAGCAAGAGTTTCTGCCACCACAGTTGGAGTTATTAGTTTATCTTTACCTATGGGCCTTGTAATAGAATTAGAGAATTGCTATTATGTACTTGCCATTAATAGAAATATTATTTCTGTATCTTGTATGGACAAGAGTGGATTTGAATTTCACATTAAGAATGGAATTATTTATATTTCTAAAGATGAGATATTTTATGGCAACGCCCCTATGTCTTATGGAATCTACTTGTTAGAACTTGAGACTAGAATATACAACATAAATACTAAAAGGCTAAAACTTGACAACTTAAATAAAACATACTTATGGCATTGTCGTCCTGGGCACATCAACGAGAAGCACATATGTAGACTCCATAAGGATGGTTATCTAGACTCTTTTGATTTTGAATCATTAGAGACATGCGAGGCATGTTTATTAGGGAAGATGACTAAGAATCCTTTAACTGGACATAGTGAGAGAGACAATGATCTACTAGGGCTCATACATACTGATGTATGTGGATCTTTTAGATCAAATGCTAGAGGAGGCTATCAATACTTCATTACATTCATTGATGACCTCAGTAGGTATGGCTATGTATATTTTATGAAACACAAGTCAGAAACTCTTGAAATGTTCAAGACTTTCATGAATGAAGTAGAGAAGCAACTTGGTAAGAGTATTAAAGCACTACATTCAAATCGAGGTGGTGAATACTTAAGCCAAGAGTTTGAGGACCTTTTGAGAGACTGTGGTATTGTATCACAATGGACTCCACCTAGTACACCACAACATAATGATGTATTAGAAAAAACGAATTGTACATTATTAGACATGGTACAATCAATGATGAGTTCATCCGAACTTCCAATATCGTTATGGGGATATGCTCTTGAAACTGAAATGTTTACACTTAACCGTGTACCTTCCAAATCGGTTCAAAAGACACTTATGAGATATAGAATGGGAATCGTCCCAATTTATCTATGTTAAAGATTTTGGGATGTGAAGCTTATGTTAGGAAACAATTTCTGAAAAGCTTGGACCCATATCAAAAAAATGCTATTTTGTTGGATACCCCAAGGAAACTCGGGGATACTACTTCTACACACCAACTGACAACAAAGTGTTTGTTGCTAGGACTGTTGTATTTCTTGAAAAGGAATTTATTTCCAAAGGAATTAGTGGGAGGAATGTAGAGGTCAAAGAATTTCAAGACCAACGAGAAAGCAGAGAACCTGAGGAGGTACATAAGGAACATGAAGATTCACAAATTGTTGTGGAATTTCAAGTTCCAAATGTAACACAGGAACCTCATAGGTCTAGTAGGACACGACTTGATCCTAAGAGATTTGGATTTCTCATGACTCAAGACAATGATGATTGGGCATAGAAGATTAGCCTACTTCCTATCTAGAAGCTACTAAGGGATATAATCTGAGAAATGGCTCGAAGCCATGAGATCTGAGATGGAATCCATATACACCAACAAGTTATGGACCTTGGTGGATCCACTCGAAGGGGTAAAATCCATAGCGTGTAAGTGGGTCTTCAACAAGAAGACTGACATGTATGGAAATGTTCAAACCTATAAAGGTAGATTGGTTGTGGAAAGATTCCGTCAAATTCAAGGTGTTGATTATGACGAGACCTTCTCACCAGTTGCCATGGTTAAATCCATCAGAATCATGCTTGCCATTGCAGCTTATCATGACTATGAGATTTCGCAGATGGATGTTAAAACAACATTCCTTAATGGGAATTTACTCAACTATGTGTACATGACACAACCTGAGGGTTTTATCAATCCAAAGGAAGCCAATAAAGTCTATAAGCTACAAAGGTCAATCTATGGATTGAAGCAAGAATCTCAAAGCTAGAATCTACGTTTTGATGAAGTAGTCAAATTTTTTGCCTTTAGTAAAAATGACGATGAACCTTGTGTTTACAAAAGGGTTTGTGGGAGCACAGTCGTATTTCTCATATTGTATGTGGATGCCATACTATTGATGGGAAATGACATCTCGACTCTTCAAACAGTAAAAGGTTGGCTAGGGAAGACCTTCTCTATGAAGGATTTAGGCGAAGCATCTTATATACTACGGATCAAGATCTATATAAATAGATCTAGAAGGCTTCTTGGCCTAAGCCAGAGCACATAAATTAACAAGGTGCTAAAGAGGTTTAGCATGGAGGGTTCTAAGAGAGGTAACTTGCCCATGTCCCATGGGGTTACGATCTCTAAATCCCAATGTACTAGTTCTTTTGATGAATGAGCATGCATGAGTAAGATTCCGTATGCATCAACAATTGGATCAATCATGTACACGATGTTATGTACTCATTCTAATGTGTTGTATGCTTTGAGAATGATGAGCTGGTATCAGTCAGATCCAGGTGAATGTCACTGGATAGCCATAAAGAACATCCTAAATTACTTGGGAAGGACTAAGGATCAATTCTTGGTATACGGCGGTGAGGAAGAGCTCGTGGTAAAGGGTTACACCGATTCTAGCTTCTAGATTAACAAAGATGACTACAAATCACAATCTGGATTTATGTTTTCCCTAAACAACAGAGCTATGAGCTGGAAGAGTTCCAAGCAAGAGATGGTTGTGGATTCTACAACAGAGGCCAAATATATTGCCGCATCTAATGCTGCAAAGGAAGCTGTGTGGATCAAGAAGTTCAATTATGAACTTGGAGTGGTTCCAAGCGTTGGTGATGCAATTGAGTTGTTTTGCAACAACGACAGAGCAATTGCACAAGATAAAGAACCAAGATCGCACCAATGTTCCAAACTTATTCTACATAGTTTCCATCTCATATGAGAGATCGTACAACGAGGGGATGTGAAGATTTGCAGAGTATCTACAGAAAGCAATGTGGCTGACCCGCTCACAAAATCACTTTCACAATAGAAACATGACAGACATGTTTGATCACTTGTATTGAGATTCATGAGTGATTGGGTATAAGTACAAGTGGGAATCTATTGGTATGTATGCCCATAGAGACTATCATTTGATGATTTTAATGGGATACTATGTAAATAATTTCTAATACTACATTGATCGTATCAATAAAGGCAAGTTTCCAATCTATATGTTTGTGTTTTATATTTTGAGATGACCATAAAACTTATAGATATCTATAGAATAATATACGTAATGACATATGTCTTCGGGTTGATGACCTGAACAGTGAGATCATATGTATGCTAAGAGTATGTATTCTTTTTTTTTCACTAATCGGTTGTTATTGTGAAAATATCCATAGAATCAACAACACATACGATTAGAATGTATGTTGGTTGATGAAAGAGTCTCATTATCCATGATATGGAGATATCAAACCAAATACATAGATACTTGTTAGAGAACAATGTATCAGATTTACCTACCTTGAGAGTGACACATGGATACCATGATTGGTAGTTAGAGTTACATCTCATAATGATGGTGGTGATTGTAGTTCTTAGACCTGAAGTCACTACACATATCACATGTCGTTCAATGTACTTTGACATAATCCAAAGTGGTCCTGAATAAGGATTGCCATAAAGATGGTGCTTGGGTGCACTATGATACATGGGGATGACTGTGAGTGATGTAGATGGAATTTGTCCTTCCTACGAGAGTTTGCTAATCTGGCCACTTGTTAAGCGAGACTGAGAAATGCATGGCCATGCTGATGTGAGTCAATATGTGATATTGAGCTTACATATATCATAGATAGTCTTCTCTAGTTCAAGGAACATGGATTGAACATTGAAGAGGATAACAATTCCATGACTCGAGTTCAATTCGGATATCAGCAACAAAGGAACTATATAATCACTATAACACCAATCATGAATGATAGGTTAAGTTGTTCTCCAATTACTTGGGTGGCAATGAAGTCTTACTAGATACCAATCATTGCTTGTAAAATTATAATATGATTATGGATATCACTGCTAATGTAATTTGGAGCCTACCGGGTCACACACATAGGATGTGTTGGAATAGGAGTATAATTGTGGATTTGATTTGAATTGCTCTGAATCACATTAATTACCAAAATGTTTATGTAATCGATTAGAATAATATTGGAGTGATAGGCTCTAAGTGCAAGTGGGAGTCTGTTGGTATATATATGCCCATAGAGCCATCCCAAGCGATTGCATGGAGTCAGATATTAATTAATCAATTAATACGATTATTTGGTTAATTAATGAATTCCAAAATATTCTAATTAATCCACGAGCATTTTAATTAATGTAGTGTTTCTATTTATCGATGGGTTTAGGAAACCCTACTTTCCTTCATCTCCTATTTAAATGGGCTTGATGGCCGATATCTATATAAGATATTGAGAGAGGCTTTTCAATTTACACTCATGTACGTAAACCCTAGTCATCACCGTCCTTAGGAGAAAAAGGAGAATAACACACTGCTAGCACACCATAGCACAGACACGACTCCTTCCTGCCAGCTTAGGAAGCACGACATGGAGCTCCAGTCCATCTACATGGATGAAGTAGAGATGCAGATGCTGAGACGCCTGCGTTTGAAGGACATGAATGACCATCTGTACGTGCTACGAGCGGCATACATCACCGCATGAAAGGAGCACCGTCGGATCTTCCTGTGACACACTTAACGAATGGGAGAGAAGTTCCATCTGTGTAGGCCAGCAGCGTTGCACACCATCATGTAGAGGGACATCATTGGACTTGCTACGCAATAAGGTATATCCCACAAACACTCCTTCTAAATACGCTGTTGTCGACGAGATCTTGTGTCGGGTTGCATGGATTTTGTTGCTTCCGCCGCGCATATTTTCTCCACAAAACTCAACACATCCCACATCATTTATAGGGATACAACATGAGGTTGAAACCCATTCTATGATACATGGGTTTGTATAAGTGTGAAGTGCATGTGATGGGTTTTAGCAATTTTGAAGGAAGCCCATAATTCATGATAGTCGTAGATATGCAAATAAAGAAATAATAACAACATGTTTCTAAAAATGATCAAACTTTGCTTTTAACTTACACCTAGAATTCCTCCTTTTTTTGATTTAAAAATGAGAGAAACAAAAAGATTAAACCCTAAATTGGAAGTGCAGACAAAACCATGATCATGTAGGGGGCGAGGGATCCAAAATAGCAAAATAGGATCAAAATCAAGCATCCTGAAGAAGAAAAAACAAAAAGCCAGGGACCAGGGACATCTGATCGCCTCAATTTGAGAACCCAAAGTGGGTGGATCATGATGATCTTCCACCCTATTCGAGCAGGCTAGAGAAGAAAAACAATAAAAAAGGGAAATAGAGAAAGAAAAAAAAATCTTGAGGATGCTCAATCTTCAAAATAGAAATGTAGGAGTTTGACTCAGATTCTCCCTAGAGGAGTCATTGGTATGTCACATCCTTCCAAAAAAGAAGAAAAAAGAGAGATAATTGGGGAGTGAAGATCACTCCTTTCTTATTAGTGAAACGTCGCATTAAGAATAAACTTAATCATAGTCACCACCACATTTTGTGTGAAAAATGAGGAAAAAAGTGTGTCGATGAAACCACATAGGATTTTGAGTGATTATCCTTGATGGATAAAGAACCCAGAAAGAAATGTGAAACTAGAGATTGGATCTGGCAATCTAGTTATGAGTAGGGAAGGATTAGTGTCCCACATTGCCCGATAAATCAATATCAAGCATGGTATTGTGACAAAAGATTTATCGATTCATGGTTTATTTAGCTAATCACCATAGGACCTCCCACGATGGGGATCCATCATTGTTGACTAGGAACGATGCGTAGAATGTTAGAGGATGACTAGTAGAGATGTGTTTGTCGAAACTAGAACAAAAACTATAAGAATAACAAAGCAGTTATAGTAGGTAATAAATCTGATGCAATAGTAGAAGTCAGGTATAGTAGTTATAGATCAAGTAGAAGAAGATAGAAGATTCAATAGTTAGGCATAGAAGTTAGACCAATTTACCCTTGTACATATCTAGTAGAGTAGGTGATGTCATATGAAGGATCCTCACATCTCATGTAATATGAAAATAAAGAGAGAGGTAGTCATTTCTCTAGCTTGAGGAGAGTGGAGGGGTATTGAAAATGTTGGGTATGTAGGTCTACTTATAGTATGGGATTATGATTTTGGATTCTGGGTAGAACCTTCATGAAGATGTAGTAGTTTAGGATAATCTACTATGTGTGGATCAAGGAGATCCACTCACATGGCACCAATAGATGGATTTGATTCACCCAATGTCTTAGGGCTAGTTTTCTAGCAATTTTAGGAATATTGTGGTGAAAATCAGGGAAAACTTGCATTGAAAGATAAGTCAGGGTTATCTTCTAGATTTTCTCAAAAAGGTAGTTGGAAAGGGAATATTTAATTCCAGACAATTCAACTGGGTAATTTATGAAAAGATAGCCTTTTTAAGGCAGAATTGAAGAATAACTGAACTTTTGATCTGAAAGAAGATTCCTTTACAGAAGAGCCTGAACTGGGTGAAAGTGGACAAAAAGGTGTTTGAAATAGGTGGAAAATGTGGAAAAATTTGAAAAAAGTGGAAATTGGGTAGGATGTGGAATGGATTCCATCATTAGCCATAGAGTTGACATTAAAATTGAATTTCTATTTAGTAAGCAATAATGCAGTGTCAACACAATGATGGATATTTCTATATAAAACTAATGACATTTATATGTGAATAAATTCCCCTAAGATAGAATATTGCTTATCCTCGAGAAACACTACTCTTTAATTTTTTTGAAAAAGTAAGCAAGAAGAAATATGTAATAACCTCAACTCTCTTACGCCATCCACAAATTTGTCTCAAATTAGTCCCTTCCATGCATAGAGAAATCAACTATTAAGAAAGGGACCAATTATGCAAATAACAAGACATAAAAAATAAACGAATAAATACAGAAGTAGGCCAAAGAATAGAGATATTGTAAAAAGTCTAATATACATTGAGTGCATCATTATATCTCCTTATCTACATTGCTCTTCTCAAAGATATAATTTAAGTGAGATGCAATTTCCCAAATACATGATTGCTGGCCTACTATTCAAAGTAGCAAGTGGCATGGATATACAAATTAAACAATGATTATAATCATTTAATCCATAATAATGTATGACACACAAAAATGATGAATGAAATGAAAATTTATGTCTTCTTATGTCTACTATTTATGGTTAAATGATGTATGTAGTGGATGGCTCATCCAAATCATGAACATGTGGGAAGGTGTTTATGAGAAGAGTTCTAGAATCTCTATCTTTTATACTTTAAACAAATATTATTCTCATTTTCAAATCATTTTCCTCCATTCCCATTTTCCCTTTCCCTTTGTTTTTCTATTTTTTTTTTCAAAATTTAAACTTTTTTCTTTTATTTTATGTTCCCCTTTTGTTAGCAATGTATATGTGATATATATCCTTTGTATTTCACAGAACTCAGGGAAGGAGTTAGGATGCACACATTTTCCTTTCTTATATGAGAAAATATGTGGACAATACCACATTACACATTACAAACACTACTATGATTTTTGCATACAATATGTATTTTTTATGAAAATTAAATCGTAACAATGAACTACTCGTGCAACTTTCTTTTTATTTTCAAATGTATTAATGATATGTGCTTCGTATTAGGCCACGTAATGCAATCAATAAATAAAAATCATTTGGGTCATGTATTTGTCCTATGGTGGTGATGTAATGAAGTGATGGTGGACGTAATCATGTTGCTAGCAGAAATAATCTTCCTAATCATTATATATCTCTCTTATATTAACTAATATGTTAGGATGAACTAAAATATATTCTTGAAATCACATAAGAGGTCACACTATTACTTTTTCAAATTGGACTCAGACACCATTATCATACCACACCATAGGGTTAGGTTAGGAAATGTAGTTTATTAGAGACCTCTTTAAGATGACCGGTCCAAATAAATCTACAAGTTATGCAGTCTAAGACTAGTAAAATTATCTTACAAGATTTTCATGAGATCACATGTGGATTTCAATGTTTTGATTTCGATACATGTCATCAGAAAAGGATTAATTCTAACTAAATTTTCCAATTTTGTCTAAAAATGAACTAGATAGAAGTGGACCCTAAAAGAAAAAAAATTTCTAATTTTTGTGAAAACAAAACATGTAGATATATGATAAAAAGTAGCAATGCAAGAGTTAAAGAAAGAATAACCATTCTATTCCCCCAAGCTTGAATTTGGCAGTGTCCCCAATGTCAAAGAAAAAGATAAAAACGGAATAAATGTACTGATGTGTGAAGTGAGATCTTGGGTAAAAAACATGCATGGGTGGGATCCACATGAAAACACACCCTCCAATAAGTATTCTGTATTAGTGAAGTGTCTGATATTGTCTATGAGCTCATTTTTGAGGAGTGTAGGCAATGGCACAATTATTCCTTTAAATAATAATATGTTGATCAATCTACTAGTGTCAATTCTAATGAGATAAAGACAACACTATGAACTTGTGACTTAGTAGCTACCATCAATAACTAGTGGCTGTGAATACTCTCTCAACAAGTCTTTGATGTTGGTGCCAACAATTGGCCAGTTGGTGGTATCAAGTTAAACATGGGCATGTTGTTGAAAATATACCTCTTAAGTTGGTGATACCGACGTGTCCTTCGGTACCAATGATATATGTCAATGAAGATTTAAATGAAGCTACTGAAATGAAGTCAGTGCCACCAACGAAATAGTAAGTGGTACCAAGATTTTCTTATGTGTTCTCATAGATTGTTAGTAAAATGTCTGTGATACCGACTATGAGGCCGGTTCCATCGAGTCTGTGAAACTTCTTTTATATAATAATGGAGTGTTGAGTCAGTGGCACTAACTAGAAGTCAGTAGTATTCACAAAACACATTTTCTTCACACTAAATACACATATCACAATACATTTTTTACTTGCATCAAAACTAGAAGTCAACAATGTAATAATTAAAATGTTTTAATCCTACAAGAACATCTTACTAATGAAAAAAATTCTATCAAAAGCAAATATAATCTCTAATTATCCCAATAGTCTTGTTTTATGTCGTAGGCTTGATATAATGAATGGCAACCAACCTAGGTTGTCAGTGGGTGGTTATAAATGATTTGGTTCTCAAAATTCCACCATGTTATCTTCAATCCCGATCATCAGGTATCCATGGTCCATGGCAATGATCATGTCTGCAGTAGCTTGAAATGGTCACACCAATGCAATTTAGATCCATTATTTTCTTATTTATCCATCACTATGAATTCAACCATATAGATGATGTTTACAATTTTCACCAACACATCTTAATAGATCCCCACTAACCAAATAGTATACTTGTTTTCTAGATGTATCATCATGAAGTCATGGTTGGCTCCTTCAATTTAAGTTTCTTGAAACTGGCAAGTGGCATCAAATTAATGTTTGCCTCAAAATCATAGAGAGCCTCACTAAAGTTCATGCAACAAATTGAACAAGGGATGTTGAAGCATCCCAAATCCTTCTTATTTGACAATAGTTATATTTGAATGAATTCACTAACAACTTCATAAACAATAACATGATTTGATTATTTTATTTTTTAATTATTTTCTTAAGAAACGTACCATATATTGGATTTTCTATATTGCCTTCAAGAGTGGGATGTTGATGTGGACATTATGGAACATGTCCACAAATTTCTTGCACGACTTTCAACTATCTCCTGTCTTTAGAGTATTCTAAAATGGAATATGAGATGTTTGGAATTTGGTGGTTGAGTGAAGATATGAAGATGATGTGGGATATACAACTCCTTGGAGGTGTCTTCACCTAAGCTTGAATCAACACCACTCTTCACGATAGAATTTAGCATGGCTATAATTTCCTCTGACTACTCCTTCTTAGGGATGGCAAAATAATCCACAAACTAGTGGACTACCATCGCCCACCCCACTCCACCCCATTTGTCGATTACCCAATCTATTAATGGTTGTTATTGGTATAAATACCACATTTCTTGAATGGTTTGGTTTGGGGGATGGGTATCCACCTCGTCGTCTAATTCAATTGACAATGGTGAACCACAAGATCGTCAAAGCCTCCAAGAACTTTGTCATCAACAATTTGCATCTGCCATCATGCTAGATTTCATCAGTCTTACTTTCCTTCCTCATTATGACCCTTGTCGGTGCCCATTGCCTGCTCATGTCAGACACTTCATGTGAGCTCCTTTGCTCCTAAGTCTGAACATTGATCTGATGTGATAACCCGCAGTCGGTCTCACTAATATGGGCATGTTGCACGCTATCCTACCGATGTGGATATGTCAGTGTCATCCTCATCTCAGTTGCACACAACACCGTTGGCACAACCGTGATCCTCACATGCACCCGTCATAAAGTTCTTTTCCTTTATCTCTTCCCTCTACATTATATAGCTCTTCATCTACCTACATTTGATGTTCGGTGAGTATATGGATAGTGGACCACAATAATGTTCGGTGGCTATCATGGGGAGCACAAATGCAATGTTCACTTACACACGATGAGTTTCTCAAACTAGTGAATGGTAAGACATCACCCGTGGGATGAGGATCATCATGGCCAACTTTTGGCCGGCGATGTTGTTGCCCTGAGTGTAATTCCCCTACAGTGAGGCCAGGGAGGCCTGTAGAGGAGCGGTGTATGTCCTCCAGAAAAGATGATGTAGGAGATGAGGTTATAGGTGGTCACCCATGATTGTGATGACAGTGAAGGCGGGAGTAGGGCAGTCAAAATTTGAGGACAAGATGGAGGCGGCAGGGTGATGAGCCAATGACTTTATGACAGAGGGGGTGGGTGTCTAGCAAACAAGCTGATGAAATAGAGGTGGTGGTAGTGGTGCTTGCATGGAAACACCGACTAGCCTATGTGGTGGAGGTGATAGACATCTATGCAATGAAGGCGGTGTGCATCTAGTAGATGGGACTGAGGAAGGTAACTAGATCTTGTCTTGCACCTGACCACATAAGGTGGAAGGATCCAACTACCAAAGACGTACATTGGAATGCTAAGGAGCGTCATGCATGGTTGAATTGGTAAACATCACGGGCACCCAAAGCCAATCAACCATCCACCCAAACCAAATGGATGGGGTTCCCACTTGTTTTTTTTTAATTGATGGAGGGGGTTGGGTTGGTACTTTGGAAGTAGTTTTTCACTTTTTTCCATCCCTACTCCTTCTCAGGTGTAGGTGCTTTCTTCTTAATGTGAATGCCCTACTACATAGTAGAACCATTCCCTGACTTGTCTATATGGGAACCACCTATAAAACTTTGGGAGTAGAGATGGTGGAGATGGAGTCTTTAGGTGCAACCCCTTGAAAATTTGGTGTAGCTAGAATTTATTTGCTGCTCCTCAGAGTTTCTATATTGAATAGAGTGCTAATGTGCAATATTTGAATGTTGGCATATATACCAGAAAGCCAATCATATCATTATTAGAGTGTGGCATTAGATACCTAATTTGATAATAATAAAATTAGTTATGTCTAATATGTTATCTCACTCATGAGATGATGACACATACATAGTAGATGTCCAAAGAATGATGTTACTCGATGACATATGTATTCAATTGCATGACTTGAACAATGAGATCATATGAATGTTAATATTACATACATTCTCATTATGTTTTTTTATCAGTAAGCGTGGGGCTCTCTTTCATTACTCAACTTCAAAAAGAACTGTCCAAGTGTAGAATATCTATAAATGATCTATATATACAATTAAGATATCATGAGTGTTGAAAATTAAGTTGCAAACACGGGTAGGGTCTGCCTTTCTATTCTAAAAAATGAAGTTGTTTCTTGCAAGCCATAAGTAGTAGATACTAGCTATGATCAACAGTTTATCTTTCCTTCTATTCAGCTTGACGATGTCATCCAGGTTGATCACCGGGTAGTTTAGTTTAGGGAGAGCTCTCCTCCATACAAACTTTGAGAAGTCACTTTCCCAAAATAGGTGTGAAGGATTCTCTTCATTTTTAGGGAAGAAGCTACATATGGATGCAATGTAGTATACTCTTTCCTTCAAGAAGCTTTCAATCATTAAACTTGAGTGGAAGAATTTCCACATCACGAGAGTGAATCTTCTTGGTGCATTTACTTTCCATAGCCATCTAACCCATGAAAAGTTTTCATGCTTTTCTCTATTTAGTTCCCAAGCACCTCGTAGGGAAATTGCAGTGAGGTCCTGGTAATAGTAGTAGTCTTCTCCTTGGATTTACATCTACTAAAAGATACTAACTAGTGGTTGTATACTTCTATAATTGGGGAGGTTCCAATTGCCATTAGCAATAAAGGTTTCCAAGAACTGGCTTTCTTCCATTCCAGTTTTGTATTTCAATGCTGAGTCAATGTACTCCTCCAAAAAGTGTCTTTTGACCCAGGGGTCATGCCACATCTTTATTTTATCTCCCTTCCCAATCGAGAAGTGCACATTTGGCAGAATTTGGTCTCTATGACGTAGAAAACTTCTCCAAAACAAGCTGTGATGTTTCTTTGTAGAGCAAGTCCAAATTGATCTGTCTTGGATGTATTTATCATGAATCCATTTTATCCATATTTGTTTTTTCCATTAGCAATATGCCAAAGAGTTATGGTGAGACCTGCTTTGATCCAGTCCATAACTTTTCAGATGCCCAATTTGCTATCATCTTTAGGCCTACACACTGTATCCCAGGACATTGCATGTCACGCCCCGATCTCACATTAACCACAAACTACGAGATTAGGGTGCGATGGATGGGATTTACACACAAGACAACCACTCATCACTTTTTTAAAACATTTTAAAGACAATAAAATGATAACCCGATTTATGTTGTAATCTAAAACTAAACAAACTGTGGAAACATTTTTATTAAACTGACAAAAGATATAAACAAAGTCTACATCATATTACATTGTTCAACATAAGTAAGGCATAACAGGTAATTTACATCTTTGTACATTCGCCTTACATATTCTCTCTCACCCACAACATGTTCCAAGGATCGAGGGGAAAGGACTAAGAGACCTCTAACTAGACTAACTACAAACCATCTATAGACTAAGTGTTAGGATGAAACGATCCTTCCGATTCCGGTTGTTGATGCTGACCTGAAAATGTTTGAGTAGAGGGATGAGCCTACTCGCTCAGTGAATAGCATTTCATTTAGCTATCACTAAACAACTCATCAGGTTTATAAAATTGAAATAAAACATAAGTGCAGTACAAGCAGGGCAGTTCTAATGACATAGCAGATTTACAGCTAATAATCACATTTCTATGCAACAACAGATATTTTAAACAAATAAACAAATGTATAGAATTGGCACAAAAGTTCGAATATATTAATTCACTGTGATCCTATATGATTAAATATTTATATTATTATGCCCTAATCATATGCAGTGTACTCTGCATATAAAGATCTGTAGCGAACTACGATCCCACCGTACAAGACTTAGCGACACACCCGGGAAATGCTAAGTCTGACGTCAGCCCTGCTCTGCCACAGGACCCACAGGCTCATCGACCTTCAGGCTCATCGGCCTCGAGGCTCATCGGCCTCACTGCACTACATCGAGTGCTCTGAACTCCTCCTCTAACCTGAGTACACAGGCTCAGGAGGTCTGGGTTACCACCGTGACATCGCACGCATTGTTGTTGAATAACCCCTATTTACTCCAGTGCCACCGTGACATCGCACGCGTTGTTATTGAACACTACCTTTCCATCCTCGTGCCACCGTGACATCGCACGCGTTGATGTTGAACACGAGTTTCACCCTAAGAAGAAGACCTGTCAAAGGGGTTCTACGGTGTTAGGGCACCTAAGTCTATTAACTGATTAACACATAACCATTTAAAACAAGAATATCACATTCTATACTTACTGCACATTCTGAACATTACTTGAAACACATATATAACATTTGTCATCCTTAGACATGATTCAGTATCATTTATCCAGTTTCCATGCTAAATATCCATTTTTAAATCAACAAATACATTGCAACCATAATACAGGAAACTTTCATCATTTTCATTAAGCATATTACGTATTTCAAGTTCCAATGAATCTAACATACTCTATTGTATGTACTACACTGTTTAGAAGTTATACCAACTGATACAGAAGCAATTAAGCATTTAAATTGAGTTAAATAATGATTTCTGAATGAACTATTACTCACTCACTTTGGTGTGTTCGTATACACCGAAAACATCCACAGACACGCCTAATTATGCTTTTGTGCAACTTTGCACCCCGTGCAACTGATCTGCACCCCGCGCAACTGATATGCACCCCGTGCAACTGATCTGCACGCCATGCAAACTGGCTGACTTTCTATCCTATTTTTCCTGTAACTTTGCACGCCGTGCAAACTGTGCAGAAATGGAAAACTCATTGAAGATGAACTCGATTAAAGCCGAAACAAGGACTAACAACTACTGGTTTGTGCTTACGAACCTCGGACGAACTCAAGGACACTGTTATCTTAATGTTTCCTGGGCAAATCTGCCCCTAGCTGGACCTGCTGCTGCAAGCAGCTCTTCATCCTCACGTACAGGTTGAAGAGGGACCCTGACTGGTATTTCTTGCGGCTAATTGATAGTAGAAACGGGTTCTAGACCCTTGGCCGGATTCGCGGGTGGCTTGTAGCTGCTCTTTGTGCCCAAACACTCCTGGATGGACCTACTGCAATTAAGCAGCCATTTTTCCCACGTACAGGTGGAGAAGAAGCTTGGTTGAGTGATGGATCGAGGCTAGGACTGCGGATTATTGCTAGGGCCTTAAGGATGACCTTAACGCCGTCGATTGAAGAAGCTAGCCGCACCAAACTGAGCTCTAGCCGACGCCTTGCTGCTTGTCCGCGGCTCTGCCGGTACCGCTGCTGGCGCAGTGGCAAAGGGGCGCCGCCCTAGGCTCGGGCAAGGGGAAGAAGAGAGAGGAAGAAGAAGGTAGAAGAAGGATGGTGGGTTGGCACCGCTGGTCGGGGCCTAAGGTGCCCAAATCGCCACACCTATCGCCCTTGGTTGCAGCCTGCTGCTGCTCTATCGGGTGCCACTTTTAGCTGTTCTGGAAGTGATCGGGTGAAGAAGGGATAAGGGAGAAAGGGCTAGGGGGCGAAATGCAATTTGCCCACCAACTATCCAAAATTACAAACTAGTCCCTCAAAGCTCCAAAAACTCATAACTCGTGACCCGAAGGTCGGATTCGAATGATTCCTCTAGCATCGATTCAAACTCTGAATCCTCCACAATCTCAGGGCTAGGATTTAAGATTAAGAGAGTTTGTTATTAGTTCAAACATCATTAGCATAAGTGAGTTTTCAATTCAACATCACTAACTTAATCATATGCTAAACTTAGTATTTACCGGTTAATTACAGAGTGGGTCATAACAACCTCTTCCCCTTTAAAGAATTTCGTCCTAAAATTCCTAAAAGAGAAAGGAAACTTGTTACTCATCTCTGACTCGTGTTCCCACGTAGCTTCCTCTAGGTTAAGATTTTTCCACAAAACAATCACTAATGGTATCTCACAATTCCTGAGTTTCTTGATCCTCTGATCAACTATTTGTATTGGTCCCTCAACATGGGACACATCTGATTCTGATTCCAGATCAAACCACAATATATTGTCTTTCTAGAACTGTTATAACAGTAACTCAATTTATGATAATTACTGAGAAATTATCATACTATACATGCAGACAATAAAAAATTCTTAAATAAACAGAATGCATGTCAATTTGGCACTTTATACAAAAAATCATGCAATTGAACTGTTAAACATCACTACATCTCATACTGAGAATTGATATCAAAATACTTGAATCATTGAACACCCTATCCTTAGGGTTTCTTTTGCCTTATTCATTCATCACATGCCAACACCCTACTCTTAGGGTTATCTCATTCACTAATCACATGACAACACCCTACTCTTAGGGTTTCCGTTAACAATACGGTATCATTCTAGAACTGGCAGAGCAGTATATTCATAATCATTGTAATTACTGAGTAATCTTTATATCATTCATGCAAGCAGATTTAAAATTCATAAATATCCCAAACTCAAAACAATTTTGGCACATACTTACTAAATTCATGTAATTGAACATCTTATTACACTAATAAGAATAATTTACTTCACCTATAAGAAACCATCTGTACTATTATTCAATTATCTGAAATTTCTCGAAGAACGTGCATATTAACCAAATTCCGGGTTTATGCATCACATAACTCAATTAAGAGTTATTTACGTATCATAACACAAATATTTAATAGTACTTGAGAATTTCTAATAATATCTCAGAGAAACGTGTCAATTCATGTAAATTTTAAGTCATACACATTAATATAACAGGAAGCATGCAACTAGGTTTATTTGCATATTTTAATGCTATCTTACTATCTTGAAATCATGCAACTAATGGTTTACCAAATTTGTTTTGCCTGAGTTTATAATCAAACCGTACCATTATCAGTTGTGTATTTCTAACTCAACATTCACACTAAGCAAACTCTATAAGACTTAAACATTCATTCTTACTTCCACCGAAAAGCAAAACACATACTCTCAACATGTCCTCAAGAGTTTGAATGGTTCTCTCAGACTGACCATCCGCCTGCAGGTGAAAAGGTTGTACTGGATCTTAACTTTGTGCCCGAAGCACGATGCAACTGTTTCCACAACCTAGATGTGAACTTAGGATCTCAATATGATATGATTGAAACTGGATTACCAGGCAATCTAACTATTTCATCCATGTATATCTTAGTCAAGTTTTGAGACGTCAAAGGTTGACTTAATATGAAGAAAGCGAGCAGACTAAATTAGTCTATCTACAATCATTCATATTAAATCACAACCTCTAGGTGTCCTGGGTAATCTTACCACAAAATCCATTGTGATAAATTCCCATTCCCATTCAGGCATAGAAAAAGATTACAAGGTAGCTATAGATTTCTAGAGTTCAGCCTTAACCTACTGGTACACACTACTTTTAACCACATACTCAACTACATCCTTCTGCATATCTGACCATCCGTTTCAACTACTTGAGATTCATATACATCTTAATGTTACCTGGATGCATATCTTACATCGATGCATGTGCCTCCTAAAAAATTTTGTTCTTTCAAATCACTGTCTCGGGGTACAAAACATATCATGCCAATACAGCACACCATCATCTAAAAACCTGAACTCTGGTCTTTACCCCGTGTCATGTCATGCATGATCTGTTGTAACTCACTATTATTCTGCTAAGGTTCCTTGATCTAATCTTAAAAAGTAGGTTTGACTTGCATCTGTGCAATCAAACCGCTCCGTTTTGTCACCCCTATGTCTAGGTTCAACTTTCACACTTCTACTAGCAGGTCTCTCTTGAAACATGCCATAGAGAATGCATCGGTTGTTGAACCTAACTTCCTGCTGAGGGCATCTGCTACCATATCCACTTTTTTCCAGGATGATGGTCTATCATTATATCATATCAATTCTAATCATCTCCTCTATTTAAGATTCAGATCCTTATGGGTAAAGATATATTTCAAGCTCTTATGGTCTATAAACACCTGGCACACCTCACCATAAGGATAGTAACGTCGTGTCTTATGAACATGAACTACAACAACTAATTCCAGATCATGTGACGAGTAATTCTCCTTTTGTTTCAATCACATTTGTTATATTTCAAATTTGTATCTTACTCTTTTCTCTGAATCATCTTCATATTGTTTATCTACCTTTCAGATTAACTACCTTTAAACCCTGGATTACTATCAATACTAGTTTACTTTTTATAGTGCAAATCTCATGATTTTGTTTTATAGAGATGCTAGTATTCAAGGTCAAATCACTAGCGACATCCCTTGAACTACTTCAACTCTAGTCATTCTAGGGTTTGGTCCTTATTAGTAACATAGCATTATTGCGTGTGTGTGTGGTCGATCATATAGATCAATTTGAGTTGCTTGGGTCAATTGCATATTAACCCATCACTCAACTTTATTTATATTGGCTGAAAATTCAGTTTCACAATAGTTTCTGTAATTCGCTTACTAATTAGCTAACAGAAGCTCCAAAAATTCTGGAAATTTTATATGTTATACCTAATGAAGTTTCAGACTTCCAGTAAAAAGTTTAGATCATTTCGACTTACCAATAAATAATTAAAAATCAGATAGTGCGCTGCTATATACCAGTCTGCAGCAGATTCGGTCGAGTTGCAAACTCGACCGACACCCTTACTGTAGAGATCAAAAGTCATTCAAAAATTATGCCAATTTAACAGAGTGTCTAAAATTGTGTTTTTCAAGCACAATTAAAATTTGAGATCAATTGGATATACAAATAAAAAGATAAATTCAATTACCACACTGCTATATCAATATGAAAATGTGATCGGTCGAGTTTGAAACTCTGCCGATGAACAGGTCAGAACATTCTTCAAAAATTCTGATATTTTCCAATGTTGTTCACATTTTATATATCCAAATCATATCCCAATTTTAGCCAAATCAGAGTTACACATAAAATACTAAGAATCATTTAGTGAGACATTCGATTTATCAAATTCTGTATTCATATGTCATTAAAACCCTAATTTGGGCCAATTAGGGTCTATGCTTCTCAAACCCTAATTCTCAAGGCAAAAGAACACTTAAGACTTCCTATCATAATTAAAACATCCTAGTGTATATACATTCTCACTATGTTACAGGTCTAATTCAATCAGAGTCTATTCTTATTTTACTGTTAATAGAAGTCATTAGATCCCAGTAACGCATCCTGCTAGCCGGACCAGGCCGAACCTGTAGTCCTGAAGCCAAGAGCTACTCGAGATTAATAAACCCCTATTAATCTTAAACATGTGGAAAGAATATCCACTTAGGGCAAACTCATTTAAACATAATTTCGGGTCTACATTAATACAAAGGAAACAAACATTAAACTTTTCACTTCATGACACAACAATATAAAAGAACCATATTTACTTTACAAACTGAACAATTCAATTTCATGCATATAAGAGCATTTCTAGTGATCTTTATATCAAATAAGCAAAATCAAGTAAGAGTTATATCACATCCTTTATTTAATCTCTTACTCCTACATTAATTTCTGATTTCTTAACCCTAAGATTTCTAGGGTTTCTCTCTAGCCTATCCTCCCTCTGCATACCTGGCCAGGGCATCCAGAGAAGAACAGACAGAGTAGCTTGATACTGGTCAATCTAAGCATTTCGACACCTGGCCAGGGTATCTAAACACTCAGACCTTCCAGAGCTAAAAACACATCACTTCTTATTTGCCTTACTTATAACTTCATCTTTTGACCTTAATGATTCTTAACGACTCAACTTAAGCTCATTACTTGATTCTCGTGACCACATCATCTTCCTGCTATCTGCAATAGTATAACAGAACACTTCCTGTTAGAAAATTACAGATAGAAGAAAGAACCTAAACCTTAATCCTATTGGTCTCTTATCGTCCCCTGACCTTGAGTAACTATGTACTCAAACCAAAGCTCTAATACCAAAATTGTCACGCCCCGATCTCACATTAACCACAAACTACGAGATTAGGGCGCGAAGGATGGGATTTACACACAAGCCAACCACTCATCACTTTTTAAAATATTTTAAAGACAATAAAATGATAACCCGATTTATGTTGTAAACTAAAACTAAACAAACTGCGGAAACATTTTTATTAAACTGACAAAAGATATAAACAAAGTCTACAACATATTACATTGTTCAACATAAGTAAGGCATAACAGGTAATTTACATCTTTGTACATTCGCCTTACATATTCTCTCTCACCCACAACATGTTCCAAGGATCGAGGGGAAAGGACTAAGAGACCTCTAACTAGACTAACTACAAACCATCTATAGACTAAGCGTTAGGATGAAACGATCCTTCCGATTCCGGTTGTTGATGCTGACCTGAAAATGTTTGAGTAGAGGGATGAGCCTACTCGCTCAGTGAATAGCATTTCATTTAGCTATCACTAAACAACTCATCAGGTTTATAAAATTGAAATAAAACATAAGTGCAGTACAAGCAGGGTAGTTCTAATGACATAGCAGATTTACAGCTAATAATCACATTTCTATGCAACAACATATATTTTAAACAAATAAACAGATGTATAGAATTGGCACAAAAGTTCGAATATATTAATTCACTGTGATCCTATATGATTATATATTTATATTATTATGCCCTAATCATATGCAGTGTACTCTGCATATAAAGATCCGTAACGAACTATGATCCTACCATACAAGACTTAGCGACACACCCGGGAAATGCTAAGTCTGACGTCATCCCTGCTCTGCCATAGGACCCACAGGCTCATCGGCCTCGAGGCTCATCGGCCTCACTGCACTACATCGAGTGCTCTGAACTCCTCCTCTAACCTGAGTACACAGGCTCAGGAGGTCTGGGTTACCACCGTGACATCGCACGTGTTGTTGTTGAATAACCCCTATTTACTCCAGTGCCACCGTGACATCGCACGCGTTGTTATTGAACACTGCCTTTCCATCCTCGTGCCACTGTGACATCGCACGCGTTGATGTTGAACACGAGTTTCACCCCTAAGAAGCAGACCTGTCAAAGGGGTTCTACGGTGTTAGGGCACCTAAGTCTATTAACTGATTAACATATAACCATTTAAAACAAGAATATCACATTCCATACTTACTGCACATTTTGAACATTACTTGAAACACATATATAACATTTGTCATCCTTAGACATGATTCAGTATCATTTATCCAGTTTCCATGCTAAATATCCATTTTTAAATCAACAAATACATTGCAACCATAATACAGGAAACTTTCATCATTTTCATTAAGCATATTACGTATTTCAAGTTCCAATGAATCTAACATACTCTATTGTATGTACTACACTGTTTAGAAGTTATACCAACTGATAGAGAAGCAATTAAGCATTTAAATTGAGTTAAATAATGATTTCTGAATGAACTACTACTCACTCACTTCGGTGTGTTCGTATACACCGAAAACATCCACAAACACACCTAATTCTGCTTTTCTGCAACTTTGCACCCCGTGCAACTGATCTGCACCCCGTGCAACTGATCTGCACCCCGCGCAACTGATCTGCACCCCGTGCAACTGATCTGCACGCCGTGCAAACTGGCCGACTTTCTATCCTATTTTTCCTGTAACTTTGCACGCCGTGCAAACTGTGCAGAAACGGAAAACTCATTGAAGATGAACTCGATTAAAGCCGAAACAAGGACTAACAACTACTGGTTTGTGCTTACGAACCTCGGACGAACTCAAAGACACCGTTATCTTAGTGTTTCCTGGGCAAATCTGCCCCTAGCCGGACCTGCTGCTGCAAGAAGCTCTTCATCCTCACGTACAGGTTGAAGAGGGACCCTGACTGCTATTGCTTGCGGCTAATTGACAGCAGAAACGAGTTCTAGACCCTTGGCCGGATTCGAGGGTGGCTTGTAGCTGCTCTTTGCGCCCAAACACTCCTGGATGGACCTGCTGCAATTAAGCAGCCATTTTTCCCACGTACAGGTGGAGAAGAAGCTTGGTTGAGTGATAGATCGAGGCTAGGACTGCGGATTGTTGCTAGGGCCTCAAGGATGACCTTAACGCCGTCGATTGAAGAAGCTATCCGCACCAAAGTGAGCTCTAGCCGGCGCCTTGCTGCTTGTCCGCGGCTCTGCCGATGCCGCTGCTGGCGCAGTGGCAAAGGGGCGCCGCCCTAGGCTCGGGCAAGGGGAAGAAGTGAGAGGAAGAAGAAGGTAGAAGAAGGATGGTGGGTTGGCGCCACTGGTCGGGGCCTAAGGGGCCCAAATGGCCACACTGATAAATGTATATTTATCCATTTTATTTGTATATTTTTTATATTTGTTTAGGATTGTTTTGTCATTTATTCTCTTAATTTCATAATTAGTTTTGTTATTTTATATTTTTCTCTTTAATTGGAGTTTTAATTCTATTTTCTTGGGTTTTGTAGGAAAATCACACAATTTGCAGCAGTCCAGAAATTCGTATATACCCTCCACCAAAAGTGACATAACTCTTACATTCAAACTCCAAATTGAGTGTACAAGTATTCATTGGAAAGGGAATTTAATTTCCTAAAATAAAGTCCTATTATTTGGACCGTTTCTGTGCTTTTAATGGGAGAGAAATACGTTCGAAGTCGATGCTGCGAGAATCTACATTAAAAGGAGTTACATGGTCAAGATAATTAAAGACAACAAACTTTCAATTTGACCAGATCCAGAAAATTCGAAAATTGGTCTCCCTCTCTTTTTTCCCTCTTTTTTTGAGGGCAGCCTACCCCCTACTCCTCCTATAAAAGGAGAGACTTTTCACTTGTAAAAGCATTCCATTCTTCATTCCATTTCATCGGATTTTTAGTTTGTATTTCTTCTGGTCTTGTTATGTTTGAGTAAATTTCTCTGGGGAATGGAAGTAGCCCCTTAGCCCGGTTCTATTCAATATAATCAATTATATTTCTCCATCGAACAAATGTCTTCTCTCTGTTTCTTTGTGGTTATTTGGATGATCTGATATATTCTTATCGAGTGATATGACCGTGGATCTTTGTAAGAATGAAACAATAGTCCCTTAATTGTGATTATCATCTTTTCGTCTATTTAATCTTTGTTGTAATCCTTGGTGACGTGACCACCTGATCCTTGGGTTTGAACGCCGGTTTGAATTCACATGCTTTTTGATATGACCGTGGATAATGGTATGTTGGACGGTTGGGCAATGATCTGTGAACGCCGGGACCAACGGGTTCACGGGAAGTCTGACCCTTGTGAGTTTGTCCGTAAGGACATGTAAACACAAGGTCCTGATTTGATCCATGGAGTTTAGAATTTGATTAGTTGAATAGGAACGTGGTTTTGGTGGTGATCTTCCGTACCCCAGATCTTTATTTCTTTGCTTAGTTAAATTTTATTTCAGCACTTTTATTTTTGTTCTTAGTATTAACAACTCTCTCAAATCGGAATTTAATTTTTTGTACTTGCAATCGGATTTGGATTTCGACTTTTCCTTTCCGCCGTCCCTTGGATCGATACCTATCTATACTAAGTTGACTTGTTGTTCACAACAAGTTGACAACCGGGTTAGAAGGTTAAACTCTAGGACTTTTCCTAGTGATTGTTGCGTGTACAACGACGCGCATCAATTTGGCGCCGTTGCCGGGGACGGCACAGTTGTTTTTCAGATCTGGTTTCCTGTATATCTTGTATATTCCTTGTTCATATTCTCTAACTTTCATAACTTTAGTCTTTTTTATAATTTCTTTTAGATTTTTGTAATTTCTTTTTACCTTCCGAGCAAAATTCCGGAAGTGTATCTCCTCTTTCTGCTGAGTTTCCATTCCAGCAGTACTGCTTTCTAGTTATTTTTTTTTGTAATTTTAGTTTATTGTATAATTTTTTTTAGAATTATAATTTTTAGTTCTCTTTGTAATTTTTGACTAACCTTTTATCTCATAATTTTTCTTCTCTCATTCATTGATTGACATATCTTTCAGGAACTTTTCTTTTCAAATGGAGTGGACATCCCAATATCCCCCACAATGTTATTATTGTGGTTTTTACCACCATGCATCTCTTGCCCGTCCGACTCTACCCCATGATTATAATAGCACCCCTTTTAATTGCGAGCCCTTTCATCCTGGTGGATACAATGTGAATCCACATTTTTCTGAGAACCATTATGGGGAACCTATCTATCCATATTCTAATGGGGGATATGATCAACAAAATTTTGTGGGGTGTAACCAACAAAACATTGGGGGTTATGAACATGTTTATGAAACCCAATGTAATCCTCAACAAGAAGAGAGACTTAGGGCCCTAGAGAAGATAGCTTTAGACGTAGAAAAAAAACTAAAAGCTAACCAAGCCTTCTTAACTACCCTGCTAGAAGCCCAAACTCAAAATATAGATTGTTCAAATATGATTCCTCATGATTTGGTGACACCTTATAATATTGAATCTTCCTACCAAGATGGACGCAATGGAAATTACAATCCACCATCTTCTGGAGATTATTATGAGGAGCAATGCCACCCAAAACAATATGAGGAGTATTATGGACAAGGACACTATGGGGAGTGTGGTGAGGGTGACCAAAATTTTGGGGTGTATAAATCCTATGGTGAAATGCAAATTGATCTTGATCCGGAAGAGAGACTTAAGGCCCTAGAAAAGATGGTAGCAGAAGCACAAGCAAAACTTGAATCCAGTCAAGGCATGTTAGCTACCTTTCTAGAGGATCAATCACAAACTCCCCCTATAGAGCTTGAGCAACCCAAGATGGTTCTTCCTGACGATGACAATGATGATCCTTATTTTGTGTCATATATGTCAGATCCTGAAGAAATAGAACAAACCATGGAGCCATATTTTGTGTGTGATGAGGACGTTGGTATCCCTATCTTTCCTTTAGAGACTCTTTTACTTGAATATGAAATGTCAAAGAAGGAGAGTCATTATGAAGATCCAACAACTCCTCCAATCCACAACATAAATATGAATGATACCATAGACCAATATCCTTCTTTTGAGTCTATTTTGAATAATCAACATCTAATTCCCTTTATGATTATTCCCAAGCCATCACAGCCAATTTCCATCCCACACATGGCTGATCTAGAAGGGGAGATACCACCGTTGGAAGAAGCCCACTCACCCCCTTCTATTGTTTGTAAGGAAGTCGTCCTCATCCCTCTTGAATCCTTGGGGACCTCTTGTACAAAAGCATTAGAGCCATATGTTATATCAACAATGAAACTTACCAAACCCAATGTTGATGACATTATTTTTGAGGAGAAGCAAAACAATTTTGTAAATAATTTGAAATCTTTTGTATCAATTCTCTCATATGCAGGTCGTTATGATGGTGGAAAACCTGCGCCAAATCCTCCACTCTATCCTACTCTAGCGACTTTACTGGTTGGGTACCCACCAAACTCCCCAAATCCACATCCATCTTCAACACTTCCCCTTCTATTGATGGAAGATCTTTGGATCCTATTGGAGGGAATGCGAGGTGAAAGAAAATATGAGCACCACACTGAGCTTCTACAATTACCCTATCATAGGGTACACTATGAAGCTCCTCAGATAAAGGTCCCAGCCCTCATACACATCCCCTTCAAATGGACATTTTTTGAGCTACCAGGGCCACCTGGAGAACCCTCGCTCTTCTCTTCCCTCCATCTCGGATTTTGATTTTGCTCGGGACGAGCAAAAATCTAAGTCCGGGGTGGAGGTGGGTGGTATGTTTCTATTCCACCCCCTTATCTTTTTTTTTTCTGCATTATTTCTACTTTTTTTTGTTTTGCATATAGTTGCTTTGTGCATGGCCATTATCTAGCCGGTCATGTTTTTATTTCTTTTGTTATAAAATGGCCTTTATCTAGTCGGCCAATATGAATAGATGTTTATCATTGTACCCCTTTGAATTTAGTAAATATTTTGCAAAAATTGTTACAAATTTCCATGTCTGAAACCACCATGTCACCTAGGACCCCAAAATAACATCACTCCTTGGAAAAGTTGGCAAGCCGTATGGAATCAATCAAAACCAAACACAAATTTTCTCTATTTTTAAACTGTTGATTAACTTGATATAAATCTTGTATAATGCGATTGACATGAATGTTCTTTCTGATGTAATGACACTTTCAAAAAAAAAATGTGTGAAGTTATAAGCACAAGGACACCTTTTGTTTCCCCCTTATTTTCTTTCTAAAAAAGAGAAGCAAAGAATCACCACCAGACAAAAATCAAGTCTGGGGTGGCATGCTTCCCATATAAAAAATTCCATACCCCACAAAGGGGCATACCATCAAAAGATGCCAAAAGTGCACATGAAAAAAAAAATTGTGACCAATGTAGCCACAACTCCACAAATTTAAATCCCAAGTCGAATAGAGGAGGGATAAAAAAAAAAATTCATCACTTCCTTGTTTTCACACCCCCAAATTTCATCTTGTTCTTGTGCAACAACTCACATAAAAAAATATACAATAATAAAAATAAGAGTGTCAAAGCAGAAGTAAGATGAAGCATGTTTTTCGACAAAATCTTGATTTAGAAACAAGATATGATATTTGTTTTTAATAGAGAATATAGAATTTTGTGTTTTGTGGTTTTAAGAGATTGGGTTGCTTGGCCAAATTTGGAGGTAAGAAATAAAGTGATGTTACAAGGGTGAGGATAGACATGTTGTTAGTATAAATTGGAATAATTTGTGATTTTATTTGTTTGAGGACAAACAAAGATTCAAGTCCGGGGTATTTTGATAAATGTATATTTATCCATTTTATTTGTATATTTTTTTATATTTGTTTAGGATTGTTTTGTCATTTATTCTCTTAATTTCATAATTAGTTTTGTTATTTTATATTTTTCTCTTTAATTGGAGTTTTAATTCTATTTTCTTGGGTTTTGTAGGAAAATCACACAATTTGCAGCAGTCCAGAAATTCGTATATACCCTCCACCAAAAGTGACATAACTCTTACATTCAAACTCCAAATTGAGTGTACAAGTATTCATTGGAAAGGGAATTTAATTTCCTAAAATAAAGTCCTATTATTTGGACCGTTTCTGTGCTTTTAACGGGAGAGAAATACGTTCGAAGTCGATGCTGCGAGAATCTGCATTAAAGGGAGTTACATGGTCAAGATAATTAAAGACAACAAACTTTCAATTTGACCAGATCCAGAAAATTCGAAAATTGGTCTCCCTCTCTTTTTTCCCTCTTTTTTTGAGGGCAGCCTACCCCCTACTCCTCCTATAAAAGGAGAGACTTTTCACTTGTAAAAGCATTCCATTCTTCATTCCATTTCATCGGATTTTTAGTTTGTATTTCTTCTGGTCTTGTTATGTTTGAGTAAATTTCTCTGGGGAATGGAAGTAGCCCCTTAGCCCGGTTCTATTCAATATAATCAATTATATTTCTCCATCGAACAAATGTCTTCTCTCTGTTTCTTTGTGGTTATTTGGATGATCTGATATATTCTTATCGAGTGATATGACCGTGGATCTTTGTAAGAATGAAACAATAGTCCCTTAATTGTGATTATCATCTTTTCGTCTATTTAATCTTTGTTGTAATCCTTGGTGACGTGACCACCTGATCCTTGGGTTTGAACGCCGGTTTGAATTCACATGCTTTTTGATATGACCGTGGATAATGGTATGTTGGACGGTTGGGCAATGATCTGTGAACGCCGGGACCAACGGGTTCACGGGAAGTCTGACCCTTGTGAGTTTGTCCGTAAGGACATGTAAACACAAGGTCCTGATTTGATCCATGGAGTTTAGAATTTGATTAGTTGAATAGGAACGTGGTTTTGGTGGTGATCTTCCGTACCCCAGATCTTTATTTCTTTGCTTAGTTAAAATTTATTTCAGCACTTTTATTTTTGTTCTTAGTATTAACAACTCTCTCAAATCGGAATTTAATTTTTTGTACTTGCAATCGGATTTGGATTTCGACTTTTCCTTTCCGCCGTCCCTTGGATCGATACCTATCTATACTAAGTTGACTTGTTGTTCACAACAAGTTGACAACCGGGTTAGAAGGTTAAACTCTAGGACTTTTCCTAGTGATTGTTGCGTGTACAACGACGCGCATCACACACCTATCGCCTTGGTTGCAGCCTGCTGCTGCTCTATCGGGCGCCGCTTTTAGCGATTCTGGAAGTGATCGGGTGAAGAAGGGATAAGGGAGAAAGGGCTAGGGGGCGAAATGCGATTTGCCCACCAACTATCCAAAATTACAAACTAGTCCCTCAAAGCTCCAAAAACTCATAACTCGTGACCCGAAGGTCGGATTCGAATGATTCCTCTGGCATCGATTCAAACTCTGAATCCTCCACAATCTCAGGACTAGGATTTAAGCTTAAGAGAGTTTGTTATTAGTTCAAACATCATTAGCATAAGTGAGTTCTCAATTCAACATCACTAACTTAATCATATGCTAAACTTTGTATTTATCGGTTAATTACAGAGTGGGTCATAACACTGCATGTATTGTTTTTGCATCTTGCTTGTCTCCCCAAAGAAAATCTCTACAGAGTTTTTCTATTTCCTCAATAGCAGCCTTTGAAAGTGGGAAAATTCCTATCCAATAGAGATGGTAGGTTGATGGAGTCAAAAGAATCAACTCCATTCTTCTTGCCATGCTTAGGAGTCGCACCTTCCATGAGTCAAGCTTTTTCTTCAGCTTATCTACCAGGTGAAGGCAATGATTCTTTGTTAGGCTTCCAACAAAGAAGGGGAGGCCAAGGTACTTAATAGGGAACTCACTATGCTGGATGCCAATAAGCTTTTCCAAATTGCGATCAGCTTTGTTGCTTAGGAAAAGCTAACTTTTGCTTGGGTTTAAGTTCAAAATAGAACAAGAGCTAAACTCTTCAATAGCTTTAGTAATTCCATGAGCATTCTTGTTATCAACTTCAGTAAAGATCAATAGGTCATCTACAAATATGAGATGTGAAACTATTGCCTTTCCTTCCTTAAGAGCATCAATGTCCCATTTTTCTACAACTTTATCTACAATAGAAGTAAGGGCCTGCATACCAAAGACAAAAAGATACAGATCTAGTGGGTCTCCTTGGCAGATTGCAGTAGTAGTGCTAATGATGGGAGTAGGATTGCCATGCATAAGAATTTTAAAGGAGGTCGAGTTCATGCGTTCTTCAGCCCAATGTAGCTAGCAGTGGGGAAATCAATTTTTTGCCATAACATTTATGATGTGTTGTCTATGAATAGTATCATAGGCTTTACTAATGTTAGCCTTAAGACAAATATTAGATTTAGCACCAAGTTTCTTGAAATCACCAACCAACTCATTTGCTAGAAGGATAGCATCAACTATGTGTCGACCCTTGACAAAAGCACATTGGTTTGTTCTTATAAGAGTAGGCATGATATCTCTGAGCCTATTTGTCATGATCTTATAGATTATCTTATAGATAAAATTATAGAGAGAAATGGGTCACCATTCTTCTACTTTAGTTGGTTGGGATACCTTAGGAATGAGGGCAAAATATGTTTTATTGATCTCCTTCAATAGTCTACCTTTGAGAAAGAAGTCTTTGACCGTGATGGTGATATCCTTTCTATAATGTCCTCGGTCTCCTTGTAAAAACACGCATTGAAGCCGCCAGGGCCTGGATATTTGTCAGATCTGTAGTATTAACTATGGCTCAAATTTCTTCATCCATTATAGTGGCTGATAAGACTTGGATCTAATTTGCATTGAGTTTGGGAACATTGAAATTATTATGCTTCTGTGTATGTTTCCTATTAAAAAGTTCAGAGTAATAGTTCATGAATTTGTCTTCAATAGCCATAGCACTTTCCACTACCTCATTATCATACTATAATTACTTGATGAGGTTTCTATTCTTCCTAGTTTTAAGCGAAGCACAGAAGAATTTTGAGTTTTTATCCCCATACTTTACCCAAAAAGACCTCAATTTTTGTCTAATGATAGACTCCTCAACAACAATGACTTACCTAGCTTCATTTTCCTTGCTTTTAGCAATTTCCCATAAGTTCTCATCATACATATTTTAGTCTACTTTGGTTTGTGCTTCCAAAATTCTTTTTCTTTTTTTCTAGTAGAGAGAAGATCCCCTTTCAATTCTCAGTTCCATCTTTAAAGAGATACTTTAGTATATTTGAGTTTTTGGCAGACCCTATTAGAGGGCATCCTTTCACTGGCATGTCCCAAGCTTTCTTGACAACTTCTTTAAATCATGTCAACTCAACCCAGGCATTGAAGAAACAAAAGGGGTACCTTTGTTGTTTGTCTTTATCATCAAGGTGCAAGATCTGGATGGCATGGTCACTTCTAATTATCGGGAGACATTAGAGCCATGATTTTTGGAACTTGGTCATGAAGTTGAGGTTGCAAAAGGCTCTATCAATTCTACTTCTTATATTATTAGATCCCATCTACTTGTTGTTCGACGTAAAAAAAAGCCCTTTAGAGGAAAGTTGAATGAGATCTGAGTTTTGTATAGCTTCGTTAAAGTCATTCACAGACCTGCTGGATGGATTAGCTTTCCCTATTCTTTCAGGCACTACTCTAACTGTGTTGAAGTCTCCAATCACGATCCATGGTCTCTTGATATTTTGGCTAATGTCAGTAAGATCTTTCCCCATGATATTTCTAGTACTATCTTCATTTGCTGCATATACAGTAGTGATCTCAAGATCTTCACCTTCTGTCTCTAGAACTAAATGGAATAGTTGCTTTGTTTGATATACCACAGTGATTTTAAATCCTGTATCTTCCCAAAGGATGAGAATATGAGTTTTATTGCAGACCACGGTATTGCCCATCCATTTAGCATTAAACCAGACCCACTGAACTGCCTTGTGAATTTTGTTCCTTTTGACTTTAACCTCCAGGAGAAGAGCAATATTTATTCGTGTTCTCCTCAATTCAGCCTAGACCATGTCCAACAGGACATGCCATAGACATTCCAGGCTAGAATGTTTGAGAGTTTAACCATTAGCTCTCTGCCCTTGTGCGCCACCAGGGGACAATATTGGTGTTGGAAAAGTGGAGATTTGATTCATCTTCTTTCATTTCAAGAGACTGATATCTATTCGGGGAAACATCCTTGTCATTTGAGGCAGTAGATTTCTTGTTGCCTTGGGTCTACCTTTTCTCTACTGCCCTGCTCTTTCTTGAAGGAATCTAAAATCCGTACTCTTCCTCTGGGGCATTGGTTCAAATAGGTTCTATCCCTTGCGTAGTGTCTTAAATGACTTCAGAGTCTTTATGTTAGATTTCTTATTCTACAGGTTGAGGGGGAATGGTAAGCGGTGAACAGAGTAGCTTGCCATGTCCAAATGTCCCATAGTGTGGACAGTTCTTAAAGATCCACTCGTAATCCACCCTGACGTAGTAGTCTTGCCCCTTGTCTATGTGTAGTCTGACTTGTTTTGGAAATTTCGAGTCAGTCGCCATCAGAACATTAATCCTTGCATAATCAATGTGTTTCCTGGCCTTTATCTATCAGACCATGCATTGCGGCTTCCCTAAATAAGAGGCAATTCTAGTGAGATTAAGTTCACTCTAGAGTTCTAATGGGAGGTTGGTTAGTTTAAGACAAATCGGGACAACCATCACATTTTCCTACTCCTGGGGCTCCCTTTCTGCCATTTTTTTTCAATATCATTAGCTTGCCTCTAATGTACCATGGACCCCCTTCAAGGGCGGTGGCCATATCACCAGGATCTTTGAATTTAATGATGAAGTAGCCTTTGTCTCTCCCCATCACTTCCATATCTCCTGTCGGCTTCCATGTGCTCTTTACATGGCTTTCAAGTGTCGGTATATGAGGATTGAATCCAATGATATGCCCGACAATGGTGTTCGCCCACTACACGGCCGTAGCATCAACCTCAGTTTTGGGAATGATAATAACATCTTCCTCCAATGTAAGGGTTTTCTAATCGATGTGAGTGGTAGCATCACCTATCGACACCTTGAATAGAGAAATCCAATCCCTCTTTTCAAATGCAACGTGAATTTCTAACGGGTTGATTCTTCTTTGCAGACTGCGTCCCCTTTGGCTTGGGTTGGGTTGCCTGGGAGGGCTTCCACTAGTGCCACCATTGCTTCTCATGCTCATCATCTCAACATTCATGATGTCATACATTCATTCTCATTATGTCCCTATTTAGTTATTCATATGGAAGCAAAATAAACAAAAATACTACATAAGAGTAGAGTGTGTGTTGAGTGATGACATAGTCTCATTAGTCATGATATGTTATATTCTGTCAAGAACACATGTACATTCATTACATGTCGTTCATGTACTTTGATATTATCCACCATGATCTTGAATAATGGTTTCCATAAAGATGGTGCTTGGGTGCATTGTGACACATGGGGATAGAGTGTGACTGATGTAGATGGGATTTGTCCCTCCTATAAGAGATTGATATCCAAGGCCTTTTGATAAGAGAGATTGAGAAATGTATGACCGTACTCATGAGATTCAATATGTGATATGTGAACTCATATGCATCTTAGACAATATGCTCTAGTTCAAGGAACATGGATTGAACATTGAGAGGTTAATGATTCCATGTCTCGAGTTCAATTCGAATATCAAAAACAAAGGAACGATATGATCATAGTAACACTGATCACATATTGTAGGTTGAAGTTGTTCTCCAACTTTCCAAATTACTTGGGTAGCAATGATGTATTTTTAGATACCACTCATTTCTTGTGATGTCATAAGTTGGTTATGGACGTTCACCACCTACATAATTATGGACCTATAGGGTCACATGCACATGATACACTTGTATTAAAGGATTATATTCCAATAATATGTTTATATTGATTATTACAGGTGTTTAGGTATTCAATTAAATAGTTGAGGTTCAAAATTGATTGACTGGGCTCCAAGCCAACCGGTTCAAGTGTTAAATCGATCAATTGGAATATCAGGTCAATTGGAATCAACATTGGCTGATCTAGGGCTGAAACAAGGTGTGCCACGACCGGTTCATTGGTCCCAACTTGCCGGTTCATAAGATGAACCACCCGATTCAATGGTCAATTTTATTGGATCAAAGATAGGTGCTGATGTCATGTTGTGCATTAATCGTGCACTAAATACCAATGTGATTAAGAATAGGAAACTATTGTGCATTGAATACCAATGTGATTAAGAATAGGAAACTACACGAACCGATTGGTTCATGGCACAAACTATCAGTTTATGGCACAAATCAACTAGTTGGGTGTGCAAACTAATCAGTTAACCATTCAAAGTTTCTAGAAAATTTGTGAATATGACCCTTTCGACTCCTGCACAGATTGAAAACCCTGACCCTGGCCTCTCCTATAAATAGAGGGGTATTGGGGACTTCTTAGAACATAATTGTTTCTCTAACAATTGTTGTACTCTCTATTTGTGGTAACCAATAGAGAACCTGAGAAAGTCCTATCCAATAAAGGGAGGGATAGCACGGAAGAGACAATTGTGGGAGAGTGTATCAACTCTAGTAGGTTGATGTTTAAAAGGGAAAACTCCTTCCCATTGGATCTGGTAGCACAACATAGAGTTCTTGGTGGTCCGCGAGGACTACTCTAGAGGCGAGATGTTGTGGTATGCTGCTAGCAGGACACCGTCAACTGCTATCCTTGGTGCTGCACCAGGAGGCCGATGGAGACATTGTTCGAGTGTTGCTACTGAAGATGGAGCGAGCTACTACCTGAAGAAGAAGCATAATTCTAGTGTAAGGGTAATGCCACTGGACTTGCTCCGAGACTAGGTGTAACCTTCCAACCTTTCCTTCCTAGATACATCATTGTTGATGTGAACTTACTGTTAAAGGGGAATCAAGCTTTAAATTTTTATTTTGCCACATTTTCCCTACAGTGGCATTAGAGCCACGTCAATTTACAGTGTATCTAGATTTAAATTGATATGACCAAATTTATTTTATTGTACACGATGTGAATATTAAACTAGTTGATGAGTATAAATTCCACAGACGACTCCAAAAACTAATATATATATATATATTATACATATGTCTATGTATATATGTATATATATACACATACACACACACACACAGATATATATATATATATATATATATATATATATATATATATATATATCGATATACATATATATAGATATATATATATATATATATACATATATATACATACATATATATGCAATTTACACATGTCACCCTAAAATCAGTTTTGATGGGGGATGATTAGCATGGTTATGGCCAATAACCCTAGATCTGTGTGTGTAATGTTGTGGTTGTTTATTCCTGTTGTTACTCGGTCTACGTATCGAGCCTCTCTCTCCTTTCCAAATGTAAATTAATACTCTTCTTCCTATTTCCCCTTAAATGTTACTTGATGTTTTCCATTTTACAATGTAATATGAAATATGATAGCTTTAATTTATATTTAGTCGTGAGAAGATGTTCGACACCAGAAGAACTGACCATCCCATGACACATATTGATCAAATGGAGAACCAAGGGGGCCAGATGATAGGAGGATGAACCGATCAACTAGTGGCCCAAATAGTTGGCTAGGATAGTGTAGACATCAATGGAACCTAGAACCAAACGATTGCTTTAGGAGACCAACTGAGAAACCAAGAGGTAAGTCGATCAGTTTAGGAGTTGAAACGATCAACCCAAATTGGTTTGAGCACAGATCTTCATCAATAATAAGTTGCATATGATGTGGACCCTAGCTGGTAGTAATTCCTTGTGTCTCTAAGAAATATAGTAGTATGGCCATGACCATTCCTTGTGTGATTTAGTGTTTTTCATTTTCTTATTTATGGTTATAGCATGTATATTGTGCATGCTATAAATATGTGGTGATTGGATATGCATATGTATTTATGTATAAAATATTTCAATATAATATTAAGTCTTATATGATTTTCATAAGAAACACACATGAAAATCTTGATTGACCAAGGACATGTTACATCCAAACATGGTGTTTCGTCCATCTCGTAGAAGTGTGAAGGTAGATATGTAGGTTCTGCCCAAGCAGGTGCATATTCTATCATGTAGGCTTTTCGATAAGGCTTAACTGAGTGTACTTAATGGGATTAAGCACCAGAGGCATGCATATGACTATGGAAAGGAGTTGTATATATCATCTATCCAAGAATTGTATATGATGCAATTGGCAAAAGTTGCCTACCTTAATAATTGACTATGGACACTGGCGTTGGTCGGGTAATAGTTGAATTGTTTTGGATCTTGGCTCACTAGATGATTGTACATTGCAATCTTTTGAATTTATACATGAGGGTTATCAATCTAAACAAAATGATGGGGGTGATAATCAATTAAAGGCCTAACTAATATAATTAATTTATCAAATCAAAAAATAAAAAAGTTTTGTAAAGTTGCAAAATTTCTTCTGTAGAAACCCAAATGAACTCAAGGCATGGAACAATCATCCTTTCAATTTTCATTCACTTTCTTGATCTCAGAGCAGACTGGATGAGATATGTGTGACATCAATATCACATATTGATTCACACATGCATGCGCATGCCTTTCTCAGTCCTACTCATCAAGTGGCCATGGACATCCACTACTACTGAATAGGCCTTCGGCATCAGTTATTTAAGGCCTTTAGTGTCGATTTCTAAGAGACACCCAAGTGGGTGCCGCTAAAGGTCAACTCCTTTGGCGCCGGTTCCATAATTGATGCCATCGCCCTTCCCGCCACCCAAAATGTGCAAGCAAGGGAACTATAGGTATCAGTTATTACAGAAAACTGACACTATATCATGGTTAAATACGTCGGTTGTTAACTAAAAACCGACACCATTACCCTTCCTGCCACAAATAAAATGCACCAACAAGGGCACAATCGGCTTCAGTTTTGACGGAAAACCGACACTATATCACTCTAAAAGACGTCAACTTCATACTAACAACCGACTCCATAACCCTTCCCGCCACAAAATAGGCGTAGATTTTCATAGACAACCGACACTATATCCCTGTGGTTGTGCTTCCCAGCACCACCGTGTAGGGTGCAATATGTGTCGGTTTTATACTACTAACTGACGTCGTATGTCTTTGGTGTCAGTTTTATACAAATAATTGACACCTATGTTATGATTTTTTTTCTTATTAGTTTGCAGGCATGCTGTATGGATGGTCAGTAGGATGCAGAACCTGCAATCAAGTTTTGAACTTTAGGTTTATGACATCCATTGATATCAACCAACAATAGACCACAAACCTACAAAATTAACAAGATGGGAAATATTATATATATGTGATTCACACACATGTATACGCACATTTAATTCATATTATTTTTTCATCACACACATGTAGAAACCAGTACCAACTTGCAGTTCCATTCATTTCTTCTCTTTTCACATTCATACACATTTAGACACATTCATGTATTGATCATCTTCATATTCACACATATGACAATTCAAAAAAAAATCATTCACATTCACAGAAAAATAATTATGACCACAAAGTTTAGAAATATCATTCTTTATTCATCATCGTCATTATCTCCATGAGTATCCCAATTATATTTAAAAATTCCCACTACTTGTAGGGCTTTTGCCCATTGTTCTCTTACATCATTTAACTCATCCATCATATAGGGAGTATGTACATCTAATAACTTTTGACCTGTAGTGAAGTCAGTTTTAAACACCTGCAAAGAGAATGATGTATATATATAATTAATAATATATAATAAGATTGATATATTTCATATTATCTAATGAGACTACATATAATACCTGATGTATGGTATCGATTTCCATTTCAGTATGTTGTATATTTAGGCTCATAGATCGCATCACATAGTATCCACATGCCCATCCATTGTCTTGTGTAGCACACTATAAATTGAAACATACAAAATATTCTAAAATACAAATAAGCACAGTTTACATAAATAATATATACATTGGAGTCGGGAAATTACTTTCACATTCTCCCAAGTTAGTGGTTGGTTCTTTTTCTTGGGGACTTATCCTCCAGCTTTTTTGAACTCTTCTAAAGCCCTACATGTTAATGTAACACATTAAATTGCATAATTAAATAGTAATGTAATAACAGATGGTAACTGATATAAAAATATGAAATATTTCTCACGGGAATAATGGCCTTTTCATTGGGTGTCCATATATACTCAATTCTTTTCCCGCAGGATCTAGATAATAGACTGAACGTCTGGGGACAATAACTAGTAACTCCCAATTCCTTCCACTAGAGGTAAGAAAGTTAAAAATTAAAAACTCAAAGTCACAATAAAATGTAACTTTCTTAAGTCCAAATTATAAGCAAAGTAAACTTAAACTCCCTCAGGAGGGACACATCCCATATCTATCACTCACCCCTCAAAAGCCCCATGTGTCAAAGTCACCCAATCATCACCTTTATAACAATCTATATTTCAGGACTACATTTGATGATGTCAAAGTGTACCCAACAACATGTGTTGAGTGTAGTGATTTCAGGTCAAAGAATCACAATCACCACCAAAACAATAAGAGTTGATCCTGACAAACCAAACATGGTTTCCATGCATCACTCTTATGGTGGGTCTTCCCGATACCCTATTCTCTAACATGTACCTATGTGGTTGGTTTGATATCACCATATCATGACTAATAAGATTCTGTCATCAACCAACACACAATCTAGTCTTTAGTGTTATTGATGTCTATGGTTATTTCCACAATAACAACTGACTAGGGACAAAATTGAGAATGTACACACTCTTAACATTCACATGGTCTTATCGTTCAAGTCACATACTTGAAAGCATACATCATTGAGTATTGTCATTCTCTAGACATCTATCATGTTATACTATAATCTCAAAACAGTTAACATATAGATTGGAAATTGCCTTTATTATTATTCAAATTATTTACAAAGTATCCCATTACAATCATCATATGACTTGCTCTATGGGCATACATACCAACACTGGGAGGCATTTAGGTTGTTCTCCCTTGGTCTAGGTTATAAGGTAAGAAGATATTCAAGTTATAACGAGTAGTTGTTGATTAGAACACTTTAATCTGACCACCAACATAAAAAATCCAGTCCCACAATCTTCAAAGTAGGTACTACCAAATTCTAATGTACTTTTTTTCTCTAGTGCGCATGTCAGAGTAGGTATTACTAGTGTTCTAATTTTCCACATGAGGTCGAATATGAATTTTGGCCACCTCTTCAAGTTGCATATGTCTATGCAGTCCCTTATGCAGTCATGGACTCATATGTAGCGCATATGCAACCTCTTTTGATGTAGAGAATGTGTGTGTAACCAACTTTCAATTATCATTTTTAATTATCTTTTAAACTAATTTTACATAAACAAAAACCACATATACTTATATGTATACATATCTATAACATACTATACATGTATGTTTATATGTTTTACATATGAATATATGTAGGTACAATATTTACAGTGTAAATAAATAATTTTGGGCTTAAATAATTATTTTATTAAAAAATTCAAAATCACTTATGCCCTAGTTATCTGCCCACATTCTACATATATTCACCCTGATCGAACACATACCACATACCGCTGTCCAAAACATTGGGTATCACCGACTTTGAAGTTAGTGCCACAAAAATTGGTGTAGTAGGCAACTTCCACACTTGTTTTGTCAATTTTAGACATTGTGTGATGATGACAACTTGGATTTCAAAAGGAACAACTTTGGGTTGTTTATTTTCATAATTTTGTACATAAAAAAAGCAATATGAGGCCCACAAAAATTATGATAGAATATTCATCATTATACACAATAGAAGAATTGATGCAAAAATGATGATACCTTAAGCTGGAACAATATAAGTAAAGATGAATTCAATTAAGATCAATGAGAAATGTAAACACCAAAATTAGGATATGAAATAAATGAAATTTATGCATGAATAACATGGACCCTTGTTTGGTATTTGGGTCCCATGAGAAGGGAAGTTAAGCCTTGAGCTGACTCTCCCATGGAAGTAACAAACATCACTTGAGGAAGCATAAGTGTAATGAACCCACCCCTCGGTAGCCCCCAATTAAGGAAGACTAAGAGGCTGGTGTTGTTATCCCAAGACAAGATCATCTGGTTTTGCAAATAATAAAAAATAATTAATAAATTATACAAAAGACTAAGCTTAAAGAAGGATAAAAATTTATTTTTATCATACCTTTGAAAAATAGGAATTGGGACTTTACCTAGTGTAGAGTTCTATGTAACTAAATCCTCCTTTCTTTAACTAACTTTATTGTCCAAGAGTCACTTTACTATTTTATCATTTTCAAGTATTCCTAAAATGCTGACAAACAAAATGTCGATCAGTATAAAGAATGTACTAGTATGTGGTGGCAACCAAAACTTCACATCTAATTATGACAAAATAATACAATCAAATTATGATTTAACAAATCAAACTTTACGTTTTAAACATAACTACTCAATCTCTACATATCCTTTCCTCTATGCTATCCATGTAGTGGACATGTATACTAACTCTCTCATATGGTAGATCTCAAATAGCCCCCATTATACTACCTTATAGGTAGACCATGACCTAGGGTTGTGTAGTCGTATGGTGCTACCCAAAGGTAGACCAACACATTGACTCATGATAACCTCATGATCCTACCCCAAGGGTAGACCATGTACTAGGTCATCCATGTCATCATCATCAAAGCTATAGAGGAGGACTAGGATCTAAGCTAGTCATGCACATATATTTATGGTGATAGTCATAGTCACTTTACAGTTGCATGAAATAAAAGCCAACCAAGCACTTAATTTCAAGGAACTAGTAAAATCTCAGAAATTGCCATGAAACTAGAGTGATTAGCCATAAGCATAATCACATACCTGATTATGAGTCCAATGAAGCAAGATATCCAAATCCAACTAGATGTCCAATCAAGCAAGGAAAGCAACCAAATCAAACAATCCTTGATCCTAAAAACATCTATAACACCTAGTTGTTACCGTCACATCCCAAACAACTATTTATTGACTTGGGATACCTTTCTAAAGTTTCTAAGTCTCATTAGGATTGCTTACGATTTCTTAGATCAATTTCTCAATCTTTACCCTTTTTAGCCCAACAAACCCTAAAACAACTTTTCTAAGTTTAGAAGCCTAATTACTCATCTATTCATTAAAGCCTCTTTGTTGCCAATTTGGCTTAGGATCATCCTAATATAATCTCATACAAAGGATCTCAAAATATAACTCATTAAAAGTCATTAACACCCAGATTAGGGTTTCTAAGTCCATTAATGCACTTTATACATATGAAAGCCTAAATTAACCAATTATGCACATGGATTATCCTCTTAGACTTAAAATGTCCTTTTTATTAGCAACAAGTTAATATTCACATAAAACATCCATAAGACCTTTCACAATTTCATTAATCATCAAATTAGGGTTTCTTACTCATGAAAGCATTAAGGTTAGTAACTTTATATACCTTTTGAACTATGAGTAGTTTTAGGCTTGAATATTATTTTTAATGGGTTCCTTGCATTCTCTTGATCAAATTTCATATATAACTTATATTCATCAGAGCATCCTAGAAATTTCTACACTTTTTGCAAGATTAAATATTTTTCAACCAATTAGGGTGTGCCGTGTTAGAATTAGACATTGTTACCTTGGTTTCCACCTGGACCAGCCGAGCCAATCTGTTGTAGCCCCAACAGTAGGTGGCCTACTTGGGTGGCAACCAAAGCCAAGGTTTCGTTCAAACATTCATGCCCCTACGTCGAAGGGCCCAATGCTTCAAGTTCCTGGAGGTAGAATGCTAAATATACCTTTCTTCATCCCCTTCCGCTAGCCTATGAGGTGCTTCCATCACTACACTGTGGGTAGGGTCAACCTCCTATATTGACTCTACATGTTGGGGATAGGTTGGAACAATTGGACTTGTGGGGATCTTCAGCCAGGCCACCTGAAGTCGATCGACCCTCCTATTGCCAAAGAAGGTGGATGTTCCAGTGCAAACCATGAATTCGCTGGTGGAGAACACCAAAATGAGTAGGAATCCAACACAAGTTGATCCTTAGGAAAATGGAAGTAGTGGGGGATCTTCCTCAAACTCGCACGGTCGCCTCACATCTCTTTTCCCATCATGAGGAGGGGGCATAGCCCCTTTTATAGATCTGGTTCGCGAGCTCCTATCCATGGAATCTGGCTCCATAGGGACATTGGAGAAAATTCCCAATCATGCATGAAACACAGGCCTCAAAGGATCATTAGATACAATTTCTTCTCCCAAATTTAAATATATGCTTTTTAAGATTCCTTGTTGATTAGGGAGAGAGATATAGATGTGGGGATATTGCCCATCATTGTTCCTGATAGACTGGAGGTAGGAGATGGCTTTATTAATGTCGATCTAGAATCCTATGGCCGCTAGGGCTCACAAAAAACCAAGGGTACATTGGGTCCTAATTTCCCAATCGATTTAAATAGTGACATAATGTATGTTCTCATAATCCTCTTTATTATAGGAAATATTACAAAAATCATATCTCCTAAACTACATATTCATTTGACCCCAAATTTTAAAGGAAAGTCCATAATGAATTACATTACTTTTATGCCAAGGTTGGGACTCAAATTCGAAAGTATGAGAGACTTTTATGCATATAGAAGTTATCTCTTAATAAGGCATATTTTAGACATATTTTCTCTCTCTTATATTTTTAATTCACTTTATTTGGATTCCTTTTACCATTAGAAATCTTGTGGATTCGAAATATCATCCATGGTGATTCAATCATACATCTCTTCACATATGTTTATCATATTTTCATTATTATCTCATTTTCTTTTCCTATTTATGCATTATTTGATTTCCTTCAATTTTCTTTCTCTTTTTATCATATCAGATACACTAACTTAATATGGTCTGTGAAATTATGCATTTAAAGAAAATACTATCAAAGAAATCTATTCATTACACATAAATCATACAATTTCCATAATCATACATTAATTGTAGAAATTGCATTCCAAACCATTCAAGCCCAAAAATTGGGGTTGTAACACCCTTCCCCTATTATAGGATTTTTTCCCTCAAAATTCCACCAAACATACAAGAAAATTAGGATAAGACTTTTCCATGTCTATCATTAGCTCCCATGTGTATTCCTTCTCTCAATGGTTCTTCCAAAGAACCTTTGTAATCTCATATTCTCACAAGTGACTCAGGATATGTCAGTCTCCCTTAGAGTTCAATACGTTCAATGCTCAACACATGGCTTGGGTACATGTCATAGTGCTCTAGATCAGATACATTGAACACATCATACATCATATTATCCTGAGGGGTAAGGCTAAAGATAAGCAACTTCTCCAATCAATATCAAATGGACCCATGTATTGGGGACTCAGCTTTCTTAGCTATAGCTCGGAGGGGTCGGATTTTCAAAATGCATGCTGACCCACAGTGAATTGCATGTCAGTCTGCTTCATATCAGCATGCGAATCCTATCGATCCTGGGTTTTCTCATCCATTTATTAATCAAAGAGACTTCATCTGCATACATTGTGGTTTCTTTGACCCTCACAAGGTCCTCTCACTGACATCACCTAAGTGAAGTGATGACCGACACATCCTCCCTTACAAAGCTTCATACATCCCGATATTGGCTTTGGTGGCTTTCATAACAAGCAAACTCTTCTAGGAGAAGGTACTACTCCCATGAATCACCCCAAATGAGCACATGCTTTCATCAGACCATCTGAAGTCTGGATCATACTCTCTTGACTATTCACTAGTCAGGGGGTGATATGTTGTGCTAAAATTCAAACTGGTATTGAGTTCTTCATGCACCTGCTTCCACAATATGGAAGTGAACTTAAGACCATGCTCAAGAATATTTGAACTTGTGTCACTGTGTGTTTGATCTATCTCTTCAACCCATATAGCTCAACAAGATATGTCTTACTGACAATGCTCGCTCAAATGAGGGAAACATATCAACTTGGTAAGGCGATCTACCATAACCCATTTTGCATCCTGACCTCTCTTGGTCCAGGGGAGACCCTACCACAATATCCATGGTGATCTTATCCCACTCCCTCTAGGGGACTCATCATTATCTATAGTAACTCACTGGGTTACTGGTGTTTGGCCTTCTACATCTAACATGTATGGCAACTGGCCACATGCAACTCTATATCCTTCTTCATCTTCTTCAAAGTACTACTACAAACCTTAACCATCTTGTTAGTACCATGGTGTACGATGTACTTAACATCATGAGCTTATTGCATGACATGATTCCTCAAGGATGACTTTTCGGAAACCCTATAACACTCTAGTAGTGGGTTTTCACCACCTTCTTTTTCTGGGAGGTGAATCTGAGGTTCTTATAGAAATCCTTTCATTTCATCAAGCTCTGGTCTAGATAACTGAGAAACACCAACTTGACCAACGAGTATGGTTGTATATGGGTGTTTGCCACATAGGTCTAGTCCTCTAATGGTCATAGGGTCCACCTAGCAACCTATTGCATCTCTCTCTATTGGCTAGACAAGACAATTGTACACCTGAGCTATATCTCGAATAAGAGTATCTATTACCACATTAATTCCTTATGTTCTAGGTGATGGTAAAAAAGTAAAACTTCATATACTCCACTCATCATTCTTGTTTAGGGTTTAGGTCTATCTGCATCAAGAAAACTTCAAGCTCTTACATCCATCCTCTCAGTCATCAAACCCAAACATTAACTCATAAAATCCAAACTATTGTAGATAAGAGTGTCCTCATATGATGATTACCTTAGTTCATCTATTCTTGCATACCATATATGCAATATACTTCCAAAAGGATGTGGTACTTCCTCCATCCTCAAACATCATAGAAATGTTTCCACTCATATCACCTTTATCCTCAGTATAAGACATGCTTTTTTCCCTATCTCTCACACCCATAATGAGAGGAAATAAGCATATGGTTGTAGTCTAAATACTGAGTTCATCCCATTCTAAGAGTAGAGATGGTGCAACAAACAACACAATTACACTTTCCAATCATGAATATATCCAATCTAAGTTTACATCCATGGAAAAGGTGTTACCAAACACTCTCGGGTCTTCACATCACTCTTATGTACAATCCTTAGCAATTTCCTCAAGGTATCTAGGGTAGAGATACTTTTGGGGTAATCCTTCCCTTATGCATCTAGGAGTGCCTCATACATTTACCCCTTAGGCCCCATAAACTCATGAAGGTCGTCAACCTCCTAACCCATGGTCCCCGAGAAAAGGTAGTTATTACATCCCAACCCTATGGTCTCATGCATCCAGGGAATAGACAACTCCTACTCCCATCGATATTATCCCTCCTTGACCTTGGCATTGACTTAAGATTCTATCATAGTACATCTCAATCTTGAATCTTCACCCAAATCTCATCATCTCTCTGGGCACTCATGGTCAAACTTATATCCCTTCAGGGGAATCATGGAAACATACCTATCTCAGTCGGGCCCCAAACATATTACCTCTATGGTAACATATCCTCATGTCCCTTAGAGATGGCCACACATGGGTCTATAAATTCATGCTCATAGTACGTTCTCTTACACTTAGCTCATCAAGATCTTATAAGTGACCTCTTTAGGTTACCTGAAACATAAACAAAAGTTGGTTCTCACCCTACATAAAGGGTCCCTTCCTAGGACAGGAGAAAACTATCTCTTGATAGTAACAAAGGTCACTAAACGTTCTTACCTCCCATGTTTACAACATCATGTATATGCTTAGCCCTATACTAATACTTATGCATGTAGCTGGCAAGAAGACAACCTACTAAGCCATTCTAAATTCCTTGGTATGTCATACTTGTTCATCATTCCTCAATGTTGGACCAATATAATACATGCATATATCACCAACCTGTGTGAGTGGTTCATCGAACATATAACTCAGTTCAGGTGGGGTTTCCTTATAATACATGGGAAGGGGTGCCAAGCTTAATTCGTATGAACTCAATCGGTCTCGTGAGCATCATGTGCACCAGGTACTGCTACCTCCCCCTTTTTGGTCCAAGAACCCCATGCTCACCTCATATGCCTCAAGTGTCTAACTATATGCTGAACTTGTTCTAACATGAACCAGACCCATACAAGGTAGGGCATATACTCCCTACCACTCTTCAATGTGAACAACCCTTATAGTCCTACACAAGGATAACCAACTAGGACGCGACCTCACAACTTGTTACCATACCTCTTCAAGGTCTATGGAACTCTCCTTCCTACACCTAAAAGGTAGGCACTCGTATCATTTGTACATTCATTCACAAAGTCTCTTTCCCTTTTCTAGGGTTTGGTTCCTCTAAAGGCATCTAAGGTACAATCATAATGCAACGATCATGCATGAGGGAACCACATATATCTACTCAAGGTCGTCTGTTCTAGGTCATATTATACCAGACTTCTCATGATTCCTCATGTCTCAAAGTCTAGGTTTACAACCTTCTTCCTAATGGTTCTCACCCTCTATCTAGGCTAACCCTATAACTGGTCTTATAATTGGAGGTTCTCATTCATATGGGTCAAGGTATTAAGGATACACATCTAACTCTACCTGGGTCAAACGCACTATCAAAACTTATGTCTGGCCAAGATCATCCAAATATCTGCATGTCTATCTCATAAAATATTAGGCATAACGTATCTAGCTTAGGTCTAAAACTTTTTCCCAGCCTTTCTTCCATTCTCTCATATGTAGGTGCATGCCTCTTTTCTACTCATATATACCTATTAGGGTTCCTAATGGTCAACACTAACCTTCTCAATGATGAAGCTATCCCTCACCCTTAACATGCATGACCCACCCAGGGTCGGGTCACCAAAGGGCACTAGGGTCAAACAACCACACATAGTTCATGCTTCTCATGTGTACTCAAAACCCATACGTAAAGCATGCATATCCTACCCACGTACTCACATGAATGGAAAAGTAAGGTATCCAAATCCTCATGTTTTCGCTATCGACCGCTTACGGTATTGGGTTGAGCATTGTCCTCAGAGGATGTGTCAAGTCTCTTCCTCTTCCTGGAGGCTTCTTCATCTAAGGATAACTCTCTCCTCACCCTCCCACAAGATGGTCTAACCTCAGTATTCTCCTAAGGAGTAAAAAAACACAGGCCATGCAGCCTAAGCATGTAAATAAACTCAGTCTGAGTTTCTAATTATCAAAACTTATGTCCATGACATCCTTCTTGCATGCTTTTTATTATTTGGTGGAGGATTCCTTATTCCTTATCATTTTTAACCCCAAACTCAGGAGGGTGGTGGAGAGAGAAACCCTAATCCCTTAAAGTTATTTAAAGAACAGGGTAGAGAAGGGACAAAAATAGATGAAAGAATACCTAAAGGTATCTTATTTTGAGTCAAATCCTCTGATTTTGGCCAGGTAGTCACACAGAATCTGAGAGTCCTCATATATCGACTAGTGGGCAGAGGAAAATCTTTCCAGTGCTCAGATCATGGTCCTTTTCTAAACACATCCATCATTGGAAAATCCTCTAATAACTCCCTTGGGTTCGAAAGAGTTTGTAAAATTTAATAATTTTTAGAGATTAAATAGAAAACCATGCTCTGATACCAAATGTAATGATCCCACCCCTCGATAACCCCCAATTAAGGAAGACTACGAGGTTGTTGCTGTTATCCCAAGATAGGATCAACTGGTTTTACAAATATCAAAAAATAATTAATAAATTATACCAAAGACTAAGCTTAAAGTAGGATAAATATGTACTTTCCTCATACCTTTCAACAATAGGAATTGGGACTTTACCCAATGTATAGTTCTATATAACTAAATCCTCTTTTCTTTAATTAAGTTTATTCACCAAGTGTTACTTTACTATTTTGCCCTTCTTCATGTATTCCTAAAATGTTGACTCAATATAAAGAATATACTGGTATGTGGTGGCAACCAAAACTTCACAACTAATTGTGACAACATAATGCAATCAAATTATGATTTAACAAATCAAACTTTACATTTTAAACATAAATACTCAGTCCTTACACATCCTTGTTTCGGTGGTGTCCCTATAGTGGACTTGGATACTACCTCTCTCATATGGTAGATCTCAAATAGCCCCCATTATCCTACCTTATAGGTAGACCATGACCTAGGGTTGTGTAGTCGTATGGTCCTACCCAAGAGTAGACCAACACATTGACTCATGATAACCTCATGATCCTACCCCAAGGGTAGACCATGTACTAGGTCATCCATGTCATCATCATCAAAGCTATAGAGGAGGACTAGGATCTGAGCTAGTCATGCACATATATTTATGGTGATAGTCATAGTCACTTTACCGTTGCATGAAATAAAAGTAAACCAAGCAGTTACTTTCAAGCAACTGGTAAAATCTCAGAAATCACCGTGAAACTAGAGTGATTATCCATAAGCATAACCACATGCCTGATTATGAGTCAAATGAAGCAAGATATCCAAATCCAAGTAGATGTCCAATCAAGCAAGGTAAGCAACCAAATCAAGAAATCCTTGATCCTAAAAACATATATAACAACTAGTTGTTACCATCACATCCCAAAAAACTCTTTATTCACTTGGGATAACTTTCTAAAGTTTCCAAGTATCATTAGGATTCCTTAGTGTTTCTTAGATCAATTTCTCAATCTTTACCCTTTTTAGGTCAACAAACCCTAACATATTTTTCCTATGTTCAAAACCCTAATTACTCATCTATTCATATTAAAGCCTCTTTATTGCCAATTTGTCTTAGGATCATCCTAATATCATCTCATACAAACGATCTCAAAATATAACTCATTAAAGTTATTAACAACCAGATCAGGGTTTCTAAGCCCATTAATGCACTTTATACATATGAAACCCTAAATTAGCCAATTAAGCAGATGGATTATCCTTTTAGACTCTAAACATCATTTTTATTAACAACAAGTTAGTATTCACATAAAACATCCATATGACCTATCACAATTTCATCAATTATCAAATTAAGGTTTCTTACTCATGAAAGCATTAAGGTTAGCAACTTTATATACTTTTTGAACTATGAACATATTCATGATTAAATATTATTTTAATGGGTTCCTTTCATTCTCCTGATCAATTTTCATATATAACTTATTTTCATCGGAGCATCCTAGCAATTTCTACACTTTTTGTAAGATTACATACTTTTCAACCAATCAGGGCATGCCATGTTTGAATTAGACATTGTTACCTTAATTTCCACCTAGACTGGATGAGCCAATTGGCTGCAGTCCCATCAATGTGAGGCCTGCTCATGTGGAAACCAAAGCCAAGGTTTTGTGTGGACATTCTTAGCCCTGCGCCAAAGGGTCTGGTGCTTCAAGTGCCTGGGGTATAAAAGTAAATATACCTTCTCTCATCCCTTTCCTCCACCCTGTGAGCTGCTTCCATCACTACAACATGGGTAGGGTCAACCTCCTATGTTGACTCCACGTGTTGGGACCTAGTTGGAACAATTGGCCTCATGGGGATCATCATCCAGGCCTCCTGAAGCCGATCAAACCTCCTATTTCCAAAGAAGGAGGTTGTTCTAGCGCAAACCATGATGCCACCAGTGGAGAACACCAGAATGAGAAAGAATCCAGTGCAGGTTGATCCCTGGGAACATGAAAGTAGTGGGGTATCTTCCTCAAACTCGCACGGTCGCCTCACATCTCTCTTCCCGTTGCGAGGAGGGGGTAGAGCCCCTTTATAGATCTGGTTCGTAGGCTCCTATCCATGGAGTCTGGATCCACATAGACATTGGTGAAAACTCCCCATCATGCATGAAATCAAGGCCTCAAAGGATCATTAGATCCAATTTCTTCTCCTAAACTCAAATATATGCTTTTTAAGATTCCTTTTTTATTAGGGAGAGAGATATAGATGTTGGGAGATTGCTCATCATTGTTCCTGTCAGACTGGAGGTAGGAGATGGTTTTATTATTGTTAGTCTAGAATCCAACCACTAGGGCTCATGAAAAGTCAAGGGGAAACTGGGTCCTGATTTCCCAATCAATTTAAATCGTGACACAATGTATGTTCCCATAATCCTCCTCACTATAGGAAATATTAAAAAAACCATATCTCCTAAACCGCTTATTCATTTGATCTCAAATTTTAGAGAAAAGTGTTGGGTTTTAGGGGAGGCAAAGAAGGCAGGGGAAACAAAAAAAATTCTCCTCTCAAACCTAGAACAAGGAAATATGTCAACGTCTATACAATAGGAAATGATGGTTTACGGAATCATACCTTGTCCCGAGGCTTGCTCGGCGACAATACCTCGCGGCTTGCGCGGTCTTCACCTCCATTGGACGTTGTCTGTACAGCTCCTAGTCGCACTGGGACTGACGACTCCTGGTCTCACCGGGGCTGTCGGGATTGACAGCTGTCCTCTGAGCGACTTAAATCTCCCGCCTCTGAAGTAGTCCACATACACAACCCGGAACTCCAATCTCCTTGTCTCACAAGGAATTGGAAGGAGTCACACTCTCCTGTCAGCGTACTAGTCACTGACACACTCTCCTACCACCAGTTGCTTTCTGCAATTGTCTTTCCCTTGCTATGCCTCCCTTATCAGGTAGCACTTGCTCGGGCTCTCTCGGTTACCAAAACTAGAGAGAACGACAACTTTACAGAGCAACTGGTTGCACTGAGTTGTTGTATGAGAATCCCCTAATACCCCTATATATAGGAGGGTCATGGGACAGGGTTCTCTATCCCGAGAAATGTGAGACTAAACAAGGAGTAGAAGGGTTTGAGAATTTCCACAAAAACAACCAACTCACAACCTGAACCGATCATTTCATTTTTGAAACGGTCAGTTGGGGACCTGATCCAGTCGGTTGACACCTCAATCGTTCGGTTGGGACCCATGAAATGGTCGGTTCACTTCTGAACTGGTTTGTTTGGTCCTGATCAGTTCCCGATTGACTTTTCATCTTTTGTTTCTAATTGGTACCAAATACCAATCCTTGTTCCAATCAAATTGGGCAAGGTAAACAAAAAGAAATTCCTCACCAATCCTACTTTCCCAACTTGCTCGGTTGCATCAGTTGAACTGATCGTTTCAACACTTGAAGCAATCATTTCACCATGTCCATGAGCCGATCGACTCCCCACCTGAGCCGATCGGTTCACCAAGCTAAGATGATCGGTTTATCACATGAGATGATCGGTTGGGAGTGCAGATTGTCCAGAATCAGTCAATTGTGGTTTCAATCAATCTAATACTCCAATCAATGTGTCCAACACCTTGAACATTATGACATTGAGCTATCAATTAATTGAGTGTTTAATTGAACTACTAAACTCCTTTAGTAATCAATCCAAATGTTGTTTGTGGACAAAACTCCTCTTCCAGGTTAAATCCTATGTGTGTGACTCTACAGGTCCATTTCACATTGACAGTGAAAGTCCATAACACTTATGACTTCGCAAGCAAAGAGAGGTGCCTAGTCACACATCAGTACTACCCAAGTGAAATAGAAAGTTGGAGAACAACTTTCAATCCTACAATCCGTGAATGGTGTTATAGTGAATGTATAATTCCTTTTTCATTGATATCTCGAATGAACTCGAGGCATGGAACAGTCATCCTGTCAACGTTCATTCACTTTCTTGATCTCAGAGTAGATTGGAAGAGATATGTATGACATAAATATCACATACCGATTCCCACATGCGTGCACTCCTTTGTCAATCCTACTCATCAAGTGGCCATGGATATCAAACTCCCTCAGGAGGGATAAATCCCATATCTATCACTCACCCCTCAAAAGCCCCATGTGTCAAAGCCACCCAATCATCACCTTTATAACAACCCATGTTTTAGGACTGCGTTTGATGATGTCAAAGTATGCCCGACAATATGTGTTGAGTGTAGTGATTTCAGGTCAAAGAATCACACTCACCATCATTACTGTGAGTACTAAATGTGACTACCATGTCATGGTTCCATGTGTCTCACTCACGGTGGGTCTGTCTGGTACACTTGTTCTCTAACAAGTACCTATGTGTTTGGTTTGATATCTCTATATCATGACTAATGAGATTCTATCATCAACCAACACCACAATCTAGTCTTGTGTTGTCTATCCACCTTCCACAATGACATCCGACTAGGGACATAACAAGAATGTACAAACTCTTAACATATGTATGATCTCATCGTTCAGGTCTTGAACCTAAAGGCATACGTCATCGAGTATTGTCATTCTCTAGACATTCAATCTATTCTATCACTATCTCATATGACTAAACTAGAAAGAACTGGAAGCTTGCCTTTAATATTTATTAAATCAATCTTAATGTATCCCACCAATCATCCCATGATTGGCTCTCAGGGAATACATACCAAAAGACTCCCACTTGCACTGCGAGCCAATCACTCTTGAATCATATTCATAGTGATCTTTAAACATGTCCCACATGTTACTCTACTCTAGTGCGATCATAGTGAGTAATGGCAACACTTTGCCAAAGTCAATATAAATTGCATGTCTCACATCTCTTCACTGTACGTCACACATATGAGATGGAGTTGCCATAAAATGTGATCCAATATTCCTTTTCTAACCTTTAGCCACATTGCATGATCAAGGATTCCATACTTGTCATCAATGAGAGAAATATCTATAAGTTCATCTCATGAACTTCCAGATCCATATAGTATCCACTACTTTTCTTAACACACAGATACTCGGCATTTCCCTTTTAAATGGTTTTATTGGAACACTTCCAATCAACAAACTTTTCACTTTTATATATCCTATATATATTTTGCGATTAATTTTCTGTCCTGTCAGAAGTTTGCAACAATGTAACTCTTTACATTGAACTCTTCCTTATCTCCATAGAACTAGTACTTCTCAAGTACTTATCAAGTTCTCATGGTGTTCCAGTGACCCTTACTGGAAGTAGACAGACATCCACTCGTCATGTCTTACATACGAGTTATCAAGATGAGGATATCATATTGTCATGTCATACATATAAAATGATGAATGCATTTTGTTCTTGCCATGTATATACATGCAAGATGATGGGATTATTACATACGTGATAGATCCATATCTATTCTTAGTGTTCCCATTATTCATAAGAATTGGACACTTGGCCTTGGGATACTAACTCTATGTAACATGGATAGGTTTTCTCCCACTGAATCTGTGCATACTGAACCCTTCAGTATAGATTGCCAATGTATGCTTTCTCTTTTTAGGTCAAGAGGTTTTCGAGAACTGTCTCTATAGATCTCTATTCCTATCACATAGGAAACATCTCTATCTTCCTTAAAGATAATTTCCACTTTTGGATTTCCATTCTAGAACACTTCCATTTCACATCAACATGTGGAATGTGAACACGCTCCCACTAAATCACAGATCCCTTCTTTATCTTTGACATATCAGTCAAGCCCTTTGACTATATCATCAAAATAAAGATCCAATTCTGAGTTGCTTGTACTCAATCAATCACATTGATTAGTCCATTGTAACTTATAGACTTCATTTGCATTAGTGGATTCATAAACCTTATAGGTTGTGTCATGTACACATCCTTGTTTTATTCCTCATAGGAATGCGGTTTTAGTATCCATATGCAAAAATGCTTAGTCATTAAGTTGCAATCAGCAAGCATCATCCTTCTCAAAATGTTATCCATGTGTCTTAACACTTAAGATTCATTCGCACTTATGGATTTCATCCAATGGGTGCTACCATCAAGGTCATACCTTATGGTTCAAATGGATGTCATTTAGGATGTAATGGTCATAAACCATAACTCAAAATTTGGTTCCTCATATTCATCTAGATAGTTGACTCATCACATGAACAACTCATCACATAGATAAACAAGGTGTATCCGTCAAGGATATAAGAACTTACAACTCCTTGTGATTCTTAATGTCCCTTATTAGTGTGGGGTATTCTTTTATTAAGAAGAATTTAGTTATTTGATAATCATTCTATAACTCCTTAGAGTATGATTCCTTCTTGATTTAGACATCACCATGCCTTAATCATGAGTTCACTATGATACACTTTCATAATCACTCATAAGGATCTCAAACATTTCGTCCAAGTATTTCATTCATTGATCTCATCAAGAATTAACACTTTACCAAATTTTCACTTCATAATGATAATCTTGAACACTTCAAGATATTCATATTGGTATTTATCTAAACACCATTTGAAGTATTAGCATTTGTTCCAATAGGTATGTAAATACATCACATGTATTATACCTAATAGGATAATCATTCTCCCACTACCTTTAGTGAAGATTGATTAATCATGTCCAAGATATTCATGTCTCTTACTGGTTCTATAACCAAAAGAGTCTAGATTTATCCATCATATGGAAACTAGAAATGAATTTCTCATGATTGATGCCAATTTGATTGTTTGAGTTATCTATAACTTTTAGGTATCATATTATCTTATGCATATCAAATACGACAAGATAAACAAGGCATTGCCACAAAGATCGTATCTTTATAAATTGAACTATCTCTTTATTGATTGCCATCATTGTCATACTATATGCAAAAATAAAGTGTTTCTATCTATTGTCAAATATGAAATAGCAGTTCTCAACTCTATTTCGTGCCCGTTAGGCTGAAATAAACTGAAAGGTACTCCTATCGATGGCAACAACACTTTCTCCAACGATGGGTACTCCTTTCTTGGTCTTTTCACAAAGGCCATCACTTCTTTGTGGATATTGCATATCATATATGACATATCCATATCTTGGTTTCATATGCCTTAGATAAAGAAGCGGTTCATTTCATGATACCTTAGGTGGAGATCTCCATCCCCTCCATCTTCTTTTGTTCTTCCAGATATAGAGGGAAATTCCCTCATGCACCCTTCCCCATGTGCCTTGAGGTAGAAGACGGCTTGGGCTGCTGGCTAGCATCAGAACACTTCTTTGCTTTGCCCTTGCCCTTGCACTTAGACTTGCCTTTCTTGCTTGTGATCACCATCAAAAACTTAGGTTTGTCCTTCTTCATTTGTATCTCGTCTGTCCTCAACATGCCCAACAACTCTGACAATGGCCTATCAAAGTTGTTCAAGTTCTAGTTCATCACAAACTGACTGTAGGATTCTGGAAATGATTGCAGTATCACGTCAGTAGCCAACTCTTGGCTCAGTGGAAATCCCAGTCTTGTCAGGTTCTCCACATACCCAATCATCTTGAGTGTGTGAGGACCAACTAGATCTCCTTCTGTCATGACGCACTTGAACAGTGCCCTTGAGACATTGTATCTCTCTTGCTGTGCTTGATCTTCATACATGTTCCTGAGATGCTGAATCATCTCAATGACACCCATGTTCTCATGTTGTCTCTACAATTCATGGTTCATAGAGCACAACATCAATCACTTTGCATCAATGATATCATCAGAATGCTTCTTGTAAGCATCCCTTTCTACCTTTGGTGTAGTAGGAGCAGGTTCCTATGGAATTGGAGTATCCAGGACATAGAGCTTTCTCTTGTGAGTGAGAACAATTCTCAATGTCCTATGCCAGTCGTGGAAGTTTGTCCCATTTAGCTTGTTCCTGTCAAGGACCGATCACAAAGAAAAGTCATTGTTGTTTGTTGTCATTTGTACTACAAAAAGAAAATATGCAATTTTAGTCCAAAAACTCATTTTTGACTTATTTGATTGATTTTAAAAGTTGACGATATAATTAGGCCTTTAATTAATTATCACTCCCACTATTTTAGTTCAAATTGATAGCCCTCAATATCAATTTGGAAGATTGCAGCGTACCACCTTCTAGTGGGCAAGATCCTAAAATCCTCTAAGTCATGGACCAGCTAGGGCTGTCACCCACAACTTAGATCTCTTAGGTAGGCAACTCTTGCCAATTGCATCATATGCAACTCTTGATAAGATATCATATGCAAGTCATTGCCATGATCATCTCCATGCCTCAAGGTGCTATATCCTATCTAGGTCACCTTGTTAAGTCTAACCCAAAGCAAACACGATGAATATGCACTCTGCTAGGGCAGACCCACATATCTATCCTTGACGCTTCCATGAGATAGACGGTGCACCACGCTAGGGCGTGCCCACACTTAGTCAATCAAGCTTTTCATGTGTGTCACATTTGGAAGGCATCTAAAACTTAATATTTAATGAGGGATTTGGTTTTATATACATATGCATATCCAATCACCACAATATATAATACATATCATATACATGCTATATCCCATAGAAAACATGCGAAACGATAAAAGCGATGATTATGGTCATCCTAATGTGATTCCTCGAGCCAAGAGGAATCACGGTCATCTAGGTCTACATCACATGCAACCTGTACAAGATGAACTCTGTGCTTTTCCTTTCTGGGTTTGATCAACTCATCACATGACTGATCGACTCACCATTAGGCCAGTCGGCTGGGTGCCACCAGCCGATCGATTGGCTCCTCCAACCGATCGGTTCGCTTGGTCGACGTGCATCTCATCATAGCTGCCACCTGCTTGTCTCGCTCCTCGAACCGGTCATCAACCGATCGGTTCACTCCTTGAATGATCGTATCGAACATCAACATATCAGTTCACGCCTTGAATCGATCGTCTCAGCTGTCGTCAGGATGTCCTCCGTTCTTTGACATAAAAGGAAATAAAATTCTATCCTATTTTATATTGTAAAAGGAGAAACCTCGAGTTACATTTGAGGGGAGAAAAGGCAGGAAAGAAATCTCGAATTATTTTGAGTTACATCAGGAATAGGAGAAAGGGGATTAGTGCGCAGACTGAGATGCTAGCAACCACATACAACCATACACAAATAGGGTTTCTTGGCCATAACCACGCTATACATCCACCATAAAACTCGTTTAAGGGCAAAGCGTATCGAGTGCATTCATAATACATATCATATATGTAATTTGGGATTTGTGGATTTAGGATTGGACATGCATAAAGCCAATTTTATTCGCATTGTATGAAATAAATAAAGGCGACAAACTAAAATCGATCATATCGATAATCCTAAAGTATAGAGCAGTTGATGTGGCTCTGATACCACTATTTGGGTTTTAGGGGAGGCAGAGAAGGCAGCGGAAACAAAAAAAATTTCTCCTCGCAAACCTAGAACAAGGAAATGCGTCAACGTTTATACAATAGGAAAGGATGGTTTATGGAATCATACCTTGTCCCGAGGCTTGCTCAGCGACAATACCTCGTGGCTTGTGTAGTCTTCACCTCCGGTCTTAGACAGTGTCTATGTAGCTCCTGGTCGCACCGGGATTGACGACTCCTGGTCTCACCAGGACTGTTGGGATTGACAACTGTCCTCCGAGCGGCAGAAATCTCCCGCCTGTGAAGTAGTCCACACGGACCACCTGGAACTCCAATCTCCTTGTCTCACAAGGAATTGGAAGGAGTCGCACCCTCCTGTCAGCATACTAGTCACTGACACACTCTCTTGCCACCAGTTGCTTTCTGCAGTTGTCTTTCCCTTACTATGCCTCCCTTATCAGGTAGCACTTGCTCGGGTTCTCTCGGTTACCAAAACCAGAGAGAACGACAACTTTACAGAGCAACTGGTTGCACTAAGTTGTTGTCTGAGAAGCCCCCAATACCCCTATATATATAGGAGGGTCGTGGGACAAGGTTCTCTATCCCGGGAAATGAGGGACTAAAGTAGGAGTAGAAGGGTTCGAGATTTTCCACAAAAACATCCAACTCGCAACCTGGACCGATCATTTCATTTCTGAAATGGTCGGTTGGGGACCTGAGCCGGTCGGTTGACACCTCAACCGATCGGTTGGGACCCATGAAACGATCGGTACACTTCTAAACCAGTCGGTTCGTGGTCCTGATCAGTTCTCGATTGACTTTTCATCTTTTGTTTCTAATTGGTACCAAATACCAATCCTTGTTCCAATCAAATTGGGCAAGTGAACAAAAAAAATCCTCACCAATCCTACTTTCCCAACTTGCTCGGTTGCATCAGTTGAACCGATCATTTCAACACTTGAAGCAATCGTTTCACCCTGTCCATGAGCCGATCGACTCACCACCTCAGCCGATCGGTTCACCAAGCTGAGCTGATCGGTTCATCACATGCGCCAATCGGTTGGGAGTGCAGATTGTGCAGAATCAGTCAATTGCGGTTTCAATCAATCTGATACTCCAATCAGTGTGTCCAACACCTTGAACATTATGACATTGAGATATCAATTAATTGAGTGTTTAATTGAACTACTAAACTCCTTTAGTAATCAATCTAAACATTGTTTGTGGACAAAACTCCTCTTCCAGGTTAAATGCTATGTGTGACCTTGCAGGTCCATTTCACGTTGGCAGTGAAAGTCCATAACACTTATGACTTCACAAGCAAAGAGCGGTTCCTAGTCACACATCAGTACTACCCACGTGAAATAGAAAGTTGGAGAACAACTTTCAATCATACAATCCATGAATGGTGTTACAGTGAATGTATAATTCCTTTGTCATTAATATCCCGAATGAACTCGAGGCATGGAACAGTCATCCTGTCAACATTCATTCACTTTCTTGATCTCAGAGTAGATTGGAAGAGATATGTATGAAATCAATATCACATACCGATTCACACATGCATGCACGTCTTTCTCAATCCTACTCATCAAGTGGCCATGGATATCAAACTCCCTCAGGAGGGACAAATCCCATATCTATCACTCACCCCTAAAAAGCCCCATGTGTCAAAGCCACCCAATCATCACCTTCATAACAACCCATGTTTCATGACTGCATTTGATGATGTCAAAGTGTGCCTAATAACATGTGTTGAGTGTAGTGATTTTAGGTCAAAGAATCACACTCACCACCATCACTGTGAGTATTGAATGTGACTACCATGTCATGGTTCCATGCCTCAAACTCACGGTGGGTCTGTCAGGTACACTTTTTCTCTAACAAGTACCTATGTGTTTGGTTTGATATCTCTATATCATGACTAATGAGATTCTGTCATCAACCAACACCACAATCTAGTCTTGTGTGTCATTACTGTCTATCCACCTTCCACAATGACATCCGACTAGGGACATAACAAGAACGTACAAACTCTTAGTATATGTATGATCTCATTGTTTAGGTCCTAAACCTGAAGGCATACATCATTGAGTATTGTCATTCTCTAGACATTCAATCTGTTCTATCACTATCTCATATGACTGAACTAGAAAGAATTGGAAGCTTGCCTTTAATGTTTATTAAATCAATCTTAATGTATCCCACCAATCATCCCATGATTGGCTCTCAGGGCATATATACAAACAAAAAGTCCATAATGACTTAAAACTACTTGTGTGCCAAGTTTGGGACTCAAATTCAAAAGTAGGAGATATATTTCTTCATATGCAAGTTATCTCTCAATAAGGCATATTTTATACATATTTTCTCTCTTACATATTTTATTCTCTTTATTTGGATTCCTTTTACCATTAGAAACGTCATGGACTTGAAATATCATCCATGCCAATTCAATCATACTTCTCTCCACATATATTTCTCATATTTTCATTATTAGCTCAATTTATTTTCCTATTTACTCATTATTTGATTTCTTTCAATTTTATTTCTCTTTTTATCATCTTGGACTCACTAACTTAATAGGGTCCATAAAATTATGCATTTAAAGGAAATACTATCAAAGAAATCTATTTTTTTTGGTCGCGCTAAAAACTGTTACTAATAAAACCAAAACTTTGGGTACATTATGTGCCCCTATGGAAAACTACTAGGTCCCAAACCCCACGCAGGGGGATATAAGGGACCTGAAACTAAGATAAAAATCCAAACTAAGAAATGCAGAAGAAGGGGCAGGATACAAACTAATTAGAAAGAACTAGCAGGTGAGAAAGAAGTACATATAGAGCCAATCAATATACCCACAAAAATGCCTATATGAACATCAATTCAGCTCCCAACACAACCAGAAAAGTCGCCCCTGTCCCGGCTCCTACACAATTTCCTTAGATGGATCACAAAGGAAACGAAACAAGGATACAAGACTGTCACTCTATGCCACCTTCCTGAAGAACTAAACCAGCTGCACCTGGTACAATCCTTCACAAGAAGGTACCAAACAAACACCTAATCTAGCTTAATGGGCTCCGTCAACATATTTTCTTAGGCTAATGCTGTTGAATTTTGACATTCATGGAGCCTATAGCTTTCATCTCACCTACACAAAGAGGACATGATCGACAAGAAAAACACCTGCAAATAGCCAAAGATAGCATGCATTTGCCAACCACCATTTCACTAGAACAAGAGTCACAATTCAGAAACATAGGCCTGTGGAGGGCAGCACTGCCAGGTGGAGGACCACTGACACCTTCTTCCTTCATATGGTCGAGACCAAAGACAGACAGAGGTAAAACATTGAACACGCTATGGGCATTCCCTCACACAGTAACAGGGATAACAGGGGGAACCCTGTCACCCTTTCCAAAGATGAGCACCCCATGGAGGGACCAACACAGTAGGCCGGCAGAACCTGCCGCCAAAGACCTGAGCTCCAGGGTATGAAAAACCAACTCAGCTCCACCTTGAGCCTTTGCCCATAGGGAAATCCATCGAATGTGTTGTGGTCGTCCTGTAGTGAAGCATGAGAGGATCACCACCTCCAGCCATGAACCCCTGTCAGAAGAACACACCATCATATGATCAGGGCAACTTGGGCAAGCCATCCTTCCGCATCTGGATGCCCAGAATTAGCAGGAACAACCGCCTCAATCTCGAAGCCAATCCAAAACTCAGAGCAAGGAGGCTTCGTCGAAGCAGGTCAGGTTAGATGAAGAGGCGGAATACCCTTGGGAATCTTGATCTCAGCAATGGAGGATCAGGTGCAGAGTGAAGGGCATCCTGCGAACCACTGATCTAGGCCGCCCTGCGAGCCAACAAACTTGAGGGTGCTTGTCAAACCTCATCCGCCCATCACAATTGCCCATACCAAGGGAGGAGGCCTGGCAACGAATGCTAGAAAAGACACATCGCCGGAAACCTAGCAGGGCTCTTCCTTCACCACCACTGCCAGAAACTTCTATATCGGAGTCGTTGTTCACCATAACCCTGGATTAGCTCCAGGAGAAGGCTCAGGGAAGGAGGAATTGTAGGTATCAGATGAGGAGGCCGAAGAACCCCTCATCTTTGCCCAGACGGAGCAGCAAAATAGAGAGTCAGACCTAGGGCGAGGCGCCTCTCCACCCATCACTCTTGAACGGGGTGGAGTCGACTAGGTCAAAAATGCCGTTACACGCCCTGGATCTACCTCCGATGCAACACATCCCATCTCCTCTATAACCCAACCGTGAGGCAATCCAAATACTCCAACTGGGAGCTTTGCTCATTCTCTCCATCTCCAGGAACCCTATAAATCAGACTAGAGCCAACACCGATGGAGCCAGGGGGAGGAAGCAACGAGATGTCACTCCCTCCCCCCAGTGAAGGCCGCCGGAGGGGTTCTAGAGAGAGGCGTGAGAAACCCTAGAGAGAGAGCAATCAAAGAAATCTATTCATTACACAGGAACCATATAATTTCTATAATCATACATTTATTATAGAAATTGCATTCCAAACCATTCAAGCCCAAAAATTGGGTTTGTAACAATAAGTCTTGGGGTAAATTGGCAACCCTACCCTTGAGAGAATGACACATCCAATTCACAATGCCCTAGGCAATGGTGCCTCTTTTCCCTCAACCCAAACTGAATCCAAGTTCAATAAACATAGTTTAGAAGTGTTGTCATATCAAAATTTGAGATATCACATATGTTTATTTGATCTAATTCTAGAAATTATGTGGTATCTAGAATTATAATAAAATTATACATCAAAATGATAAAAAAATTATATTGAGTACAAATAAAATCGACTCTTTGCCTAATTAAGCTTCTTGTTGAAAAATCATGCATTGATGCATGAAAAGAAAGTGATGAAATGAGAAAACCCTAATTTTAATGAATTAGTTGTTAAATCTATTGAATACATTTACCTTTTGATATAATCAGATCATATTGAATGATAAGGAAACCTTATGATGATTATAAGTCTAGGTACAATGGTGTTCCTTTAGGTTTTCTAAAATATACACTGTATGTGGGAATTAAGGTTGTAAACTCAAATCAAGGTTGATAAGTTAATAATCAAATTGGTTACAAAACAAGAAAAGGTATATTATGATGCATGTATGTAAAACATATTTTCTTAAAAGAATTACATCAACACAGAAGGCAGACAGGCAACAAGTTGAATTATCAATCCTTTTTTAATGGAAAACCCAATCCTCTGAAACACACATCCATAATATTGGGAGACATGACATGACTATGAATAATGTTTTGGACCCTGTTGAGAAGTTCCACTGCCTCTAGTTCTAAGAAAACAAAAGTTTCAAACCCAAGAGGTACAAAAAATGTTGATTGTCGATGCATGCTTTCTCATTCTTGGCTACTTTGGTTGAGGCGGATTGAGAGCATCTTGTCCTACGGTAAAAGCCCCACCTCCGAGCTCACAAGTAGGGAAACCCCTATCATATCCACACGTGTATGCTTCCCTCCAACCCATTCAAAAATTAAGAGCCAAGAAGCATATAATAGAGGCCTAAACTCGACCTAAATAAAAGTCATATGAATACAATGGTGACACCCTAACATTATACATACATGTAGATTGATTGATTGCTTATATCTACATTTTGCATTCAAGTTGAAGTTCTTGGAGTATAACTACATGGTTTCTTCATTATGTAGGTGCACAAGTATTTCATAAATACTCAATCATATCAACTATTGATGGATTTATAGATGATTTCCTAAGTGTTTGATCTTATGTCAAACTACTTGGATGTTTATTTCATTCAAGTTAATATATAATGCATATCTATAAAATTAAAATTAAAATTAAGACATCATGAACTGAGGCTTAGACCTACTAAGGGTAGTTCATGTAAGTTGAATGATGTATATAGAAATGAATAATCTTGAGGTGGCATGACAAGCATGGGTTAGAATATTCTAATAAAAATGTAAGTCCATATGTGCAATTATTTAATTGGTGAGTAATATGTGTTGATATCCATATATGCACACATTTGGTTTGCACCCATGCTCACAATTTAGTAATATATTGACTACTTATTTGTTTGTTGCCATTTTAGAGAGTTAACCAATTTAAAGACATAAATGGAGATCTAGACAAATGTATTAAGGATGATAAGGCTATTATCACAAAGAGGAATAAGTAGATAGTAATCCCTTTCCATGTAGTAATTTATTTTATTATAGCTCCTCTTTCACTTGGAAAATTATACAAACTTGTTTGAGGATAATTGTAGCATACTTTTGTATCAAACAAGTTTATGACATGATATTATGTATTGTTATTTATTATTTCTTAAATTTAGATCCTATACATTAGAGTGATTATCATTATCCCCATGGTCCGCCTTTAGTAGGGGATAACAAGGGGAGGGGGTCATCACAATTAGTATCACAATATAGATTTAACAAATATCTTATAATGATTTATTGTTCGAAATATTCCATAGAGTCATAGGTATAACAACCCAAAATTTTCACACATTTACATGAGCAAAAGCACCAATTCCTAATGTATAATATTGATTTGGTGTCACACATTAAATATCATATAGAAGGAATAATTGAAGATTAATGATCACATGACTTACTTTTCATTCTTACTCTTAATAGTTTACATGAAAAAGAATCTTAAAATAAACTTATGACAATGTTCATAATCTACACACATGCAAGATAGACTCAATGCATTAAAGAAAAATTAGGTGGATAATAGCACCTGACCAGGGTACTCTCCATAACCATAATGTATACTTTATTGGAGTCTCTGAATCTATATCTACTCTTGTTCCTCACATGCAGGCGTCTCATCCCCAACTATGGATTGGAAAAACAATTTTAAGTAAGTGGCACATCTACCATATATGAAATAAATGGAATGAGAAAAGTTACATTATTCTAAAAAGTTATGAATGAAAAAGCATCATTTCAAATCCATGGAAAACTCGCACATGAACATATATTTCTTAGGATCAGTTCTTATCTTTTTGCATAACTTATACTGGAAACTTGTACTCTGGTACTTGGGTCGCATGAGCTACACTATTGTGTCCATGTGACTTTATGTGTGTTGGCTGCACTAAGGGCATGGGCCTCATGACATGCAATAAGGGCCTGGGTCATGTCTCTTGAGTTGATCAACACTAAGGGCTTGATTCTAACTCCATGTTCTTATGACATCTTCAATCTTATCTTGACTTGAATCTTAATGCATGAATACTAATGAGTTCTTTTATTGAAATATTAGCTTTGAATCTCTATGAAATACATCATAATAAATCTTAGCATGAATCTTTATTCTTGAATCATAAAATGTACTAATAAACTTTATTAGCATATCATTAACTTGAAAAAAATACACCATATGAATCATGGATATCTAACTTAACAACAAGAAACATGTAAAGATGTTGACAAAAATAAATGCAAAATACTCATGGACACGTACCACTTACTGTACTACTAGGAATAAAGCACATACAGTTCTCCTGATCTTAACCGTTAATCAAGTTGTTATAATATAAGATTTCTTAATTAGGATCTTTGATCCTAGTTATGCTAAGTATACAATTTTGTGAAAACCCAATCAAGACATATAATGTAAGCTAGTCTATCGGCTAAATTTTAAAATTGTGATCAAAATTCATATAAGGTTTGACCCTATCTAGGCTCTATATTAATATATAGGTATTATTGATGATTAGACTCAGGCCAACAAATAAAAATGAGATAGATTGCTTGGCAATGGAGAGAGAAAAGACTGAGTCACCCTTGAATTAATTTTTTGACTATGGGCGTGACAGAGGGAAAATCTTTTAAAATACTCATTATGAAGTCAGTGCAGCTGCATCGAGTTAAAACAAACAAACCCAATAATACCCATAGTAATTTTGTCTCAAATCTAAGGTGGAAGAAAAAGGAAGTGAATGATATACTAAGCCTCATCAAGCTTTAGACAATGTGCAACCAACGCTTCTTATAGCTCCAAGCTCTGATCTAATCCAATGAACAAAGTCAATCTCATAACACTTAACTACTCACCAATGTCCTCATTCTATGTTAAGCCAACGATCTACAACTAGCCTCTAAAACCAGTGCCTAGAAGCTCGAACTTAAGAAACCATTGTGGAAAAGGAAGAAAGTCATGTTAGGACTATAGTTCTTTTCTAAAGAAGAAATCTAATGACTGGTACCAACCTGCGGGAATCCAACAAAGGCTAGGAAACAATGTGTTACTTGAATGAAGAATAAATCCCTTCCTATCCGTTATGCCATGGCTAGAATAGGAAAATGGGACTTGCAACACAAAATGATGTTGTGACAATGAAAGCTTGAAACCAAGGGTGATGTTACATTCTTTAATGGAAATGAAGTAGGAGAATGGTTTCTGTGACAAAAGCACAATTGAATCATCCAACGAGCCTTACCATCTCCGACAAGGTATGTGGAGTACGAGACTATACTAGAAAGTTACATAGCCTAAGACATCCGTAGATGAATTGTGGTGGCATGAGAAGCTTACCATCTTTACAATTTGGCCAATTCGGGTGGATCTTCTAAGTCGAGATCATCAACAACAATCGAGTTTGGGTTCATAGTGATAGGCTAAAGTGTGTTGGATAAATTAAATGAAGAAGAGACTTGATTGGAGACTTAAGGATCTTCCTGGATTGATTAGGGTCACCTTGATGGTCTCTGGCTTTCACCTATAACTAACTTAGTGGAGGGTAAGGAATGCTATTCTAGGCCTTATACTAGAGCTAGAGAGGGGGATCAAATTAGGATTCTATGAGTTTGGAATAGCCTCAAGATGTCAAAAATGGAAAGAAAACTTAAACTCATGGAGGGGAGAGGGAGTTATGATATGTTGATGTCATAATTGATAACTTGTCCTCAACGTGTAGATAGCAAAGGATGGACACAATGTATCCTTCTTCATATGTTGAACATATATTTTCAAAAGGATCCAAGATTGTCTCTACTACGTGACACAGTGACATAGTCAGTCTTAAGTGTATATATGCTAATCAATCACATTATTCAAATAGTTAGGTTAAATATAGATTCATATACACACAATTTATCCTTTTTTTCTAATATAAATTCACATAATTGGGGTTAGTCGAAGTTGATGAAATTTGGTCCTTTAACTAGTTCAACCATGAGGATCCCAAATATTGACTCAATTCTTATAGTCAAGCTAAGGAAGTACATGCTTAACATGATTAGACATTTATAATTAATGCACTACTAATTATCAAAAAGTAAATACAATACCAAAATATAGGAAAACCTCAAACACTCATTATTTACTTATATACCAATTAGATGATCATATATTTGGTAGATTTCTATATAACCCTACATAAACATTATTGCATAATCTGGGTTGAGTTGTGCATGTAATTGAATTTATGTGCTAAAAGATTGGATCATAACATGTATGAATTATTCTAGGGTTTTAAATCATTAGAAGAAAATTAACTCGGTGACTTAGAATTATAGGACATGCTAATTTTAGACTGATATTCTTGGGAATTTATAATTCTACCAACCTTAAAGGAATTTCATCCTCAAAATTTACATGTACTAACATTGCATTACCCACCTTAGGGTTACACATATATGTATAATAATACCCAAATCTTGTCAATAACTCTTATAGTTTTACATTGTCCTATTCATAATATGACTTTCACATAGATAACTTATTGTGTATAACATGACAAACAATCTAACATGCACATATGCTACTAATGAACCTTTGAAACTAAACCATAACTACATCATCTTCCCTAAAAATGCATTGCACACCTTTATCATTAGTATAATCTCAATACTTAGAGATTCAATTATGGTGAGTTTCCACATAACCTCACACACAATTGCTCATTGTTCCAAAGACCTCAATGCAACCAACTTCTGATTGCTCCAAAGAGCTCATTGCACAAAAGTGCTTATTGGACCAGCGTTCTTATTTATCCAAAGAGTTTATTGCACCCAAGTTCTCATTAATCCGAAGAGCTCATTGAACCAAAGTGTTCATTGCTCCCAGGACCTCATTGCGCCAAAGTTCTTATTTACCTTACATAATCACTTCATCAACATTACTTTCTTAAAAGTACTCTTATTAAATTTCTCCATCCTCATAACTTAATCAGAAATTTATTTAACATCAAGCCTCAACATAAATGATGTCTTTACACTAACAAATGTATTAGCTCTAGTTGATTGTCTATTTTTAGGTCTTCTTACACTAACTAATGTATTAGCTCTAGGTGATTGTCTATTTTAGGTCTTCTACATCACCCATATTTTTTACATCCTCAAATATATGTTAATCAGGAACATACCCAATGACAACAAACATCATTATGCAACTCCCCATCAACACAATAGTGCACATGTCCCATAATACATGCACTAGTAATCCGGGAAGAGGCACACAATGAATTTTATGCTCATTAAATTGCCTCTATCCATTCATTGGCCACCACCTTTGAGAAAAATGGATATGCAACTAGGTATCTTAGATTTAATACATATCATGAAAACTAGACAGAAACGTATCCATAATGAACATATCCTAGCATATTTAACCTTTGGACTTATATTTCTTTCTAGGTTTTTCTCCTTTAACCATTCCTCATACAATAAGGATGTCTAGTCTAACCTCTTGAATTCATTGCTTAAATATGGAATGCATAAGGAGATATGTGACTAGTGGACCAAAAAGGACATATAACCAGTTGAGATTCATGAGAGTTCATGGTGGTCAATTATCCTTTTGCTATGATACCAAGTTGTAACACCCCAAAATTTTCACACATTTACATGAGCGAAAGCGTCAATTCCTGACTCATAATATTGATTGGGTGTCACATACATCCAGTATCATACATAAGTAACAATTGATGCTTAACCATCAAATGACATACTTTTTACTCTCATTCTAAAAATTTTACTTGAAAAAGAAATTTAAAACAAACTTAGGACATTTTTAATAATCTATACATATACAAGTTAGACTCAATGCTTAAAAGAAAATTTAGATAGATAATGTCACCCCACTAGGGAACTCTCCAAAATTACAATGTGTCCTTTGTTGGAATCTTTAAATTTATATATGCTCCTTATCCCCATACAAGTATATCTCGTTCCCAACCATGCATTGGAAAAATCGTTATCAGTAAGTGGGATGAATATTCTAACATATATGAAATAACTGGAATGGGAAAATCATGTACATTATTCTTAAACATCATTCATGAGTAATTAACACTTAAAATCTATGTAAAATTTGTAGTGAACATATAACATATACTAAAGATATGTACTTTGGTACCTGGGTCTCTTGATCTGCACTTTGGTGCTAGGGTCACCTTATCTAAGTCAGCTTGCACGAAGGTCCTGGACTTGTGACCTACCGTAAGAGACTAGGTCATGTCTCTTGAGTTGACTGATACTAAGGGCGTGGGTCTAAATTTATGATCTTGTGACATCCTAAATCTTATCTGGACTTGAATCTTAAGGCATGAATACTAATGGGTTCATATCTTTGAATCTTAGCTTTGAATCTTAATTAAATATGGCATAATATATCTTAGCATGAATCTAAGTTCTTGAATCATAACATTTACTGATAACTTTATAAACATATCTTTAACTTTAAAATATAAGATCACATGAATCATGAATATACTTAATAATAATGATCATATGAAAATGCTAATGAAAGTGAATACTAAATTTTATGTGCATCAACCACTTAATAGTACCAATAGTTATAAAACACATACATTATCCTGATCTTAACCCTTAATCAACCTATAATAATATAAGATTTCTTAATTATAATATTTAACCCTAATTATGCTAAGTATAAAGATTCACGAAAACCACTCAAAAAATGTAAAATAAGCTAGTACATTGGCTAGATCCCAAAAAGATGATCAAAATTCATATAATATTAAACCCTATCTGAGCTCTATATTAGATTCTCCCTATTATTGAAAATTATACTCAGGCTAGTCAATCAGAAACGAGATAAGTTCCTCAAAACAATTTTTGAATTTTTTTCCAAAGGAGAGAGAATACACTGTGTTTCTCTTGAATTCATTTTCCCAATGTGGGATCGACAAATGGCAAACATTGTTATATACTGATGTGATTTTCCACGCTTGTGTGATCTTTAAAATTTATAAAGCCCCAAATAGGGTTCACTCACAATACCAACATATGCCTCCACAAGCGCATGACATCATGTCATAGTACAAGTGAGAGGTAAGCAAAGCGGTTGATCCATAGGAAGAGAGGGGCACTAGAGCTAGGTTAAGGTATCTATGTTCCTAAAGTGGAGTGTAGGGTTTTTAGGGTTTACATGTGATTTTGGTTGATTACACTAATGTTGCAAGAAATTAGAGACAAAAAGGAAACTAGTTTACCAAAAACACTAAATTATCCTAAACAAGTTAAGACTAAGAAGAAAGACAAGACAATTAACTAAGTAGGAGCAAAGAACTACAACTAAGCTACACTAGCCTAGCAATGCAAATTATTACCTAAGAAACAAGTTAAGCACTGGAGCAAACAAGAACCTAGGTTATCATTAACTAACAAGATTAGCACTAGAAAGCTCAAAAGAGCAATAACTACTCAAGCAAGACCTAACTATCATGAACTAGGTGATAACTAAGAAGCAATTCAGAACAAGAAACTACTTAGCATGAACAGACTAAATTAGAAAGAAGTGTCTTAGAAATGATATGATAGGTGGGTCATTTGGGAATCATACTCAGATTCCAATTGATGGGGAAGATGGAACAAGCAAGCTTAATCATTCACCCTAGATTACTTAAACCAAGAAACTACTCAAATGCTAAGAAATCACCCTACACTATTCGTTAGCCTAAGGTATATGTGAGATTTCACTAGGATTTTACTAATCTAGGTTTCTAGCATAGGGATGCTTAGTGTAATTGGGAGCCAAAAGTAGAATTGGGGAGTAGAGGTGAGGGTGTTTCACCTGACATTACTCACCACCGAGCTTTTATCAAACTGCAATGCAATTGCACCACTCAACCCTATACTAGCTATTTAGATCACACACATAGGAGTAGGATAAGGACTATATGTAGGGGGATATGGGGTGCTATCTAGGTATCCACTAATTGGACCTAGGAGCAAGTCCCAAAACAACCCCACATATGTTATCTTTTCCTAGACTTAGGTAGTTTCAAGTATACAAACACAATCAATTCATATTTTTTAGATACAAACTACAAGTACAAATATGGTAAATGAGATTTAAGTAAAAATCAATCATCATAAAATTAAATTATAGTTTACAAATTATCTATCCCGGACATTGTATCAAAGTATCAATTTTACCTCAAATAGCCCATCACAAGGGACTTATCTACACATGACTAAACAAAAGAGCAAAGAAAAGAGAAGAAAGAGGTATAAATCCATGGAGCTCATGGTATACCCTCCTACTTCACCTCCTAGAAACTATATAATGTGGCACCTCCTCCAAGATGGATGAATGGCATGGAAATATGGAGGATTATGGTGGAAAACCTAGAAAACTAGGATTTTAGAGTGGATATGGAGTGAAAATGGAAGGTTGGAGGTAGGTGAATGGCTTGAATGCAAGGAAGTGGATAAGGAGTCTCTAAAGTATCTATGGGGGTCTAGGGTTAAGTGGGGTAAATATGGGTAACGTAGTGCAAAAATAGGCTAGGGTTGATGCCCACCACGAGGGTGGGGGGTCACCACGACCGTGGTGGTTGTAGGGGAACATGGCCTTGTGTATGGGAATGGGAAAGGTGAAAAATGGCTATAGATAATAGGGAATCAATTGAAATTGTACATGAAATTCCATGTTTGTGGTGATCACCATGGGCATGGTGGAGCTTGGTCACCATTGGGGTGGTGGTTCACCATGGGGGGTGGAGTCTGATCACCACAGGGGTAGTGATTCACCACAGGGAAGATGAAACTTGATCACCACTAGGGTGGTGGAAAGCAACTTCAAACTTGCACTATACTGTGACACACGACATTTGTGCAACATCCATGTTGGAGTTTCTTCCTTGCACTTTGATCTTCAACTTGCTTATCTTTGATGCTCCTTGCTTTTGGGTTGATCCTTGACCACTTGGGGGAGGTTGGACAAGCTCTTGGGATCTTTTTAGGCTTCTTTTAGGGTAAACAAACCCTTAGGTTATCCTCCTTCTCTCTCTCCTTCAAATCATGGTCAAAGTATCTAAAAATCATGCAAAGAACATCTATAAGTGCATTTTACACAAATATGCATATTAGGGGAAATAACATGTAATCTAGCAGTAATAGCTATGATTGAAGTGTAATAACATACAAGATGGATCCCTAAAATAGGTATGCATTACCACCCAAACTTAAAACATACTAGTCCTCAAGTATGCTCGAACTCAATCTCTCTACAAATTTTCCACATCAAGAAATGACAAATAAAATTTAAAAGATGAATATCGTAACGACCCGCACTTTTGAGTGTCTAAAAGAACTTAAAGTCACAGATCGTCACTCATAAATTCTAAGGATCAGATTCAAGAAATAATATATAATAGTAAACAATTTCCATTATTGAACATAATATTTACATGTTTGTATAAAAATCTCCTCTAAGAAGTTACATAACTTTTAAATAGAATTAACATTATCATATTTGAAGATAAACCATTAAGACTAAACCTTCATGATTAAATTGTAGTGTCTTCAACATCTCTATCTATACACTCATGTCCATGAATCAAGTATATTTGATACCTAAAACACTGACAAATAAATATGTGGTCAGTATATTGATATACTAGTACGTGGGTTCAAACAATATTCACAAGTAACCTATAAACAAACATCTTTATCTTACATATAAGAACATAAACTTGTTCTCATATTCTAACCCATATCTGGTCTACTACCTCAGGTGTAATCATTTTCCCTCTGGGGCTCGTGTAAATTACCCTTAAGATCAATCTAACCCAGGGTTCATAATATTGTTATTTACTTTTCATGATACTCGTAGGAACTTTATAATTTGAAAAAAGTAAATAAACAAGAAAGCAATTTATCATTCATTCAATCTCATCAAGAAACCTTGGAAAACTTAGAATTTGATACATGTCTTCATAAGCTTAACCATGTACCTTATGCCATCGCATAAACCATGTAGAACATCATATACTTTAAGAATGTTTCCAAACATCCAAGCAAAAAGCATTCAATCTGAAATATACATACTACATATGTGTCACCATGTATTCATGTTACATTAAATAGATCTAGATGATCTCCTAAACTAGGGTTTAGGGTTATCTCATGTTTGGTCTAGAGATTAGGGTTACAAACCCTAACTCCTCACGTTATTGTTTCTAAGATTACTAATTCCATTATGGATATTATGTGAAACCATAATCATCATCTTAAACATATAATACTACTCATGATACCTAGATCAAATTACTAGCATTAAAATCATATCTAGATGTTCACATTGGTTTCAAAACCCTAAATCAACATGAATACAATTATTAATCTAGAATTGCAAATTATTCAACATTATCAAGGATTTAGTCATTATACATAACAACATCAGGTATGATCTTTACATGAATGAATGTATTCAATTAAGCATCAGACTTAGGAAAATCTAGATCTTCCTTTCAATTAAAAAGATTAGGACATGTATTATACACACTTTCATAACAGGAAGCTTAATCATGGTCTAATAGTATTCTATTTAGATTCCTCTCATTTTTCTAAGAAACTTCCATATGTTATATGTCCTCATCAGAGTCACAAATAATTAACTACAATTATTTCAAGTTAATGCACTTACCGACCAATCAGGAGATGCCATATCATCCTGGCGAGGGTCACACCCAGTGCCCATGTGGCTGGACAATCCAACGGCCTATGGTTAGCTGGTTCTTTACTCCAGTGAAGTAGGGACTACAACTATAATGTATTGACCAAACTGTCTCCGGGTAGTGCATTACGTCTTACAACACCGGAGGTGTGGTAGAGTCTTTCGACTCTACTCCTTCACCTTCCCTGCACTACGATGCACTCTTTCTCCCTAACACAAAAGAAGAAGACCCATCCATCACCCCCTCTGCGTCCAAGGACCTTAGATAGCCAAAGCACGATCCACCCCCCCCTTTTGTTCCCTTACGGATGTGAGGACACCTGTAGCTCCCTAAGAGGCTGCTAAAGATAGGAGATGAAGCTCTACTTCCTCCTTGCACTATACCCGTGGTTAGAGATGAGATCCCCGACTAGAGCTGCCTCCTTGCCTTGCAAGGGACTCGTAGGGGTGCCAAAGTGCCCCTGTAGGGTTGACGTACCTTCTGGAATAAAAGTATGCCCCCATATATAGTATGTTATCCTCTTCCTACTCGCAACGTCAACCTACATGGGCCATGGCCGAACCAAACTGGGTGGTCGACTCCCCCTCCTCTTGGGCTCTATCATCTCTAGGTCCCTAGATGCTTCTTACTCTCACCAATTCCCACATCCTCTGCGTGGTCGAGGCGTGTAGTAGCTAGAGGGAGAGCAGGCTAGGTCTCACACCTAGTTTAGCGGTGCGGCTGCCTATGGCTTCATGGAGATTCAACTTTACTGAAATGAGAGAGAGAGAGAGTTTGGGGAAACATGACCCTCTGTAACTTGGGTTGAGTTTTGGGTGATGAGGGATTCCTCCACAACCTTCTATATATACTTATCTTAAGGAAAACCTAGTGGTTCCTTTTAAGAAGGGAGAGAGGAAAATGGAGCAACCATCAAGAAGGAAATTGGGTTTCCTTTCCCCCTAAGCTCACGATAAAGGAATGTCCCTTTAAAAAATAAATCATGTTAATAAAACCCATACTCGATAGGTTATACTTCCCTCTCTCTTTATGACTCCCCTTCTTATTATAACTTAGAATACCTTTGATTTTACATTTTCCTTTTTCTTAATACAATATTGGATTCTCAACAAAATGTTATAGACTTTAAACTCGTCAAACTCCTTTCCTAATGAGAGTCCCAAAATCCATGTAATAACCCTTATTAATCTCAAGTTCTGGGACAATAAACCCATATATGTTATCCCATCTTAGGAAGAAGATAAGGTCCATGAATCATCTTTTGGGCTTTCAAAAGGTTCCATGAGAATAAACACATTCACAATTACAATCTTAAGGCTCTGATCATCATTGCATGTTATATTAGCCTCCTATGAACACTTATGTTCAAAACCATATTATTGACTTAAATTGATTATTTATTATGGGTCTAAGGTTTGGATTCATCAATCAAGACCCCTCAAAACTCTTCATTATATATGTTCTCTAATTTTATTTAGGTTTAAAATCCACAAAATTTCAAGGATGTAACATTCAACACTCCTTAAAAGGAATTTTATCCTCAAAATTCAGGCCCACTAAGCCTAGGTGAATGATAACTCACATTATTTTCAAAACTTAGGGTTAAGACCCTACTTAATCAATTTTCATTTTATTACTAAGATTGGCACCTGAATTGAAATTCAAGTATATCCACATCTCGTAGTCCCATCATCTCTTGATGATTTACTTCGTGATTTCTCTTTTCATCTAGGTTTCCAACCTATTATTCATTACTTTCACACAAGGGTGAGGTGACACCTCTATGCCTAGTTCATTTCATTACATATTCAATGTGGGATATTCATCTTCATTATCTCAATTTTTAAGCTTAATGTGTGTCTATCCAATATCCCTCCCTCATAATGAGATGAAATAAGCATTTAGCTGCAGCCCAAACACAAAGTTCATTCCATTCCAACAGCGGAGATAGTACATCTATACATTACCTTTCAATTTCACATATGAAGTTGAATCATACTTGATATGACTCTAAAGATACTTGTACTTGATTTCATGAAGTCAAGTGTCCCTTTTCTTGCTCTCAAGTTAGGGCACAACTTCTCTTAAGTTTATATGACTTCATTACATCTTGTATAATTACATCTCTCACATCATTATGAGCCTTTGACAAATCCTTAAGGTCTCTAGGGGTATAGGTACCTTTGGAGTAATCTCATCCTTATGCATCAATGGAGTGTCTTTACATTCACCCTAATGGGCCACATGAACATCAGGTAGGTGGTCAACCTCTTGAGACATGGGCCTAGGGAAAACCAACTGTTACCTCCCGACCACTTGGTTATGTACATTCAGGGTTTATCAACTCCCAACCCATCGGTCCTATGTACCTATACTACACACTTCTTGACCCTAGGATTGTATTAGGTATCTACCCTCCCTATGGGTTTCTTTTGAGATGTTATACCTTTTAAGTATATTATTCTCTTATATAATTATTTAACCCAGATTTCCTTCACTTCTCATTTTCGAGTAGACATTATGCATTGTTGTCCCAACATTGGGCTCCGGTCACCTTCCTTTCAGGACTTGGTGCCATGTCAGTCTTACCTCCTGGGCTTGACCTCTGTGATCTTCCCCTCCAGGGGCTTGATCCTAAACAACTGCATTGTGGACTTAGGACACCTTCCCTCTTGGGCTTGGTGCCTACTGGTTTTCCCTCCTAGGCTTGACCATTTCATGACCTTCTCTCCTGGGCTTGGTCGTCCACTTAGGCCACCTTCCCTCCTGGGCTTGGTGCCTTACTGGTCTTCCCTCTAGGGCTTGACCATTTCATGACCTACCCTCATGGTCTTGGTCATCTACTCAGGCCACCTTCCCTCCTAGGCTTGGTGCCTTACTGGTCTTCCCAATCCTAGCCTTGACCAGTTGTTATGCAAAGATGGCATCCTTGGGTTCAAAGAATATAAGTACTTTAATTTTTATATATGTAACTCTTAACCCCTCTAGGTGAGGATTATGGTCATCTCAAAACTTAAATATGTTTATTTACTTAGCTTTTAAGGGGAAGTCCTATCCTAGGGTGCCTTCTTGGCTCATAAGAGGGGGTTAGGCTCTCTAGACACAACATGATCCCAAGATCTAGGTTTTTCCTCCCTCATAGGTCATCTTCCCACTCAGGTTGAACCACCCCAGGTTGGCACACTAACCCTAAAGGTTTCATTAATACATGTCTTTTTCATTAGGCATAACTTTTATCATTATAACATATAAACACATGTTTGCTAAATTTCTAGAATACCCCCTCATGATCCCTGTCCATTCAATGAACTTGGGCCACCTATGTTGTCTTTCTTATTTTTGATTTATTTCACATGGACTGTGTCCAATACCATCACACCATGTTCATTATTTAAGATTAAGGTTTTAGGGTTAGTGTTAGGGACTATACTCTACCTCTTAGAGTTTCCATCTCCTTCGACTTCCTAGAGTTTTCATAACCTAATACAAGTCCTTCCTCTAAGAAATGGCTTACCCATACATGTATCTCTCTAATCTACCATCTCTAGAGGGACCTACATGAAATGTTATGTATTTTCACATTTTACTTCTCTAATTATCAATTGCTTTTCAAGGTTTTTCAAGCAAAGAGATGAAAAGTAGATGAACATGTGAGATGAGAAAGCTAATTTTTCTCCTATTATTTATAAGGATGATTTGAAATTATATACTATTAAATATTAGTTGATGAATCTGTGCTTTGATACCAAATGTAACGACCCACACTTTTGAGTGTCTAAAAGACCTTAAAGTCACAGATCGTCACTCATAAATTCTAGGATCAGATTTAAGAAATAATACATAATAGTAAACAATTTCCATTATTGAACATAATATTTACATGTTTGCATAAAAATCTCCTCTAAGGAGTTGCATATCTTTTAAATAGAATTAAATTTTACATGTGTGAAGATAAACCATTAAGACTAAACCTTCATGATTAAACTATAGTATCTTCAACATCTCTATCTATACTCTCATGTCCACAAATCAAGTATATCTGATACCTAGAATGTCGATAAACAAATACACGATCAGTATATTGCTATACTAGTACATGGGTTCAAACAATAATCATAAGTAACATATAAGCAAACATCTTTATCTTGCATATAAGAACCTAAACTTGTTTTCATATTCTAACCCATATCTGATCTACTACCTCAGGTGTAATTATTGTCCCTCTGGGGCTCGTGTAAATCACCCTTAAGATCAGTCTAACCCAAGGTTTAGAATATTGTTATTTACTTTTAATGATACTCATAGGAACTTTATAATTTGCAAGAAGTAAATAAACAAGCAAGCCGTTTATCATTTTCTCAATCTCATTGAGAAACCTTACCAAACTCAAAATTCGATACATGTATTCATAAGTGTAACCACGTACCTTATGCTATCACAGAAACCATGCAACATGTCATATTATTTAATAATGTTTCCAAACATCCAAGCAACAAGCAACAAGCATAAACCATGTAGAACATCATATACTTTAAGAATGTTTGCAAACATCCAAGCAACAAGCATTCAATCTGAAATATGCATACTACATATGTGTCACCATGTATTCACATTACATTAAATAGATCTAGATGTGCTCCTAAACTAGGGTTTATGGTTATCTCATGTTTGTTCTAGAGATTAGGGCTACAAACCCTAACTCCTCAGGTTATTGTTTCTAAGATTACCAATTCCATTATGCATATTATGTGAAACCATAATCAGCATCTTAAACATATAATACTACTAGCTCATGATACCTAGATCACATTACTAGCATTAAGATTATATCTAGATGTTCACATTGGTTTCAAAACCCTAAATCAACATGAATACAATTATTAATCTAGAATCACCAATTACTCATCATTATCAAGGATTTAGTCATTATACATAGCAAGATCAGGTATGAGCTTAACAAGAACGAATCTATTCAATTAAGCATCAAACTTAGGCAAATCTAGATCTTCCTTTCAATTAAACAGATTAGGACATGTATTGTACATACTTTTAGAACATGAAGCTTAATCTAGATCTGGTAGTATTTTATTTGGATTCTTCTCGTTTTTATAAGCAACTTTCACATATTATATGTCCTCATTAGAGTCACAAATAATTAACTACAATAATTTCAAGTTAATGCACTTACCAACCAATCAGGAGATGCCATGTCATCCTGGTGAGGGTCGCACCTGGTGCCCATGTGGTCGGCCAGTCCAATAGCCTACGTACAGCTGGTTCATTTCTCCAATAAGGTGGGGAGTAAAAACATAACATATTGACCAAACTATCCATGGGTTGTGCATTGCGTCTTACAACACTGGAGGTGTAGTAGAGTCTTTTGACTCTACTCCTTCATCTTCCATGTGCTACAACACACTCTTCCTCCTTGACATCATGGAAGGTGGCCCAGCCAGTCTCCCCCTCTATGTCCAAGGACCTTGGATAGCCAGAGCACAATCCACCTCCCCCTTTCGGGCCCTTGCGGATGCGAGCACACCCGTAGCTCCCTCGGAGGCTGCCAAAGCTAGGAGATGAAGCTTTGCTTCCTCCTTGCATTGTACACATGGTCAGAGATGATATCCCTATCTAGAGATGCCGCCTTGCCTTGCAGGGGACTCGTAGGGGTGCCAATGTGCCCATGTAGGGTTGACGTATCGTCTGGCATCAAATTATGCCCCCAACTATAGCCCGCGATCCTCTTCCTACTCACGACGTCAACCTACATGGGCCATGGCCGAGCCAAACTGGGTGGCTGACTCTCCCTCCTCTTGGGATCTATCATTTGTAGGTCCTTTGATGTTGCTCGCTCTTGCCAATTGCCGCAATCCTCTGGGTGGACGAGGTGTGTATCAATGAGAGGGATGGCGGGATAGGTCTCACACTTTTGTTAGCGGCGCGACTGCTTGTGGCTTCATGGAGATTCCACTTTACTGAAATGAGAGAGAGATAGTTTGGGGAAACAGGTACCCTCCACAGCCTACATTGAGTTTTGGGTGACGATGGCATCCTCCACAACCTTCTATATATGCTTATCTTAAGGAAAACCTAATGGTTCCTATTTAGAAGGGAGAGAGGAAAAAGGAGCAGCCATCGAGAAGGAAATTGGGTTTCCTTTCCCCCTAAGCTCACAATAAGGGAAAGTCCCTTTAAAAAATAAATTAGGTTAAAAAAACCCATACTCGATAGATTATACTTCCCTCTCTCTTCATGACTCCCCTTCTTATCATAACTTAGAAAACCTTCTATTTTACATTATCCTTTTTCTTAACACGATATTGGATTCTCAATAAAATGTTACAAACTTTAAACTAGTCAAACTTCGTTCCTAATGAGAGTCCCAAAAGCGATGTAATAAACCCTATTCATCTCAAATTTTTGGACAATATACCCCTATATGTTATCCAATCATAGGAAGAAGATAAGTCCATGAATCATCTTTTGGGATTTCAAAAGGTTCCATGAAAATACACACATTCACAATTACGAACTTAAGGCTCTGATCATCATTGCATGTTATATTAGCCTCATAAGAACACTTATGTTCAAAAGCATATTATTGACTTAAATTGATCATTTATTATGACTCTAAGGTTTGGATTCATCAACCAAGACCCCTCAAAACTCTTCATTAGTATATGTTCCCTAGTTTTATTTAGGCTTGAAATCCACGAATTTCAAGGTTGTAACAAATATTGATTAGATGGGCTCAAAGATGACTAGGTACATGCATTTCACCGCTTTCCTATCCTCTTTCACAAAACAATCATGATTAGAGAATTGATCCTATCAACTTTAAATATAGAGCATAGAAAGCATAATCAATCCACATGGTTGTCATATTACTCAGGTTAAATTGCTTCATGGTAGCAAAGGTAAAAAATGACTAATTTTGCTATTTTACGTTCATGCATTCTATATCATATGTCCATCTACACTAAGTAACCCACATGGATGCGAAAAAGGAAAAAATGAGCTAGGTTTGATGTTTCCTAGCTCCATGGGCATGCAAAAGGAAGAAAGGGTTGCGATATGAGTTTGGAGATCTTTTACGCACTCATCTTTTTTTATTTATATTCTCTTAAATAGGAACATCTTTAATTTTATTTTTGCATTTTTTTCTTTTTATTTGCCCTTGATGTGGATAGGGCACATGATGATGAGAGTGAAATAGGGGGGTATGGATATGGCCACCCCAAAATTGTGGAGGTGGCCAAGGATGAATGTGTGCACTTTGGCATCCTCTCATGAGGTGGAGAGGTAAGAAGATGGTAGAAGAAAAGTGAGTCAAAGAGGGGTTACTAGTGTGGACATCAACATGAGATATCTTGCATAGAAGTTACTCCAAGAATTTCATCAAGAAATGGCACACCACATGAATGAGTAATATTAAAGTCACATTTCTATCATGAGATTCTACAAAACTCTAAGCGTTTGCGGCTTGCTTCAATCACTATTCAACCAAAAGTTCACAAATGTGAGAGAGGTTATGTGCATGTAAAAGTCAAAATTGAGTCCATTTAGAAATAAACCATGATAATTCACTTGAATTTATCAAAGGTCATCATTTTCAATCCAAAAAGTAGAGATTGGGTCAAAACACATTTTTAGGCAAGAAGGGTCTAAACTTGGGCAACATTGTTCAAAATGGGGCCAAATCTCCTTTAGTTACATATAATCCTTCATTATGAAAAATAAAGTAGGAAACAAGCAAATCCTAGTTAAAACATGCAAAAATTACCAAAAATCTAGCTAATGTGCAATGCATGGAAAAAAGAGCAATTTTTTTGAGAATTATGCAAAAGTTGACAGAAGTAGATTGCATGACATGCAAGTATGCAAAGAAAGTACATAGAGATAGTTATACTATTTGATCACCTTGAGAAAAAAATTAGAATAAGGAACATAGAGAGAAGTGGGGTAGAGAAAGGGCTTACCGGACTACAACCCCTAACCTTCAAACCATGTTGTGATCAACATGAAATAGAACTCTAGGATGATAGGGTAGAGGGCATGGGGTCTTTATAGAAAAATTCCAAGAGGGGAGAGATATCTCAAGGCATCCAGTGAGTATGGGATATGCACCATGTCCACTTTGTATTTCCTCCACCACGACCGTGCTATGTGGCACAACTATGTTGATCTCCTTCCTATAGCTTTTCTACTGGTTTGCAATTTTCTCTTGAATTTTGATCTTCTCCTTGGGGATATCATCCATGCATCATCCTCCTTCCAATTTACATGTCCAAATAAGATTGACAAACAACAAATAACCATCAAATATATAGTGTGTTTTTTTTTCTTTGAAAAGTGTAAAAATAACCAAAAAGTATCAAAACTGATAGGTTGGGTGAAAAATTCCCCAAACCTACGTGGGTTTCCTCCCACAAGCATTGAGTTTCATGCCTTCAGCTGGGTTTCTTGGAGATTCTTCAATAGCTCAACCATTTTACATCCTCATGTGTCCATTTTTGCAATAAATGCATTTCTCATTTGAACCTCAACCTAAGGTACTCATCCCTTTGATCATAAAAGTTATCATAAATTTTTTCATTTAGATCTCCTTCTCTCAAATGACCAGTCAGACTCTTGAAGTGACAATGTCCAATATCCTCATATCAAACTCGCCAGGTTGAGGTCTTATATATGTTGATCTTTATCTTCATGTCCATGAAAGAGACTGTCATTATGCTACTTTGAAAATGTATCTCGACATCATCTGTAGATAAGAATGATTCCAAGTGCTTGTAGGGATTCTCACACTCTGAGTCATAGAAGACAGGCATGAGCCCAAGAAGACCTGGATGGATGGAGAATTGCTTCCCTGAAATTTGATCAACTATCCTAGCAATTGGAAATTTTTAGTTTCTAGGCATGACGTGACTTGTGAGGTGCATTTAAACCTTCCATATTTTCTTTCCCAAGTGTCTTGTCACATGCAGAAGACACAATAAAAAAAAGCAAGTTAGAAAACCAATATGCACAAAGGTAGTACTTGGTATTGAAATTGGGATGGAGGGGATAATTGAGGATTGAAGGTGAATTGTTGAGAAAGTTGTGGTGATGGAGGGGGAGGATGAGTGTAAGGCTTGGGGTTTCCTTGGAAGTGGTATATGGGTTTCACTTGCATGGTAGGTTGACTATATAAAACTTATGAAGAAGTCATTGGTCCACTTTCTTCATTAAAACTCAATATAGGTTTTGAAGACAATTTTTCTTCTTAGAGAGAAATTATGGAAGATATCTGCTCTATCCTCTCCTCAAGTCTTGTCACATTAATTTGTATGTCATCAAATCTCTTCAACCTAGATAGAACCTCTTCCTCAAACTTTGAGCTATATCTTGGACTTTGTGGTTCCTGGTAGCTATAGGAGTGAGGTGTGTCTTCTTTTCTTCACCATAGAACTCAATAGAATTGACTTAGTGGCAAGGAACATTCACCACTTGGTTCTTCATGAACCTCACCATGTCACCAATAATATTCATTACTTGAGGGGTTGAGTCATTATGAGTAAGGGATGCCACACTAAAGGCATGTGCACCGTCATTCATCTTGCTGGAAGCTCAAATTCTTGAACCTTCTTCCAACTGCTCATACAATGGCCATATCTCCTCAAGTGGCCTAGCCATGAAAACTCATCCATAAGAAGAATCTACTTAGCTTGATCCTTGAGATGTGGACTGGAGTATAATGATTAAACTTGCTCCCAGAAAGGGATCTCATGGTGTGAGAACTCTCTCAACATCTTCTTAAATCTCTCCCAAGCATAGTGAAGCTATTCATTTCCCATTTGACTGAAACCCACAATGGTACACCGCATTTGTGTCAACCTTTATATAGAGTAGAATTGCCTCAACAAATCCTTCTTCAATTCTTCCCAACTCATAATGTCTCTTCTTCAATCATACCAATTTTTGGCTTTGTCTTTGAGGGAGAAGGAGAACAAGGTCAATTTGATTGTGTCATCACTTGCCATCGGTGTCCTGAAGGTAGAGTATACTTCAAGAAATGAGTCTAAGTGTGTGTAGGGATTATCACTCTTTGAGTCATAGATGACGGGCATGGTCCCAAGAACACCTAAAGGGATGGAGAATTTCTCCCCTGACATTTGATAAACTCTGCCAGAAATTAGCGATTTGTAGTTGCTAGGCATGAAGTAATCTTAAAGTGTCTTGTGAGGTGCATTTTGGCCTTCATCTTGTCTTCCCTAAGTGGCTTGTCACATGCACAAAGTACAACTAAACAAAAGAGGCAATTCAGTATACCAATATGAACAAAGAATGCAAAGAATAAAGAATAAATAATAGCAATGATGAGGGCAGTAGAAAAAGATCAAAGAAAAACTAACTAGATAGGAAAAGCACCTTTCTTCCCAACAATGGCACCAAAAATCTTGGTGGAATTTTCCATGCACGTGTGATCTTTTTATTTTATAAAGCCCCAAACAAGGTTCACTCACAATACCAAAATATTCTCCCTCAAGTGCATAGGGTCATGTCGATTTATAGATGAGAGGCAAGAAAAGGGGTCAATCCACAGGGAGAGAGGGGGCAATGGAGATAGGTTAAGGTAGCTACGTTCATAAAGTAAAGTGTAGGGTTTTAAAGGTTTAAAGGTGATTGTGGTTGATTACACTAATGTTGCAAGAAATTAGGGACAAGACAGAAATGAGATTACCAAAACCCTAAATTATATTAAAGAAGTTTAGACTAAGAAGTAAGGAAAGACAATTAACTAAGCAGGAGCAAAGAACTACAACTAAACTACACTAGACTAGCAATGCAAATTATTTCCTAAGAGACATTTTAAGCACTAAAGCAATCAAGGATCTAGGTTATCATTAACTAATAGGATTATTACTAACAAGCTCAAAAGAGCACTAACTACTCAAGCAAGACCTAATTGTCAAGAACTAGGCGATAACTAAGAATCAATTAAAATTAAGAAACTACTTTTCATGAACAAGGAAAATTATCAAGGGGTTTTAGAAATTATATGGAAAGGTGGGACGTTTGGGAATGATTCTAAGATTCCAACTAAAGGGGAATTTGGAACGATTAAGCTTAGTCATTCATTCTTGATTACTTAAACCCAACAACTAGTCAAATGCTAAGAAATCACCCTACACTATTCGTTAGCTTAAGGTATAGGTGACATTTCACTAGGATTTGACTAATCTAGGCTTCTAGCATAGGGTTGCTTAGTGTAATTGGGAGCAAAATGTAGAATTGGGGAGTATAGGTGAGTGTGTTTCACCTCACATTACTCACCATTTATCTTTTAGCAAACTCTGATGTAATTACACCACTCAACCCTATAGTAGATACTTAGATAACAGACCTCGGAGTAGGAAAAGGACTATATATAGAGGGATATTGGGTGCTAGATAGGGATCCACTAATTGGACCTAGGAGCAAGTCCCAAGACAACCCCATATATGTTATCTTCTCCTAGACTTAGATGGTTTCAAGCATACAAACACAATCAATTCATATCTTTTAGAAACAAACCACAAGTAGAGATATGGGAAATGAGATAAATAGAAAGCAATCCTCATAGAATTAAATTATATAGTTTGTAAATTATATTCCCCGAACATGGTACCAGAGTATCAATTTTTCCCCAAACAACCCACCATAAGGGGCTTAGCTACACACGACTAAAAAAAAGAGCAAATAAAAGTGAAGAAAGAGGTAGAAATACATATCATGGTAGACCCTACTCCTTCACCTCCTAGCAATGGTAGAACATGGAACCTCCTCCAAGATGGATGGATGGCATGGAAATATGAGGGATTATGGTGGAAAACCTAGAAAAATAGGGGTTTAAAGTGGAAATGGAGTCAAAATGAAAGGTGGGAAGTAAGTGAATGACTTGAATGCAAGGAAGTGGATAAGGAGGCTCTAGAGAAGCTACATGGGTCTAGGGTTGAGTGGGGTAAATATGGGTAAATATGTGCAAAATAGGCTAGGGTTGATGGCCACCACGGGGTGGTTAGTCACCACATACCTGGTCGTTGTTGGGGAACATGGCCGTGGTGTATGGGTACGGGCGAGGTCAAAAATGGATATAGATCAAAGGGAATTGTTCAAATTTGTACACAAAATGCCACGATTGTGGTAATCAGCATGTGCATGGTGGAGTCTGATCACCATGGGGTGGTGGTTCACCATGGGGGTGGCGAATCATGATCACCACTGGGGTGGTGGAAAGAAACTTCAAACTTGCACTTTACTATGCCATGGGGCATTTTTGCACGACCATGGAAATGTATGATGACCATGTTGGAGATCCTTCCTTGCAATTTGATCTTCAACTTGCTTATCCTTGATGCTCCTCACTTTTGGATTGATCCTTGACCACTTGGGGGAAGTTGGGGAAGCTCTTGGGCTCTCTTTAGGCTTTTTTAAGGGTGAAGAAACCCTTATATTCTCATGCTTCTCTCCCTTCCTTTAAATCATTGTCAAAGTACCTAACAATCATGCAAAGAACATCTATAAGTGCAATGACACAAATATCCATATTAGGGGAAATAACATGTAATCTAATAGTAATAGTTGTTATTGAAGTGCAATAAGAAACAAGATGGAGTCCTAAAATAGGGCTGCATCAAATACTCATTATGGAGTCAGTGCAACTACATCAAGTTAAAACATCCAAACCCAAGAATACCCTCAGAAATCATGACACATAATCTATGGTGCAAGGATAGGGAGTTACTGTCACACTAGGCTTTGTTAAACTTTGGTCATGGTGCGACTAGCAATTCCTTGAGCTCCAAGCTCTGATATGATCTCAAACAAACATAGTTGGTCACACAAAACATACTTGCCCAAGACTTTGCCTGATCTATGACAAGCCTAATGATCTATTGTTGGCCTCTGGTGGTGCCTAGAAGCTTTAGCTTCAACAACTATTGTGGCTAAGGAAGCAAGTCCTGCTAAGATTGGCATACTCCTCGATAAGAGAAATTTAAGGTTTGGTAATAAACCACATGAATCCATCAAGGACAAGGAAATGATCTGCCACATGAAATGATGATTGAAGCCCTTCCTATATGTTCTTCCATGGAGAGAATAGGGTAGTGGATCTTTGCAACACAAAGTGACAAACACTTGAAATCAAGGGTGACATTAGCTTCTCTAATGGCACACAAGGTGTGAGGATGGTTTTCATGAAGAAAGAGTCAACAAGGCATCCTGAAGCTTGAAATCTCTACAAAGGTAGATGTAGTATGGGGATTATATCACACAAAGTGACACAACCTAAAAACATCATATAAATGAATAATGGTGGCATGATAAGCTTACCATCTTCACAGTTTGGCTATTTTGAGCATAGATTTTGAGTTGAGGTTGTCGTCACAGTCAAGTTGGATTCATAGTGTTGTCTAAAAGTGTTTTGGATAAAAAATGAATGAAGAGGAGACCCTTATAGAGATGTAAGGATCTTCCTAGACCGATTGGAGTCGCCATGATGGTCTCATGCTTTTACCTATAACTTGCGCTGTCAAGGGTAGGGAGTGCCATTTTGGGTATTTCTGCTAGGGCTAGGATGGGATTCAAATTAGTTCTTTGAATTTGGAAAAGCCTCAAGAGGTTGAATGTAGTGAGAAAACTTGAATTCATGGAGGGTGGATGGAGATACGATCTACAAAGGTAGTAATAGAAAAGTAGTCCTTGACATGCTAAAAGCATGGAGGAAGGGATAAAGTCTCCATCTTCATATCTTGATTGTAGTTTCAAAAGGATATGAAATTCTCACTACTACATGACATAGTGACATAGTCAAACTTAGGTGTATATACTTAATTTGGTCATGTTATTCAAATAGTTAGGTAAAATCTAAATAGATATACACATAATTATTCCTTTTCTTTTCTAATACAAATTGGCATAACTTTGGTTACTCAAAACTGATGAAATTTTGTCACTTAACTAATTTCACCATGAGAAACCCAAATATTGACTCAATTCTTACATTCAAGCTAGGAAGTACATATTTAACATGATTAGGAATTTAGGATAATTAATGCACTACTAATTATATAAATGTAATTACACAACCAAGATATAAGAAAACCTCTAATGTCTCATTATGTACTTGTATACTAATTCATGGAACATATTATGAACATATATAGGGAAGATAGCTACTTAACCCCTAAAATCGTTTATTACATAATTAGGGATGAGTTGTGAATATAATTGAATATTTACACGCTAAAATAATCGATCATCACATGTAGGACTTATTCTAGGGTTTTAAATATTGGAAGGAAATTAACTTAGTGAATTAGCATTGTTGAGCATGTTTGGTTTAGACCATTTTCTTGGTATATTGCAATTCTACCCACCTTTAAGGAATTTCTTCCTCAAAATTTACAAGATTAACATCACACTTCCCTCCTTAGGGTTACATATATATGTACACAAATACCCAAATATTGTCATTACCTCTTATGATTCTTCTTTGACATGTTCATAATATGATTTTCATACATATAACTTTATTATTACTAACATGAAAATAAATATAACATGAAAAATGCTACTAATGAAGCTTTGAAACTAAATTATACCTACATAATCTTCCATGAAAAAAAAATTACATACCTTTATCATTAGAATAATATTGTTACTCAATGAGTCAATTAAGGTGAGTTTCCACATAACCTTGCACCTAAGTGCTCATTGCTCCAAAGATATCATTGCACCCAAGTGCTCATTACTCCCAAGAGCTCATTGCACCAAGGTGCTCATTGAGCCAAAGAGCTTATTGCACCCAAGTATTCATTGCATGCGCCCAAGAGATCATTGCACCAAGATTCTCACTGCACCAAAGTGCTCAGTGCTCCCAAGAGTTCATTGCACCAAAGTGGTCATATACTTTGGAGAATCACTTAATTCACATTAATTTATTAAAAGTACTCTTATGAACTTTCTCCATCCTCATAACTTGATCATGAATGTGTTTAACATGTAGACTTGGCATAAATAATGGATTTTCACTGAGTATTGTATTAGATGTAGGTGATAGTCTATTTTAGGTCTTACATCACCCATGTTTATAACACCCATGTTTATAACATACACATATATGTGTTGATCAGGAACATACATAGTGGAATCAGACCTCATTATGCAACTCCCCGCCCACTCAACCGTTCATATGTTCCATACCACATGAACTAGTAAGTATGGAAGAGGTCCACAATGAGTTTTATGCTCTACATTTCTTGATTGACCAACACTATTTAGAAAAATGAGGATATGTGACTAGTTAGGATAGAGTTGATACATAACATGTGAACTAGATGGACATGTATCCATAATGAACATATACAAGCATACCTGACCTTTGGACTTATATTACTCATGTGGTTTTTCTTCCTTCAACCATTCCTCATACAATAAGGATGTTTACTCTAACATGTTGACTTGATGTTATGGAGTGGAATTTTGGAATCCTTTAATGTCCGATGACATAAGTGATTTTATCTTATGTTAAATATGTTCACATAATAATGTGACACATGAGGATATCAAGATAATGAACCATAATCTAGAAAATGACATTAGTAAGATAATTATAAGACAGGAATACAAGAAATGATGTGCATATCCTAATGACTAAGCTAAACCCTAATGGACATAATTAGGGTTAAGGTGATGAGAATCTGATGACAGTATATGATCTTGTCTTGATGAGGGTTTGACGAAGATGTAGTTGACATCAGGAATATGTGTGATGATTAGGATATCTCTTTGAAAGGTACGCCATTACCTCTTACTTGGATTATTATACAATATTTTTGTGTTATATGTGTAGTAAAATACTTGGCATATGATATTGGATGAAATGATTGTTCTTATATGATATGTTAAATGATTTTCCATACATACTGCTATGAACACATCAAACATAATATATTTGTTCCATTATATGAAAGCACTAATTCTCTTTGGTAGCATAGTGCTGGACTTACTGACATTTTATCATAATGAGATAAGGTAAACCCTAAAATGAATTAATTAGGGTTAAGGTGATGAGAATCTTATGACGGTATATGATCTTGTCTTAATCAGGGTTGACCAGGATATAGATGACATCAGGGATAGGTGATGATTAGGTTTGTCTTGATCAAGGTACGCCATTACCTCTTGCTTGGCTTATTATAAAATATGCTTGTGTTATATGTGTAGTAAAATACTTGGCATATGATATTGGATGAAATGATTGTTATTTTATGATATGTTGCATGATTCTCCACACTTATTGCTATGAACACATCAAACATAATATATCTGTTCCATTATATGAAAGCACTGATTCTCTTTGGTAGCATAGTGTTGGAAAGTGATCATTCTCTTTGGTAGTAGATCACATTGTACAATGATCTAACTCTTTGGTAGTATATCATAAGGCCTTACGTCTCATTCTCTTTGATAGCAGAGATGATGCATTATTCCCTCAGGTGGAATATGCATGGATATATAATGGAAAATGTGCTTAAAATATGTGTTCTCTTTTTCTAATGAATATCTGTGTGCAAGTATACATTTTTCTTATATTCTACTGTTACTGCCACGTATATTAGTTTTATTTTATTTCTAAGATATGATGAGAGGTATATAAAAGACATGTAGGCATACTCAGTGCAATATTATTGAATATTGTGCTGACGTGTACCTCATGTAATCTTTTGTTTAGGTTGTGATTATGCTCTTGAAGATCCAGATAGTTGTGAGTTGTGTGGCGAGCTGATGTACAGGTGGACTTGTTGTCTTAAGATCCTATAGTTTAGAGGTAGTACATGTATATGTATAAGTTTTTTGTTCAATATGTAAAATCAAGTGTTGTAATAATTCATGTTGTAATAATTCATGTTGTAATTATATGTTGAATGGTGAGCATGTGTTGTACGGTTTTATTATTGTTCAGGTGCATGTGCTACTGATTGTTTCCTTTTGACTTCCTCTGATTTTCTTCTTCTTAGCCTAGTGTGGGGTGTTTAAATTGGAATTCTCGCCGAGGTGAGGGTTTCAATTTGGACGTTACACATTAGATTAAGTTTTAGAACATATGGGGATGTCACAGGTGGTATCAGAGAATATAAGAAAATCATATACTTGCAGAAAGATGTTCATTAACAAAAGAGAACACATATTTTAAGCATATTTTCCATTATATCATCCATGCATTTGCCACCTGAGGGAATAATGCATCATCTCAGCTACCAAAGAGTATGAGATGTAAGGCCTTATGATATACTACCAAAGAGTAAGCTCATTGTACAATGTGATCTGCTACCGAAGAAAATGATCACTTTCCAGCACTATGCTACCAAAGAGAATTAGTGCTTTCATATAATGGAACACATATATTATTTTTGATGATTTCATAGCAGTAAGTATGGAAAATCATGTAACATATCATACAAGAACAATCATTTCATCCAATATCATATGCCAAGTATTTTACTACATATATAACACAAGAATATTGTATAATAAGCCAAGTGGTACACGTCAACACAATATTCAATACAGTTCTCCTAATATTAACCGTTAAGCAACCTATAATAATATAAGGTTTCTTGATTAGGATCTTTAAACCTAATTATGCTAAGTTAGAAACTTCATGAAAACCCAATCAAAACATGTGATGTATGCCATTCCATTAGCTAGATCTCGAAAATATGATCAAAATTCATATAAGGTTTGACCCTATTTGAGCTCTATATTAATTTCTAGGGATTATGAAAGATTAGAATCAGGTCATCCAATCAGATCCAAGATAAATCCGTCAACTTGACCTTTCAGCCAATGGAGAAACCAAATACTAAGTTTCCATCAAATTCACTTTCCCAATATGGATTTGATATAGGGAAAACATTGTCAAATACTCATTACCAAGTCAGCACTGCTACATTAAGTTAGAAGCATGCAAACTTGAGAATACCCATGGCTATCGTGACACATAAATAGTGGTGCAAGAGAAGGGGAGTGAATTTCACACTAGGCCTCACCAAGCTTTGGCCATAGCATGACCAACACTTCTTGGATCTCCAAAATCTGATATATTCTCAATAAACAAAATCGGTCTCGCAACACTTACACCCTACCTATCTAAACTTCCATGGCTAGTATAGGGTTGTAACACTGATCAATGCATATTTATCCATTCTAGTTGCATATTTAGATCTATCCTTAAGAGCATTTAGTTATTAATATTTAGTTTGAAGTTAATTTGTCTAGTTTAGCTTTTCTCCCTTTCATCTAGAGTTTCTACTAGTTTGCATGATTTTTGTAGGGAAATGATAAAATTCATCCAAATCCCATGAGGCCCATGAAATAGCGACTCAATTTTTGATGTGCCTCCTCCTAGAACTCCCAATAGATGGACCTACTCATCCAGTTGGTTGGCTCATATGCAACCGATCTCATTTTCCCAGAGCTCCAGTCTACTAAATCATCTTTCTCAATCGATAGACTCTCCAGTAAAGGGTAAAATTTGAATCTTGGGAAGCTCATCACTACAAACAAAACAATCGAGTCAAAGTAGACATTTATAGACCAGTCCGCCGACTCACCTTTCCATTTGATTGGCTTAAATTCAAGAATCGATAAAATTTGCCAAACAATAAAGCCATAAAAGCACTCTAAGCTTGACCGAAGTGACTTTGGTCTAAAGCAAGCGACCAAACTCGCTCACTATTCTAGTCGACTGACATGCACCTCCTATTTAGCCAAGCCAACCATCGATAACAACCATTTCTAGGTTTTCAATTAAACTAATTCAACCAATCACTTGTGCCGACCCTAGTGTTTGAAGGCACTCGTCCCGCCAAACCCAGATGACCAACTCACCTTAGTTGTCGATCAACTAGTGGTCTAGATCCAACAACAAACATCACCACAAAGCCTCATTCCTAGGCTTTTTTCCCCTCCTTTCTCCCTATAAAAGGACGAACTCCAAAGCAAATATCATCTCTTATTCTGGGATATCTCCCTCTATGGGCATATTCTTGTTCTCTTTTGCATTATGTTTGATTAGTTCTCTATTGGGGCATGTGGACTAGCCCCATAGCCTATTCTTATTCGATGCAGTTGACTCTAATGTTTTCATAAAAGAATGCTTTCCTTTCATTTCTACTTTGATTGGTGGTTGAATTGATGTACTCTTGTGGGGTGATGTGATCTTGGATCCCCATAAGAATGAACCCATAATCCCTTAATTGTAATTGTTATCTTTTTATCCATATGACATCGTACTTGTTTTCTAGTACAATGATCACATTCTAGTGGGGGTGTTGAGATCTCATATCCTCATGAAAATGAACCCATGATCTCTTGACGATATCTAGTGAGGGAGTTTATGATCCTACTTCCGATTTGATATGTTTTTTATAGCTTGTGGAGATGTGATTACCTGACCCATGAGTTAGAACGTCAGAATGGAAATCACATGTTTCTTGATGAGATCTCAACATGGACATGTTGGACGGTTGTAAACATTAAAGGTTGTCCCAATTAGATGAAAATTTACAAATAGTCTAATTTTAACATGTAGATTAAGTTTTTGAGATTTGTGTCCACTTCTGAAATCATTTAATGATTTATTTTCTATTTTGGAGAAAAACTCATATTTATTTTCTAAAATAAATTAGCATAATTGTTATTGTACAAATAAGGTGAAACTTCATTCCCAAGCTAATTGGGACCCAAGAAACACACTTTTCACATTAGATTTCATTGTTAAGATTGTCTTTCATGATTTATACATAATTAATATTTGTATCCCACTATTATTTTAGTTATTATATTATTTCATCATTATTACAATTCTTCGTTCAATTGTGTCCCATAACTTCATATTTCAACAAAAAGGGTTATATATCGTTATTTTGCACAAAATTCTATATACATATAATTTATCTCATTAAGTTTAGCAATTCCATTTTTATTTGATTATTGTAACATTTCTCTCAATAATGGACACATAGTTCGTCTATGCATATTATTTCTCTTAATATCATACTTTAAACAACATTATCTCATGTGACATATTTTCTGTATTACTTATTGGTCTTATGATTAATATGAGGGTATTATGTTATATTTGTTTCAAGACTAATCATGTCTTAGTTAGGTCTCTAATGTTATCCTTGTTTGGTAAAGAATCAAACTTTCTATCCTCTAAGGCATATGATCGAGGTCAATAGGATAGGTTTCAGTATGTTACACATGTTTACTACATGTATATAACACAAGTGCATGTATCATAGTAATATAGGCTAAAGAGGCCCAAATATTGAACTCAGGAAAGCATAAATCTAGAAACTACTACTAACAGTGACTCGATCAGTTAGACCTATGAAAAGAGTGATTGGTTCATTAATTGACTACTTTTAGGAATGAAAGCTAAATTAATTGGTTTGTAACCAAAGATGGAATGGATTCCTTAGGAATATGGTTTTACCATGACTCACACTGCAATCAACATCATTTCATTAATATTTATTTCTCCAAACCTTGGACCAAGGGACCTATAGCAAGAATTACCGACTGCAATAATGTAATTCACTACCTAATCTAATATAAATCCCTCTCCTATAGAAATTTAATTATTAGTAGGCTATACCCTTCACATTCTTAAGCCCTCTCTTGAGGCATGATATAAATTTGTGTAAATCTATGACTTATCCAAGCTATAATCCCTCTCTCAAAGTAATTAATTGTCTAAAAATCAACTATGGTGATCAAACATAGATAATTCATGAAACAATCCTAGAGTTATGTCCAAAAATTAAGATAAATATAGATATTAACTCATAGTGTCAAATACAATGCAAAACTAGGCTACTCTCGGGTCCTAATGAATAAAAGGGATTAGCCCTGTATAATTTCTATTACCATACACATGGGATAAGAAAAGAAAAATATGGGAAACATTTGAAAATTAAAGTAACCCCTGAAGGAGGTCTTGATGACTCCATATGATGAACATGACTATTTGTTGCCCTTTGACTGCAAATCCGCTCACCAGAAGTGCCCAAATCATCCTGAACATGGCTTTCTCCTCTATTTTCTTTTCTCTCAGCTCTTCATTATTGTGCAACGGAATAGAACGTGATATCTAGGTCTAGTTGCACTCCTCCCTAATCACAACATTGACTTAGGGTGTCATTAAGTCGTGAAAATTGGATTAACTACAATCTTTGATTTTGCCTAATCGTGACAAGTTGGTACTACCGACATGGTGTCAGTAGTATCGAGATTTTATAGACATCTCCTATGGAATTATTGATTCAAGTTGGTACTATAAACTTGGGCATTGGTAATACTGAGACACTTTAGAGTGCTCCTGTTGAAATGTTGGTAGCAATGATTCTTTTGTTAGTACCATTGACAGACCTATCAGTAGCAATGAGATGACCCAATTCTTGTCAATTTGCCTAAAATTTAACAAGAAAGAACATAAGCTCCACAAATAATTATAAGACAATATGGAGTGGTAAAAAATAAAAAATGTTGATGCAATTAAGTGTCACAGGCCAATAATGATAAACCATGCACAAATAATACCAAAATGAGCAATAAGTGCACAAAATACATAATAAAATAGCCTGTGAAAAGTGATAATTATTTAATACATCAGGGAGCTAAGATACTTCTTGAAATCTCTTAGTGATAGCCATAATTATGAATACTTTGAGACAAATGATAAATTCAAAATAGACCACAATCATCATACTATTGAGGATGTAAACTTTCTTGTTTCTCATACTAGGGTTGGGGATTCTTTATAGCAAGGTAATGATTGTTTTGTCTTGATAGAAAAAGGTTATGAGGCCAGGATCCATTGGTACAAGGGTTGTTTGTTTGACATTAGGGTTTTGGATGCGTTCTAAGTGATCTTCAACAATATAATGAGAGGGAAGAGGAGGGATAAATAGGAAAAAGTGTTTAAAGGATAGAGTGGAGGGGTTGTGTGTTAAGTGTTGTAGAAGATTAAAGGATGGAGTAGGAGTAGTTTCATAAAATGGTCGAACATGAGAGACTAGAGAGATAGAAGGTAGAGCATCAGAGATAATTTGAATGGGTAGATGTGGGGGTTTTAATCTAGAATGGTGACGAGTGCAAGGGTCAAGGATGTGGTAGACATGTAAGTGGGGGATTGGTGGGAGAAAACATTGTTGTCATATCTCTTAGAAGGGTGGAAGTTGGTGATAGGAGTTCAGTTGAAAGGATACAAAAAGGTGTCAAATCCATAAATTTACATTTTGAAATGTAATGATGTGTACTCAATTCTAGGATCAAGGGTTTAGGGATATCATGGGGAGGGGATATTATTTGATTTGGATGGTGTATTGTCTGGGGTGATCAGATACCTAATGAGATGATGACATTACATAATAGGGTTAGAATGGGTATTAGGGCACATTCAAGGTGCATTTTCTTATAAAGGTCCATGTAATCTTATATTTTTCTATAGCAGACATAACCATCATTGTAATTGAGGTCTCTATTATAGGGGTAGGAGTAGACTGACATTACAAGTCAACATTTTTCTCTAAACATCAACATAATTTGTATCCAAGAAAATAATGATTCTACCAAAACCAAGGGTTCTGTTAGTGATTAAGGGAAAGACAACATCATTACATGGAGTTAGGGATCACCAAAGGTCATGATAATTGTAACAACTGAGAGAAACAAGGTGAGTCATAAGGAAGTTGTAGAGGGTGATGAATCAAATTGTAAACATCCTGCAAAGGATTGTGATATCTCTATCCAATATAGCACTTATACTCTTTGTCATAAAGACCATAACCATAGTTGGAGTCGAAATAGTTCTTTATTGGTAATTTCCTTCCATATAATGAGGATGGTGCATTGAAAGTGAGGGTATATTGATATTTGGAAGGTTTAGGTTAGTGGTGGTTGAATAGTTTTAAATCCTCAAGAATATATTTGAAGATGACTGGTGATGTAGTGTATTTTCATGGGAGGGAATATGGTCATTGGCATTGTAGGAATCCATAACTAGAAAATGGTGGTGTTAAGTATAGCTTGGATTGGGAAATCGACAAAGCTAATAAATTGGAAACAGGGGGATTGTAGTGGTAAGGGTGAGTAGCAAAAGGAGGAAGATGTACGATTGTGCATACATTGTTTAGTGTAGGGTTTAAACTGATGGAAATAGTAGGGAGATAAGGATTGAAAATGTCATCCACAAAAGAGATGAGTCCCAAAATACCCACAAAAGGGATTAGTCCTAAAGTACCAACGTTAAAGGTATGAATAGTCTAAGCTAGTACTAGATTAGTGAGGCTAATACGATCATAGTAAAATTGATGTGGGTGGGTAGTACAACAATGCCACGTCCATGGACTAAGAGGATCATCTTGGAAGTAGATGGCCATGCAATGGTGAGAGTAAAACCATTTTTATGCCAAAAATGTTCATCAGGTCAGCCCAACAATCTAAGAAGATGAACCCGCCAACCCTTTTGATCTCAATGTACTTGTTATATGTAATGTTGCCAATAACAAGCTCAAACAACCTAAGGTCTTGGAGGGGGATTGTAAGGGCCCTGACCTTTGTTTTGGGTTTACCCTTTTTATTTGCCTAAACCTTGTGTTTAGATGCTTGCTAATCACCTGAGATGGTGATTAGGGTTTCTTTGTGCTTTTTTGAGAGTTGGAGGTGCAACTTGCAAATTATCCAAGTTTTAGGGTTTATGTGCAAGTTTGTTACCTTGAGAGATGTTTTCTCTTTCCTTGCATCCTCTAGGGTTGAGAGGATGAGTTGGGCTTGTTGCTTGAGTAGTTTTGGACCTTGATGAGCATTAATGGGCCTTGCTTTACTTTTCTCTACCTTTATAAGGGTTTGTATTGTGTATAGGAGAGCTTGAAGATCTGTGTCACCCAGAGGGTTGTACCACCCAGGGTTGTGTCGCCCAGGAGTATGTCGACTGGTGGGGTGTGTCACCCATGTGACCACCTTGACCATGCCTTGGTTGTGTCACCATACCTTGGACAAGTGGGCGATCCTTTGTTAGTTGGTGGCATGGCATGTGCATGAGGTTTAGCAAGGTGGCATGGCTTTGGACAAGTGTCCCTAGGTTGGATGACACCTTGCCTTAGTTTCCTCTTCACCCTCTTTTATATATGCCTCTCCTTTCACTTGCTTGGGATCCCTTTTAGCTCCTTAGTTTCCTTCCCTTTTCCTTGGTGAACGATACCCCTCATTGGTGGAGCTTGGTGGCCAATCTCCTTGGTGGAGTCTCCTTCTTCTTCTTCCTCTAGGTGGTGGCTGAACCCTAGACGGGTCTTGCTTCCTCGGTAAGCATCTCCCCTCTCTCCTTATCACCTTATTCTCCTTCTTGCTTGTTCTTCAACCATGTTGGTTATGATCTTTGGATGTCTTCTTGTGGTGGTCGAAGGTGGTGAGATTTGGATCTAGGAGCTTAAAGCTTGGTGCTTGGAGCTTTGGAGCTTGAGGAGCTTTCTTGAGGCGGGTTACATAACTCCTAACCCTAGCTATACTACTTCCTTTTTATGTTGCATGCTTATATGACATCTTGATCGGCCATGTATCTTGTTAGATATGTTTGTTGCTCTACTATGTACCTTTAATCTTGTGGATATAGTGGTCATGTTGTTGTCGATGTTGAAGATGTGTCCTTGGACCTTATTGGCCAAACCTATGAATTAGGGTTTCCTTTGGGGCAATACCCCTTTCTCTCTTTGTTTTTGAGAAGTGAGTTCGAGCTCTAGTGGTGTAGGCAAAACCCCTCTCACTTTATTGTTGAGAGGTGAGTCTATACTCTAGTTTCTTGGACAACACCCTTCTCTCACCATGGATTTGAGAGGTGAGCTGTTGATGATCTATTTGAGGATGGAGTGTTGCCCGATATGTGAAAGAGGTTGTGCAAAACCCCTCTCTTAGTTGTTGAGAGGTGGTCCAACACTCTTGATCTATTAGGGTTTGACGATGGTGATCTTGAGGTTGATGATAACCAAACTGATATGGTCCTTGTGTCGTTCATGATAACCCTTGAGGTGCTTTGCACGATACCCTTATCTAGGGTTTTGTCTTGGACGATATGATAGGTTATGATCTGTTGACCTTTTTTCCCGACATGACCCCCTTTACCTTGTTGGAATCCTTGGGCAATATGCCTTGACTGAGATGTCCCTTCCCTTGTTGGCGTTGTGCCTTTGGCCGACATGGTTCTTAGTAGATACCTCTATTTTGTGCCTTAGGCCACATAGGTTGGTTTGGAGTTTCCAGATATGGTGCTGGGGTGGTGAAACCCTAGATTGGTTCCCTAGTGTTGACCAATATGTTGTGCCTACCTTAGTTGGATGATAGGCCCCTAGGCACCATGGTGGTGACCGACATGTCATGATCACATGCTACCCGATATCATCAACCCGAGAGTGTTGGAAATGTGTAGGTGTGCCTAGATTGGGGCAAGACTAGGGTCAAGGTCCTGGCTGATACCCCATATGGAGGTGTGTTACCCTTTGACCGATATGCCTTGCCCATCAAATGTCTCCTTTTGGTTGGTTACTCATCATGAATAGGTGCTTGATAGCTTGGATAGCTCTAGAGATAAGAGCTAGGCCAATACATGTGTTGAGCATGGATGGTACCTTGGATGATACAAGTTGAGGGGCTGAGTCTTGGCCGATACATGGACCCAAACCCTAGTTGGACGATAGGGTGTCTTGGGTGACATGGTGAAGGGAAGTAGAACCTTTGAGTATCTTGATGTGCTGGTTGGACGTTAGGGTTTGCCCTGGGTGCCATGGCATTGGCCGATATGGTGATGAGGATGGTCGATAGGTAACCCTGACCCTAGTGGTCGATAGGGTCATGACCGATAGGTGAGTGTGTCACTTGTTCATGATACATATCTTAGTTCAATTTACATGACATGACTTGGTGCAGACTCAATGCATAAGTGCACGATATGATGATGTGTTGATGGCTGATATGTGTGGCTAAGTGTCCTAGCCGATAGGCTTTGAGTGAGGGAAGTAACCCTACCCGATACTCCCTTTAGTGAGGGACAACGTTTCCCGCCAAACCTATGGTGAGGGTAGGCAGAGTCTTGGTGAGGGTTATTCTTAACTCGAGAAACTCTAGTGAATGAATCAATAATCTTGATCTCGTATCTTGTTAATGATAAAATGTGGTTGTGACCAGTGATATGGCTAGAGTATGTTTGGGAGACACTCCTTGATTATGATCAATGAAATATTAGGGCATAGTGTATGCTCATGGTTTGATAACAATAATGTAAATAATACATATTGTACTTCATATAATCATGGATGTTGTCCCAAACATGTGGATCCTCAACCTAATAGCTTGATAATCATAAAGGCCTATGTCTGGTAATTTATATTATCTCTCTTGATATGTATACTAATGATGCAGGTGCATCAAATGAATTCATAGCCATGTAAGAGCTATGAGGAATATGTGTTTTGAATAACACTGAATTATGGTAATCTTTGTTGATAGGAATAACATGTATCACCAGCATGATGTGGAAGGTCTGTTGACCCGATAAAGGCTGAGTGCTTAGTCGAGGTGTTATCCTCTGATAATTAGATAAGGGGTTTCTATCCCATGGTAATGTTGATGCCTCGAGAGGTAGAGGTAATCTAAGATGAGGGATTGCTATCCCTGGATGACGATGCATGATATTGATGCCTTGAGAGGTAGTAGAATTCTGTGATGAGGGATTGAGATCCCATGGTAAGGACAATAATAATATAACTCAATGTTGTTATGTTTTATATCTTTGTTGCCCCAACAATCCACTTAAAATATACTAATTAATTATAGAGGATCAATTCATGTAGTTTTTCCCTGGCCATCGATCCATCATCGTAAGTAGCTGGTAATGGTGAAATGGGTTTATCCTACAGGATTACCTAGAGGACTTATTGTTGAATATGCGGAGTTTCTCCTAGCCGAAAATGGAAGGATTAGATTACAACTGCGGTTGTAGATTGAGTATGGTAAGAGCATGGTGAATAAGCCCATGACTCAGTATGATAGATCATGAATGTGTTCATGGCTCAAGAGCATGGTGATTAGGCCCGTGGCTCAAAGGTATACTAGCACCTGTACCAAGGTGGGCTAGATATATGGGTAGCTTGTGGAGCTGATCCTGAGGTTGTGGCCATTTAAGCATGAGACTATGGTCCTGCTTTGGTTTTCGTGGAATGACTATGAGGAGGTGAGGACATGGAGTCTGGCTCACCCATTGACCTTGTATGGCACCAGATTTGGGCTTCGCAGACGAAGGTTGATTTGAGCAGGGACAACTCACATCCTCAGGGCATAATAAAACGTAATCTAGCCGAATAGTAAATATTTCTTAGAGTAAAACACAGAACATTGGTTGAGGCCTTTCTTGTGTAGTTGATATAGTTATCTCTTACAGTTACTTGTACACTCTTGATATCTTGTGATAAGTTCTTATAAAGCTTATCTTGTCAATCATGTTCCATAAAGGATACCTGGTTATAGGCCTCGTGGATATCTTGGTAAGATTGGTGGTAATGTTATACCTACTCAGTATGCTGCTCTTATTATATGCCATTATCAGTTATCTGCTTCAACCTTTCTGAAGTTTTATAGTTTTGGCAGAGAGTTATGTTTCTCGCTGGGACCGTGTGTCTCACCCCACTGGTTTACAACCTTTTTAGGTGGTCGTGCTGGTAGAGGTGGTGATCGTAGTGTTGTAGCTGAGCAGCAAGAAGAACAATAGAAGGAAAGAGGTGGATATGTTTTTGTTTTGGTCATTTTGTGATAGATTCCTAGAGTCATTCCTGTACTCCCAGGTACTCGAAGGTGTTTGATGACATTTCAAGATGACTAGCTGTTGTAATTTTGTATATCATGTTGTTGGCCTGGCGTGGCATGTAATATATGTATAAACATGTGTTGAACTCATGCTCATGGACAACTGGTTTCTCTAAGCTAGGAAAAATATATCAAGATGTGTGAATGTTTATATAACATAATTTTCTATAGGATGAGGTTTTAGTTGCAATAGTCCTCTTTTATCTTCTTTTCACAATCGATTTTAATTAACCCATATTTTTTGTAATGTGTGGTTTATGGTGGTTCGGCGAGCTTTTGGGTGGCATTTTGTTGTCTATGTGATAGCAGGATGTCACATAGTTTTTGGTATCAGAGCTCTAGGTTTGTTGAGTCTACAAGGATCTAGGACTAGGTTTGTGTCTATTCTTGTGAGTTTTCCAGATTTTCTCATGATAACCTTCTACCCTCAGTAGAAGATAAAGTTTAAAGATGTCTAGAAACCATGAAGAACATGCTACCAAGAGAAGCGATGCTACATCACTTGATGGAGCAAGAGTGTAGACACATAATGATCGGGTGCCTGAGGTCCCCTAACTTGATCTAGTCATATTCCTAAAAACCCTTCCTATCAACACCTTATGGGGAAGTTAATGGCTACGATGAATCACATTGTAGAAAGATTGACATTGCCTCTGCCAAGAGCACATGCTCCCCATGGTGAATCATCGATTATTGGGAAGACCTTTGAGCGACTTCGCCGAGCCAGAGCTTCAAATTTTGCTGGAATGGCTGATCCACCAGATGCAAATGTGTGGATGACAGGTCTCAAGAAGGCCTTCCAGATCCTCGACATCCCCAAAGTAGGCAAAGTAAAGCACGTTGTCTACCTTCTGAAAGGTAGTTCTGGCCATTGGTGGTCCATCGAGGAGGAGAAGCGGCCTGGTGAGGCAATAAGTTGGGACATTTTTTGGTGGGAGTTTGTTAGCCGATACTTCTCAAAGACTTATTTAGATGAGAACATCAACCATTTCGAGCATCTGTGCCAAGGATAGATGAGTTTCACTAAGTATGAAGCCAAGTTCATGGACCTGCTGAGGTTTTGTCCTCACATGGCTGCGATAGATGATGAGAGAATCAGACAGTTTGAGAAGGGTTTGAGTGTTGAGTTGTCAACACCCGTTGATGCCTTGGAGAACCGGGATCAGTTTGCCACATTTGTGGAGTCTGTTTGAAGGATTGAATGGTCTGTCAGGGAGAAAAGGGAATCCATGACCAAGAAACGGCTTGCTCAGTTCCTGAAATAGATGATTGATAGCTTTAAGAAGCCAAGGTTTTCAACACCTTCCATGATGCACAGTTCTCGTGCACCATCTCAGTGGTATCCAAGTAAGGGAAGAGGGTGTGGATTTTCACCATCCAAAGCCCATAATACAGCTTCGGTAACAGTGACAGGGCCATCTAGGCCACAAATAGAAGGCATGCCATGCTATCACTGTGGACAGACTAGACATTTGAGGTCAAATTTCCCAAGAAGAGATGCTGAAGTGATGTAGACACCAAGGTAGAGTCCCCAACTATCAGATAGATAGTAGTCTCATGGATGAGGACACGGTCAAGCGTCATAAGTAGGATCGTCTGCTCAAGGAAGTAGAGGACGTGGATGACAGTAAGCAATGACTCGATTCTATGCTATGAGTCAGGCAGAGGCTAGAGTCAACCCGTGAGTGGTGGCAGGTTAGATGGAGTTATTTCATTTTGATTTGTCTTCTTCATGCTTTATATCTGTTCTGATTGACCCGGGTTCCATGCACTATTTTATCGCATGTAGAATGCTTGATAACTGTCTTCTACACTTTAATTGTATGAAGGACAACCTGTTACTAGAAACCCCTAGTTACTGTTCATTGATGCTTCGAGAAGTGTATCCATATTGTGTTCTATCTTTTTTAGGACACGAGATACAAGTGGATCTTATACCACTTGAGATGCATGGATTCAATGCAATCCTTGGGATGGATACCCTAGAGAAGTATAAGGTGGTGCTAGACTGTGGTTCCAAGCCAGCAGTGTTTGTTGATGATGGTCAAAAGTGGATCTTCCAGGGAGATAGAAAGATTCTTCTGACGTGTTTAGTGTCAGCGATGGTGGCAGAGAAGTTGTTGCGGCAAGGATGTAAGGCGTTCCTAGCTCATGTAGTAGATACCAAGGCAAAAGGTCCTAACCTTGAGGAGGTGCCTGTTGTCTGAGAGTTTGTGGATGTGTTTCTCGAAGAGTTCCCCGGTGTTACCCCACCCCGAGAGATTGACTTTGAGATCAACCTAGTGCCAGGGACACAGTCAGTTGCTCAAACACCGTACAGGATGGCTCCAGCCGAGATGGTAGAGTTGAAGAAGTAGTTATAGGAGTTGTTGGATAAAGGTTTCATCAGACTAAGCACATATCCGTGGGGTGCTCCAGTCGTATTCGTAAAGAAGAAGGATGGGTCGATGTAGTTGTGCATAGATTACAGACAGTTGAATAAACTTACAATCAAGAACAAGTACCTACTGCCAAGGATAGATGATATGTTCGATTAATTATGCGGTGCTACAATGATAATGGCATTTCATCTCTCCTTGAAATTCCCCCACCTCTTTGGCAATTGTCACAAGCTTTGACAAATGTGCACACATCACAGAATAGACTTGGTCAATAAAGACCAGATTGTAGGATTTTGGTTGCTATTTTGCCTTCCGCAAAATGTCCTTCATAGGGAGAAGAATGACAATCTAAAATCATATCACCAATTTCCTCATTTGGGATACATCTCCTTATGAGTACATTTGTGCATCGCTTAAACAATAGTTGGTCATCCCAATAGTAAAATTTAACATCACGAAGAAACTTCTTCTTCTGTTGATAGGTGAAATCAGGTGGAAGGCAATCGATGGCAAGATAGTTTGCAAAATTAGCAAACCACGATAAGGCTAGAGAATTCACTATATATAACTTATCAATGGGAAGCTTGAAGTTTTTTATGTGTGGGGCATAGATTATATGGGGCCCTTCCCATCTTCATGTAGCAACAAGTTCATCTTGGTGGCCTGTGATTACGTGTCCAAATGGGTGGATGCGATCCCCACTCAAGCTTCAGATGCAAAGTCAGTCATTAAACTTTCTAGAAGACCATCTTCCTTAGATTTGGAGTTCCAAGAGCAATCATTTTAGATGGTGGTAGAAATTTTAATGAGAGAAACTTCAACAACCCACATAGAAAATATGGAGTGAAGCATAAGATATCTACACCCTATCATCCTCAAAGATTAGGCTAAGTGGAGATCTAAAATAGGCAACTGAAGGCTATTCTAGAAAAGATTGTCTCCAGTTCAAGAAAGGATTGGGCACTTAAGTTGGACGATGAGTTATGGGCATACAAGACTACTTTTAAAACACCCATTGGAACAACTCCTTTTAAACTTGTCTACGAAAAATCATGCACTTACCCCTAGAATTGGAGCACAAAGCATTATGGGCAATCAAGTTCCTGAACTATGATCTTAAGAAGATAGGAGAGAAGATATTATTGCAACTAAAAGAGCTAGAAGACCTACAAATGGATGCTTATGAAAACCTAAAATCTACAAGGAAAAGACAAAGAGATGGCATGATAAGAGAATCAAGATCAAAGACTTCAAAGAAGGAGACCAAGTTTTTATTTTCAATTCCAAACTCAAATTGTTTCTGGGAAATTAATATCCAAGTGGTCTGGACCGTTCTTGGTCCTACGTGTCTTTTTTGTACAGGACTATGGAGTTGTAAGGGAAACAATCCTCCTTCAAGGTCAATGAACAACGCTACAAGTTGTACATCACAGGAGATGAAGTTGATTAGGGGGCCACTTTCTCCCTCTAGGATGCTTGACCAATAGATTGAAGAGTCCTACTCCAGACTTTAAATGAAGGAACTCATGGGAGTTGACCCCACATTAGAATAGATTTTCTTTTTGTAGTTTGATTCAAGAATAATCTTTAGTTTCCCAAAATAAACTTGTCATGGGTGAATGTAATAATTTAAACACTTATGCTTAAATCTCATTACTTCGGCAGGTGTTGGTAGGAAGTTGAGTTCTATAGAAATTTCAAAAGACAGGATGCGTGACAGGATGCGTATTTATTTGACATGGTGTGTCATCTCTTACAGATACGACATCATGAGAAGAAACTCAAAAAGACACAACATGTCCTACAAAGACACGACGTGTTACTATCAGGCAAACCATGTGAAAAGTTGATCTGGAAAAGCACACGGTGTGTCCTAATTAAGACATGATGTGTACTTTAGAGACAATAGGGGAAAGGATCTATCTAGAATCGAACATGCTATGTATTTATCTGCACAAGGGGTGTCATAATTAGTGAACAGATTACAAATTAAGCTTCTGGATTCAAACACGATGAGTGCCTACATTCACACGGTGTGTCTTGCACTGCACAAAATTTCTTATAAGATCACATGAGAGTTCTAGAAACAGACATGTCATGTCCTAACAAACACATGTCGTGTCTTTTGACGGGAAAGGGGTTCTTAACCCTAAACTACATGCCACCTCCTTGATTCCCTCATTTCGTTCAAGTTGTGTTATCAACTATGTGCAAGCTTCCACACCGCCAGATACCTCAAACAAGCCGTGTGCGACCTGCAACTACAAGAAGCTTCATCTCTGAGCTGTCATTGGAAACATACTCTACCTCTAAGGCCACAAAGCTTCTTCTTCTCCATCAACAACCATTTTTCCTCTCTCAAGCTACTAGAGGTCAAATCTCGACAAGCTTCTTCTCTGTCACCTTGCCCCAAAATATGTAAAGCTCTAATAGAGAAGCTTCACCTATGCCAACATCATCTCTTCCATTCCTTTTCTACTTTCCCTTCTCAAAATATACGGCGTGAGCTCCTCCGAATCGACCGTGTTCTACCTCTCCAGACATCGTCTCCACCCAGGTACATGATGTGTCTCCCAAAAGACAGGTTGTGTCTTCTGTCAGTTCGACCAAACTACTGCCAAGGAACATGATGTGTCTCAACAACAACACGTCATGTTAAACCACACTTCAGTAATGGCACACATAAAACAAACATGCAATCACAAGCATGGAGCAAGCTCGTCCTCAGCCTCGGCATATGTCTCTATGACCTAGTCCAATGTCTCTTTAGAGGAAGATCCTACATACCAGTTCCTCATTGCAAGGAGGGTGCTCCCCACTCAATTTTCTTGTGAGCAAACCCTCACCACCCTCGGGTTCAAGGATGAAGTACTCTCCCACAAAGAAGACCTCATCCTACGTTACATCTGTTGTGTGGTAACAAACACTTACCCCCACCTCGTTTATGAGTTTTTGATAAATCTCACTATTGAGCAAGACCCCCAAAGTAAATTGGAACCCTACGCTACCATTCGTTTTGTCTTTGGGGTTGTAGTTCCAAATTTACTTTCAGACACTTCTGTGAGGTCTTGGATTGCCACTACAAGGGGGCACTAGGTTATCCATTGGATATTGATAGTAATGATTTTATGTTTGAGATATCTGATGAAACGTCATGACGCCAAGAAAGATAGGGTGTTCCTTATTCACAACCCCATTTTTTATATGTGCACCGCTTTCTTAGTACATGGGTTTTTGTAAAGAAGGAGACCCAAGGTGTCTGCGGCAAACAAGATCTGTTCTTTCTATGGGTAATGGTGTATGGTCATAAGATCAATGCAGGGTACTATATTCTTACTAGTTTCCTAGATATCAAGAAAATGAAGAAGAGAAAACCCAAGGACATAATGTGTGGGGGTTTGATCACCCTTATTGCAACAAGTTGGACATTGACCTGACAGGTCTAAAAGCTTCACTGGGAAGAAACCTGATGGATATTTAGTATCTTCTTTGTACATGCTTGATCTCATAGGTTGCCAACAGTGACACCAAGTTTAGGCAGTTCTTTGATAAAGATCAGTACATTGACATTCCAGATTTGAAACACATTACCTTGGTAAATAAAGATAGCTAGACAGTCATTCTAAACATCCCAGAGGAAGTAGATGTTGCTAGAGGTCATGATGCCACTGAGGCACCCCCTACTACTCTACCACATCCATCAATAGGCACACAAACAAAGTACTCCTGGGCCATGCCTGATATCAGGCATCTTTATGGTTATGTGCAGCAACGGTTTGACCACATGGATGGACGCCTGGACTTGATGGGTCAACAATTTTCTACTATGAATGATATGGTTCACTATATGGATACTTGGCACATTTCTCAAGGCCACTATTCCATGCCACAACAACACCATCCTACACCTCCTCCGCAGCCTGATTTTGTTCCAAAGCCCATGAGAGTTGATATCCCAGATGGTGATGATCTCATCATCTAGTTCTTCCCTTCTGATCATATGGGCCATGGCCCCTCCCACTGATGCACACCATGACAGGTACCTAGTTTCTTTATCCATAGGTTTGATTGATACAGGGAGGACACTACAGATTTCAAGCTTAGGGGGGCGCAATCGGCCGATGATTTTGTTTTTCATGTTGTTTGTCATGTTTCATCCTTGTTTTCATGTTTGTTCTTTGCTTTTCTTTCTTTTTGTGGAAAATCTAATCTGGTGTGAGGCTATCTTGATGTAATGGATTGTTTTCCTACCAATTTTGAACCATCTTTTCCTCTTGTACCTTAATTAGTCATTTGAAGGAATTGTAAAGAGCATGCATAGATCAATTGAAACCCTTTGGCCTCCAACATGCGCTTAATTTTGGTTTATACTTGTAGCTTAAACACTCACCTTTCACATCCTTAATTGCTTAAAACATGTAATGATTTCAATTTTGTGAGTAAATCAACTTTACAACATCATTTGGAATACAAGATGCCCTTGCCAAGCTCTTAGCGAATTTTAAACCATTCTTTCAGTGAAAATTTTTCAAAACAAGATGAATGAAATCTAGCTAATGTTGCTATTTAGTTGACTCTCCCATGTTGTGAATTTTTTTAAAATTTCTTGTGTCTTATTTCACCCTCTCATCACATAAAAGATGGCTATACTGCCCACATATCTTGCTAGCCTAGTGTAAGCCCGATCTAACCATGATAGTTAGGTGGTATGTATTAAAAGAGGGTAAAACACCCCAATCGTCACTCAGTGTGTGCATAATCCTACATTAGCAGCTGAGTGTCGGAACCCATAATCCATTGTCATATCATTTTTGGGAAAGAAGGAAAGTACAACTAAAATTGTTAATGCTAACTAAGATTTCATTTTTTGTATCCTTAATAGCTGAGAAATTGTGTTTTGCATCCACTAGTTGTTTGGCTTGGCTATCCGAATTCTATTTAGTGTTGTTGAGTTGATTGATTCATTAAATTGAGTATGCCCTTTCTTAACTAAAGAATTTCTTTCATCGATGTTTAAGTTGAGTTTGTGGTTATGAGCATAAACATATTGATCATGGTTGGATGAGCCTTATGCACACATTTCTTTCAGTTAATCTATGCATGAGCTTGAAAATTCTTTCATGTGTGTTTCTATGTTATTTTTTTTAGGACAAGCAACAGGTCGAGTGTAGTGGGATTTGTTGTGTGTATTTCATATCTACTTTTTGCACATTCACAACCACAAATTCAGCTCATTTTGTCTCCAATTAGCCTCTATTCATATTCATTTTGTCACACTTTTTAGTTATTTTTCTTATCACATGATGTTGATTGTAGAAATGTATTGAAAAGGTCAAATTGGAGATAGCCCAACTCAAATCTGACCTCAATGGGACTTCTTCACATTTTGCAACTGATTTAGATCCATTTCCTAGAGAAACAACATCAGACACAACATGTTCCCTAAAAGACACGACGTGTCCCTTTACAAGAAGCCTCACGGGATGAAGAACATGTTGTGCATTATTACACACACGACGTGTGTGTTTCCAACTACTCCTAGACCATGACGAGGAAGTGGTGACACGACATGTTCCCCTGAGAACACGGTGTGTTCCTTGTACATAAAGGTTGGTTGCATCTTTCTAACAATGCACATGGCGTGTGTTTATTCAAACACGCTGTATGCCTTTCACTTGATTCGACTCCAGGAAGAATCACATGTCGTTTATCTTTTCGACACATCATGTGCCTTACTACAGCTGCAATACTAACCAAGATCAAAAAACAAGACATGGTCTGTCCTCCAAACGACATGTTGTGTCGTTATCAGTTTCTACAAAAACCGAAAATGACTACCTCTCATTTTAAAAGATAATTGCAACCCAATAGGCATTTATGCTTGGTCATTTTGAAATGTCTTACACCCAAGAGAAGTTCCAGAGCTAAGTAAGGTGATTTTGGGGTGGAAGAAGGGGGTTTCTTGTAAGAGAACCTCCATTCTACCTTATTGCTTCTGCGTTTTCTTCTCGAAAGGTGAAGCAGAGAGACTCATTTCAACCAAGCTTTCTGGGAGGGAAGCTTGTCTGAGTTGGAGTAGTTCCAAGGATGGAATTTCATCCTCTAGCTGGAGGTCTCTCCCCTTAGCATGCACTCATGGTTCCTCTAGCTTTTTCCTTGTCTTAAGCATGTAAAACTCTAAAATTACTATCTAGTATCTGCATATCTTTATTATGAATGAGTAGAACTCTTCTATTAAGCATGGGAGAGTAGCACATGTTCCATTATTCATGTTAACTTGTAATTTATGCTTATTTTTGGTTAATTTGATCTTTTCCATGGATGCCTATGGTGTTTTATTGCTTGTATGGTTGGGTGTCCACCTTTTATACACGTTTTATGCTTGCCTTGTGCTTCAGGAGAATGCATTAGGGAGTATGGAGTAGGATCTATGGCAAAATTCTCTTGACCATGGGAGTAGCTAGAGATTATTGAGGAATTTAATTGTGTTTGAAACTAAGCATAGATGCGGGAGAATTATGTGATGTTGAGAACCATCTCATGGCATTGGGAAATGCATGAATATGACAACTTCCTTGCTTGTTAAATAGTGATCTTCATTTTGTATGTTCATTTGATATGATGGTAATGGTAGCAAAATCTAATGCTCAAGTTTCTAATCATTTAATAAACATCTTTATTTTAAACCTTTGATTTGTCTCCACTTTTAGTATGAAATCAATCAAACTTTTATAACCTAATTTAGATTAATGAAAGTTAACAAATTTATTCCTGGCTAGCCTAGCTCCTTGTGTTCGTGACTTGACTACATTGACTCCCGTACACTTGCGGGTGAGTAGTGAGTTGAGATATTTGTCTTTCTAAAACTCTTAATAGTATGACAGCTCAAGATAAATCTTTGACACACTACTCTCATGATATATCATTCTTTGGTTCTTTATTGTGATAGTGTGGGAGAGAATAAGATAGTTCAAGTCAACAAATTGTGCTTCATTTATATCTTCAAACCCATAAACATCATACCCCAAAGCTATTGCAATTGAGGTTACAAACCCTCCCATGACAAAAGGTTTTTTACTTTTGGAAGGTATGAACCTCATATGATCAATCAAATGCACTCCAAGGTCAATATACCGTTTGTGGTGCATTTCCATCAAGGAGAACATGTCTTTCTGAGAAATCATGCCTTGATTATCATATCTGCCAATAATGGTGTTGGCCAAAACCTTCTGCACATAACGTAATAAGGGATTTCTTATAGCTAAAGTTTTTGACCTCCCAGCATAGTAGTCCTTGCTTCTTGTCAACAAGTACCAGAAATTTACATAATTAAAATCCACCTCTCTTCCAAGTAGGTCATCATCCATTTTCTTGGCCTCTTCAGGGTTGGCAGCAAATATGCAATTCAATTCAGTTGCCATGAGAGTGTGCATTTTGCCCATCATGGAAAATTTGATTGTATCATTACCTCTCACCTTTGTCTTTAAATGTTTGGTGAATAATTCTTGAGTCGACATGGTATCAGTTGTTTGGGGTGTGAAAAGATTGTTCCATAACCCAATTTTCTTTAAAGTACTCTCCACAACCACCTTGATTCCCATCTCATCAATGACCTTCTTAGATCCATACTTGGTAGAGACGAATCTCCTTGTCATGCATTCGGGGTGTGTGAGGGAAATATTTCTTTGTCTGTGTCCTCTTTCAAAGGACACTCTAGCGGGAGCCTTTCCTAAGGCTGTCAATCTGGCATTCTCCAATTGTGCCAGAATATTCTCTACCTTAGCTGATAGTTCCATTTCTTCATCATCACTATCATCCTCTTCTTCATACATCATGTATGATTGGGACCTATAACTTGTATCAAGATTGACTGGTACCCATTGTTCAGTATACCACTATGCAATTAGTCTTCTTCTGGATGCAATTGACATCTTGCTTGCGGTTGCTGCTCATGCCCCTCTTCCATGGAAAATGTCGAATGGTGGGCTAGAGTGGACTTCATCAGACACTGAGGAGGATGGGGCTCCTTTGGATCTTTGGCTTCTTTTTTCAACCACGGACTCGACCTCATCGATCAAGTCATTGATGTTTTCCTCAGATGCCTCCTCCTCCTCTTCCCTATATGTCTCGTCGGTGATGTGATGGTTGTCGGATAACTGTGTGTGGGATGCACTCATAGACATCGGTCAGGGGAGCAATTGGGCAACGGAATTGGATGGTGAGGGGGTTTGTGAAGGCATGGAAACTTGGGAGGAGGCTTTCTTAGTGCATGCCTTACCTCCGGTGATCACCTCAAGGCTCTTTTGAGCCCCTTTCTTCACTGCCTTACCAATCCCCTTCTTTTTTTGGATGTGGGGGAGGTGGTAGGGCTGTGAAAATCGGATTTCTAGATAGAGGATGAGATGGAGGTGGATTAAGGGGTGGAATGATAGGATATGGAGCTTTATATGGTGGGTGAATGGTTAGTTTTTGGTTTGGATTAGAAATGGGGGTTTTGGTGGAGGTTTTGAGAAGGAATAGTTGTAGGATGAAATGGAGGTGAAAGTGGTGGTGGAGGGAAGATTGATGTATGATTGGGTGTGGGAATGGAAGGGGAATGGTAGTTAGATGATTAGGGAATGATTGGTGGTGGATTGGATGTGATTTGGGGGCTTGAAGGTGTTGGAGGTCAGGGAGTGCCACCATGGCCGTTATCTTGCGAAGGATAATAATTGAAGGAGTGGAGGGTTGGGTTGGAGAGGATTTAAAGTTATATTTGTTTGTGGGGTTGTGGTGAGGGCTTGGTACCACAGCCGTGGTCGGTGCCACAGTCATGTTGTCGATAAAGAGTGCACCCACCCAACCTCGCCACGGTCATGGTCTCCTACCACGGTCGTGGCCATCAGTCCTTGACATGGTCATGCCCTTTCGTGCACAAACTTGGCCAATCAACCTGACATCTTTGACTTCCTCAACAAATAATTACAACAACTGTAAAGGCCACATTCGTGTCCATCTGTCCTTGACGCGGCCGTGGTGGTTGGCCACGCTCGTGGTCGTTCATGCACAAACTTGGCCAATCAACGTGAATTCTTTGGCTTCTTCGATAAATAATTAAAATGGCCATGACGGGAGGCCACGATCGCATTGGACTGCTGCTGCTATGGATGTGGCGAGCTCCATGGCCATGGTGGAGGATATTTCTTCATATTTTTAGCTAAAATTGAAGAACTTTGTTTTTCTTTGAGATTTTTCCACAAATTGATCTTAGTGGCCATGATTCACCTATGATAACTCTCTATTTAGTGCCTAGCACCTTCCATGTCATCAAAACTCAAAAACAACTATTAAAAAATGTGTGTGTATTTTGTGGAAAAGAACGCAAAAGTATCAAAAAGAGAAGGTTGGGTGAAAAAGCTCCCAAACCTAGGTGGATTACTTCCCACTAGCACTAAATTTTACACCTTCAGCTGGGCTTATTGATTCTTGACTTCATTCATTTATGTGGGATTCCCAAAGCATCTTTGAACTAAATGTCTCTCTCATGTGCATTCAAGCACGTCTCCACATCATATTGATATTCTTCCACTTGAATCACTACATTAAAACTTTTATTTGCTTTGTTCGGACCTATTTACACAATTGATTTTAATCTTTGAAAATTCAGGGTGAATTCTTTAGCTCCTTCTTTCTCACAAATCAACACAGGTGTGAATGGATACACCTTTTTTATGTGATAATGCCTTTCCCATCTAGACTGAAGTTTTTTGAGAAAGAACTTCATCCTTGATTTATACAGCCATACCCACTTTCTGAGCTCAAAGTCTTTTCCTTCATGATCATCTTGTCATGTAGAAACTTTATCCTCTATTTGTAGCACTTGGACATTTCATAAACTTCATGGCACATCTCCTCTAATTCATTCAGCTAAAACTTTCTTTTCATTCTGGCATTCTCTCCATCAAAGTCCATGGCCTTCAAAGCCCATAATGCCTTGTGTTGCATCTCAACTGGAAAATGGAAGCTTTTTTCATACACAAGTTTGAACGGTGTGGTGCCAATTGGGGCTTTGTGCTCAATCCTATAAGCCCATAAAGCTTCATTGAGATGTAGTGACCAATCCTTATAGTCTGATCTCACCGTCTTTTCTAGAATGAGCTTTATCTCCTGATTGGCCAACTCAACTTGATTACTTGCTTGGGGGTGGTAAGGAGTAGCCACTCGATGGTTCACTCCATGTTTCTTAAGCAAGCCTTCAAAGGTGTGATGGATTAAGTGACTCCCCCCATCACTAATCATATCTATTAGAATACCAAACCAACTAAAGATATTGGATTTCATGACGTCACACACCACTTTGTGGTCATTTACTCTTGTTGCAACAAACTCGATCCACTTTGATACATAATCAATGACAATCAAAATGTAGGAATATCCAAAAGAGGGAGGAAAAGGACCCATAAAGTCAATCCCCCAAACATCAAACACCTCCACCATAAGAATGGGTGATAGAGGCATCATGTATCACTTAGAGATAGTGCCTCCCTTTTGGTACTTCAAACAACGCTTGCAAAATTCATGAGAGTCTTTAAATAAGGAGGTCCAATAGAGTCTGCTTTGAAGAATCTTGGTAGTGGTGTGTTTTCCACCAAAATGACCCCCACAAACTCCAGAATGGTACATAGATAGAATTTCTTACTGCTCCATCTCCAGAACACATCTCTAAATAAGTTGGTCGGGGCAATACTTGAATAGGTGAGGATCATACCAAACATAATTTTTTGCTATAGCAAACAACCTTTTTCTTTCCTACCTCATCCAAGTGCTTGGTATCCTTCCACTAGCTAAGAAGTTAGTTATGTGTTTATACCACGACCATTGTCTCTTTGGTTCTACTTGTGTCATCAAAAGGTGTTTCAATTCGGGAGAGATGATCGGTGGTAGAATTTTCTACTCCCTACTTGTCTACAATCTCAATATCGAACTCTTGAAGTAACAATATCCAATGGATCAACCTCGGATTGGAGTCTTTCTTTGCCATTAGAGATTTCAAAGCAGCATGCTCCGTGTATATATTCACCTTTTTTGTAGAAGATATGATCTAAACTTGTCAAGAGCAAAGATAACCACAAGCAACACTTTCTCGGTAGTCATGTAGTTTCTTTGGGCTTCATCTAGAGTCTTACTGGAATAGTAGATGCAGAATCTGGCCAACTCTATGGCCCAGCATAGCCCCCACCGCCATGTCGGATGCATCAGTCATGATCTCAAATAGAAAAGAGAAGTCTGGGGGCTTCAATATAGGAGAAGAACCTAACTTTTCCTTCAAGTGGTTAAAGGCTTTAACACACTTGTCATTAAAAATGAAACTCAACATCTTTCTCCAGCAAGTGACATAGAGGTCTCAAGATCTTACTAAAGTCTTTTATGAAGTGGTGGTAGAATCCTTCATGTACCAAGAAAGATTGGACCTGTCTTACAGTGGAATAAATGGTAAGTGTAGAAATGAGGCCCACCTTGGCCCTATCAACTTCAATCCTATCCTTAAAAACCTGGTGGCCCAGCACGATGCTTTCGGGTACCATGAAATGGATCTTCGCCCAAGATAGAACTAGGAAAACCTTGGCACATCTCTCAAGAATAGCAGCCAAATGGAGCAATCACTCATCAAAAGTGTTACCAAAATTGAGAAATCATCCATGAGAACTTCAAGCGATGACTCAAGCATATCAGCAATGATTGAGGTCACACATATCTGAAAAGTAGAAGGGGCATTACACAGCCCAAATGGCATTCTCCGGTAAGAGAATGTACCACATGGGCAAGTGAATGTCATATTCTCTTGGTCCACAGGATGCACAATAATTTGGAAGTACCCAGAGTATCCATCAAGAAAAAATAGAAGCTTTGCCTGGCTAGCCTCTCTAGAATCTAGTCAAGAAATGGGAGAGGATAGTAGTCCTTCTTGGTCTTCTCATTGAGCTTCTTATAGTCAACACACATTCTCTACTTTGATTGTTCTCTAATTAGCTTAAGCTCACCATATGCATTCTCTGTCACTGTCATCCCACCCTTTTAAGGGACAACCTGGATGGGACCCAACCACATGCTACCATAAATTGTATAAACAATCCCAACATTTAGCAACTTTGCAACCTCTTGAGTCACATCTTCCTTTAGTTTTGGAGTCAACCGTCTTTGTATTTGGCGGGTTGGCCTTGCGTCATCCTCCAGATAGATCTTATGTACACAAATGGAGTTGTCCATACCCCTCAAATCAGCAATAGACCATCCAATGTCCTAAATATTCTTCTTTAAGACTTTCATCAATGCCTCTTCTTATTTTGGAGAGAGAATTGAAGAAATTATCACTAAGTGGGTGTCATTGAAGCCTAGAAAATCATACTCAATCCTTCTAGGAGTGACTTTAGCTCAAGATTTGGAGGTTCTTCAATAGAGTTCTTTAATGGTTTAGAAATTGATGGGAGGTCTTCACTTGTAGCCACCAAGGCTAGCTCATTCACTTCATCCTCTTCATCATCATCATCGAGAAACTTAACTATTGGCTCTAAACCTCTACCTTGAGTGGAAGTCTGAATCCATGCAGGTAGGCACTCATCCACAATCTCATCAAGGCATTCAACAAGATAGAAATCTTCTTCAGTGGCTCCTATCACCTTAGTTGTGGCTGAAGATTTTAAAGATGTTCAACTGGATCTTCATGTGTATGAATGTCACATACATAGTCTCAATTCTCACATGAATCGCTGCATCAACTATAGCTAGGAATGGTCTTTCTAAGATTATAGGTACCCTTCTCATATCTTTTTCCATGTCTAAAACAATGAAGTCAGCGAGGAAGAAAGTTGAAGTCTTATCATGAAGTCTAGCAACCACATCATCAACACGCCCTCTAGGTGTCTTCACTGATCGATCATCCAAATGTAAAGTACAATGATCCAGACTTAATTGTCCCAATTGAAGCTTGACAAACACATCATATGGTTTCAAGTTAATACTAGAACCCAAGTCTAGAAGGGCTTGGTCTATGCGATGTTCCCCAATGTAGCATGAAATGATGGGAGCACCATGGTCTTTCCTCTTTCTTGGCATTACGTGTTGTAGAATTGAGCTCACTTGCTCAATGATCTTGACATTTTTGGTGTTCTCCATGTTATCTTTCTTTTAAAGGTACAAAAATCTTTCAGAAACTTAGCATATGAAGGGATTTGCATGACCGCAACAAATAGAGGAATGTTTATATTCACTTGTTTGGAGGTTTCCATGATATCTTTAGTATGTTTCTTCTTTCTTCTCTCAACACAAGGCTCCTTAAGAACATCAGGAAATGGGAGGAGTTGGGATCCCAAATGGCTCAGATCAATATAATCATCAAGTGGAATCACATGAATCATCATATCACTGCTCGGTATCATAGTATCACTTCCTGGTATCACAGTATCAACTCTAGCTCTCATTATAGTATCATCAAGTTGTATCTAAGTATCAACCTATCTAATCATAGTGTCACCTCTATCCTCAGTGGCCGCTCTATCAACAACGATAGTATCATGGGGCTGCTTCAAAGACCAGCCACTCCTTAAAACTGTCACCACCTTCACATGCTCATGGGTGGAGGAAGAGGAAGCGTGTGGATTTGGTTGTGGTTGTTTAGATGGTGGTGGTCTTTGGTTGGGTAAGTTGGGATTTTAAAGGATGAATTTTGGTTGTGTATGTTGTGGTGGTTGTGGTTGTTGTGGATGGGGGTGGTATTCTAGATGTGGTTGTTGGTATGAGTTAGGTGGAGGTGGAGAATATTGATAGTTGAGAGGATCTTGAGGAGGTGGTGGAGCATAGGGATTTGGTGGTGCTTGATATGAAGGTGGAGCATATGCAATTTTAGCATTTCCTAGGAAAGTGTCATCATTGTTTGTATATGGCATTGGTTGAGACGGGAGTCTTCCTTCCTCCCTACTAGGAAGTGAGAGAGAGATTTGGTCCAATCTTTTCTCAAGACGGCTAATGAACTGTCCATGTGAGGATACATCCTTCTTCACCTCATCCAAACTTATCGATCTTCCAAGCACTTCATCTTCAAACTTGGAGATATATCATGACCTTATCTACCCTTGTCCTTAACCATCCCCATTTTGTTGTTTCCATGAAAAATCAGGATGGTTTATCTACTCGGGAGTGTAAGTTTGGACATAGGACCTTGATTGTTCCGATTGCCAAAAGAGTGGAAAGCATGGACTTCCTCTTCTTCGGCTTCAACCGCCATGGTGGATTGACTAGAAGATCCACCAGCTTGGCTCTTCATCATATTCATCATGTCTGCCATCATCTTAATCCTGTCGGGGTTGACAATGGTGTGGGCTGGAGCTATGGGAGGATACAGAGGGATGTAGTTCCGACTATAATGTTCCCCTTTAGCAAAAACTCGATAGCACGAATTTTCAACAAGGTTTTCAAGCAATGACCATGACTCCTTAGGTGGCTTCGCCATGAATGTGCCTCCACATGATGAGTCAACATTGTTCTGGTTTAACTCTTCAAGCCCGATGTAGAAGGCTTGGACTAGCTACCATAATGATACCTCATGATGGGGGCAGTCGTGAAGGAGCTTTGGAACCTTTCCCATGCCTTGTGGAAAGGGTCATTTTCCTTTTGGGCAAAGGTGGTGATACATCTTCTCGTGTGAGTTAGCTTGGCAATTGTAATGAACTTCTTGAGAAACTCATTTTTGACCGCATTCCAAGTCACCAACTTTGGTTTTGAAATGTACTATTCTTTAGCCTTTTCCTTAAGAGAGAATAGGAAGAGAGTCCTCTGGTGGGAGTCATCGGTAGTAGCTGGGGTACAGAAGGTGGAACAAGTCTCAAGGAAGGCGTCAATGTGATGGTAGGGATTTTGATTCTCTATCTCATAGTAGGTAGGGAGGATTCCAAGGAGTGCAGGTGGAATGGAGAACTGTTGATCCGACATTTGGTCAACTAGGGTGGAAATGGGAGAATTGTAGTTCCCCGGGGTGAAATACTCGTGGAGGGGGAGATTGGGTTGTTGTGGAGGTGGTTGAGCATTCCCATGAGCGTTGTTATCTGCCATGTGGTCATCCATGTTGGTTTCTCGATGTTGGTGGTGACAACTTTGGCATCTCCTCCTACCTATGTTGGGGTTGTACAACACCAAGTCGGTACAAGTAGAACATGTATGTCGCATGTACAACTGTCACCTGTACAATAAACAAACAAACAACAAGAGACCAAGTTAGAATGGAAATATGCAAAAGTAAACAAAGAATAAAGAATAGAATGATGAGAGAAATAGGACAGGCCAAGCTATACTAACTATCTAGGCTAAGTACCTCTATCCCCGACAATAACGCCAGAAAGCTTGGTGCGTCTGAGCCAGAGGTGCACACACTAACCAATGAGGTTTGATTAGAAGCACCCCATGGAACTTGAACACACTTGGGATCTTTTAAAATTTATAAAAACCCTAACAAAACTCGATCACAACACTAAGCAGCTCACCCACTAGCACATGGGGTACTATTGTAGTATAGGTGATAGGCAAGAGCAATGGTCGATCCCTAGGGAAAGAGGGGGCACTAGATCTAAATTAGTGTTGGCTAAGTTCCTAGGGTTGAAGGGTTTAAAAGGGATTTTGGTTTGATTACACTACCCAACAACAAGGAAAGGCAATATAAAAACTACTAGATTGCCACAAATTAGGTTATTGGGTTATCCTAAGAAAATTAGGTCTAAGAGACTAGATTAAGCAATCAACTAAGCAGGAGCAAGATGAGCTACTCTACTCTAGAAAAGAAATTATCAACTAAAAACTAAGATAACCACTAAAGTAAGCAAAGATCTAGATTAACCCTAACTATCAAGACTAACCAATTAACTAGAAGAAACAAAGACAATTAAGCTACACTAGCATTAACAAGAAACAAGATTAAGATGGGTTTCGAGCAATGGATTAGGTAGGTGGGCCATTTGGAAATGTGATTTGATATTATTTGGGGGAGTCAACATTGCATGCACTTATCACAACTAAATCTAGATTACCAAACCAAACAACAAGGCAAGTATTATTATAATGTACTCTATACTACTAGTTAGAGAACTAGGGTTATATGTAATTCTAGTAGGACTTGTTAAGTCTAGGTCTCTAGGGTAAGTGTTATTAGGGTAATTGAGAGCCAAGGGTAGGAATGGGAGTAGAGATGAGGGTTTTTCACCTCATGCTACTAGCCATCTAGCCTTTAGAAAGCTCTAGGCAATTGTACTAATCACTCTTACACTAGTCACTTAGATCTCACACTCACTTATAGAAGGAGGGATATGTATGTAGGAACAAATGGGGCTATCTAGGAATCCACTAATTGGACCTAGGAGTCATTCCTATGATTGCTACATAAACTCCAATTCCTTCTAGAAGCTAAGTGTCATCAAACATCACAAAGCAAGAAACTTATTTTTTTTAAGAGAAAAAATCACATCAAGATAATGGGAAATGAGATAGAAGCAAAGGCAATCATCCTAGAATGAAATTTTGTTCATTGCAAATTATTCTCCCCCAACATGGTATCAAAGTCACATTTTTACCCCCAAACAGCCCACCACTAGGGGCTTAACTAGACATAAATAATGAAAAGGTAAAAGAAAGGAGAAGAAGGGGATAGAACTCCATGGATCTCGAAGAAGATTCTCCTTCTTCACCTCCAAGGTGTTGTGGGGCATCCTCCTTACTCCAAGATGGATGATGGGCATGAAAATGGAGGGGGTTATGGTAGAAAACCTAGAAAACTAGGTTTCTATGGTGAAAATGGTGGGTGGAGAGCATTAATGCAAAGGGAATGCAATAAATGCTTTAGAGAGGATGAGGTGGAGTAATGGTAGATGGGGGGAGTGTAACCTTCGTGCTCCATATGTCACCTATGTATATATAGGTGGTGGGGAAGCACTATGGTCAGTAGGAGTAGCATAGGAAAAGTAGTGTAGAAAATGGGTGGGTTAGTTGGTCACCAAGGTCACGTTGAGGTGCCACGACCATGGTGGGGGTTGCATGGTACGGTCGTGGGGGTGTTGACACAACCAAGGTGTGAAAGGGAGTGGAAAGGCTAAGTATATGTGGTGGCCATGGTCGTGGTGGGGTTCCATGCTCGTGTTGGGTAAGGGGTACCACAACCGTGGTGGGGTACCATAGTCGTTTCAGAGGAGGAGGCCATGTATGTGGTTGCTAGGAGGTTGTCTTTGTCTTCACTTCACCACAGGCGTGGTGAGCTCCATGGGAGAGGAGGTCTTCAAGGGCCGTGGTCGTGGTGAATGGCCACGACTGCGGTCATTCAAGTGAAAAATGGGCCACCAATATGTTGACTTTGGGGGATGTTATGCATAATTTCAATGGTTGTTGCGGGAGGCCACGATCGTGATGACTTCTGTTGGTCACGACCGTGTTGATGGCCACAACCATGATGTCTTCAATGGGTCACGATCGTGGTGCGTTCGGTGCAAAAATAGTGACTTCCCTATGACTCTTGGCCATAATTCACACGACCGTGGTGGATGTCCACATCTATGTTGGGGTCTTCAGTGTCCAATTAGCTTCAATCTTCATCATCAATTGACTTCTTTGCTTGATGTTGAATCTTGGCCATTAGGGGTAATTTGAGGGATCTTTGGGGCCTTCTTTGGACCCCTCCTTGAATGGAGGAACCGTTGCACTCCTTCCTTCTCTCTCGTCCATCCAAAGTATGGTCCAAGTACCTAAAAATAATGCAAAGAACATCCATAAGTGCATTTGATAATAATACTCATATTGGGGGATTTAACTTGCATGTGAATAAAGTACAAAATGGCTCAAGATGGAGCCCTACAATAGGGTTGCATCAGTTGCACATTCTTATGCCAAAGACATTGGGTATAAATAACCTCCTCACAACAATGTGGAGCCCTAAAGGCCCAATCTAATTGGGCTGGAATCCAACTAAAGGGACGCTGACCCAACAATCACTTGTTGGGGAGAAACTGAGGAGGAACGTCCAACCCAATAGACAATCCAGTTGGGGTTCCATACTAAAACCAATTGGCAATGGGTGGAGTAGCCCAATCGATTATATTTGGGTACACATCTCCACATGTTGTGGGACTAATTTCATTCACACATGACTTAATAATCCCCCCTCATGTGTGAGTTGATAACCCCCCCACCCTCGATCTTCACCACACAATTTATGTCAAGCCGCACAACCCAATATTATCTTCATAAACGTGCAAAGCCCAAGCCCGAACCAGGCTCTAATACCACTTGTTAGGGAGAAATGGAGGGGGGAATGTCCGACCCAATATACAATCCAATTGGTTTTCTGTCCCAAAACTAATTGACAATAGGTGGAGTATCCCAATATCTTATATTTAGGCACACATATCCATATACAGGCAATGTGGGACAAATTTCATTCACACATGTCTTAACAGGAAAAACAACAAACAAAACTAAAAATTTACCACAACTGAGACTGCATTCAAAAAGTTATCTTTAATCTGTATTTCGTAGAGATATGGTGTTGATATGTAGTCAGCGGCACGACCAACCTATGAAAGCAGGTCGGAGAATGGGTATAGCTAGATGGTGTTATTGAATGGTGTTTCTAGTGAGAAGTTGGAGCTTTCTCTCACTAGTCACTCCGTCATGTTCATTCTACTTGTGTTATTCTCTATTGACCAGGACAATGATAAACTCTAAATATTATAAGATGATATTATTAAATCCTTCAAGTTCACATCTTAATAGAATCATCAAACAAATATTAATCTGCACATACTTTTTGCAAGTTTATGTATTCATTTTTTGTCGAGGTAATCATTGGAGTTGGCAAGGAAAATTAGTATTTTCGGTTCATTTAGACATCTAAATATTGTTTGCTTAGTATTATAACAGAAAAGGATGGAAAAGGAATTGTAAATTCATGGGAAATTTGGTCAACCATTATAGTTTGGTGTCAGCAGGTTTTGCTTATGTAGTAAATGAAGAGAAGGGAAATACACATATTATTTTGTTTTATTAGCATAAGGAGATAAGAAGAGAATATGAAACATAATATAAATATAAAAAGTAGTTGGTGATGTAGAATGTTGGTGATGCCAAAATTGTATTACCTATTTTGTTAACATTGTTTATTATATAAGTATAGAGAGAATGGAGGAATCTCTTCATCCAGACCATATATATCAAACATCTTATTTTCCCAGAAAGGAACAACACAAAACCTCGCCTCACAACATATATTCCTACACATCATTAGAAACATACCACAGCAGCAACATCGAGTTTCGAACACATCAGTGGGTGCTGGTTTTTAGGAACCTTAGTGACATCATTACGACTGGTACTACCAATATTGATAGCTAAACAAAAAACACCAGCAATATCCTTACTTCCCAACCAAACCAACGTCTACGACGCAAGTAGACTGATCAATACATAGAATGGCAATGGTGTGGTTTCTTTGACTCCTGCGATACAACCAACAACTTATTCCCCAACATGAGAACAGGAGGACACCTCACAGTGGCAAAGAGAAACAACAAACATCTCCAATGCTCGATTGGAACCCCTCTCCATCTCGATAGATCTTATAAGAGTAGGAAGACCAATACTTCATCCACCATGCCTAACCCCTTTACTACTATTTTAGATATGACTACTCACTTCCCATTCATGAACTATCCACTAGATTATCCTATAAACCATACCATCATCTAGTTACCACGAGCCTAGAAATACCACAAATTCGATCTCCCGCCAGGTATAAACAAGATTCAAATAGGGCACAAGTGTTTTGATGTAGTTATAGACTACGACAAGAAGTCCAATATCTACATAGAAAATGGATGGGAAAACATGATAACATCGTTAAAATTGAAGCCGGAATGGACCATCTTCATCAGGCCCATCGCTGACAAAACCCTGATGGATTGGGTTGTTGATTTCAACAACAAAACCCCAACAGAGCTATACCCACTTTTATTTTAGTAAGATGACAACATCTCCACTAGTTCAGACTTAGGTGACTAGTTGTTTGTTTCAAAAAAGCATCACCCTATAGAAGGTACCATAAGCAATCATATTGAGATCACCTCTTCCTAGGTAGGGGTGAGAAAATCATGGTCCAGACCGTGAAACTAGACCAGACTACTCTGTTCAGTCCGGTCTGGCCTGGTCCATTATGAGTTCGGTCTAGTCTGTGGTCTGAGATTTTTGGTGAATTTGATCTTTAGTCCAGTCCGGTCCAAAATCAGTCCGACCGTGGACTGGACCACAGACCGACTTTTATATAAAATTCATGTATATTTGTAGGTATATTATGTGACAAGTACATATATAAGCACTAGTGTAAATGTTTGTTATTAGTGTTATATAATTGCTAGAATTGATTAAGAATATCACTTTGAATAAGCAAATACATTCTAAAACATGTAAAAATGACTGATTATGGTCCAAATGGTCTGGTACTATCCTACCACTGAACGGTCTCGGTCTGGTCCTACCTCAAAATGGTCCAGTCTATGGCCCATAAATTCTTACGAAGTTGGTCCTTGGTTCGGTCTGAGTCTGGACTGATGCTCACCCCTACGCCCAGACAACACCAACGAACTCCTTGGAATAAGAAATTCCATCATCAATGCAGTAGCTTGCCACCATCACACATAGGTAAAAACTAGAAAACACTAGAACTATCTCTTCCACTTCTTGCTTTGTTTCGTTAAACTATCTGAAATATCAACATCACAAGATTACAACATTTCCACATTCATATAAATGATTACATCTGACAAGACATGCTTCATTGCAACCTTAGAAACAAGACAATGTCAAATCATACCAACTACAATAGGTGGAATGCAGTTGTCCAGCTTGAGAAGAGGAGTCAAAGAGACATTGACAACATAGTGTGCTAGTGAGGTAGGAAATGAAAGGGTGTTAGTAGTTCAAGATGTGTGTATCCAACACATACAATAACAACAGAAGCATCTACACATATGGACTAGGAATGCAAAAGATAAAGTAAATAAGCAACCACAACATAACACCAAGATTTATGTGGAAACCCCCCACAATATGTGAGGAAAAAATAGAAGTGTTAGAGCTTGACGGAGAAATCCACTAATAAACATATTACAATATTTGTCCCAAGTTTTGACCCAAAACTTGAGGAATATACAGCAAAAAGAAGAGATAGATGTTTAATAACTCGGTACATCACCACACCAAAAAACACCTAGTGAAAAAACACCCATTTGCAAAGAATACCCAGGTAGATAGAGATGGTGTCAGTGGAGGAGTCAATAGCAGAGATTGGAGAAGAGAATCAAAGTGTCATAACCCCCCTTCCTTTCTCTTGTTTCTTCTTTCTTCCTTTGGCCTTTGTCTTTTTGTCATGAACAACAGTAGAAAATAATAGGAAAGGTGGCAACTCTCTTATATAATCCTTGTGGTTGTGTTGTACATCCTTCTGCCAAAGGCATGGGATGTAAATAACCTCCTCACAATAGTGTGGAGCCCTAAAGGGCCAGTCCATTGAGTTGGAAATCAACTAAAGGGTCGTTGCCCAACAATCTCCCCCTCCAGTCCAAAGGAGAGACTGTCCTCATGACTCCTCAGTTGGAGTCTAATTCAGTGAGTTCCTTGCCAGCTTCTTTGTAGGAACTGTCTTCGTCAGCATGTCAGAAATATTTTCATTAGTGTGGACTTTCTTCGACTTCAATTGATCATCACTAATAGCTTCATGCAACCAATGGTATCTCAAATCAATATGCTTTGTCATGGAGTGAAATGAAGAATTGTTACTCAATTCCATAGAACTCTGACTGTCACAATAGATGACACATTCATCCTATATCAAACCCAATTCTTGTAAGAAACATTTGAGCCAAACAAGTTCTTTCCCTACTTCACAAGTTGCAATATATTCTGCCTGAGTAGTAGATAAAGAAACACACTTTTGCAATTTAGACTTCCAACTAATAGCTCCCCTTATTAAAGTGAACAGAAAACCTGAGGTAGACTTTCTTTGATCAAGATCACCTACTAAATCTACATCTGTAAAACCTTTAAGAACTAGTGGTGCCCCTGCCAAAGAAGAAACAAGCACTAGATGTACCTCTCAAATATTTGAGTATCCATATAACAACATTTCAATGCTCCTTACTAGGGTCAGATAAAAAACTTCTAGTCACATCAATTGCATGTGCAGTATCATGCCTAGTTCACACCATAGCATACATAAGACTTCCTATTGTAGAATAGTAGGGTATGTGAGCTATCTCTTGCTTTTCTTGCTCAGTAGAAGGATATTGTTTTCCACTCACTCTGAAGTGACTAGCTATGGGAGTCTCAACTGGCTTCATTGCCTTCATGTTGAACCTATCAAGTACATACTCAACATATGTATCTTGTGACAACTAAAGTTTCTTGTCTTTCCTATCATACGAGATGTCCATGCCAAAAATCTATCTATCTGGTCCCAATTCTTTCATATCAAAAGACCCAAACAATTCCTTCTTCAACTTGGTAATCATCTGAGCATCTTTGCCAACAACCAACATATCATCAACATAAAGCAAGAGAATAATAAAATTATCACCTAAAAATCTCCTGAAGTAAATACAATGGTCTGCCTCTATCCTTTGGTAACCTTGCTTTAGCATGAAAGTATCAAAAATTTTGTACCACTGCCTTGGTGCTTGTTTTATCCCATAGAGACTTTTCTTCAATGTGCAAACCATGTATTCTTTGCCTTTGACTACAAATCCTTCAATTTGTTGAATATAAATCTCTTCCTCTAGCTCACCATGGAGGAAGGCTATATTCACATCAAGTTTCTCAATATAAAGGTCCAAGCTAGCTCCCAAACCCAAAATAGTGCAAATGGATGTCATCTTCACCACTGGAGAGAATATCTCATCAAAGTCAATCCCCTACTTTTGCCCAAATCCTTTCACGACAAGTCTAGCTTTTTATCTCACAATGTTATCACTTCCATCCTTCTTTAGATTGAAGACCCACTTATTTTTTTAAAGCTTTTGTGCCTTTAGGAAGTTCCCATAACTCATAAGTATCATTTTTATTTAACGAGTTCATCTCATCTTGCATTGCATACAGTCACTTATCTTTTTCTTAATGAGACTTTGCTTCCTTATAGCTTTATGGATCCCCCTGTTCTATGATCAATGACCATTCTAAATCAGAATATATAGTAGACACCCTTTTCTCTCTAGTAGACCTTCTTAGATGTGGACCTACTGGATCTACCAGTTGAGGTTGTTCCCCCTACTCAGGAACCTCCTTGTCATGGATGCTATCTATACCAAAATCATACTCTACAATATCATCATGCACAATTTCATCATCCTCAACATGGTCTGCAACAACATTCTGTTTAACTGGAGAGGGCATTGACATATCAATCACAGTATCATCTTTTACCTGCTCAAGCTCTATCATCATTGTATCAAACAACATCTGGTCCTCAAAGAAGATCAAATCTCTAAATATGGTTATCTTCTTCTATTCTAGTTCCTAAATCATGTAGCCAAATTGTTCATCACCATTTCCAACAAAAATACAAGGAACAAATTTGTCATCAAGCTTCTGGCTCTGCTCCTTAGGAACACATGAAAATGCCTTACACACAAACACTCTAAGGTGAGAATAAGAAGCTGGCTTCCCTATCCACACACTCTCCGGAGTGTCAAAATCTAGAGTAACTGATGGTGACCTATTAATCAAGTAGTAACCCATGTTTAGAACATCTTCCCAAAACTCCTTAAGTAGCTTTTCATTCTTCATCATGCATCTGACTCGCTCCATAATGGTTCTATTCATTCTTTCAGCCAAACCATTATGTTGTGGGGTACCGGGAACAATCTTCTCATGTCGTATGCCAGATCTTTCACAATAAGACCTGAACTCCTTGGAAGTATACTCGCCTCTATTTCCATAATAGAGACACTAAACCTTTCTACATGTCTCCCTTTCAACCATGGCATGGAACTTCTTGAAAGTGTCAAACACCTGATCTTTCCTCTGCAAACAATAGACCGACATTTTCCTAGACACTTCATCAATAAAAGTAATAAATAATATGCTTCCACCCAAGGAGTTCACTTCCATAGGACCACAAACATATGAATAAAACATGTCTAACGCACTAGATTTCTTCTCACACTTAGCATTGAACTGGACTTTTTTTTGCTTCCCAACAAAACAACTTTCACACTGGTTAAGAATCACATTCTTACTATAGGGTATCAAATCTTTCTTTGCAAGCATTTGTATTCCTTTCTCACTCAAGTGCCCATGTCATTTGATGTAACGACCCTACCTCCCGGTAACCCCCGATCAAGGGAGACTAAGAGGTCAGAGATGCTATCCCAATATTTCAGGATCCATGCTTTGACATTTAATCAAAAATAATTATCAAATTATACTATTACTAAACTGAAAAACTAGAATAAAATAAAGTTTTTTGCATACCTTGTAAAATTCAGATCTAGACTTCTATCCATAGAGAAAGTCTATCTAACTAATCCTCCTTGAACAGTTAATTGTATCTTCACAAATTTCAAATTACTGTTTGCCCATTTTCAGAATTATACCTACAACGTTGACAAACAAAATGTTAGACTATATATTGCTATACTGGTATGTGGGGGAAAATCACAATATCGCAAATAATTTCTAACAACCTAATTATAGCAAATAATTGATTAACAATCCAAATTATGCTTTCAATGTGACTTCTCAACCACTTTTTCCCTAAACCCTGGATTACCCTCTCTTAGGGTTTTGTCCTTACAAGGGACATAAGGCCACCTTCTCCATCCTGAGCTTGGTGCTTGGGGTCACCTCTCAAGGTGCTTAATGGTCTTGCCTCTAGGGCTTGACCAAATTAGACCTTCCCTCAGGGGCTTCGTCTTGCAACATACATCAGGGTGGCATGTTGGTTCAAGAATCACATCCATATTTAATTCGTATATTCATAGGGACTTTATAGGATTGCAAAATTGAACATCCAACAGTTTAAGTTGCAAACAATTGAGAAACACTGGGGAAATGTCGTAAAACTAAAGGCAATTATTCATAAAGTACCCACATACATGTTCAGTCAAATCAACAAGCTAATAGTAATACAAGCAAGAAAGTATCCAGCAAGAAGTTCAATCCACACACACAAGCAAGAATCTTAAAAAGTACATGTAATCTAATTACTATTCACTTTTTCAAATTCTATTCATTTGAACTCATTTCCTAGGGTTTCATACTTTTTAGGGTTCCATTAGGGGTCATCTTCATTATTGACGCAATACACCCTAAAATAGCAGAACAAATCACAAACCCTACTAACTTGTTAACTCCTTCCTAACATGCTTAGGATCAACTCATAATCACATTATTCCAAAGAACCTCAAATTAATCATGTTAATCACCCTTTTTACCCTAAATTAGGGTTTATATATCCATTAGCATAGATTCATGTATAAAATCCTAAAATAAGAAGATAATTATCTAATATTAGATTCAAGTCTTACTTTACCTCTCAACATGTTACTACCACTCGAAATAACCTATTAGGGACTTTAGATCTGATTTGTAATCACAATTTGGGTTTTTAACCAAAGCTTAATGCATCATATGATCAACATTATGGTATTTTGGAATTAGAATTGAAATCAGAGTTTAATATCATTTTTATTGGATCCCTCACGTTCTCTTGATCAATTTTCATATATTACATGTATTAATTTGAACTACCATTTATTTTCTATGAATTTTGCAAAATAGTTACCTTTCGGCTAATGATAGTGTGCCACATCATCTATCTGAGGTTCACTTCCTCATCCACATGGACCGACTCCCATGAATAGCCCTCTTCCATCTCAGCAGCATGCTCCACGTGAGTGGTCACCTCATCACTACTTTGGGTCATAGAAAAGACAGATCGAGCCCTGCCTTGTGAACGTAGTGCGTTGTGCACCAGAGGGCAGAGCAGTAATTCTCCTACCGCTCATCTTATTCCTTTGCTTTGTCTATTCGTGAGTCCAGGCTTCTTGTCTAAGTCAACTCAACCATTGATTCTAGGCTCGTGACCTCCTCAGTAGTTGGAAAAGGTGCCTCTGCCTCCGAACCTCACCGCCGAACCTACCGACGGGGTCAATTTCATCAGAGAAGCAATGAATATAGAGGAAGGTTAGGTTTTGCACCGACGGCCATGGAAGGGTAAACCAAAGGAATTGTGGGTTATTTTCCAAATTAAGGGCATCAAGATGCTTGTGGTCGCGCTCCAGATGCGTGGGAAGTGATTGGATAATTGCTCATTGTGTCCAGTGCTTTCCCTTATATATATGGGACCCATCGAGTTCCCTATGAATTGGGGACTTTTGCGATCCTCCACAGATGACCTCGAAACCCAGACTTGCTAAACTCAGGATGATCTCCCTGAGGCAATGGACTTGCTTCCATCCTTGCATATCACCTATATCATGAGAAGTCTGAGTTCCACTCCCACTTGAACTGGACTGTGGTTCAATTCTCCCTGTGAGACTGGGATTAGGTCCCATCCGTTGATCTTAGATTCGATGGTCCTGAGTGGCCTATTGTTTAATAAAAATTGGGATTAAATCCTAGATAAATTGTGACACGATTATCTTAACACAATTATCTTTCCATTTTAGGAAATCTTAAAAAATACGTATCTTGTAAATCATGCATCCTTTTACAACTAAAATTTAGTGAAACCTTTATCTTGTATTTATCTACTCGTATACCAAATTTGAGTCCCAAATTCCAAAGGAAAATGTAATTAACTTCATGTGCAAGTTATCCTTTAATAAAGTTTATTTAATTGATATTTTATCTTTCTTCTCCTATTATCTTTGCAACTTGGATTCTTTGGAACTCAAGAAATCCCAAAGATATGAAATCCCTCATTGAAGGATAATTCTTAGCCTTCTAGATGTTTCCACATTTTTCTCTTCTCATTATCTTATTTATTCCTTTATTAATTGATTTCTTTTCCTTTTTATTTCCTTTTTCTTGTTATTGGGCCCAATATCCAACAAGGCCCACGAAATCAAACATACAAGGCTATTTATCAAAGGAATCCACTCAATTAACTTAAATCATACAAATTACATAATCATACATTTATTGGGGAAATTGTATTTCCAACCAAAAGAACCCAAAAATTTGGGTTGTAACATCCTTCCCCTCTTATAGGAATTTTTCCCTCAAAATTCCACCAAACATATAAACAATCAGGATAAGACATTTCCCAAGTCCATCATTGGCTCCCATGTGACTTCACCCTCTCCATAGAACTTCCAAAGAACCTTTATCATCTTATATTCTTACATCTGAGTTCTCTCTCACCATGGTATCTCGTACCCTCATGGGTGACTTAAGATATTTTAGCCTCCCTAGAAGCTCAATAGGTTCATGGCTCAGCTCATGGCTCGGGTACATCACACAGTGATCTCGATCAGACTCATTGAATACCATACATCATGTTATCCTGAGGGGTATGGCTAAACATAAGCATATCCATCAATCCATATCAAATGGACCCATGTATCAGGGAGTCATCTTTCTCAGCTATAGCTCAGAGGGGATGGGTTTTCATAACACATATTCTCCCACAGTTAATTGCATGTCAGTCTGCTTCACATCATCTCATGACTCATGTCGCCCCTGGGCTTTCTCATCCATCACACGATCAAAGCGACTTCATCTGCACACACTATGGTCTCTCTAACATTCACAAGGTCCTTTCATAGATATCATCCTAATGAAGCGGTGACTGACACGGCATCCCTTACAAAGCTTCTTACATCCCAATACTATATATGATGGTTATCATCACAAACTGTAATAGGACAAGAATAGCCCCCATGTATCACCCTGAACGAGCACACATGCTCTCATCAGACCCTCTAGTATGGATCATACTAACTATCAGTTAGGGGTGATAAGCTGTGCTAAACTTCAAGATGGCATCGAATTCTTCATGTACCTACTTCAACCGCATGGAAGTGATCTTGAGGTCATGCTCTAAATATTAAACTCGGATCTTGGTGTGGTTGAACTATCTCTCTCTCATGCATATAGTTCAATCAGATCTATCACTTTGACAGTGCTCTCTCTTTCTTAGGAAAGGGGTTAGGTCAACTTGGTAAGTCAATCTACAATAACCCATATTGCATCATGACCTCTCTCAGTCCAGGGGAAACCTACCACCATGTCTATGGTGATCTACTCCCATTCCCTCTTGGGGACTCTTGATGATCTATAGCAACTCACCGGGTTACGGATGTTCGTCCTTCACCTCCTCACATGCATAGTGAGAAGCCACATGCAACTTTATATACTCTTCATCTCAAAGCACTACTAGAAACTTAACTATCTTAATAATATCATAGTGTACGGTGTACTTAAAATCATGAGCTCCTGCATGCCATGATTCTCTCAAGGTTGGCTCCTCATCCCCTAAAGAACTCTATTCATGGGCTCCATAACCTTCCTTTCCTGAGAGGTGTATCTAAGGTTCTACAACCATCCTTCTACCGCATCAAGTTCTAGGCTAGCTAACTAAACAACTACCAACTCGACCGACAGGTCTGGTTGTATCTGAGTGTTAGTCATACCTATCTCACAAACTTAGGGTTCACCTAAAGCCTCTTCTAGCCTCTCTTCTGGCTAAACAAGATAGTTTCATATCATTTAAAAGCATCCATTACCACCTTACCTCCTTATGAGCTAGGTAACAGTGAAGACATAAACCTTCATCCACTCCACTTATCATCCTCATCTCAGGTTTAGGTCTAACTGAGTCAAAAAAACTTTGAGCTCATCATCTTGGTTATCAAACTCAACTTATATAACTCATAAATTTCATATTGCTCTTAATAAGAACGTCCTCATGATGACTACCTTAATTATCTTTGTGCTTATAAACCATCCATACTATGTATTTTCCAAAAAGATACGATACTTTCTCTATCCTCAGACATGGAGATGTTTGAACTCACATCATCTTTTTCCTTAGTGTATGGCATGCATTTTTCCTTATCTCTCACACCCATAACGAGAGGAAATAAGCATTTGGTTGCAGTCTAAATACATAGTTCTTCTCATTCTAAGAGTAGAAATGGTGCATCATACCTTGCCAATACACTTTCCAATCTAAGTTGAAGCATGAATCACATGTCTCCACATCATGAACATCTTAATTTTAGGTTTACTTCTAGGGAAAACCATTCCCAAACACACTTGGGTCATCACATCATCCTTAGTCATCTCCTCTAGCTCTATAGGGTGTCAGTATTTTTTTTTGGATCATCCCTCTTCCCTTATGCATCCAGGGAGTGCCCACCTCATTTGTCCTATGGGTCTCATGAGCTCATGAAGGTGATCAATCTCCTAACCCATGATCCTTAGACAAAGACAGTTGTTACCTCCTAATCCTATGGTATTGTGCATCTAGGAAAGAGACAACTCCCCGCCCATTTGTCTTATCCCTACCCGACCTTGGCATGGACTTAGGATCCTAACATGGTACATCTCAAACTTGACTCCATCATCTCTTTGGGCATACATGGTCAAACATACATCCTTTGATAGTGATCATGGCGACCTACCTAACTTGGTCTGGCCCCATAAGGTTACCTACATGGCAACATATCTTTATGCCCCTTAGAGATGAACACGCATGGGTCCATAGATTCATCCTCATACTATGTGTTCTCCACTTAACTCATCAAGCTCCCATGAGAGACTTTTTTTGGGTTGTCTCGACCATAAACAAAAGATGGTACTCACTCTACAGAAGGGTCCCTCCCCAGGATGGGGGAAAACTATCTCTTGATAGCAACAAAGGTCACAAACGTCCCTACATCCAGGGTTTACATCATCATGTGCATGCTTAGCCCTATCAAGATACTAAGGAATGTAGATAATAAGAAGACCACCTACTAAACTATACTAGATTTCCTTGGTATATCATACCCGCTCCTATTCCTCAACATTGGACCAATATCATACATGCATAGGTAACCAACCTATACGTGAGGGGTTCATCAAACATATAACTTTGTCCAAGGGGTTTCCTTTTCCTCTAAACCTGAGGGGGTGCCCTGCTTGACTATATAGGAACTCAACCATCTTTGTGAGAATCAGATGTACTAGGTACTACAACTCCCCCCTAGGTCAAGGAACCCTAGTTTCGATTCTTATGCATCAGCTATCCAACCACAACCAAACATGCACAAGGTTGTTCAATCCAGATTATCCAAAGTTGTGCACGTTCATCTCCTAACATGTTAGGCATAACCCTTCTGACCTAAGTCTCAACCTACTGCGAGCACTGCTTACGTTCTTTCCTACATAGGTGCATGCTCCTCTATACTCATATATGCCTATATGGGTTTCCATTAGGTCACAACTATCCTCTTCAATGAAGGAACTATCCTTCACCATAACAGGAACGACCCTTCCAAGGTTGGGTCACCAAAAGGTGCTAGGGTAACCAACCTCAAATAGCTCAAGCTTCTCAGTGAACTCAAAGCCAATATACATGTCAACCAACGTACCTGGTTGACTATGGTATCCAATTCATCATGTCATCTCTTCCTCAAACCCCACATAGGGTTAGGGTTAGCATCGTCCTCAGAGGATGTGCCAGGTCTCTACCTCTTCTTGGAGGCCTCTGCCTCCAAGGATAGTTTTCTCCTCATCCTTATGACCAGAAGGTATAACCTTAGGTCTCTCCTGACGGTACGCGAACACATGCCATGTAGCCTAAGAATGTAACTAATCTTTAGTTTGTACTTAAACTATTAAACTTATGTCCATGACATATTGTTTAGATGATTTTCATTGATTTGGTGGAGGATTCCTTAATCCTTATCATACTTACCCTAACCGCAAGAGGGTGAGGAAGAGAGAGATAAACCCTAAACCTTAGAACCTTAATTGAATTAGGGTTGAGAAGGGACAAAATAGATGATAGAATCCTAAACGTATCTTATTTTGAGTCAAGACCTCATACATTGGCCAGGTAGTCACACCGCATCTGGGAGTCCTCTTTACCGACTAGCGGGGTGGAGGAAAATATTGTCAACCCCCAGACCGTGATCCTTTTCTAGACACCTTCGTCTTTGGAAAATCCTCTAATAACTCCCTTGGTTCTACAGAGTTTGTAAAATTTAATAATTATTAAGGATTAAATAAGAAACCATGGCTCTGATACCAAATGTAATGACCCCACATCCCAGTAACCCCTAATCAAGGGAGACCAAGAGGTCAGAGACACTATCCTAATATTTTAGGTTCCATAGTTTGGCATTTAATCAAAAATAATTATCAAATTCTACTATTACTAAACTGAAAAGTTGGAATAAAATAAAGCATTTTGCATACCTTGTAAAATTTGGATCTAGACTTCTATACATAGAATAAGTCTATATGACTAATTCATAAAGGAGATTATTCATAAAGTAACCACATACATCAATCGAGAAACACTTGGGAAAAACTGTGAAACTAAAGGAGATTATTCATAAAGTAACCACATACATGTTCAATCAAATCAACTAGCTAATAGTAATCCAAGAAAGAAAGTATACATGCAAGTAGTTCAATCCACACGCACAAGAAAGAATCATGAAAAGTACATGTAATCTAATTACTAATCACGTTCTCATATTTTATTCATTTGAACTCGCTTCCTAGGGTTTCCTTCTTCCTTTTAGGGTTCCATTAGGGTTCATCTTCATTATTGACACCACAAACCCTAAAACAACAAAACTAGTAACAAACCCTAACTAACTTGTTAACTCCTTCCTAATAGGCTTAGGATCAACTCATAATCACATTATTCCAATGAACCTCAAATTAATCATGTTAATCACCTTTTTAACCCTAAATTAGGGTTTCTATATGCATTACCATAGATTCATGTATAAAACCCAAAAACAAGCAAATCATTATCTAATATTAGTTTCGAGTCTTACTTTACCTCTCAATAGGTTACTACCACTCAAAATATCCTATTAGGGACTTTAGATCTGATTTCTAATCACAATTAGGGTTTTTAACCAAATCTTAATGCATCATATGATCAACTTTAGGCACTTTTGGTATTAGAAACGAAATCATACTTTAATAACATTTTTGTTGGATCTCTCACGTTCTCCTAATCAATTTTCATATATTATATGCATTAATCCGAGCTACCATTTATTTTCTATGAATGTTGCAAAATAGTTACCTTTAGGCCAATGATAGTGTGCCACATCATCTATTCGAAGTTCCCTTTCCTTGTCCATGTGGACCAGCTCCCGTGAATAGCCCTCTACCACCTCAGCGATGCGCTCCACATGAGTGGGCACCTCATCTCTACTTTCGGTCATGGAAAAGACAGATCTACCCCTTCCTTGTGAGTGTAGCACAATGTGCACAGGAGGACAGAGCAGTAATTCTCCTACCACTCATCTTTTTCCTTTGCTCTGCATGTTCGTAATTCCAGGCTTTTCAATAGAGCCAACTCAACTGTTGACTCCGGGCGCTTGGCCTCCTCAGCAGCCGGAAAAGGTGCCTCCTCCTCCAAACCTCGTTTTCGAACCTACTGACAGGGTCAATTTCATCAGAGAAGCAACGGACAGAGAGGAAGGTTAGGTTGTGCGTAGGTGGACATGGAAGGGTAAAGTGAAGAAATCTTGGGTTATTTTTCAAATTAAGGCATCAAAATTCTCGTAGTCGTGCTTCAGATGCATGGGAACTGATTGGAGAATTACTCACGACGTCCAGTGGTTTCCCCTTAATATAGGGGACCCATCGAGTTCCTTGAGAATTGAGGAGTTCTGCATTCCTCCACAGAACACCTCAAAACCCAATCTTGCTAAACTCGGGATGATTTCCCAGAGGCAATGGACTTTCTTCCATCCTCACAGATCACATATATCGTGAGAAATTTGAGTTCCACTCCCACTTGAACTGGACCCTAGTTCCAGTCTCCCTGGGAGACTGGGATCATGTCCCGTATATTGATCTCGGGTCTGAAGGTCCCGAGTGGCCTATTGTTTAATAAAAATCGAGATTAAATCCCAGACAAATTGTGACACAATTATCTTAACCCAATTATATTTCCACTTTAGGAAATCTTCAAAAATCCATATCTCATAAATCATGCATCCTTTTACAACCAAAATTTAGGGAAACCTTTATCTTGGATTTATCTTATACATAATTTGAGTTCCAAATTCCAAAGGAAAAAGGCATTAACTTCATGTGCAAGTTATCCTTTAATAAAGCTTATTTAATTGATATTTTATCTTTCTTCTCCTACTATCTTTGCAATTTGGACTCCTTGGAACCCAAGAAATACCAAAGATATGAAATCCCTCCTTGAAGGATAATTCTTAGCCTTCTAGATGCTTCCAAATCTTACTTTTCTCATTATCTTAGTTATTCCTTTATTAATTGATTTCTTTTCCTTTTTATTTCCTTTTTCTTGTTATTGGGCCCAATATCCAACAAGGCCCACAAAATCAAACATACCAGGCTATTTATCAAAGGAATCCAGTCAATTAACTTAAATCATACAAATTATATAATCATACATTTATTGGGGAAATTGCATTTCCAACCTAAAGAACCCAAAAATTGGGGTTGTAACACTTGTGCCATAAATCTGGAGACCTAGAGCTATCCATAATGTTGACATTGTCATTGAGGACCTTTATATTCATCCTGTATAAGGTGAAATAAATTTTCCCTCTAACCACGACCAATTGTCCTTTGGTGACAACAATTTCCAAGTCACCAAAATGGTATTTAAAGCCCTGAATGTCGATCCCATATCCAGAGATCATGTTGTAATCTATTTCAAGAATATGTCTAACATTCTTCAACAAGATGGTATAACCCAACTTGGTCTCAATGCACACATCACCAATCCCACAAATCTTCTCATAGCTTATAGTAGCCATCTTCGTCATTCCAAAGTTCCCAAACCTATAGGAGCAAAAGAAGCATCTATGAGGAGTGATGTGGTAAGAAGCACCGATGTCCAACACTCACTCAGTGTTGTCACTGATATGTAGAAAATGTCCCATGGAAACTCCACATGTGAGTATCTCTTTGGCATTTGTAATGACTACAACTCTATTTCTATCATCATCTGTCACTTTCTGCTTTCTTTCTTTAATTTCCTTTTTGCGATGCCTGTATAATTTCTTTACACGACCTGACTTGTTGTAGTAATGACAAACTATATTGCTTATAGACTTTAACCTATTCTTTGACTTTCCTTTATCACCACCCTAGCCATGAACCTGACTCCACCCCTGTACTCAGTAACAAGAGTGTGTGAAATTGATGTCTCTGTTGAGCTATGCCATCTCGTCTCTTCATTCAACATGGTATTGGACACCAAGTCCAATGTCAACTTCCTATATGGATCAAAGTTGCTGACAAAAATCATCATGGTCTCCCAGCTGTCATGTAAAGAACCAAGAAGTAAAAGTGTTTGCAACGCGTCATCAAGTGACAAACCCATCATGGCTACCTGATTCACCACACTCCTAAAATCATTTAGGTGCACTGATATATTGCCATCTTCCTTGAACTTCAGGTTGGCAAGTTTCTTAATTAGAAACACTTTGTTCCTTGTAGTCTTCCTCTTGTATAATGACTCAAGATCCTTCCACAGAGAGTGGGCACTAGACTCATTGGTGATGCGGTGGAAGACAAACTTGTCAACCCAACAACGGATGAGGCCTACACATTTTTTGTTCATCTTTATCTAGTCCTCCTATTTTGTGTCCGTTAACTTGCTCGCATATCCCAGAATTGGTTCATAAAGATCATTGTAGTACAAAAGATCCTCCATCTTTATCTTCTACATTGGCCACGTTGATGTCGTCAACTTCACCATATTATTTGTGCCAAGTAGGCTCTGATACCACTTGAAAGGTTGTTACTAGGTCAAGATGTGTGTATCTGACACTCACAATAACAGCGAAAGCACCTACACATATGGACTCGGCATGCAAAAAATAATGCAAACAAGAAACCACAATAGAACACCAAGATTTACATAGAAAACCCTCACAATGTGTTAGGGAAAAACCACGGTGTCAGAGCCTGACGGAGAAATCCACTAATCAAATTATTACAATGTGTGCCCCAAGTTTTGACCCAAAACTTGTGGAATATAGAGCAAAAGGAAGAGATATAATTTTACTGACTCGGTACGTATGATGAGTGCATACTCATCATGGAATTCAATCATCTCTTTGGAACAAATTCAACTCTATTCATACCTTTTCCCTCAATATGAATCATAATGTGTAAACCTACTTAGCTGATTCCATTATCAAGGTTTTAACTAAATATTGTTCATTTAATACAGGCAACCAAGCAATTCCACGTATACGGTCCCAAGACCATTTAAGACATGCGGTCCCAAGACCGTTTGAGCACATGCGGTCCCAAGACCATTTGAGCCCATGCGGTCCCAAGACCGTTTGAGCCCTTGCGGTCCCAAGACCGTTTGGGTCCATGCGGTCTGAAGACCGTTTGCTGGAATGCACGAAGACTGAATGACAAAACCATTTGCTAAAGTAAACCGCATGACCGACTGCAGTCTCAACACCATTTCGGTCCTTGTGGTCTCCAGACCATTTCGGTCCATGCGGTCTCAAGACCGTTTCGGTCCATGTAGTCTCAAGACCATTTGGGTCCATGAGGTCTCAAGACCGTTTGGGTCCATGCGGTCTCAAAGACTGTTTGATGTGATTGTGTAGACCAAATGAAGATCGAATGTCGCGCACTCAGGACCGTTTGCTGAATATTCACGCGAAGATCGTTTGAAGTTGCTTTTCGGACGCCAGACCGTTTGGTAGCAAACGGTCTCCATACCATTTAGGAGATTGGAGGAGATATTTCAGCAACTTACATAAGACCAATTGGGGACAGATCTGAGCCTACAAATAGGACCCTGAGGGTCCTCATTTGGGGGCATCAGATCCGGACACCAATAGGCTGCCCAACACTGTTATGATCCAAATACACTCTAGTCTATGCCAGTTCCATTCCACCTAGAGCATGTGTTGCAACTAAGGAGGGTGAGAAGAGAAGGAAGACGGAGCAAAGGGGACTGCCCGATCTGTCTTGGTAACTCCCGTGCGTGTCCAGATCTGCTCTGACACGACGTAGACGATTGTATCTTCTTCACCGAGCTGCGAATACCTTCTGCACCGAGCTCATGGAGGATCTCTCTTTCTTTCTCATCCTTCTTGTTTCTCGCAGCATGAGCGAGTAGTACATTTTCTCTGGGGTGCGGGGACTAGCCCCGCTGCCCATGCAAACCATGTTCTTTTGTTAAACTCTCCATGGCAATGTATATAACTCTTCATTTCGTCGTTAACCGTTATTCGTAGTTTGTTTAATTCCTTGCTTTCATCTTTGTTCTTCCTATGTTGCGATAACATCTATATATAGGATTGAATGTCGTTTAACAAGTTGACTCCCTAACTAGAAATAGAAGGTGATTCCTTGAGGTCGTAAGTGTATGATCCGCGAGGGGACAAGCCATCTAGCCTTTGGTGATGCTTCTGTGCACCTGACGCCTGTATAGGGGGTTCACAGCCTTAGTTGGATCTTGTATCGTCTTGTTAATCGTCAATGATTGCTTGTATATTAACCACATGCTTTCTTACTGGTTAATGCGATTAAATCCCAAACTAGAAATAGGATGGGATTCCATCGAGGTCGTAAGTATATGATTCGCGAGGGGACGAGCCATCTAGCCTTCGGTGATGCTTCTGTGTGCTTGACGCCTGTATCGGGGGCCCACAACCTCCGTGGATTTATGTATCTTTAGAGTCGTAAGTAAAGTGATCCGGATGGTGATGAGACATTTGATGCCTAAGGTGATGCTTACGCAAACCTTACGCCCGTATGGGGGGTTTTGCAGCAGCTCTACTTGGATTGTTATATCTTACATGGATTGTTCATGATTGAATATGTTTGTGTGTGTTGCGGTGGTGAAACCCGGTACCATCCCAGCGATTCCATATCATTGATATAAACCCCAACTTTAATTCAGCTTTTACTTTCATGCAATTAGTTTAAGTAACCTCAAATCAACTAATCGTTCTAAATATTAGTTTTTCTTGAGCTAGATTCAACTGACAAATATTCTTAAAAACGTTGTCCTTTGGGTTCGATCCTTAAGTATACTGCGATAAGAGTCATCCGTTTGTGGGTGGTATTATTGCACTTTGGTTTTGGTAAAAGCTCGGGGATTTCAACCCCGAGTAAGTTTGTTAGTGCGTTCAAATACCATGTCAAATTCTGGCACCGTTGCAGGGGACAACGAAATCAGTCAGTCTAATTTAGTTCTTTTAAGACTAATTTAGGATTTTGCTTTTTCTTTTGAAACAATTGATCATCTACTTGAACTTGACTCTACTTTGTGGATCTCATTTTCAAAATCTTTCTAATTTTCAGGTACAACCCAATGCATAGTGTATGCACCGTTTGGACAGTCCCGGACTCACAGTGAGCTTTAATCCCAAAATAGACAGAACTTTCCATCCTCAGATCAAAGAGAATCAAGCAAGGATGGAACAAGAAGAAGAGGTAGCCCGAAGGGTGGCTCAAGCCATAAATGCACAAAGAGAGAGGCTCATGCAGGAAGCCAGGGTTGTAGTTCAGTAGGAAATCCTAGCAGCACAAGCAGCAGCGCAAGCAGCTGAACTACAAAAGGATCTTAGAGAGTTCTCAATCCCGAAAGCTGCAAATGTTTATCATCTAGTATAGCCTCCTCCCATCAATGCTGCCAATTTTGAGATTAGGGCACATTGAATTACATTGCTTCAAAACAACCCTTTCTATGGTAAACAAGCAGAGGACAGCCAAGGACATCTTCTTAGATTCATCGACCTATGTGCTATGACAAAGCAAAATGGAGTCTCTGATGATGCCATTCGACTCCGTCTCTTCAAGTATTCCCTTACTGATAGAGCCATAAGTTGGTACAATTCATTACAAAGTGAAATACCCATCACCACCTGGGAACAACTCCAAAATGTGTTTCCGGAAAAGTTCTATCCTCCATCTCTTACATATGAAATTAGGGGTCAGATAACAAATTTCACTCAATTCCCTGAAGAAACTCTTGCTGAAGTGTTGGATAGGTACAAAGAGCTCCTAAACAAATGTCCACACCACATAATTCTTAAGAATCAACTCATATAAATCTTCTATAGGGGTGTGGAGGATGGTGTCAAGATGTTTCTAGATTCCTCATCCGGAGGAAACTTCATGCGTCAAACTTATGACAGCGCATGGAGAGTTGTCACCCTGGGAGCAGAAAATCAAGCTAATTGGGGTAGATCTGTAGGTCAGGGAGTCTTGAAGGTGGACATGGCCGAAGCTATTCCCGAGTACAAGTCTATAGCTGAAACCTTGAAGGTCTTAGTTGCCTAGCAAGACCATATTGAATTATCTCTAGGTGCTATTGGAAGAGGACGTTCACCCACTCGGCAACCAGAACAGGTCAAGTCCACTTCCCTGTTATGTGAAGCATGTAAAAGCACCGATCATTCCACTTTATCATGTAATGTTCTCTATGACGTTGTACTGAGCAATGTATGTGGACAAGGAGATAATGGTCAGATGGAAAATCTTAATGCTATCAACACCATTCTTGGGCAAAGTTATTACAATCCAAATCAGAATAGAAATCACCCAGGTTTTCAATATGGAAACCCCTCTAGATCAGTAAACTTGCATCAATTTGGTCCAAACAATCAACCAAGAGGCCTACCCGCATCCCAGTACAATCAACAACAAAATCTTGGAAATCAAGGAAATTTCAAGGGGAACTTTTACAATAGGAACTATAATAACTATCACAACAACTCTCAGTATTAGAATCTTAATCAACAGGAAGGACAACAAGCATGACCCATCTCTTCTGATGACAAGCTATCAGCCATTGAAAAAATGTTGCAAACTCAGCAAACTATGATAGCCAACCAACAAGCTCAGCAGAATGCTATTGAATCTCAACTAGCTCAAATTGCAGCTAGCATAAAGCCACCCGCTGGAGTCTTTTCTGGTCAACCCGAGAACAATCCCAAGAATCCTGAACAGTTGAAGGCAGTCACCACCAGGTCAGGAAAAGACTATTCGGATCCCCCAGTAGAGACACCTATGGTTATTACAGATGAAGATGAACCTATGATTGTCTAAAACTCAACAACGCTAGAGTCTCAATCAAAAGAAGATAAGACAGATAAGGGAAATCCTGAGAAAACTACTGATGAAGAAACTGAAACACCAGAATCTGATATTCCTGTATATAAGCCTCGTATACCCTTCCCATCCTACCTAAGGCAAACCAAGCTCGATACTAGATTCAATAAGTGTAAAGAGGCTATGAAGAAACTTCATGTTGATATACCTTTCTTAGATTCTCTCGCTGAGATACCGGCCTGGACTAAGTATCTAAAGTCACTCCTCACCAAGAAGTATATAACTGAGGAATATGAGTCAGTAGAACTGGCTACTACTACATCGGATATCATATTGAGAAAGATGCCAAAGAAACAAAAAGATCCAGGATCCTTTGGAATCTCATGTCACATTGGCGACTTGTCATGCAAGAAAGGTTTGGAATATCTCGGCGCAAGCATCTCTATTATGCCACTAAGCATGTGTAAAAGACTAGGGTTTGTAGAATTGCTTCCTACCGATATGACTATACAGCTTGCAGACAATTCGATAAAATGTCTGTTAGGAATCCTCAAAGATGTCCCGGTCAAGGTAGGCAAGGACACATATGTTCCATGCGACTTCGTCATTATGGATATAAAATAAGATACCAGATATCCTCTCATCTTCGGTCGTTCGTTCCTCGCCACTGCAAGAGCCCTAATTGATGTTTAAGCTGGTACTTTACTGCTCAGATTAGGCAAAGAGACTCTCAAGTTCAAAGTTTTTGAAAGTATGAGAAGACCAAGTATGCAAGAAGAAGTATATTTGATTGGTTGCATTGAGCAAATGTCACTTCTGACCCAAGAGCATCATGAATCATATAATCCCTTGGAAATTGCTCTATCAAACCAGTCAGTTGATGAACCAATCGACGAATGAGTAAGGTATTGCATTGAATCCCTCGACTCTGCTAAAGAAGACGCTGAAGCCACTAGTGAAGAACTCAAAGCTATGGAAACTACAGAGGAAACAAAGGAAAAATCAGAGGCTCCCGAAATGAAGCCCCTACCCGAAGGACTGAAGTACATGTTTTTAGATGATCTCAAGGTTTGCCCAGTTATCATAAATTCTGACCTAACTGTTGAACAAGAAAATTAACTCCTGAAGAAATTAAGGGAAAGAAAGAAAGCCATTGGGTATAAAATGAGTGACTTCACTGGGTTCAGTCAAGCCTTGTGTATGCATAAGATCCCTATGATGGAAGATCACAAGCCAACTATTGAACATCAATGCAAGTTGAATCCTAATATGAAGGAAGTGGTCCGCCGTGAGGTCATTAAACTTCTCACAGCTAGAATAATCTATCCGATATCAAATTCGCCATGGGTGAGCCCAGTACATGTAGTCCCGAAGAAAGGTTGAACAACTGTTATATAGAATGAAAACAACGAAATCATCCCCACTCGAACAGTGACAGGGTGGAGGATGTGCATAGATTATAGGAAATTAAACAAGGCAACTCAAAAAGATCATTTTCCTATTCCCTTCCTTGATCAAGTCCTAGAAAGGTTGGCTTACCAGGAATATTTCTATTATCTTTACGGTTACTCTGGATTCTATCAAATACCCATACATATAGATGATCAAGAGAAAATGACTTTCACCTGCCCATTCGGAACATACACATTTAAAAGAATGTCGTTTGGTCTCTATAATGCACCCTCAACTTTTCAACGTTGCATGGCTGGCATTTTTGCGAGTCTTACTGAAACTATTATGGAGGTTTTCATGGATGATTTTTCTGTATACGGAGACTCATTCGATTCATGTCTATAGCACCTCTCCCTGGTACTCAAACGTTGTGAAGAAGCGCATCTTGTGCTAAATTGGGGAAAATTCCATTTTATGGTAAAACAAGGCATTGTCCTGGGCCATAGGGTTAGCAATAGAGGAATTGAAGTAGATAAAGACAAGATTGAAGTGATTTCTAAATTGGCTATTCCCACAAATGTAAAAGAAGTTCGTGCATTTCTTGGTCATGTCGGATTTTATAGAAGATTCATAATGGATTTTTCCAAGAGAACTAAGCTGATGACGAACCTACTACTAAAGGATACTAATTTCAACTTCAATGAAGAATGTGTCAAAAGCTTCAACATGCTAAAGAAGTCCCTTACAACAACCCCCATCATTAGAGCTCCCGACCGCGACCATCCGTTTGAAATTATGTGTGATTCCAGCGATTATGTTGTGGGTGTTGTTTTAGGGCAATGTATAGAAAAGAAACATTATGTGATCTATTATGCATCAAAAACCCTCGATGAAGCTCAAAGGAATTATGCAACTACTGAGAAAGAACTTCTAGCAATCATATATGCCTTTGACAAGTTCAGGTCCTACCTTATTGGTTTGAAAGTCATTGTCTGCACAGACCATGCTTCTATTCGTTACCTTCTGGAAAAGAAAGACGCAAAACCAAGGTTGATTAGATGGATCCTCTTATTACAAGAATTTGATTTAGATATAAGAGATAAAAAGGGTACAGAAAATGTTGTTGTATACCACCTCATTACGATCCACACTTTGGATACTGAGAAGATTCCGATCAATGATTCCCTGCCAGATGATCAACTAATGAAGGTCCCAGATGTTGTACCATGGTACTAAGATTTTGTAAACTACCTTGTTGCTGGGGTCATCCATCCCCAATGCACCGAGAATGCACTGAAGAAATTCATGCATGATGCGAAGCAATATCACTGTGATAAATAATATCTTTTTAAACTATGTGCTGATGGTTTGTATAGATGTTGCATCGCTGAAGAAGAAGCACAATCTATTTTGGTACAATGTCACTCAGGACCTGTGGGGGGACATATGAGATCTAAAAAGACAGCTCTAAAGGTTTTGCAATGTGGATTCTTCTGGCCAACCATATCCAAAGACTCTTACGATTTTGTCCTATCATGTGACAAATGTCAAAGATCAGGCAATATAACAAAGAAAGACGAGATGTCGTTGAATCTATGGTAAGAAGTAGAGATATTCGATGTTTAGGGGTGGACAACATGGGTCCATTCCCATCTTCTCATGGATTTTCATACATCCTAGTGGTGGTGGACTACGTCTCAAAATGGGTTGAAGCCATACCAACTGTCACTAGTGATTCCAAACCCGTCACCAAATTATTCAAAGATATTATTTTCCCCCATTTTAGAGTACCACGAACCGTGATATATGACAGAGGATCCCATTTCCTTAAAAGAATCTTTGAAGATTTACTGAGAAAATATGGTGTAACACATAAGGTAGCCTCGCCTTACCATCCACAAACAAGTGGATAGGTAGAGGTCTCTAACTGTCAACTAAAGGCTATTCTAGAAAAAACTGTAGGACGCAACCGAAAGGATTGGTCAACAAAAATCAACGACGCCTTATGGGCCTATCGTACTGCTTATAAAACTCCCATTGGGACTACACCTTTTCTATTAATATATGGGAAGGCTTGTCACCTACCAGTTGAACTGGAACACAAGGCATGGTGGGCAATTAAACAATTGAACTTTGATATGAAGGAAGCATGCCAGGCCAAGATTTTGCAACTCCAAGAGCTGGATGAATTCAGGATAACAACGTATGAGAGTGCACGAATCTACAAAGAACGTTCAAAACTTTGGCACGATGGACATCTGAAAAGAAAAGACATACAAGTGGGAGACTAAGTTCTGGTATTCAACTCAAGATTAAAATTATTCCCAGGAAAACTCCGCTCATGCTGGTCTGGACTATACATCATCAAGAGCATCTCTCCACACGGTGCCTTCTCATTATGAAGTGAAAAGTCAGGTGAATTTGTAACAAATGGCCACCTCTTAAAGAGATATTTCACCTCGATCGACATAAGCACCGACACAATGTTGGAACTCACCAATCCAAAGGACCCACTGTGAAGTTGAAGAATTTAGTCGAGCCATCGACGTAAAACAAATGCGCTTGTCGGGAGGCAACCCGATCAATAATTTTGTTTTACGTTTCCTTTCAAAATTTTGTTTTTAACTTCTAGTTAACTTTTCTTTAAATAAAATTTGCTTCAAGAAATGCTATTTTTAAGATCTAACTACCCTTTACCTTTGAGATTTTCAGATAAGAGGATGCACGCTGATCGGAACGCAACCACACCTGGTGGTCATTCTGGCATGATCTTTCCCCTCCATCTTGGATTTTGGGTTTGCTCGAGACGAGCAAATCTATAAGTTCGGGGTGGAGGGTGGGTGGTACGTACCTCACTTTCCACCTACACTCTCTCTTCATACTTAAGTTTTCACTATCACATTCTTGATAAAAAAATTCAAAATTTTCAAAAAAAATAATGTTTTTTCAAAGAGATTGAACAAGATTTTCTATGCATTTTAAATCATTATACCCTCCTTATTCGAAGTAAATCCTAAAAAAGACCAATCTTTGAAACAAGCCTTTTGCTTGAAATCATCTTGTGAAGCTTATGATTCCTAACCTCATAATACTTTTTACAAAAATGATAAGTATCTGTCAAACTAATAGGGATCAAACACGTCGTGCTTCCTAACTGACTAGTGGAACAATAACATGGAATCTCTATTGGATACTCATCAAGTCGTTATTTGAGCAGAGTATGACAAAGAGAACAAACCGGTACATTGAACTGTAAATCAAGTTGCATTCTGATCTGAACTCTCTTCTACACTTCTTCCGTCATATTCGTACCCCTCCATTCAATAAAAAGAAACAAAAATAGCTAAATATGTGTCAAACCCTACATGCCACTTCCCTCCTTATCCACTTCTTACATACCCCTCATAAATAAATAGGGGCGTACCAAAAAAAATGCAATCTCGAGTCGAATAGAGGAGAGATTTGCGAACAAAAGATGCCAAAGAGCACACAAAAAGAAATGCAATCTCGAGTCGAATAGAGGAGAGATTCGCATAAAAAATGCAATAAATGAAATTGCAAAGCAAATAAAAATCTCGAGTCGAATAGAGGAGAGATTTACTTCTTCTTTCCATACCTCCTTTCACTCCTTTTTCTACCTAATGGCACAATGCATGCCCCCACTATCCTGAAAAACACCAGTTTCAGATCAGATGCACACTTGTTGATTCTGTGGGTATCTCTAGACTCTTACAAAACTCTTTGACACGCTTGTTGTTGGAAAAAAGTGAGGATAAGTGATATTAGAAAACAAACTCAGGAACGAAGATATGGTAAGATGTGTTTAGTGGTCCCAGGAGGTTGAGATACTGAGTCAGATTGAGCAGAAAGAAAACATTCGTGATGTGAAAATGAATCAATCACACGAATTGAAAGTATTCATTTGGCGACTGTTTCAGATTTTATGTTACTCGAGGATGAGCAACGTTTAAGTTTGGGGTGTTTTGATGAGTGCATACTCATCATGGAATTCAATCATCTCTTTGGAACAAATTCAACTCTATTCATACCTTTTCCCTCAATATGAATCATAATGTGTAAAACTACTTAGCTCATTCGATTATCAAGGTTTTAACTAAATTTTGTTCATTTAATACAGGCAACCAAGCAATTCCACATATACGGTCCCAAGACCATTTAAGCCATGCGGTCCCAAGACCATTTGAGCCTATTTGGTCCCAAGACCATTTGAGCCCATGCGGTCCCAAGATCGTTTGAGCCCATGCGGTCCCAAGACCGTTTGAGCCCATGCGGTCTCAAGACCGTTTGCTGGAATGCAAGAAGACCGAATGACAAAATTGTTTCCTAAAGTAAACCGCATGACAGACTGCAATCTCAAGACCATTTGGGTCCATGCGGTCTCAAGACCGTTTGGGTCCATGCGGTCTCAAAGACCGTTTGATGCGATTGTGAAGACCGAATGAAGATCGAATGTCGCGCACTCCGGACCATTTGCTGCATATTCACGTGAAGACCGTTTGAAGCCGCTTTTCGGATGCCATACCGTTTGGTAGCAAATGGTCTCCAGACCATTTAGAACCAAACGATCTCCAGACCATTTGGAGGAGATATTTCGGCAACTTACACAAGACCGTTTGGGGACAGATCTGAGCCTATAAATAGGATCCCGAGGGTCCTCATTTGGGGGCATCAGATCCGGACGCCGCCAGGCTGCCCGACACTATTCCGATCCAAATCCAGTCCAGTCTACGCCAGTTCCATTCCACCTGCGGCCTATGTTGCAACCGAGGAGGGTGAGAAGAGAAGGAAGATGGAGCAAAGGGGACTGCCCAGTCTGTCTTGGTAACTCCCGTGCACGTCCAGATCTGCTTCGACATGACGTAAAAGGCTGTATCTTCTTCACCGAGCTGCGACTACCTTCTGCACCAAGCTCATGGAGGATCTCTCTTTCTTTCTCATCCTTCTTATTTCTCACATCATGAGCGAGTAGTACCTTTTCGCTGGGGTGCGGGGACTAGCCCCGCTGCCCATACAAACCATGTTCTTTTGTTAAACTCTCCATGGCAATATATATAACTCTTCATTTCGTCATTAACCGTTATGTTCGTAGTTCGGTTAATTGGTTGCTTTCATCTTTGTTCTTCCTATGTTGCGATAACATATATATATAGGATTGAGTGTCGTTTAACAAGTTGACTCCCTAACTAGAAATAGAAGGGGATTCCTTGAGGTCGTAAGTGTATGATCTGTTAGGGGAAGAGCCATCTAGCCTTCGGTGATGCTTCTGTGCGCCTGATGCATGTATAGCGGGTTCACATGCTTAGTTGGATCTTGTATCGTCTTGTTAATCATCGATGATTGCTTGTATATTAACCGCTTGCTTGCTTACCGGTTAATACGGATGACTCCCAAACTAGAAATAGAATGGGATTCCATCGAGGTCGTAAGTGTATGATCTGCAAGGGGACGAGCCATCTAGCCTTCGGTGATGCTCCTATGTGACTGACGCCTGTATATGGGGCCCGCAACCTCCGTGGATTTTTGTATCTTCAGAGCGGTAAGTAAAGTGATCTGGATGGTGACGAGACAACTGATGCCTAAGGTGAGGCTTACGCGAACCTGATGCCCGTATGGGGGGTTTTGCAGCAGCTCTACTTGGATTGTTATATCTTGCCTGGATTGTTCACGATTGAATATGTTTGCGTGTGTAGAGGTAGTGAAACCCAGTACCATCCCAGCAATTCCATATCATTGATCTAAACCCCAAATTTAATTCAGCTTTTACTTTCATGCAATTAGTTTAAGTAACCTCAAATCAACCAATCGTTATAAATATTACTTTTACTTGAGCTAGATTCAACTGACAAAGATTCTTAAAAATGTTGTCCTTTGGGTTCGTTCCTTAACTATATTGCGATAAGACTCGTCCGCTTGTGGGTGGTATTATTGTACTTTGGTTTTGCTAAAGCTCGGGGATTTCAACCTCGAGTGAGTTTGTTAGTGTGTTCAAATACCACGTCAACATCACTGCACCAAAAAAAGCCTCCCAGACAAACACCCCTTTATAGAGAATACTCAGGTAGATAGACATGGTGTCTATGGAGAATTTAGTAGCAGAGATTGAAGAAGAGAACTGAAGCAACCTAGCCCTCCTTCCCTTCTCTCCTTTCTTCTTTCTTCCTTTAGCCTTTGTCTTTTTGTTGCGTACAACAACAACAAATAATAGGAAAGGTGGCAGCTCTCTTATCTAATCCTTGCAGCTACGTTGCACATCTTTATGCTAAAGGCATTGGGTATAAATAACATCCTCACAACAATGTGGATCCCTAAAGGGCCACTTTAATTGGGATGGAAACCACTAAAGGATCGTTTGCCCAACAACCACTTGTTGGGGAGAAACTGAGGAGGAACGTCTGGCCCAATATAAAATCCAGTTGGGGTTCCATACTAAAATCAATTGGCAATGGGTGGAGTAGCCCAATCTCTTATATTTGGGCATACATCTCCACACATTGTGGGACTAATTTCATTCACACATGACTTAACAATTCCCCCTCATGTGTGAGATGATAAACCCTCCTTGATCCGCACCACACAATATAGGTCCAGCCGCACAAGACAATATTGTACTTCATTAATGTGTAAAACCCAAGCTCAAACCAGGCTCTGATACCACTTGTTAGGGAGAAAATGAGGGGGGAAGGTCTTACCCAATATACAATGCAGTTGGTTTTCTATCCCAAAATCAATTGACAATGGGTGGAGTAGCCCAATCTCATATATTTGGGCACACACCTCCATATGTAGGCAATGTGGGACAAATTTCATTGATACATGACTTAATAGGAAAAACAACCAACAAATATAAAAATTTACCACAGTCGAGAGTACATTAAAAAAGTTATCTTTAATGATGTTGAACCACCACACATAACATCAACAAGGTTCTGTGTTGTTCCTTTCTGGTAAAATAATATTTTTGATATATATGGTCTTGATGAAGTGATTCCTCCCTTCTCCCAAAATATGATAAACAATGTTAACAAAAGAGGTAATACAATTTTGGCATCACCAACATTCTACATCACCAAAGTTTTTATATTTATATTTTTTTTCATATTCTCTTCTTCTCTCCACATCCTATCATTAATTTATAATTCATTTTCCATTATGATACTAAGAAAACAATATTTAGATGTATAAACCTGTCGACATTACTAACTTTCCTTGCTAAATATTTAGATGTATAAACTTGTCGACATTACTAACTTTCCTTGCTAACTCTAATGTCTACCTCAACAAAACAATAATACAACAACTTGCAAAAATTATGTGCAGTTTAATATTTGTTTGATTATTCTATAAAGATGTAAAATTGAAGCATTTCCTAATATCATCTTATAATATTTATAGTTTATCACTATCCTGGTTAATACAACATAGCACAAGTAGAACGAACATGACAAAGTGACTAGTGAGAGAAATCTTCAACTTCTCTCTAGAAGCACCATTCAACAACACCATCTAGCTATACCCATTCTATGACCTACTTTCATAGGGTGTCCATGTCGCCAACTACATATCAACACCATATCTCTATGACATACATATCTTGAACCACTTCCTCTCCACCTCACAACATACATTCATTCCAGCACATCATCAGAGATAGACCACACACAACAAGATCGAGTTTCAAACACACCAATGGGTGCTGGTTTTTAGGAACCTCAGTGACACCATTATGACTAGTACTACCAACATTGATAGCTAAACAAAAAACACCCGCAACAACCTTACTTCCCAACTAGACCAATAACATATTTGTGCAAGTAGACTAATAAATACATAGGACGACACTGGTGTGGTTTCTTAGACTCCTACGATACAACCAACAACTTGTTCCATGACATGAGAACAGGAGAACACCTCATAGTGGCCAAGAGAAAACACAAAGATCTCCAACACTAGATTGGAACCCCCTCCATCTCAACAGAGCTTGTAAGAATAGGAAGGCCAACACTTCATCCACCATGCCCAACCCCTTTACTACTGTTTCAGATATGACTACTCACTTCCCATTCATGAACTATCCACTAGATGATCCTGCAAACCATACCATCATCTAGTTATCATGATCCTGGACATACCACAAATTCTATCTCCCATCATACATCAACAAGATTCAAATAGGGCACAAGTGTTTTCATGTAGTCATAGACTATGAAAAGAAATCCAATATCTACACAGAACATGGATGGGAAGATATGATAACATCATTAAAGTTGAAGCCAGAATGGACCATCTTCATCAGGACCATCATTGGAAAAAACTTGATGTCTTGGGTTGTAGATTTCAACAACAAAACACCAGCAAAGCTATACCCACTTTTCTCCTCGCAACATGACAACATCTCCAATAGTTTAGACTCTGCTGACTAGTTGTTTGTTCCAGAAAAGCATCAACCTATAAAAGGTACCAGAATCAATCATATTAAGATCACCTCCACCCAGGTAGGGGTGAGAAAATAATGGTCCATGCCTCAAAATAGGACCAAACTGCTCAATTCGGTCCAGTATGGTCCGGTCTGGTCCATTATGAGTTCAGTTTAGTCTGCGGTCGGGGATTTTTGGTGAATTCAGTCTAGTCTACTGTAATATCCTCAAATTTTGGTAAAAATTGAACTATAAAATATGATGCATAATTCCTCAATGATTTGGTGGAATAATAATGTTAATTACCTTTTTCGCACAAGTGCTTTTGGCACAAGACAAATAGACAAAAGGAATTCATGCATTAATAAATAGTAATGACTTTTGATATTGATAAATGTTTTCCAAAGGAGAATACAGTTAATAATGTGTTAGATAATTAAAAGAATACTTATCTTTCCATTATTGGAAACACAATAGTTGGGACACCAAATAGTGTTACCTTGGGTTTCCTTTTTGGTATGTTGAAGGATAATTACAAGTTAAGATAATGAGAGGATTTCTAAGATAATCCAAGATAATATGTGGCTTAGATATTTCATTAAAGGATTATCCACTTATTGCTTGGAAGCCAAATAAAGGAACAATATGTAAGTTTCCTAAGAGAAATAGGAAATATGGTTTAAAGGAAAGGAGAAGTTTGATACATAAAGATAATGAGAAAAGGAAACAGAATCCTAAAGGAAGTTTATTGAGAGGAATATGTGGTCAAGTATTATGAGAATAGAACTCTTTCCATATCAAGAAATCGTGACCCATAGCCAATATTGAATATAAGCAATTTCATTATGGAAAAGAAAGATAAGGATAAAGAGTATATCTTTCCTAGTTCATGTGGAATTATACAATAAAAGGGACACCTTTGGAAAGGACTTGATAAGTTATGATGCGGGGTGGATTGTTGTTAAAAGAAAAATTGAGTGGGCCTTATCTTATCCCTTTGTGCCTACATTTCCTATAATGGGAGTCTTTACGTGTATATATATACATGTTTTCCCCGCTACTTTATGGGTGCACAATAGACCCTCATCTCTCCTCGTAATCTTGCAATGATCAACGCATCCCTGACCCCTCCACGCAACCGAGAGCCTGCCATGCAGTGTTGATCTGCAACTATCATCCGGGCAAGTGACTCCTCCTCTCGACATCTCCTCCATCTTCCCTGTCTTCTCCTTCCCTTGTTGCACCACCAAGGGGCTTGAGAGACTAGTCTCTGGTGCTATTGCAGTGCGAGATGAGCACTGGCACACCGGTGTCGGTAGGAGCTTATGTGAGCGTAGGGGGTCTACCACGAGCATCCGAGAATAGAGAGTGAAGAGGGGGGTCTTAGGGCATCCAGTGGCGTCGAGGAAAAGTCATGAGGGCAACACCCTCGGTTGTGAGGCCCAATAACCAGAAAACTCGTGGCGCTAGGAAGGACGGGGAGGAGGGTAGAAGCCCTTGGTTAGATGGACCATCGCACAACCACTGCATCACGTAGAGGGAGGAGAACTCTAGTCCTGGATTGAGGTCTCGACCGGTTGGACTCCACGATGGCAGAGCTAATCTGCAGAGTTGGGGGGGAGGAGGCCCACGAGAGCAGCCACACTTCATCAGGAAGCCACGTCCGCGCAAGCGACGACTTGCACAGACTACACTGGGAGGATGTCTTGGGTTGACGGAGGTAGTAGCCAGCAGAGCGGATAAGAGGTTGGGCACAAAGCCACAGCCACGACACCAGCGGCGCACGCGAATGAGGACCATGCGTCGTCTCTGCAAGCGGAAGTTTCCCTGGAGCGAGGGAGGGGGTGAGTTCGAGGCAATGACTCAATTGCCCCTCTGATGCACGTTGAGGGTGAAGGGCGCGGGTGACCTTTCCCCTAAAATTCTGGGCCGATCTAGAGTTTTATAAAAGGGAAGTTTCTAATCATGTGGTGACTTCCTATTGGCCCATCAAAGATGATTGTTGATTACATGCTTTACTGCTTGGATGATTGGATGCATTTTTAAAGTACATATGATGTTCTGCATGGTTTCTGCGATGGCATAAGGTACGTGGTTACACTTATGAATACATGTATCGAATTCTGAGATTGCCAATGTTTCTCGATGAGATTGAATAACAAATAAAATTCTTTCTTGTTTATTTAGTTCTTGCAAACTATAAAGTGCATATGAGTATCATGTAAAGTAAATAATGGTATTCTGAACCCTGGGTTAGACTAATCTTAAGGGTAATGCACACGAGCCCTGGAGGGACAGTGATTACACCTGAGGTAGTAGACCAGATAAGGGTTAGAATATGAAAATAAGTTTATATTCTTAGATGCAAGATAAAGATGTTTGCTTATATCTGTACTTGTGATTATTGTTTGAACCCCTGTACCGATATAGAAATATATTGATTGTGTATTTGTTTGTCGACATTTTAGGTATCAGATATACTTGATTTGTGGACATGAGGGTAAAATTAAAGATGATGAAGACACTACAGTTTAATCATGAAGGTTTAATCTTAATGGTATATCTTCACATATGTAAAAGTTAATTCTGTTTAAAAGTTATGTAACTCCTTAGAGGAGCTTTTTATCTAAACATGTAAATATTTAATCATTAATGGAAATTGTTTACTATTTTGTATTATTTCATGAATCTGATCCTGGAAGTTAAGATTAACAATCTGCGACTTGAAGGTCTTTTAGACACTCAAAAGTGTGGGTCGTTACATCTGCAGTCTAGGATTTTTGGTTAATTCGATCTTCGGTCTGGTCTGGTCCAAAACGAGTCGACCATGGACCAGACTGCAGACTGAGTTTTATATGAAATTCATGTATATTTGTAGGTATAATATTATGTAACAAGTACAAATAAAGTACATATATAAGAACTAGTAGTGTAAAATTTTGCTATTAGTGTTATAAAATTGTTAAAAGTGACTAAGAATATTACTTTGTATAATTAAATAAGTTCTAAAACATGTAAAAAATGTTGATTACGGTCCAAATGGTCTAGTCCTACCACATAACAGTCTGATCCTACCACAGAACGGTCCAATCCTGGTCCGGTCCTACCTCAAAACGATCCGGTCTACGGTCCATAAATTCTTACAATGTCGGTCCTCAGTCCGGTCCAGATCTAGATGGATGTTCACCCCTACACCAAGGCAACACCAACAAATTTTGAGGAAGTAGACACTGCATCATCAATGCATCAGCTTGCCACCATCGCACATAGGTACAAACTAGAAGACACTACAACTATCTCTTCCCCTTCTTCCTTGATTTCAATAAAGTAACTGAAATATCAACATCATAAGATTATTAACATTTCCACATTCACATAACCTAAATTTCCCACCCCTCAGTTAGGTTTTAGCCACTGGCATCATCGTCGCCACTTTCAAACACAACACCTCTTCATTTTCTTGGCACAAAGCTCCTCCTTAGCACCACTTCCTCCCTCTGCATTGCACCAGATGCTTTAGAAGAAAACACTCAAGGTCCTAATGCATCACACCACCGTGACTCTACATCTACAACAAACCAAATCACCTCTCTATCAAATTCTACTATGACACCAACCATTCCCTAGAAGATCGCAATACCTTTTGCAGGATAAATGCAAAACCTCATGCAACTACTATACTTTCCAACAGATCTTATTGTAATATGAGATTGACAAATCTAATCACAAACCCCAACTAAATGACAAAGAGATAACCACTTATAACTCTTTTACTTGTCTCTACCCAATAGAGAAGATATCGACACTCTCTTTATCTTCAAATGCACATGTCCATCTCCACCACTAACATCCTATAAAACCCATCATTAGTTTCAAACCTACACCTTTTGCACCACTGAAGAAAAAACACCACGTTTGTGCTCCCCATAAACCCTCTTCCCCTATGTTACCTAGTGGATCTTCACCCCCTCCCTTCACCATGGCTCCCACATTACACCTAGAGGAGTTTCCTTTTGATCTTTTAGCTAACTCCATGAAACTCTTGAAAGTCTTTACTAATAAAAGTATTCTTGACACTATCACCAATAACATCGAGAATAACACAGTTAACGTACTTCATGTCACTCATGCCATAGCGCTCTTACTCCCCAGTCACACAGTCCTTAAGCCCAAGATCATCTCACCTTCCCAACTCCTCTACTATATCCTGGAAGGTACCAAACTTGATATCTCTTTCGTCATGTTATGACCATTCCATGTAGCACCAGTTTCATCCAAGCCAACATAACCCATTGGACACCAGAACATGGATCATCTCTAACTAGCTCTGGTGGCTCAGGCTGGGTAGCAATCACTGACATGTCACCACACCTCTGAGAGATAGAGGTTTTCATATCTATCACCCACTCCATTGGAGCTACACTCCAGTTCATCATCTAGGACACTCTCCAACCCACACAATACATCAAAGCCTTCTACGTCTTTTCTGTAAAAAATAAGATATTACCCTTCTTGCATCCTTAAAGATCCGATTGGGTGAAAAATCTATAAGATTAAGCTTACGGCAGAGAACCCAGCTGCGATCAAAACCACCTTCTCTGATATCAATGTACACCCCCTCCTAGTACTGCCCTGCGGACACCAAAAAACTCTTCCCAAACATCAGAAAACCTTCTGATAGAAACATGGTTTGGGAAAGAATGAGCACCACCACCATCTCTGTAGAAGAAACCAATCGATCCATCAACAATAAAAGACCAATAACCTCATCACCATCAGTTGACACTAATAAAGACACACTGTAAAACACCTTCAAACCTTCCCCTTCTACTACAATGGAACAGACTCAACTACGGGTATCAATTCTAAAACTATTCAAGAGTTTAAGACAACCATTATTGATGAGATATGATCATCACAAAGTCTGAAGCCAAAAAGCAAGGGAAAGTCTTTGGGAACCATCTAATCTATCAACACCATGTTTACCAAACCAGAAGGTCTGACCAGAAGAAACTACATTCCTATTGAAGAGCCAGGTACACCTTCACATCTCTCACGATATCACGACATTAATTCCAATACTTTTATATTTGATTCTACATATTCTGATATTGATGACAACTATATAGATAATATAGAAGATATATCTCCATGGCCTGACATACAATCCTTCACAAACTTTGCTGGAAAATGAGGTATCACATTTGAAGATGACACTTGAGCTCACAAGGCCCTCGATAACATATAAAACTATATGAATTGGAGAAATCACATCCACATCTATGATTCATATACTTGCATTAATAATATGCATATAAATTAATTGCCAGAAAACTATATGAATTGGAGAAATCACATCCACATCTATGATTCATATACTTTCCTTAATAATATGCATATATATTAATTGCTATTGAATACTTTTGATTGCTTACATTGTTGTTCCAATGACGTCACACCCTGGAATGTATGTGGGGCTTCTAGTCTCAACAAAAGAAAACAAATCCATATACACATCTATAAAAATAGAATCAACGTCATCACTATCTAGGAAACAATCGCACCTGTCACCATTTTCTCTTAAAACTATAGGAGGTAAACACTACCACTTGGCACCAAATCCCATCGCTAGGCTTCAAAGGAGGTTTGCTCATAGGCCTCAATAGAAACCTCTTCTGAAATCAAACACTCAAAATTTCAAAGGTACTCTATCACCCTTCACATCACTAACACCACATACCATTTCAGTTGGATCTTCACTAGCTTTATGGAGAGCCTAGCTCAAACACTAAAAATATTAGGAGAAACCTGAAAAGATGATAGAGAGGAAAAATTGGAAACCTCTCACACATACCAGATGATCTAGAACAACAACAAATTTTCATTGACAATGACCCATCTACTGACCCAACCCTCATCCTCACTATTAAAGTTGACTAGAACATGTCATTTACTTCTTGGACACCATATGCAAACAACACGCAACAATTAAATGGGTAAATGAGGGTGATAAAAATACCAAATTCTTCCACAAAACTTGCAACGTCAATGCGCGCAAAAACGTCATCTCTAGACTGAGCATAAATGAAAGTATAACATCCAATAAGCATATGATCACTAGTCACATTGTCCAGCACTTCAACCGTATCTTCAAAACTGGATACAAGCCTTTGGTTCTTGAATCCATTGATTGGAAATATATTTTCGGTTGCACTATCCCTCCACTTCAACACATTATTAGTCACTTTACCCCATAAGAACTTGATGAGACAATCCACTCACTTTGGAAAAACAAATTCCCCATCCCTTATGGACTAAAAAAAAATTTACCTGGCCAAATGGAACCACATCAAGGAAGATTTTATGCACCTCCTCCAAGCCATCCATTAAAATACCAACCTTCACAATCTCATAAAAACATTAATCAAACCAATATAGCTCTCATCAAAAGGTTACTCATCCTGATCAGATTACACAGTTCAGACCCATTAGTCTCACCAACAACTCATATAAAATCATTGAAAAGGTTCTTTCCAATCGCATCAAACCTCAACTAGAAAACATCATCACTCACTCTATATGGAACCCCATCATAGAAGAGATTAGCATAAACTCTCTTCATGGACCAATCATTTTCTCAACCTGGAGGGTCGTCTCACCCTCTTGAACAATTTCATCATGCCCATCACCACTCACTACCTTAGTTGTATCCCTCTATTTACTAAGACACTCAAGATCATAGACACCATCAGAAGGAACTTCCTATGGAATAACTACAAAGAAGACAATCCAAATAGAAAGATCCATCTCATCAATTGGATAACCATCACTGCACCGATACAATTTAGAGGATGGGGCATCATCAACATAAAAATACATGACATCTGCCTTATGACTAAGATCATAAACATCCTCTCATCTGGAACCAACAAGGTTTGGAAGAAATTCATCCTCTAGAAATACTATAAAAACAAACCTCCCTGGAACCACACCAGTAACAACATGTCTTCCCCGCTATGGAATTACATCAATAAAAAGGTGGACAAAATTAAGAATCCCATCTTCTTCCCCCCTCCCCCCGGCACTCACACCATAATATCAACTTCTGGGTGGATCCATGGTACCATCATAACATTTTTCAAATGTAAACATCACCTTCCTATCCCATCATCGTTGAAAAATCTCAATATTGCAAAAGCTCTCCAACTCCTCACTAGAAACATACAAAAAACACTCTTAAAAATCATCTTCAAAATCATATTAGAAACAACACCCTAAGAGATATAATTGATGAACTTAAATACAACACCAACAACAAGATCTCTTGGATTTGGGGACATCAATACTCCCCGAAAGCAGCTTACATTCTTCTTACGTATAGGGGACATATATCTTATATGGCTTGCATATGGAAAGCTAAATGAATGCAAATACACACATTTTCTAATGGCTACTCTCTTTCAACAGAATCCCTACAGACCAACATTTAACCACTAGAGGGTTCTTGGGACCTACCAGATGTTACATTTGTAAGAGAGATGAAGAAACCACACAACATCTCTTCACTAGCTGCTCCACCATGCTACATCTTCTGTATAAATTTTTCCCACAACATTCTGACACTAGTAACCTCCAACCCTCCTTTATCACTAGGATCGAGCCCTTACCACAACAATCAAGAATTACACCTAAAGACTTGGTCATACATATCTTTCAAAATATCTGGCTAGAGAGAAACAATAGAAAATTCAATAACATCTCAAAGCCTGCCCAACTTATGCTAACTGATATTGAACATTCTTTATTTGTACAATTGCATTGCAGGACAAACACCAACATCAACCCAGGTGATAGTTGATGAAGACGATCAAGGCAACATGTTTGGAGATCACCACAGCAGAGGATGTTACTCCCTGGATTACAACATTGCTGACGACACATGATTCTGATGCATATGACCACCACTAAGATAGAACCTTGCCATCTTAGTTACATCTATTTACTTTATGCTGAGACATATATTAAGGGGTACCTTCCCCATCTACATTTTTATTTTCTACCCTATCCTTGGTTGCTTTCATCTAGATATGATGCCTGGGAAGAATGGCTACATCTATGTTTGCTGTCCACATTTAGAATACTATCCGTACTCTTTGCTTGCATACATTTTATTTGTAAAATCTTTGCTTGCAGACGTTCTGTTTGTAAGCATCGGTTTTCATCTTTAACGCATGGAATTATATAAAAAAATTACAGTTTATTTTTAAATATGAGAGCATTGTAATTTGTACGATTTACTTTGGAAACAACTTGATATTAGCTACCGGACATATGTATCATCGTAATATTGCCCGTTCTGTGACTGAGGAGCGTCCCATGTGACTGAAAGGGGCGACTAGGGAACATCTTCTCCGTTCCTGGGGGAGGGGGCTCGGAGGCCTAGGTGAGCCGCCCTGCTCCCCCAAGGTTACCCCGGCCTGGCTTCAGTTTGGATCGCTCTCCTGAGGGTGCTTCAGGTCGTTCCCTTCTTCTTTGCTCCGCCTCCTTCCTACGGAGGCTGGGAGGGCGATCTCAGATCCGACTTCTGGTTGTGCTTGGAGGCGGTGCCGATCGCTACGGTTGCTTTTAGGTGGTTGTCGGCGTTCATCTGAGGTTGTGGAGTCGATGAGAGGCATATTGGGGATTATGATCCTACTGCTACTGCTGCTGGCTTTCTTCCCCCCTTTCTTTTGTTTTACTGTGTTTCTTTCATTTTCAGTTTGGTTCAGGTTCCGTTTTTGTTAGTGACATCGTATCTGCCCTTTAGTCACCGGTAATCGGCCTTTTCTTGTCTGTGGCAGCGTCTCTGCCCTTTTGTCGTTCATCTATTTAGGTTAGTTCTATTTAGGTGGTTGTCTGTGACAGGTTTCTTTTGCCTTTTAGTCACAGACAATCGACGTTTCCTAATCCTCCTTTGAGAGTGCTTGTTTTATCTGTAGTTTTGTTGGTCGTGTCGTGCCTCGAGTTCCTTCTTGGGTGGACAGTGAGATCGGTCGCCTCTTGGTGCTTCAGGCAGATGAGAAGTAAGATGGGTTTGGGATTTGTGCGGGTCTTCCGCTCCCTGTTCACAGTGGTTGTCGGGAGTGGTGGTAGAGTTCCCGACACCCTCTACTCCCCGCCTTTATATCCGCATGAGCCATCCTTCCTCTGTATTTGCATCGCTGAGGTTTGGCCTCCTTCCCAGGTCTCCTGGTTGGTGCAACCTTAGTGCTCGTCATTGGTAGTTGTATTTCTCATCCTGTTTTGTGGGGCGTTGTGTCTGTATTGTTAGGTCTGTGTCATTTCTTTGTGGTCGAGCTCTTTGTCTAGTAATCTTTTGTTGTCTTCATGATGGTACTCTCTATCAGCGACTTTGCAAACTCCTCTCCCGATATACTCACATGTTCTTGTAGATTGATGAATTCCATCCCAGATAGTTGTTTTAGATGGCCACTACAAGAGGTGGACAATGCAGAAGCATACCTATCACATCCCAATCTGAGCCTCGTGTTATGTCTTTCCACAACAAGAGTTGCTGCTTGGTTATTTGATGAGAAAATATCTATCTTGTAGATGTCGAATGTCTTACTTTTAATGATATTAAGCATTTTTTTTAAAAAAAACTTCCAGACATGTCCAACACATCATTGTGGGCATGCCCCGTTGTACCAGTCCCAGGCGTTTCTTCCTGTCGCCTCATCCTCGACGACGTCAATAGAGCTGCCACAATTCCAAGAGGAAGCAAGATGTAGTGTTTGCAACCAGCTTCAACGCATTTCACCGCTGGGTCCGGTTGGTTTTTCTTCCATCCTTCTGAATTTGCAGTTTGTTGTTTGCTTACCAATCGGGCAATACAACTTGTCTTGTAGTTGCACATGCATTCAACACTGTCTACTCGCAAATGTGATCTTACTTAAACAAATAATCAACTTTTTGTTGATCTCTCATGAGGATCTCAATGGATCATAGTTGGGCAGTTTAGGAGTTTCTGTTAGGATTTTGTCTCTTGTCCTAATTGGATAAGAAATAATATCTAACAATCAATTAATGTTAGACTTGGAGTCCAAGACATTATTTTCTTATCCTTTTGTACTGTCGTATCCTAATTCCTATAGAATTTTCATATTCTCTCATATTGTCTAACCAAGAATCCCTATCTATAAATAGGGGTAGGCGCTGATGGATATTATGGGGACAAAGAGCACCGATGTGTGGGGGTTCCAACGTGTGGTAACTTCGGGTGTGCCAACGTAGGACAACATCATGTGTTAAAACGGGAAGCCAAAAAGGATAACCAAAAGGGAGAGAGAACGAGAGTGGGTTATGAAATTCTATTGTGGGCATGAGATTGTGAGGAAGCGATAATCCTTGTAATCTTCTTAGAGTTGCTTAATAGAATTATGCGGTCTTCTTCGCCAATCATGTTCTCTGCTTGGTTATTTATTTGGTGGCTATTGGCTTTGTCGACGTCGACGATCATGACTTTTGTTGTGCATGCTTGGGATGTATCTCGTGTGGGATTTTTCTTCGGCTTGAAGCTTCTGCATATCTTTTTCAAGTGGTATCAGAACAAGATACATGTGAGACAATCAGAAAGCATTGGAAGCACCAAAAAGCATGATGACATTGACAACTATCGCTGGAGGCCATCCGGTAGAAAATCTTGATGGTAACATCATGGAATTAGGTGGACGTGCATCTACTGGTTGTGAAATATCAACACGAGGTGAAGTCATGTAATTCATTTGCAATGGGCAAGCGACAACGAAGGCTACCTGTTCTATCAACTGGTTGGATTTTTTCTAATCAAAAGAGAAGCGGCTGATGAGAGGTCTACAAATGTGGAAGGTGTAGATGAAACAATAGTATGGGTGGCGGGTGTCATGAACCCAAAAATTGCTATATGTATTGAACTCTCATGGGCAGTCTGATGCGAGATTGTAAACTCGGCTGCAAATTTCAAAAAATGCAGAGGCGGATCATGTGATGGGGTTTTTCTTATTCTGAGAGCCAAATTGTAAGGGACCGGAGAAGTACAATGATTTTCAGTGAGATCAATTGTTATACCATTTATTTTCTCTTTGCAAGAGTCTTTCACTACCAATATTGTTGACATGTGGATGGACCGTTATATTCTAATATTGACAGTTTATTTCCCATTGTATGTACAATTTACTGTCGTTGAAATATTAGGAAGCCTATCCTAAAATATGTCAAATCTATGCCAAATTAGAGGAAAAGCATGTCAAGATAACAAACAATGCATGGGTGGGAATAGCTTTTGAATTGTACTGAGGGAAAAAAGTGATATGACTCTATTATATTCATTGGATGTTTTTTTTATTAGCATACTCACTGGGTGTTTGAATGGAAACAATGTAATAAATACATAATATGGGAACAACTAGACTAGAGTGGAGTTGTTGAGCTTTTACATATCATAAGTGAAGTAATAAAATATAATCCAACCTTATATGCTTCTATCAAAATCAAATAATGTATATATAGGTACAAACAGACCAGAAACAATTCTCGTTGCAATATTTTTTTCAATGGTTGTCACTAAAACTTCAGTATTTTTTAATAACTAAGTTACGCATTTGAGTATTTTGTAAAAAAATCATTTGGATTTTTATAACTTTTAGCCCTTTCCCCATGCTTGAAAATTAGAAAGATGCACTCTACTGTTGTAGAAGATGGGTTTGTGGTTATTGTCATTATTACGCTCAAGTTGAGTTCATAAATTTTCATACATGAAAAGTAAAATCTGTGTGTTCGATATTAATTTTTTTACATCCACATTATGTCGGGATCAAGTACATGGATCCTTCTTTTTTAATTACCATGTGATGGACTATATTCTGATCAAGATGTAAACTATTAGAGTAATAAGCATTTATTACCCCACTTTATTCATTATTCTTTATGTCCTTATATATTCCCTTTTTATATGGGATTAGTCTCATATTGTGTAAACTGGTATTGACCACCACCTGTGTCCATATATATAGATGTTCCCTATCCTAAAATCATCTCATTCCGCACTTTGCTTCTCTTGTTTACATGGTATCTGATCCAATGATACCCTAATTCTCTAGAGGGCATTTAGAAATAGCAGTAGTCATCATCCATCGATGTTAAGTCATCCTTTCCAGGATCCTTCGTTGTGGTTGTCTCTCCTTCTCCATTGTGGAAATCATCTCCATTGTGGAAGTTCATCTCCTTTTCCTCCGAGGAAGTCTTCCCCACCATAGAAACCTTTCTCCTTCCATTATGGATATTATCTCTACCTTGGTAACCATCTCCAAGTGGTGGAAGTTGTCTTCACCTTCTGAAACATCCTTTTGTGAGATATAACTATCTAAAGGTTCTCCATCTCATCTCCAAAATCTTCACTACAATCATAGTGGTAGATAGATCTACACCTAGTCAGAAAATCCTTCTAAGGTGCGGTTTTTGGGGAAGAACTAAAATTTTTGCGTCTGCAGTGCGACACAGGCAGTGAGTTTCATCAACAATCTGTGTGTCTCGATCAGACATGGTTATGTCCCGACAAATCACATGTCGTGTCCATCACAGACACGTCGTGTTGATGGGAGACAAAGTTATGCCTCTGACAATACACATTGTGTCCATCACTGACACGTCGTGTTATCAACAACCAGGGATTAATCCAGTTCTTCTAAACATGTTGCGTGTTTCTCCATAAATATTGTGTAAAATCTCTACCCTCCTCAAACACGATGTGTGCTATTCCACACACGCCATGTAAGGTACCTACTGCCCTGTTCTACCTCTTATCTTCATCATGTCAGAAAAGAAGGAAGGGATGGATCCTCTCCTTATTTGAGATGAATTCATCACTACTTGAAAGCTCAATGAAAAGAACTTTACTAAATGGAGTCGATCAGTAAAAATTTGGTTCAAAGGGCAAGGAAAATACAAACATCTCACAGAAGATCCTCCTACTAATAACACTCTAGAATAGTGGGAGAAAGATGATGCCAATCCCCTCTCCATCTTGTGGAATTCCATGGAGCCACAAGTAGTTGATCTCACCAATCACTTTGAGAGATGCAAAGATGTTTGGGATCACCTTAATCTTGTATACGAGTCAAATGTCTCCCACATGTATGAGACGACTGTAGAGAAGTACAACCTTCAAAAAGATGACAAATCTCTGACTCAATATTTTAGTGATGTAACTCACATCACTGATGATCTACAGTCTCTTCTTCTGCTAGCAGTAGACCTCAATGTACTCCAAAAGTAGAGGGATCAAATGACTGTCACTAAATTCTTGGATGGGCTTTGACGTGAATTCGAAGGAGTATGCAACCGTATTCTTGTTGAGTCTGATCTTCCCAAATTGGTAGAAGCATATCACCATGTCTCCACACCTTCATTGAACAAGCGACATGTTCTACCTCAGAAAAATATGCCATAGTCTCTACCATGAAAGGTCACATCAACACTGGTCATGCTACTCGTGGATGAGGACAGGAGGACGAGGAGGTCATGGAGGCAGGACTACTGGAGGACGTGGACACCCATAATACTGTCATTGTGGTAAGATAGGGCATTATAAAGAAACTTGCTATGAACTTCGTGTGTATCCTCCCAAACTACATTTTCAAATGTGGCATACACTGATGACACTTCAGGGGACACCACCCATCAGATTTAGGTGAGATATGAGGAGTACAATCAGTTCTATCAGTACAAAGCTTCTCAACAAGCCTCATCATCAGTTTCTTCAATGGCTTCCTTTGCACAACACCATGGTGGACCTACAATGTGTATATCTCAATATTGTAATGCAAGTTTGCCTTCTTGGATTCTTGATTTAGGTGCAACAGATCACATTACATGTAAAACCCATCTCATATCCAATCTATCCACCAGCAATGTAACATCCCTAACCTGGGTTATGTACTAACACTAGGTGTTTTGCCTAATAAAATTAATTAAATGTTTGATTTTATTTGTTGAAAAGTAATTAATGTTTTTGAGAAACTTATATTTCATTTCCAGTCCTTTTTGAATAATGTTCAAACATTGTTTTGTTAACTTTGGACTAAAGTGCAAATTACCCAAGTAGAGGGGTTAAATTGCAAAATTGCACATGATAAGATGTTCCTCTAATGTTGAGACATCATGAGAACGAATATGATGTGGTGGTATGGATTCCACAAGCTTGAGCACCAAAATATAGATTGAAGAGCAATCCTGGCACATTAAAACCTAGTTTTGGTGTAATGTGCAATTTACCCAAAACATAGGGTTCAACATGCAAAATATCACCTCTAGAGGGTCTCTCATGTTTCTTAGCATCAAGTAGAGCAAATAAATGAGAGGGGTGCCTAATTTGTATGATCATGGAAGAAAGAGAATCTTGATATTAAACTAATCAAGATTTCAGCACAAATGGTTCTTTAATACAACTTAATGCAAAAAGAAATATATTAATTATGGATCCCTTCAACCAAAAGTTAGAGGATGTGTTGAAAATAGTTTGTACAAGTTTGTGCCATGTTTGGGAACCAGAAAGATCTTGGTTTAAGTGGAAGTTATTCACATTAATATATATAAAACAATATCCAATAAAAGGGTGGATATTAATATACATCTCTTTACGGTGTTTAGTTTCTTTTCCTTTAAACCTTGGATCACAGAGAGGCTTTCAATGAAAATAGAAGGTGGCCACGTAGCTAGTAATGGAGGAGGTTTTTGTGGAATTAGTTGGAATAAAAGTAAATAATCCTCTTCTTTTCATTTTCATTGAAAAAACTCATAAATATATATGTATCTTTTCCAACAACACAAAGGATCATTTCCCTTAGTTCTTTTATTCATCACCTTGCTTTAACTGACCAAGGCAGAGCTCTGGACCAGAGGAAGGATGAACATAACCTATCGGTTAGTCTTGATTATCATCTACCTCAAATTCATGGTGGAAACCATAATATAAGGTTAGATTCATGGTTTTCTTCACACAATTTCCTTTTCTAGCCACCTTGTTCATCCAAAGATTGAAGAATGAAGCTTCGAAAACCAATGGAAATCCATTCACCATTAAATCTACGGAGCTTGGAGCTCTGGATCAGTTCTAGATGCGGGTTTTATAACTCTAACCCTTAAGATTTGCTAATGCATCCATCTCCTTAATAATCATTGGCTATTTCCTTCTTTGGTATTCTTTTGGTTAATTGCTATAACTTCTGTGAAGAACAACAATAGTTCTTGGTTGTTCTTGGGAAGAAGATGATGATGTTAAGTTTGATGTTAATCCAAATAAAAGTACTTTAGTAAATGGTTTGGTTTGGTTTGGTTGCTCAAACGGTTTCCCCAAACCGTTTGGGAGCAAACGATTTCAAACCGTTTGATTGCAAACAGTTTCAACCAAACCGCATAGAAGCAAACGGTCCAAGACCGTTTGGAGGCGTTGACCAAATGTTGACCATTTGGATATCTGTTGACAATAATGTAGACTAATCACCTACGAAGAATTATCAATTAACTCCAAATGGTTCACTAATTAAAGGCCCATCAACCATCTAAACCCTGATCGGGTTAATTGCTGATTTGATAATTGAATAAATTTGAAGCTTGGGTTGATTCACCCAAACGGTTTCAAAACTGTTTGGGGATCCCCCAAATGGTCTCAATACCGTTGGGGATCACACAAGACCGTTTGGAGGTCCAGGGTTAAGTATAGTTGACCAATTGAAGATCCAAAGGTTCTAAGTTGAAAATCAATCAATTGTGGATATGGTGAACAATCCAACGGACCAAACCCTAATTGGTTGAATTGGTTTTTGGTTTTGACTTGGGAAAACGGTCTCAAGACCGTTTGGAGGTCATACAAATGATCCCAAGACCGTTTGGGGTCAGGTCATGACCAAATTGGAAGATGGTTCAATGGGTTGAAATCAATTTGACTCACATTGAAATATGTTGAAGGGTCATCGATTCCAAACCCTAATCCAATTGATTCAAGCCCTAATTGATGATCGATTGAGGGTCAAATCAGTTGAAGGATGACTTAATTAACTCAATTGAATGATGGTGATAGGTCCAATTGATGATTGATTACATGTATTGAATGTTGACGGGATCAACAATGGAAACCCTAATTCAATTTGAGGTGTTGGGACCATACTTGGTCCATGCGCTTTTGAGGTGGTTTGGACCAAATGGTCCCAAACCGTTTAGGTTGATGCAGTTTCTAAATTAGTTGAGTGCATGCAGTTTCAAAACCGATCGTGTCCATGCGGTTTCAAAAGTCAAACTTGGACAAACGGTCTTCATACCCAACTTTAGCAAACAGTCTTGAAGGTCTATTTTACCAAACGGTCTCAAGGGTAGACCAAGACCGCATAGAGGTCCAAACGGTCTTAGACCGTTTGCATGTTTTTAGTGAAGACCTTTTGAGGTCTGAGTTAGTCAAGATCGTTTGGTTGATGTTTAACCTAAACCCTATGGGTACTTAAAGTGGTTAAAGTGAAAAGTGATTAGTTACTTAATACATGATGTAATCGAAGGTAATCATAGTACTTGTACCTTAATGGGATAGTGAGATTGAAACCTATGAAGTAATTAAACTCTAATGATTTCAATGGTAATGATATAAACCATGAAATCAATTCTCTTTCGTGACTGAGTTGACTTAACCTAATCAAGGCTGAAGCTAATATCATCCAACAGGGGATGAGAGAGAAAAGGCTTCTTATATGAATAATAATCAAGTAATGGACTTCCAATATGAATGAATGCCTAATTAGGGTACAACCCATGATAGTGAGATCATGGAAACCCTAAATATAATGGTTAATGAATCTTAATTCTAATATGAGGGTATAATGGAAGTATCCCTAATACATAATGATGAAATGGTAAACCTTAATTAAAGGTACTTTGTTGATCACTCCTACTTAGTGTGAATAGTAAACCCTAAAGAAAGGTATGTGAATAGTAAACCCTAAATCAAGGTATGTGAATAGTAAACCCTAATTCTGGGTTATGCTTTATAGCATGAATCTCTATGATTAGATAATGAAATGAGGAATCACTATTCCTAATTGAGCTAAAGGGGTTGGTTAACCGTAATTGAATTAAAAAGGGACACTACTACAGAAATGGCTTATAAAGTCACTTTTTAAGGTGTCAGTTGTATACACAAACCGACACATATAGTCTACAGTGTCGGTTTATAACATAAACTGACATCCAATCTACGAAGGTCAACCAGACACGGGTACCGCTTTTATTAAGTGTCGGTTAATTAATAAACAACCGACACCTACACTCAACCTCCAAACCCAAAATTCCAGCGAAAATATTGGCTCCAAAATTTTAGTATAGGTATTGGTTCATAACTGTATAACTGACACTATAGGTTTAGTTGTGGGTTTTCATAAATAACTGACACTTTGTATAGGTGTCGGTTCATAAATAAATAATCGACACTATAGGTTTAGTTGTCGGGTTTTGTAAATAACCGACACTTATTGCAACTTAATAGCAAACCAGCCCGACCGATTCTTCACTTTCCCTGTTTCATTCCCGATTTCCCTAACCTCTGGCAATTTCTGCTCCCTGCCGCCGACGCGCCTCCCTGCCGTTCGTGCTCCAACGCCTGTCGCCGCCGCTCCTTCCTCCGTGCTCGCCCGTCATCGCTATCGATGTGAGAAGCAGTCGCCGCCCGCCCGCCCGCCCGCCCACCGGCCACCTTCTCCTCCGGTGCCTCCACGCCGCCGCCAGTGCCTCCACGCCACCGCTGCCAGGCCGACAACTAGCTGCTTCTCCACCGCCGTCGCACTGCCGCAACCATCTTCTCCGCCTGCTCTGTCGTCGCCCACTCTGCGCTGTCGTCTGGTTCGACCACAACTCCTCTCCAGACCGGTCGTAGCTCATCTAGCCCTAGCCCTACCTTCCAAGCTCGACCATAGCTCCTCTCTAGGTCAGATTCACACATTAATATTGCCAATAATATAGGAAATAAATGCTAGCTCCAATTATAGACATATTGTATATGGTTTTTATCAGAAAAATGCATAGATTGTGAATAAAATATACTTAAAGCTCTATTATTCTTTTTGTTACAAAGGTATGTTGTTAATCATGTTAATTATGATTCTTCTACATATTCTGATGTCATTATATAATTATGTGATCCCAGCATATTAAAATATTGAATTAGAATGATTTCATGAATTATAGGGTTTTAAAGTTGATAAACATGTACATGCGGAAATAGGGTTATTAAACCAATGGTTATAACATAGTATGATCTTAATCTGATCTGGATGTTCATAATAATGTAGTATGTTAAATATGATGATTAGGGATACATATAATGTCTAGTAAAGATTCCTAGACCTTTTGTTTGAAACTATTGATTTCTTGATTTATTATTTAATAATGCTCTGTTGATTAGGATTAACCATGTTGCCTGTAGTTTATAGACATTTATTATATATAAGTCTATTGTTTAACAGTTTAGCTATAATCATTGTTTAATAGTTTAGCTATATTCTTGGTGACAATCCTAATCACCCTTCTTTTGCTTAATGATGAACAGTAATGCACACATGTGACATGCTTGGAATGTAAATGGTGAACTTTTCCCTAAATTGCCAATCATGCTTTTAAAGACATCAATAATCACCCTAATTAGAGGTATATATGTTTTGTTTTATACGTTTTTATTTTTTCTGAATATGTGAACTTTACAATGTGAGCTTTAGAATTTGAATTACTTTACAATGTGAACTTTACAATTTGAATTACTTTACAATGTGAGCTTTACACTTTGAATTACTACTTTACAATGTGAACTTTACAATTTGAATGTGAATTTGAAGATGGTTGATCATTCTCCTGATGACCGTGCTGATGACTACCGTGAGGGTGAGGACATCAATGCGCCGCCTCACAATGTAAGTTTTAAAAATATATCATATATTTATATCTATATGTCCATTTATAGTTATATCTTGTAAATGTGAATTATTTTGTCAAATTTTAGGTTGATGAAGCACAGGTACCATCTGCAGCACTTGAGGCACTTGATCAACAACACCAAAAAGTTGACAAGAGAAGGGGCATCACTATGATGAAGAAGTTAATTGCGCAAAAGGGCAATGGACCCAAACTTGTTGTGGATTTCGATAATGCAGGAAATGCATGTGGTGTGAATCGCAATTCATTTATTTCATATCTTGGGTATGTTACTCGTAGCCATTGCGGTTGTCGCTTAGATTCTTGGCATAATGTTTCGAAGGAGAAGAAAGATTTAATATGGAGGTATTTATGCGTGAGTTATTATTAATTTGCAATTCTATTTTGTAGATTACTAAATTTTTGGATACTAGTTAATAGCAATTCTATTTTGCAGAGTATATTTGAATTGGATGAAAAGCTGCATCGTAAATGCATGATGCAACGCTGTGGGAGAGTCCTAAGGAACTATAGGACAAATCTCACCAGAGAATACATAAAAGAAGCTGATAAGAGGAAGCAGACAGCCACTGAACAGTGGAACTTCCTGGACAAAGAAGAATGGGATGCGTTTGCCGCTTCAAGACAAACTGATGAATTCAAGGTATTAGGCGTCAGTCTCAATCTCATTAATTAATATATGTTGTATTCACTTATTCAAGATTAACATTTAGTGTTACTAACCAAATCATTAATCTGCATACTAACTAGGCCCTCAGTGATGCACAAAGATCGAGGCGTGCGATGAATGTGCACGACCACACAATGGGTCCAAGAGGATATGCAGGCGTTCACCAAAGACTACAGGCTGAGGCTACTGTTGCTCAGTCTGCTGCTACTCAGGAGTCCTCTACCATAGGTAGAACATCTCTGCCTCACCATGATGTCTGGATAGCTGGGAGGAAAAATAAGAAGGGAGAATTAACTAAGGCCGCAACTGCTGAGGCGGCTGCAAAAATGGTAAAATACAACTCTTACAACAATCATTCGAATATTGATTATTTTTGTTGTTTACTTAAGTACAAATTTTTGTTTTGGCGATTAGAGGGAGATGCACAAGCTGAGGAAACAAGGAATGTTCATCCCTAAGGGCACAAGGGATGAATTGACAGTTGCTCTGGGTAACCCAGAGCATCCTGGACGTGTTAGGGCTGCAGGCGCTGGTGTGGGCATCAAAGCTTTTTTTGGGCCATCCCAACACAAACATGTCCCAAAAGCGGGACTTTCACAAGAAGAGGTAACACATTTTTTCCTTGTAGATGTTACTGTAAAAGATAATTCAAAAATTAGAATTTGACGTTTCTTTTATCCATGTATAGGTGGATAAGATATTTGATAGGAAACTCGAAGAAAAACTCGAAGAAGCAATGAAAAAGTGGCAGGCATCTCAGACTGCCACTTACCAGACAATACCTACTGCAGGCTCTACTCCTACTCCTACTGCAGAGGTTGGGAGTAATCCTGTAGACCCACCACCTAGCACATCTACTGTAAGTATTTTTATGACATAGTAACTAGTTTTTTAATTCAAGATGATATGAATATATGAAATTGTAGTCGTTTCAAAAAAAGATGATATGTATATATGTATATAACATTCTTTACACAAAAATTTGTAGGGGTTGAAGCCATTTCGTCTAAAAAGTAAAGAATATGTCGTGGCAGAGGCGTCGGCTTACCCATCCCTACCAGGGGAAACGTGTCACGGGTCTCCAATACCAGCTGGTTGGATTCAGGTGAGCCTGATACATATATTCCCCCAATTTGTGGAACTTCCACTGCCATATGCCCACCCAGATTGTGAGACGCTTGGTGAGGCAGTAGGCGGATTGATATTGTGGAAAAAAACGTATGTCTTCTTTACTGAAAAGGTGTGGTAAATTTACATTACGTTCAATTATTAGTGTGTGTATATGCTGGCAGTTGATCTGAAATTATTATATATATACAGGTTAAAAAGAAGACACCCACATCATCTAGGCCTCCACTTCCACCTCCTGCATTACCTAGTTGGGTTCCACAGGACCTACCTATCTCGTTAGGTCCTAACTGTAGGGGTATGGCAATATGGTTAGGGGAACATGATATAAACTCCCCTATTACTATTTCTTCTGATTCAGATTCTACAGGTCAGTCATACGAAACAAAACTATTTATACAAGATATTTTGGAGTTGTTTCGATATGATTGGCTAAATACATCTGTGATAGAGCTATGGATAAGGTGAGATATTCTTTATACATCCATATACCTTGTGTATGATCTGGTGATCTGGTTTCTTATTTATTAATGAATGCGTAATTAATACATATTTTGCAGCTACTTAGACAACATATGTGCAGATTTTGGATTCGAACATGTAGGGTTTTTGATTCCATCCTTGGTTAGTCTAGTATCTAAAGACCCTACATCAGTTCAACAATACTGCTGTGAGGCTTTTTCAATTTTTGCTGTAAAAAAGAAGACGGTGATAATGGCTCCATTCAATGTAGAGTAAGTTTACTTTGCTTATTATAATTTGGACTTAAGAAAATTACATTTTATTGTGGATTTTGAGTTATTAATTTTTAACTTTTTTTCCTTTAGGGGTAAGCATTGGGAGTTATTGGTTATTGTCCCCAAGACGTTCACTGTGTATTATCTAGATCCTAAGGGGGGTAAATTGAATACAAGATTTGGACACAAAATGAAAATGGCCATATTTCGGTGAGAAATATTTCATTTTTCATATCCGTTAACATATGTTATTACATTACTATTTAATTGCAATGTTCTGTGTTACATTAACATGTAGGGGTTTTGAGGAGTACAAAAAGGCTGGAGGAAAGGTCCCCATGAAAAAGAACCAGCAAATAATTTGGAAGAACGTGAAAGTAAGTTCCCGACTGCAATATATGTATATATTATTTATGTGAACAATGCTTAATTAGTTGTATTTTTTAATATTTTGTATGTTTGAATTTATAGTGTGCTACACAAGACAACGGATGGGCATGTGGATACTATGTCATGCGATATATGCACATGCTTGTCAAATATGCCGCAATGGACATTGATTGTATTGCTGAGGTATTATATAGTCTCATTAGATAATATGAAATATATCAATCTTATTTATAGCTCATTAATTATATATATACATCACTCTTTGCAGGTGTTTAAAACCAAACCCACTATAGGAAAGGACTTACCAGATGTACATGAACCCTATACGACGGGAGAATTAAATGAAGTAGTAGAAGAATGGGCAACAACCATACAATTAGTGGGGGCTTTAAAATATAATTGGGATCCTGATAGAGAATAATGACTAAACAATGATACTTTGTAAATGAATTTCTGAATTATAATATATGTGTGAATGTTTCTACATGTCTGGATGTTTCTACATGTGTTTGAGTGAAAATGAATGAAAGTGTTGGTTGCTATATGAAGTCTACATGTGTGAATGTGAATCAATGGAACTACAGATTGCTAGAATGTGTGAATGTTTATAAATGTGTGAAAATAAAATGGAACTACAGGTTGCATTGCTATATGCATGTGCTACTTTTTTATTGTTAATTTTGCAGTTTTGCGGCCTGTTGTCAGCTGATATCAATGGATGTCGTAAAACCTACAGTTCATAACTGAACTGAACAAGTTTCTCATCCTGCGACCAGCCACAGCAGGTCTGCAGATTGACATAAAAAAAACCCAATAGGTGTCGGTTATTTGTAAATAACCGACACATAATGTTATAGTGTCGGTTATTTACAAATAATCGGCGTCTATTTCGTGTGGCGCGAAGATATATGGTGTCGGTTATTTGTAAATAACAGACACTGATAGTGCCCAGGATGGCGCCCTTTGTGTGGCGCGAAGGGTTTGGTTGTCGGTTATTTGTAGATAACCGACAATGATGGTGCCCAAGATGGCGCCTTTCTGTGGCGCGAAGATATATGGTGTCGGTTATTTGTAGATAACCGACACTGATGGTTCCCAAGATGGCGCCCTTTCTGTGGCGCGAAGGGTTTGGTTGTCGGGTTCTTACCTAATAACGGATGCCTATAGTCCCATGATGGAGCATTTTCGGTGGCGCGCGAAGAGTTTGGGTGTCGGATTTGGAACCGACACCTAATGGTTGGACTTTTAGTGTCGCCCACATAGGTGTCGTTTAGAAACCGACACTAAAGGCTTTAAATAACTGACACTAAAGGTAGGTTCTGTAGTAGTGGGAAACCCTAACCCTAGTAAGGGCATAAGTGGTGCAACCCTTGAATTATAGTGATTTTATTATTTTTGTACATTGTGCAAATATAGAAATAATGTGCATGTTATCATTAGTATTAATCATGCAGGTTTTATGAGATATTGAACATAGCCAGGTATGAACTATGATACTTTGTTTATTGGAAACACTTAATGAGTTGTGTAAGCAATGTTATGCTATGTTGCCTAGTGAAAGGTGACAAAAGCATGGTTATTGTCCTTAAGAGCTATATGAAATACCTGTATTGCTATTATCATGTTTATACTGTCAAATTACTTGATAGCAATATGTTACTTTATAACAACTATTCTGATTATCTAAGGGTTTGAACACCCATATTCCTGAATCATAATGATGAGATGGTTAGGGATTGAGATCCCAATGTTAACAAGAGGTGAAATGAACTCGATACAAACAGTACTCTTTCTTTATAGCAATTGTTTTAATGGTTTATGTTTGAAAACATGCCTGATGCTAAAAGAATGATGTAATGTACTTAAATAATCAAGTATAATGATATCATGTAGAGCCCTGACCATAGATCCATCATCGTCAGAAGCTAAATGATGGTGAAACAGGTTTTCCTAAGGGAACACCTAGAGAGCATACTTTTGAGAATGTGGGGGTAGTGGGCGTGAATATCCTTATGCCCTAATGGAGGAACTGATGTGAGAAAAATACTAAATCTCTTAATCCTGCATTATATGTATATGCCAGGATGATGTATCATAAATCTCCCGATGATGATGTTAATGTCGAATCGATGCGAGATAAATAAGAAATCCCTCGATTACGAAGAGAGTACAACATGCCACTGTAACTCTAATAGAGAAGTTTCCAGTATACCCTGGAAAGCTATATTTATAGCAGAGACACAAGATGTCCTGCATGTTGTTCCTCACACTAACTGAGGAAGATGAGGTCTTAGAAATATGGCTCTTCTGATGACCTATGTATGGTATCGATTTTGATTTCGCAATGGTCGGTTGGAGTATGAGCGGTATACCTCATCTCCTCAGGGCATAAGTTGTTTGTAAAATGTAATCAGCTGTGTAGCATAGTTTATTAGGGTTGAACTACGAGAAACAATGGTTATTGATACATTGTTTATTATGTTTTAGAAATATAAAGGATATACATGTTCTTCAAATTCAATCAAGTTACAATTGAAATGATTGCACAGAGAATATTGCTCTACTTAGATCAATCAATGATTTACCTGCAGTTGAATGTTTATAATTGTACTGTTCAGTGTTATTCTATTACTTGCAATAAAAATGCTTCTGACAGAGAGTTATAACTCTCCCTAGGACAATTTTCAAATTGTCTCACCCCCATGGGATTCAACTTCTTAGGTAGACGTCGAGGAAGAAGAAATCCTTCAGTGGGTGAGCAGCAACAACAACAACAAGGACATCAGTGATCCTCAGGTGGAGACACTGTCTGTCAAGTCTTGTATATAGAGAGTCCGATGTTTGTCTCTGTACTCTCAGGTCCTAGGAGTCAGTAGATGGTTTGATATAGATCTGAGATTTTTGGCTTGATGCCTCAATATTTTTGTATACTACTTATGTACAGTTTAACTGGCAGTCAATGTTATGACTCTCGAGATGAGATGATACAGAGATGTACTGATGAATCATCATGTGAATAACTTACTTTGGTTCTTTATGATAGAGTTTTACTGTTTTTTTTTATTTCTTTACAAAAAGTTTTAAATTTTTAGTGATTTTCAGTAATTCCACTGCTAGTAATTCGCTTCCGCATTAATTGATCAGGTTTTCTTAGGTTGGACGTAACAGTTTAGTGGTATCAGAGCTCTAGGTTCTCTGAGTCTACAGAGACATAGGACTAGGGTTGTAGAGTCTATTCTAGTGCCTTCCAGTATATCTGATAGTGTCTTCTGCTCATATAGGAGGAGAAGATAAAACTAAAGATATCTGGATCACATGAGGAACACATTGCAGAAAGTAGTGTTTCTGCACCTGGAGGAGGTGCAAGAAACCAAGAAAGGGAGGAACTTGTATCTAAACCACCCCAGTTCAATCCAGCTGACATGGGGAATCCAGCCTTCCAAGCCATGTTTGGGCATTTCATGACTTCCATGACACATGACTGATAGGATGCCTATACTTGTACCTAGGGAACCTACCCATCCATAAGGGCAAGGAATCGGCAAGACATTTGAACGACTTTGTCGGGTTGGAGCCACAGAATATGCTGGAATAGCTGACCCAGCAGATGCTGACTTGTGGGTAACTGAACTAGAGAAAGCCTTGAGAATCCTGAACATCCCAGAGGCCAAGAAGGTTAGACATGCTGTGTATCTTCTCAAAGGGGGTGTTGGTCACTAATGGACGATGGAGGAGGGGAAAAGGCCAGGGGTGGAGATCGAATGGGAAGTATTTCAATGAGAATTTGTCAACAGTTACTTTCCTAAGAAGTTCTTGGATGAGAAAATCTCTCAGTTTGAGAGGTTAAGGTAGGGACCTATGAACATTAGCGAATACGAGGCTAAGTTCATGGAGCTGTTGCTGTTCTGCCCGCACATTGCATCTACAGATGAAGAAAGGATTAGGCATTTTGAGAAAGGATTAAACACGGAGTTGACCACTCCTGTGTCTGCTCTGGAGAACAGGGAAAGATTTGCTACCTTTGTGGAGTCAGTCAGGATGATAGAGAGATCCATGTCAGAGAAGAGACAGACCAAGAACAAGAAGATCTATCCCCAGTTCCAAGGATCCACATCCAGAGATTTCAAGAAACCAAGGTTTTCTATTTCTACACCACCACCTAGATTCAGTACCCAGACGCAGTGGACATCAAATAGGGGTAGAGGACGAAGCTTACCACTAGAAGAAGTTCATAACTCAACATTTGTGTCGGTTACATGACCATCTAGACCACAACAAGGGAATAGAAGTTGTTACATATGTGGAAAGATGGGGCATCTGATGAAAAATTGCAGAGCCAGAGAAATGAGTGTGACTCAACCTTAAAGGCAGAGTCAGCAAGGTCCTCAAAGGAGATAGTTTCCAGGCAATACTAGAGGATGTGGACAACTGTCCCAAACTGGATCATCGACACCCAGCCATCGATCACCAAATCAACCACAGGCGACAGTGAGATTCTATGTGATGAATCCACCTGATGCAGTGATCAACCCTCGGGTTGTGATAGGTCAGATGGAGTTGTTTTATTCTGATATGTCTACATCCTGCGTCGTATCTTCTTTAATTGATCCGGGTGCTACACACTCCTTTATCACTCGAAGAGTGACTCTTGACTGTAACATGACTACAAGTCATAGAGAAGATAGTTTGTTTTTAGAAACTCCTTTAATGGGATCTGCTATGTTGCGGGAGGTATGTTCTCCCTGCATTCTCTTCTTTTCTAAACATCGCATTCAAGTGGACCTTATACCACTTGACATGCACGGGTTTGATATAATCCTTGGGATGGATACCTTAGAAAGGTATAAGGTTTTCTTGGATTGTTAGTCCAAGCAAGATGTGTTTACAGATGATAGTGACACATGGATCTTTCAAGGAGATAGAAAGATCCTACCAATCTGTCTTGTGTCAGCTATGGTTGCTGAGAAGATGATGAGGGAAGGATGTTATGCATTCTTGGCCTATGTGGTAGATACCACCATGGAGAGTTCTAATCCTACTGAAGTTCCTGTAGTCATGGAATTTGAAGATGTAGTTCCTGAAGAACTTCCAGGTGTTCCTCTGCCCCGAGAGATTTCTTTTGAGATTAATATAATCCCAGACATGCAACCTATAGCACAAACACAGTATAGGATGGTGCCTGCTGAGATGGAAGAACTCAAGAAATAGCTGCAAGAGTTGCTTGAAAAGGGTTTCATCCAACCGAGTACTTCGCCTTGGGGTGCTCTGGTCCTCTTTGTTAAAAAGAAAGATGGATCGATGTGGTTATGCATTGATTACAGACAACTAAATAAAGTAACGATAAAGAATAAGTACCCTTTGCCTAGGATTGATGATCTCTTTGACCAGTTGCATGGTGCAATAGTCTTCTCAAAGATAGATTTGAGGTCGGGATATCATCAAGTGCGTATTAAGGAGGGTGACATACCTAAGTCTGCCTTTAGGACAACATATGGTCACTATGAGTTCACAGTTATGTCGTTTGGTCTAACTAATGCACTAGCTGCATTTATGGAACTCATGAATAGAATCTTTCGACCTTTTCTGGATCAGTGTGTTGTCGTCTTCATAGATGACATCCTTATCTATAGTAGAGATGCTCAACAGAGATGCTCAGCAGCATGAGCAGCATCTTCGTCAGGCTCTAACTTTGCTAAGAGAACATACGTTATATGCTAATTTTAGCAAGTGTGATTTCTGGTTACCAGAAGTTTCTTTTCTTGGACAAGTAATATCTGCTTCAGGTATTCGTGTTGACCCTAAAAAGGTAGAATTTGTCCTACAATGTGAGCAGCTGAAGACACCGACAGAGATTCACAGTTTCTTAGGGTTGGCGGGTTATTACAGGAGTTTCATTAAGAACTTTAGTTCCATAGCTTTACCCTTGACTAGGTTGACCATAAAGGATGTTCCTTTTACCTGGAGTGTCAAGTGTCAGCAATTGTTTCAGTTGTTGAAGGAAAGGTTCACAAGTGCACCTGTGCTTGTGTTACCTGAACAAGGGAAAGGGTATATAGTGTTCTGTGATGCCTCTAAGAATGGACTAGGATGTGTGTTGATGCAGGATAAACAAGTGATTTCTTTTGCTTCTCGATAGCTTAAGGAACACGAGGAGAATTAACTGACACACGATCTAGAACTAGCTGTTGCAGATCATGCCTTGAAAATTTGGAGACATTATCTTTATGGAGAAACATTCGAGATTTTCACAGACCATAAAAACCTAAATTACATCTTTTCTCAGCATGAGCTTAACATGAAGAAACACCGCTGGATGGAGTTAATCAAGTATTACGATTGTACAATTAATTATCATCCAGGGAAGGCCAATGTGGTTGTTGATGCATTGAGTAGGAAATTAGCAGCACTAGCCTTAGACAGAACACAGCTGAATTCTTTGGGGTGCTCTAGGAGGGATATGCTTATCTCTTTAAGGCAAGACAATGTCTGTTAAAAGTATTGTTTTTATCTAGATTGCTAGCTGAGATGCACATAAAACCTACTCTGAGACAACAGATTAAGGAGGCACAACAAGTTGATGTTGCAGTTTAACAGATTAGATCAGAATATGGTAGTGAGAAACTAAATAGTTTCCATGATTTAGATGATTAAGTAGCTTTTTATCATGGTAGGATGATAGTACCAGATGTGGACAACTTAAGGAAGATAGTCCTGGAAGAAGCTCATTCTTCAATGTATTTTATGCATCCAGGAAGCACTAAGATGTATCGAAACTTGAAAGATATATATTGGTGGTCTGGTTTGAAAAAGGACGTTGTTGGGCTCGTTATGTGGTGCCTAGTGTGACAACAAGTTAAAGATGAACACCAGAAGCCCGCAGGAACAATGCAACATTTTCCCATACCATAGTGTAAGTGGGATCATGTGACCATAGATTTTGTGGTTGGTTTACCCAGAACAGTCAAAGGTCATGATTCCATCTGGGTAATAGTGGATAGGTTGACAAAGACCACACATTTCTTACCTGTCAAAACAACATATTCTATTGAGAAGCTGGCACAAATATATGTAGATGAGATAGTGCAGTTGCATGGGGTTCCGGTTACCATTGTTTCTGACAGAGGTCCCCAGTTTACGAGTCATTTTTGGGAGCGACTTCATAAAGCTTTAGGCACACAGTTAAGGTTTAGTACAGCCTTTCATCCTCAGATAGATGGACAATCTGAAAGGACTATACAAACTTTGGAGGACTTGCTCAGAGCATGTGTCCTTCAGTTTATAGGAAGTTGGGATTTGCACCTAAGTTTGATAGAGTTTTCCTACAATAATAGCTATCAACACATCATTGACAAGGCACCTTATGAAGCTTTGTATGGTAGACGTTGTAGATCTCCCCAATGTTGGTATGAAACTGGTGAATGTCAACATTTAGGTCCTGAACTTGTGCAGAATACCACCGAAAAGATTAAAATAATACAATAATAGCTAAAGATTGCACAAGATAGGCAAAACTCTTACGCTGATAAGCATCGTAGACCTTTAGAATTCCAAGTTGGAAACAGAGTGTACCTTAAAGTCTCACCTTAGAATGGAGTTCTTAGATTTGGAAGGAAAGGAAAGTTAGCTCCTAGATTTATGGGGCCTTATCCAATCATTGAACGGATTGGAAAGGTAGCTTATAAGCTGGAGTTACCACCAGAATTGCAAAGTTACACCCAGTGTTCCACATTTCCATGTTAAGGAAATGTCATCCTGACACAGAATCGGTTCTGCATCCTATGGAAATAGAATTGAACGATGATATATCCTATGTTGAAGGACCAATGGTTATTCTTGATAGAAGGATCAAGAAGCTAAAGAAGAAAGACATTAGTCTTGTAAAATTCCTCTACAATCATTGTGGCATTGAATAAGCTACATGGGAACTAGAGGAAGAAATGAGGAGGAAATACCCTACTCTTTGTAACATCCCTGAACTGGGTTATGTACTAACCCTAGGTGTTTTGCCTAATAAAGTTGATTAGATGTTTGATTTTACTTGTTGAAAAGTAATTAATGTTTTTGAGGAACTTATATTTCATTTTCAGTCCTTTTTGAATAATGTTGAAACATTGTTTTGTTAACTTTGGACTAAAGTGAAAATTACCCAAGTGGAGGGGTTAACATGCAAAATTGCACATGATAAGGTGTTCCTCTGATGTTGAGACACCATGAGAACGAATATGATGTGGTGGTATGGATTCCACAAGCTTGAGCACCAAAATATAGCTTGAAGAGCAATCCTTGTGCATTAAAACATAGTTTCGGTGTAATGTGCAATTTACCCAAAACATAGGGTTCAACATGCAAAATATCACCTCTAGAGGGTCTCTCATGTTTCTTGGCATCAAGTAGAGAAAAGAAAATGAGAGGGGTGCCTCATTTGTATGATCATGGAAGAAAGAGAAGCTTGATATTAAACTAATCAAGATTTAAGCACAAATGGCTCTTTAATACAACTTAATGCAAAAAGAAATATATTAATTATGGAGACCTTCAACCAAAAGTTGGAGGATGTGTTGACAATAGTTTGGACGAGTTTGTGCCATGTTTGGGCACCAAAAAGATCTTGGTTGAAGTGGAAGTTATTCAACTTATATATATATATATATATATATATATATATATATATATATATATATATATATATATATATATATATATATATATATATATATATATAGGGTATATCTTCGCTACCCATGCGGGTAACTAAGATTCGCTACCCGTGCTTCAGTTTTGTAATGGGAAGGTATGCATTTGTAATGAGACAATCCAAATCTGTAATGAGATGACCGAAATTGTAATACAAAGACTCGTTTTGTATTACAGCGATGTTACAGTAATAAATATATATTATTACTGTAACAACGTTGTAATACCAAATGAGTCATTGTATTACAATGTCGGTTGTCTCATTACAAATTTAGCTGTCTCATTACATATATGTCTCATCCCATTACAAAACTGATGCACGGGTAGCGAATCTTAGTTACCCGCATGGGTAGCGAATATATACCCATATATATATAAATATATATATATATATATATATATATATATAACAATATCCAATAAAAGGGTGGATATTAATATACATCTCTTTAAGGTGTTTAGTTTCTTTTCTTTTAAACCTTGAATCATGGAGAGGCTTTCCATGAAAATAGAAGGTGGCCACGTAGGCAAGTAATGGAGGAGGTTTTTGTGGAATAAGTTTGAATAAAAGGAAATAATCCTCTTCTTTTCATTTTCCTTGAAAAAAACTCATAAATATATAAATATATATATATATGTATTTTTTCCAACAACACAAAGGATCATTTCCCTTAGTTCTTTTCTTCATCACCTTGCTTTGACCGACCAAGGGAGATCTCTGGACCAGAGGAAGGATGAACACAACCTGTCGGTGAGTGTTGATTATCATCTACCTCGAATTCAAGGTGGAAACCATAATATAAGGTTAGATTCATGATTTTCTTCACATGATTTCCTTTTCTAGCCACCTTGTTCATCTAAAGATTGAAGAACGAAGCTTGGACAACCACTAGAACTCCATTCACCATTAAAGCTATGGATCTTGGAGCTCTAGATCAGTTATAGAGGCAGGTTTTCTAACTCGAACCTTTAAGCTTTGCTAATGCATCCATCTCCTTAATAATCGTTGGCTATTTCCTTCTTCGGTATTCTTTTGGTTAATTGCTATAACTTCTGTGAAGAACAGAAACAATTCTTGGCTGTTCTTGGGAAGAAGATGGTGATGTTAAATTTGATGTTAATCCAAAGAAAAATACTTTAGTAAATGGTTTGGTTTGGTTGCTCAAACGGTTTCCCCCAAACCATTTGGGAGCAAACGATTTCAAACCGTTTGATTGCAAACGGTTTCAACCAAACCACATAGAAGCAAACGGTCCAAGACCGTTTAGAGGCGTTGATTGTTTGGATATCTGTTGAAAATAATGTAGAATAATCACCTACCAAAAATTATCAATTAACTCCAAATGGTTCACTAATTAAAGGTCCATCAACCATCTAAACCCTAATCGGGTTAATTGCTGATTTGATAATTCAATAAAGTTGAAGCTTGGGTTGATTGACTCAAACAGTTTTAAAACCATTTGGGCATCACCCAAACGGTCTCAAGACCGTTTGGTGATCACCCAAGACCATTTGGCGGACTAGGGTTAAGAATAGTTGACCAATTGAAGATCCAAAGGTTCTAAGTTGAAGATCAATCAAGTGTTGATATGGTGATCAATCCAATGGACCAAACCCTAATTGGTTGACTTGGTTTTTGGTGTTTACTTGGTCAAACGGCCTCAAGACTTTTTGGAGGTCATCCAAACGATCCCAAGACTATTTGGGGTCAGGTCATGACCAAACTGGATGATGGTTCATTGGGTTCAAATCAATTTGACTCACATTGAAATATGTTTAAGGGTCATCGATTCCAAACCCTAATCCAATTGATTCAATCCCTAATTTATGATCAATTGAGGGTCAATTGAGGGTCAAATTAGTTGAAGGATGACTTAATTAACTCAATCGAATGATGGTGATAGGTCCAATTGATGATGGATTACATGTATTGAATCGTTGAGGGGATCAACAATGGAAGACCAAATTCAATTTGAGGTGTTGGGACCATACTTGGTCCATGCAGTTTTGAGGTGGTTTGGACCAAATAGTCTCAAGACCGTTTGGGACCAAATGATCCCAAACAGTTTAGGTTCATGCGGTTTCCAAATCGGTTGAGTGCATGCGGTTTCAAAATCGATTGTGTCCATGCGGTTTCAAAAGTCAAACTTGGGCAAACAGTCTTCACTCCCAACTTTAGCAAACGGTCTTGAAGGTCTACTTTACCAAACGGTCTCAAGGGTAGACCAGGACCACATAGAGGTCCAAATGGTCTTAGACCGTTAGGATGTTTTTATTCAAGACTGTTTGAGGTCTGAGTTAGTCAAGTCGTTTGGTTGATGTTTAACCTAATCCTTATGGGTATTTAAAGTGGTTAAAGGGCAAAGTGATTAGTTACTTAATACATGATGTAATCAAAGGTAATCATGGTACTTGTACCTTAATGGGATAGTGAGATTGAAACCCATGAATTAATTATACTCTAATGATTTCAATGGTAATGATATAAACCATGAAGTCAATTCACTTAACCTAATCAAGGCTGAAGCTAATATCATCCAACATGGGATGAGAGAGAAAAGGCTTCTTATATGAATAATAATCAAGTAATGGACTTACAATATGAATGAATGCCTAATTAGGCTACAATCCATGATAGTGAGATCATGAAAACCCTAAATATAATGGTTAATGAATGTTAACCCTAATTTGAGGGTAATAATGGAAGTATCCCTAATACATAATGATGACATGGTAAACCTTAATTAAAGGTACTTTGTTGATCACTCCTACTTAGGGTGAATAGTAAACCCTAAATAAGGTATGTGAATAGTAAACCCTTAATCAAGGTATGTGAATGGTAAACCCTAATTCTGGGTTATGCTTTATAGCATGAATCTCTATGATTAGATAATGAAATGAGGAATCACTATTCCTAATTGAGCTAAAGGGGTTGGCTAACCCTAATTGAATGAAAAAGGGAAACCCTAACCCTAGTAAGGGCATAAGTGGTGCAACCCTTGAAATAGTGATGTTATTAATATTGTACATTGTGCAAATATAGAAACAATGAGCATGTTATCATTAGTATTAATCATGCAGGTTTTATGAGATATTGAACATAGCCAGGTATGAACTATGATACTTTTTTTATTGGAAAAACTTAATGAGTTGTGTAAGCAATGTTATGCTATGTTGCCTAGTGAAAGGTGACAAAAATAGGTTTATTGTCCTTAAGAGCTATATGAAATACCTGCATTGCTATTATCATGTTTATACTGTCAAATGACTTGATAGAAATATGTTACTTGATAACAAGTATTCTGATGATCTAAGGGTTTGGACACCCATATTCCTGAATCATAATGATGAGATGGCTAGGGATTGAGATCCCAATGTTAACAAGAGGTGTAATGAACTTGATACAAATAGTACTCTTTCTTTATAGCAATTGTTTTAATGGTTTATGTTTGAAAACATGCCTGATGCTAAAAGAATGATGTAATGTACTTAAATAATCAAGTATAATGATATCATGTAGATCCCTGACCATAGATCCATCATCGTCAGAATCTAGATGATGGTGAAATAGGTTTTCCTATGGGAACACCTGGAGCGCATAATTTTGAGTATGTGGGGGTAATGGGTGTGAATATCCTTATGCCCTAATGGAGGAATTGATGTGAGAAAAATACTAAATCTCTCAATCCTTCATTATATGTATATACCAGGATGATGTATCACAAATCTCCCGATGATGATGTTAATGCCGAATCGATGCGAGATAAACAAGAAATCCCTCGATTGCGAAGAGAGTACAACATGCCACTGTAACTCTAATATCGAAGTTTCTAGTATACCCTAGAAAGCTATATTTATAGCAGAGACACAAGATGTCCTGCATGTTGTTTATCACACTGACTGAGGAAGATGAGGTCATAGAAATCCAGCTCTTCTGATGACCTATGTATGGTACCGATTTTGATTTCGCAATGGTCGGTTGGAGTATGAGTGGTATAACTCATCTCCTCAGGGCATAAGTTGTTTGTAAAATGTAATCAGCCATGTATCATATTTTCTTAGGGTTGAATTATGAGAAACAATGATTATTGATACATTATTTATTATGTTTTAGAAAGATAAAGGATATACATGTTCTTCATATTTCTTATTATATGAATGACTTGCTACTTAATCAAGTTACAATTGAAATGATTACACAGAGAATACTGCTCTACTTAGCTCAGATTTACATGTTGTTGAATATTTATAATTCTACTATTCAATGTTATTCTATTCCTGCAATAACAATGCTTCTGGCAGAGAGTTAAAACTCTCATTGGGACAATTTTCAAATTGTCTCACCCCCGTGGGATTCAACTTCTTAGGTAGACGTCAAGGAAGAAGAAACCCTTCAGTGGGTGAGCAGCAGCAGCAGCAACAATAAGGAAAACAGTGATGCTTAGGTGGAGACACTGTCTGTCAAGTGCTGCATATAGAGAGTCCTATGTTTCGTCTCTTTACTCTCAGGTCCTAGGAGTCAGTAGATGGTTTAATATAGATCTGAGATTTTTGGCTTGATGCCTCGAGATTTTTGTATATTGTTTATGTACAGTTTAACTGGGCAGTCAATGTTATGACTCTCGATATGAAATGAATAAGAGATGTATTGATGAATCAACATGTAAATAACTTACTTTGGTTCTTTATGATAGAGTTTTACTATTTGTTGATTTCTTTACAAAAAGTTTTAAATTTTTAGTTATTTTAGTAATTCTGCTGCTAGTAATTTGCTTCTACATTAATTGATCCTATTTTCATAGGTTGGACGCAATAAGCAACCTCTGCCACCTATCACCATTTCTAATGGATTCAAAGTTCTAGTACATGATACAAGGATTATCAAACCTATACCTACAATCACCTTACAATCAACATTATTTGCTCCTGAGTTCCCTTTCAACTTATTATCTAGTAGCAAATGAATTTGTTCTCTTCAAGCCTTAGTTACATTTAACCTTGATCATTGTGTGATACATGACCTCCGAACGCAGAAGGTGATTGGTGTCAGGTATGAACTTACAAGTTTCTACTATCTTGGTCTGCCATCCAAAGCGTGTGTGGCAGCTTCTCCTCTTCATATGCATAGTTGGCTTGGACACATGTCCCTGGAAAAAGTTTGGGTTCTCTAGCCCCAGCTATCTAGACTTAACACACTCCAATGTGAGTCATGTTAGTTAGGAAAACATCATCGATCCACTTTAAATCTAGAGATCATATGACTGCTCATTCAAGTTTCAAAATTATTCATTCAGATGTTTGGGGCCCATGTCAGTTTCCATCTAAAATTGGTCAAAAATATTGTCACTTTCATTGATGATTTCTCTAGAGTCACTTGGTTGTATATGATGAGAGATCGTTCTGAGAATTTATCAGTAATAAAGAACTTTTTTGATGAGATTAAAACCCAATTCTATTGGCATATTCATAACATTTAGACATATAATGCCAAAGAATATTTCAGTAATGCACTTACTCAATTCTTATCTTCCAAAGGAGTTATACACCACTCATCGTATCCTCACACGTCCCGACAAAATGGGGTAGCCAAGAGGAAAAATTGTCACATCATCAAAACTGCCCGTACTCATGTTTTGCATACGAGCGTTCCCAAGGAATTCTCGTGCGATGCACATATCTCATCAATCGTATGCCATCATCTACCTTAAACAAATACATCCCCATTCAACTTTTATGTCATGTTCAACCCATTTATACCATTCCTCCTAAAATTATTGCATGTGTCTATTTTTGTTCATATGTTAGTATGGGTCATGACAAACTTAGTCTAAAGACTTACAAATGTGTCTTCCTCGGTTATTCTAAGACTCAGAAGGGTTATCGATGTTGTGGTCTAGTCGATCACTGCCTTTTGGTATCAACTGATATCACCTTCTTTGAAGACACTCCATAATTTGGAGATCCCCAATTAGTGAGAGATCTTGAAGAGGCTCATCCACATCCAGTTGTCATTGGGATCTCGTCACTTACACCTCCTGCCCAGGGAGAGTCTCCTCCACTTGTGCCACAAGGAGAAAAACCTACCATGACTCATGTTTACACACATCGCGTGCATGACTCCATCTAAGATCAAGGATAAAACAATGCAAGTGTCAACCCTCCTTCAATCATCACTCAGTCTGGAGCTCCAAGTAACAATGATGGTTCCCTTGATCGACCAATTTCTATCCGGAAAGGAAAATGGTCATACACTCTTCATCCCATTTCTAATTTTGTTTCATATAACTATTTATCTCCCTCATATAAAGCTTTCTTGTCATCCATAACTAATATATCCACTCTTAGTTCTGTATCTATTACCATGAATCACCCAGGACAACGCCATGATATGGAAGATGAGATGAAGCTCTTCATCAGAATAATACATGGAGTTTGGTTCCTACTCCAACAAATAATATTGTGGTTGGGTGCCGATGGGTTTACGTAGTCAAAGTCAGAGCAACTGGTGTTGTTAATCATTTGAAGGCTCATTTGGTAGCTGATACGAATTTACTGTGTGTAGAATGCAAGTGCACACGTCAGAGTAATATAGGCCTTTGTGAGGCCCGAGTCAAACTCAGGGAAACGTAATTATTGGTAGACTACTATTAACTACTTGCAATCAACTAGACCGATTAAATTTATTTGAGAGTTGATTGAAAAAGAAAAGAAAAATGAAAGAAAACAAAACAATCAATTAAACTTTTATTTTAATCAATTCAAATGGGAATCTTTAGGATTATGCTTTCACTGTAGGTTTTCCTTGTACTAATTCCTCCACAATTATCCTAATCCGTCTCCTATTCTTGGTAGTGGCATGTAGTCAGAATTGCTCGCTTTCATGATATAATTCACTACCTAAATCTAGGTTGGTTCCATGATAGTAGTAACCTATACCTTAAACTAGATGCATGAAGACCATACTTTGGGTTTCCACCATTAACCGTACATCACCTTGTTCAAAGGATTTATTAGTTAATGTGAATTTTGTCTCTTTTCAACCATTAATTCTTCTTTCAAAGTAATTAAAGACATTAGATTATAATTAGGGTGATCAATTAAAATGATATAATGGAGAAAATGAAATCATACCATGGATTTAAGAGACAAATTATGATATACTATGGTAAAAATGTCATACAACCATCGCCCGGGCTACTCCAGGTCCTAAAGATAAAGGGGATTAGCCCCGCATGGCCATCTCAATGAAGGACATGAAAAGAGAAAGGGAAAACATGGAGAAAACGTGAATGAAAGTGATGTAAACCCCTAAATGGAGGAGATTCGGGTGTTCCTTGACATAGAACGCGCGACCTACAGCCTTTCGACAGTGGAAAACATCCTCTATGGGTCTCGGAATGATTGGGGCATGGTTTTGGGCTCCGTTCTTCTCTCCTCCTCTCCTTGAGACTTGTGCAATGACTAATGACGTGATATCCTACTTAGGGCCACCAAAATTAGGTATATGCACCACTTTTGATTGCCAAAGGATCACCACCGTCTGATTAGAACCGATCTGAAATAAAACCTGATCTGACGACATCGATACCATCGACGTGGTTTGATGGTATCGACCTGTGAAAATATCGACAAGTCTTCTTTTTTTGACGTTCTGTCTGATACAGACTCGATACCATCAATTGTAGTATCGATGGTATCGACACCTTTAGGCTTCGCTTTTGTCCCCAGTCTAACACTGAAGTTGGGCAAGGTCAATAGTATCGACCAGCTAACTGTTGGCTCATTGTAGGTATCTCGCTACCATCGACTTTAGTGTTAATGGTATCAGCACATCTTGATTCCTTGCGGCTGTCTCACTGTGACTGAATCGATACTATCATCTGTCGATGGTATCAACAACTGCATATATTTGTTTTTTTCCTGAAATTTCAAGGTAAATCCAAATCAGCCTTCTAAACCACATCAATATGATCATTTATAACCAAAAAGATGAAATACAGTAGATTTGATGCAAAAAGAGATTATAGACTAAAACGAGTGAATCATGCGATATTAACCACAAATGTGACTAATAAACACATAAAATGCATGTAAAACCAGTCTATAAAAGCGACTCAAAATCCTGGCATCAAACTCCCCTATGCTTGAACATTGCTCGTCCTCGAGCAACAAAACTATAGAATAAAATTGTGAGGGTCAACTAAAGAACATACTTTCACAACAGACAATACTGTATGATTTCCACCAGACATTCACATACTGGCCCTCACTAACCATAGAATGGTAACTACCCTACAGGTGACAATTATCATTCATAATAGATATCCACTCCAAGATTGGTAAACACTATCAAATAAGGAAGTTAATATAATAAAATCTTCCGGTTCAGGCTTGGTACATCTTGTGATTTTCTATCTACATTGCTCATAACCTAACTACCATCTAAATGGAAGAAGATCTACTGAAATACAAAAGTGAGAAGATAATCACTGGTGGCCTACCATTTTGAGCAACGGGTGGATGGATTAGGCGGTTTTTGTAAGAAGGAGTAGCACAATACAATTTGATCATGCAATACAAAAATTAATGACCTATCATGATGCAAAATGCAAGTGAAAATCCTAATGCTACATTCTGGATGGAATGATTGATGCACTATCAGTCTGTCTCAAGGTGAGATGGAATATCTAAGAAAACTACACCATGTGCTTATTCTTCTTAATATGTAAGTGAGAACCGGTTACTTTCTCCCTCTCATTCCTACTTCTCAATTTTTTTCCTTTTCTTCTCCTTTTTTTCAAGACCTTATTTTCATAGATGACGATGAATGTTTTTTTTTCTTTTTTTTGGGCACACTTCTTGTTACATAACTTGTGCAATTGATGCATTTTATTTGGAGGGTATGGATCAAGTTCGCCACCTTTAATGTTTTCATAAGAAGCAAGGAACATCATGTTCAAAATGATTAAGATCATGCAAAATGCAGCTAAAATGACGTTGACATGCATTCTAAAATTTGTGCATGCATGACTATAATGCAACATTTTTTTCTAAATACAACAAATGTAAACTAACCACAATGCAATCCTATCTACATGATATGCAATCAAGAGATGACAAACTATAAAGTTCTCCCAATTCTTATGGTGGAGTGTAAATGAGATGAGGTGGATAGATCACAGGATTAATTGACAGAACCCTTAGAAGATATTATATGTCCCTCCTTACTAACCTGTGTAAAATCAAGGGGTTTCCCTCTCTTATTTAAAATTAAAGTCCCATTACCATTTGGTCATTTTAGGCTCAACATCCAATTGCATCCACTTTCCTTGAATCATAGGCATGTAGAGTTGTGATCTTATGTTTTAAAGTTGACAAACCCAATTATTTTCATAAGTTAAGCCCTGAAGTTCAAATAAAGCAACCCTGCAATCACATGAAATTTTTTCAAATTTACCCATAACTCCCATATGCCCAACATAGAGATGACAAATTACACTAGACATCCAGGGATACACTAGATAGCATGTGGATCCTAAAAGCTAAAAGCTATGAAAATTGCTAACATAAAAGAAAAGGCAATAAATGATAAAATTAAGAAAAATAAAAGATAGAAAAAGATAGAAACTGTTCCATCTCCCCCCAACCTTGAACCTGACTATGGCCTCATAGTAAAAAACAATCTTAGAAGGTGGAACAGTGATACCATTTATTGTTCAGGTGGTGGGTATTGTGGGGCGGTGGGATCCCATGATGGATAGTTCCCCTGGAAGTTTGGATCATATGGAGGCATCAGTGGAGGTTGAGGATATCCCCCAAAGTAATTTTGGCTCCAGTAGTAATCATAGAATAATTGTTGTTGCATCTCCATCCTATGCAACCAGTCGTGAATATTTTCTTGGTTGGCGAGGACGAGGCGCTCGTTCTCATAAATTGTCTACTGATTTAAGAATAGTCAGTTCGTAGTATCCTGAATACCGGCGAAAGAGACAGTGTGTTGTTGTTGTGTCTGTTGGATATCTTGCAACATGGTGTACAAACCCTGCATAGAATAGACATCCCCTCCTTGTTCAGAGGGTTGTGGTGGCGGAGGCTGTGAAGATGATGATGCACCCATGTAGAAGTGTGGACGCTTCCGCGGTGCCACTCGTGCACGAAGAGGAGTGAAAGCCTCCTTTTCCTCCTCATGCTTGTCACCTTCGTCATTGTCATTGTCGTCACTGTCTTCTTCTTTGTCAGAGTCGTCGATGGTGATTATGGGCCACCGAAAGTTTTGAGCTCCCTGGATATGGAAGACGGGATCTGGAAACACGCACTCCTGGCACTATTTGTTGACATGGCAATGTGCATAGACCACGCCAGCACGGAGTGAAAGAAGATTGGAGTGATGTAGGTGATGAAGATTAACTTTATTCTTGTCGAACAACGGAGTGAGTTGGGAAAAATCCAGCCCAAGATAGAGAGTGAGCGGTGTGATAAGCCCCCCAAAGTGGATAGGGGCTCGTCTAGTAGTCCTCCGCACGTCCATCACACACGTTAAGAAAAATGCACCCCAGTTGAGCTCTTCTCTTTTCAATAGCTTATAAAGAAAGAACAAGTCCTCTCCTGAAACTTACTTAGAGAAAGGTCACCTCGAACAAATAAATTAGTACACAACATGCGATGTAGAATCTGCACAAATGGATACTTGAAGTTCGTGACGACGGAGTTATGATAGCTGATAGACTTGCCTGGAGGCACGGTCACCAACTGGGCAAAGATTTCATCATAATCGGTCTGGTTGTCCGGCCTCCGGTGCTGGTAGGGATCGTGATACTAGTTATAGATAGAATTGAACTGGTCGAGAGTGAGGGTGTAGTTGTTGTTGTAGAGCCGGAAAGACACTCGCCTTTTTTTCACTCCCTATCGGTGGCGATAAGGTCGTTGGGCACGACATTGATATCAAGTGATGACATGAATTCTGCCACTAACTCCTTATAGGTCGGCCACTCTTTGAAAAAGGGGTGGCCCTCGGTGTGGTACTGGACATTGTCTTCCATCCTGTCTGTATGCTTCTCTTGCCCCTGAAGGACATAAGCGAGGTTGGCCTCAAACTCGAGGTCACAAATCATGGCTCGATCCACATATCGGGTCAGTTCAAATTTTCACTGTAGCACCTCCTCGTAGATCTTATTTACATTCTCCGAGGTAAAAACGATTCTCGGATGAGGAATGGAGTTGGGTGGTGGAGGAACGAACGTCTCTATCTCAATCGAGGCTTCTCAAGAAGAAGAAGAAGCCACTGTCATCCTCACCATCGTGAACAGAAAAAAATGGAGAATAGGAAATAGAGCTCGATGAAGGTCAGAGAAGAAGATCTCTGCTCGGTGCAAAGCTCGGGGAAGATATCTCGATCCTTTGACACTCGATGAAGGCCTCCGGTTGCTCAGCAATGCTTGATGCACAAGTTGAGGGGAGAAGCTTTGAAGGTGTGAAGAGAAAATGAAATCAAATTCTCCTTTTAAATAAGAACCCTCTGCCATTGTTGACCCGTCGATACCATCGATAGGGTGTCGATGGTATCGACACCTATAGCACAATCCAGGTCTTCGCTACTATCGATGGCTAGATGTGGGGGGCCGGATCGATGACAGGTCGATGGTATCAGCCTGTCCCATGGATCGTCTTCCTTGATTTGGTGGTCTCCATTGATATCATCTCACGGGTTGGTGATGTATCATTGCGTCGATGGTATCGACACTTTATGTGTCATTGAACCTCGCGAGGCCTGAGTGATGCTTCATTGTTGCTGCCGGGTCGATACCATCGACTGCTTCGTCGATGGTATCGACTTTACTAAGACAAATTGCTCTGTAAATCTTCAGGGATCTCACGAGCATCGACTTCGTAGTCGATACTATCGACCTGGAGCTATATTTTTCTTCGACGTTGTTGATGGTAGGTCGATACCATCGACAAGGTTGTCGATAGTATCAACTCAGAAAATTTTCTGGAGCCGCTTCCCTGGACTCCCGTCGCTACCATCGACACTATGGTCAATGGTATCGACTCTAACTCAGTACTGCACACTGAACAAAACCATTAAGGTGTCATTTAACACACAAAAACGAAATTATACAAAACGAACTTGTAAATGCGAAAGAAAATGAAGGAACTACAAATTAAAACTATCGATGGTTGGGTTGCCTCCCAACAAGCGTCCTACTTTAGCATCTTAGGCTAGACATAATAATGCTCTTCATTCATCCTTAAGTTCCATGAGTTAACCTCATGTACTTTTCTCATGTAGTCCTCACCAAAGTAAAGCTTCAACCTTTGACCATTAACCAGGAATGTCAGCTCTCCATCTCGCACCATAATAGCACCATGTGGGTGTACCTCCTCCACAACAAAAAGTCCACTCCACTGGGATTTCAATTTCCTAGGATGCAACTTCAACCTCGAGTTAAACAATAACACATGATCCCTTTTTTTTAAAACACGCAGTTGAATGTGATGATCGTGAATTTATTTTGTTCTCTCTTTGTAAATCCTCGATTTTTCATAAGCGTTCATCCTCATCTCATCTAACTCATTGAGCTCTAGCATTCTCTTCTTACCTGCATCATCATAACTCAAATTAAGCTTCCGTAGCGCCCAATGTGCCTTGTGTTCCAACTCTACTCGCAAATGGCAGGCCTGCCCATAAGCCAACCTAAAAGGCGTAGTGCCTATAGGTTTCTTAAATGTGGTCCTATACGCCCATAATGCATCTGGTAGTAGTGTACTCCAATTCTTTTTGTCGAAGCCACTGTGCGCTCCAATTTTTTTTAAATTTCTCTGTTCGACACTTCGACCTGCCCTTGTGTTTGCGGGTGGTATGGGGTACCAACATTGTGCTTCACCCCATACTTTCTCAATAATTCAACAAACTTTTGATTTTTGAAATGGGTGTCTGCATCGCTAATAATCATCCTTGGCACACCAAATCTGCAGAAAATATGATCTTTCACAAACATGCACACTACAACAACGTCGTTAGTCCTTGTGGGTATTGCCTCTACCCACTTCGATACATAATCAACAACAAGTAAAATGTATAAATTAGAATTCGAGGACACAAAGGGTCCCATATAATCGATGCCCCACAGATCAAATACCTCAACTTTGTGAAACATGTTGAGGGGCATCTCTTGCCGCTTTTAAATATTACCTACCCTTTAACAGGAATCACATCTTCTCACATCGTCGTAGGCATCTCAGAAGAGTGTAAGCCAATAAAGACCACTCTCTAATACCTTGGCCCCCGTTCCTGAGCTCGCATGATGACCACCGATTGGTAGTGTATGACAGTGACTAAGTACACTGTCATATTCAATCTCCGATACACACATGCGCAAAACGACATCCCTACATTGCTTCAACAAGATGGGATCATCCCAGAAATAATATCTCAAAGAGTGGAAAAATTTCTTCTTTTCTTGATAAATCCAATCATCTGGGATTATTTTACATGCAATATAATTAACAATGTACGAAAACCATGGATCCTTAGATTTTAATGAAAGGATTTACTCATCAGGAAATGTCTCGGTAATGGGTACATTGATATCCCTCTCATCTACCCGCTCTAACCTAGAAAAGTGGTCCGCAACCACATTCTCAATTCCTGCGCTATCCTTAATTTCAATGTCAAATTATTGTAACAATAAGATCCACCTAATCAATCTAGGTTTGTCATCTTTATTTTCCATCAAGTATTTTATGGTGGCGTGGTCCGTCCATACCACAACTTTTGACCATACTAGATATTGCCGAATTTTTTTGATGAAAAAACCACGGCGAGAAGTTCCTTTTCAGTTGTGGTGTAGTTAAGTTGTGCCTCATTTAAAGTCTTTGATGCATAGAAAATCACCGTGGGTTTGTTATCAAAATGTTGCCCAAGAATAGCCCCTATTGCAAAATTTGAAGCATCACACATGAGCTCAAAAGGCTTAGTCCAATCCGGCATTTGAACAACCGGTGCAAAAATTAACTTTTCCTTAAGTACATTGAAAGCATGCAAGCATTTTTCATCGAAATCAAATATCGCATCTTTCTCAAGCAATTCAGACAATAGTTTAGCGATTTTCAAGAAATCTTTGATAAAGTGGCAATAAAATCTTGCATGACCGAGTAAACTCCTTACCCCTTTCATCGAATTAGGTGGAGGTAATTTTGAAATAAACTCAATCTTGACTGGATCTACCTCCAGCCCCTTGCTAGACACCTTGTGTCTAAGCACAATTCCTTCGCTAACCATCATATGACACTTTTCCCAGTTGAGAACTAAATGTGTGTCCTCACATCTTTGTAAAACTTTATCCAGATTGTAAAGGCACTCATCAATCGATGCACCATAGATGGAAAAATCATCCATGAAAACCTCTAAACAGCGCTCAACCATATCAGAAAAAATAGCAAGCATGCAACACTAAAACGTCGCTGGTGTGTTGCACAAGCCAAAAGGAATACGACGGTATGCGAATGTTCCGTAGGGACAAGTGAAGGTAGACTTCTCTTGGTCCTTATGATCAATGGAGATCATATTGCAGCTGGAGTAGCCGTCTAAAAAAAATGAGATCGACCAGCTAGTCGCTCTAAAATTTGATCGATGAATGGAAGAGGAAAATGATCTTTTAACGTAGCTGAGTTCAAGTGATGGTAGTCAATGCACACATGCCACCCGGTTACCAATCAATTCATGACCGATTCATTTAACAAGTTATGAGTGACAGTGATGTTGGTATGTATGCCCTAAGAGCCAATCATGGGATGATTGGTGGGATACATTAAGATTGATTTGATAAACATCAAAGGTAAGCTTCCAATTCATTCTGGTTTAGTCATATGAGATAGTGATATAACATATTCAATGTCTATAGAATGACAGTACTCAATGACGTATGCTTTCAGGTTGAGGACCTAAACGATGAGATCATACGGATGCTAAGGGTTTGTACATTCTTGTTATGTCCCTAGTCAGATGTCATTATGGAAGGTAGATAGACAACAATGACACATAAGACTAGATTGTGGTGTTGGTTGATCATAGAATCTCATTAGTCATGATATAGAGATATCAAACCAAACACATAGGTACTTGTTAGAGAACAAGTGTACCGGATAGACCCACCGTGAGTCTGACACATGGAACCATGAGATGGTAGTCACAGTCAGTACTCACAGTGATGGTGGTGAGTGTGATTCTTTGACCTGAAATCACTACACTCAACACATGTCGTTGGGCACACTTTGACATCATCAAACACATTCCTGAAACATGGGTTGTTATAAAGGTGGTGATTGGGTGGCTTTGACACATGGGGCTTTTGAGGGGTGAGTGATAGATATGGGATTTGTCCCTCCTAAGGGAGTTTGATATCCAAGGACACTTGATGAGTAGGATTGAGATAGGTGTGCGCACGCATATGTGAATTAGTATGTGATATTGATGTCATACATATCTCCTACAATCTACTTTGAGATCAAGAAAGTGAATGAACATTGACATGATGATTGTTCCATGCCTCGAGTTCATTCGGGATATCAGTGGCAAAGGAATTATACATTCACTGTAACACCATTCACGGATTTTAGGATGAAAGTTGTTCTCCAACCTTCTACTTTCACTTGGGTAGAAATGATGTGTGACTAGGCACCGCTCTTTGCTTGTGAAGTCATAAGTGTTATGGACTTTCACTGCCGATGTGAAATGGACCTGCAAGGTCACACACATAGGATTTAACCTGGAAGAGGAGTTTTGTGCACAAGAAATGCTTAGATTGATTACTAAAGGAGTTTAGTAGTTCAATTAAACACTCAATCAGTCGATAGCTCAATATCATATGGTTCACGGTGTTGGATGCGTTGATTGGAGTATCAGATTGATTGAAATCGCAATTGGCTGATTCTGCACAACCTGCACTCCCAACCGATCGGCTCATGTGATGAACCGGTCGGCTGAGGTTGTTGAACCGGTCGGCTCAAGTGTAGAACCGATCGGCTCATGTAGAAAGTGAAACGAGCGGTTCAAGTGTTGAACCGGTCGGTTCAAGTGTTGAACCGGTCGGTTCAACTGGTGCAACCGAGCAAGTTGGGAAATTCAGGTCAGTGAGAATTTTCCTTGCGGTTCACTTGCCCAATTTGATTGGAACAAGGATTGGTATTCGATACCAATTAGAAACGAAAGAAGGAAAGTCAATCGGGAACCGACCAGGACCACGAACCGACCGGTTCAGAAGTGAACTGATCGGCTCCTGGGTCCCAACCGATCGGTTGGTGCTCAAACCGACCGCTTCAGGTCCCCAACTGACCGGTTCACTTGTGAACCAATCGGTTCAGGTTGCGAGTTGGTTGCTTTTTGTGGAAAATCTCGAACCCTACTACTCCTGCTTTAGTCCCATATTACCAGGCACTGAGAACCCTGTCCCATGACCCGCCTATATATATAGGGGTATTGGGGGCTTCTCAGAGTACAACTCAATGCAAGCTGGTTGCTTTGCAAAGTTGTCGTTCTCTCTGGTTTTGGTAACTGAGAGAGAGCCCGAGCAAGTGCTTTCCGCAAAGGGAGGTGCAGCAAGGGAAAGACAACTGCAGTTGTAACTGGCAACAGGAGAGTGTGTTGGTGACTAGTACGTCAACAGGAGGGTGCGACTCCTTCCACTTCCTTATGGGACAAGGAGTGTGGAGTTCCAGGTGGTCCGTGTGGACTACTACAGAGGCGGGAGGACACTTCCATTCAGGAGGAAAACTGTCATCTGATAGTCCGGTAGGAGGAGGAGTTGTCAGTCCCAGTGCGACCAGGAGCTGCACAGACGTCGTCCAAGACCGGAGTTGAAGACCACATATTGCACGAGGTATTGTCACTGAGAAAGCCTTGGGACAAGGTATGATTCCAAAAACCATCCTTTCCTATTATATAGACGTTGACGCGTTTCCTCGGTATGGGTTTGGGGAGAAAATTTTTGTTTCCGCTGCCTTCTCTGTCTCCCCTAAAACCCAACAGCAGTATCAGAGCCACGTCAACTGTTCTATATTTTAGGAATATCGATATGATCGATTTTGGTTTGTCGCCTTTATTTATTGCATATGATGCGAATAATATCGGCTTTATGCATGTCCAATCCTAAATCCACAAATCCCAAATTACATATATGATATGTATTGTTAATGCACTCGATACGCGTCTCCCTTGAACGAGTTTTGTGGTGGATGTATGTAGCATGATTATGGCCTATAAACACCTATCTGTGATTGGTTGTGTGTGGTTGCTTGCATCTCGGTCTGCGCACCGATCTTCCCTCTCTTATTCCTGATGTAACTCGAAATAATTCGAGATTCTTTCCTACCTTTGCTCCCCCTGAATGTAACTCGGGTTTCCCTTTTAAAGCAATGTAATTATTAGGATAGATTTTATTTCCTGTTATGTCAAAGACCGGCGGACTTCAAGACAACATCCCAGACGATCGATTCAAGGAGTGAACAGATCGGTTGATGACCGGTTCGAGGAACGAGACGAGCGGGTGGCGGACATGACGAGATGCATGACGACCAGGCAAACCGATCGGTTGGAGGAGCCAATTGATCGGCTGGTGGCTCCAGATGACCGGCCAGAGAGAGCAGATCATTCATATGATGAGTTGATCAACTCAGAAGGCAAAGGAACAGAAGTTCATCTTGTAAGGGTTGCATGTGATGTAGACCTAGATGACCGTGATTCCTCTTGGCTCACGGAATCACATTAGGATGGCCATAATCATCGCTTTTATCATTTTGAGCATGTTTTCTGTGGGATATAACATGTATATGATATGTACTATGTATTGTGGTGATTGGATATGTATATGTATATAAAACCAAATCCCTCATTAAAATATTAAGTCTTATATGCCTTCCATTAGCGGCACACATGAAAATCCCGATCGACCAAGCGCAGGTTACGCCAAAGCATGGTGCTCCGTCTATCTTGTGGAAGTGTGAAGGGTAGACATGTAGGTTCTGCCAAAGCATGGGGCATGTTCTACCGTGTCGGCTTTTGGGTTAGACTTAACTTGTGATTCTTAGAGCATCTAAGCCCAGAGGCAAGGAATGTTCATGGCAAGGCATTGTGCATGTTCATTCAACAAGAGTTGCATATGATGCAATTGGCAAGAGTTGCCTACCTGAGAGATCTAAGTTGTGGGCGATCAGCCAAAGCTGACTCATGACTTCGAGGATTTCAGGATCTTGCCCACTAGAAGGTTGTACACTACAATCTTCCGAATTGATGGTGAGGGCTATCAATTTGAACTAAAATAGTGGGAGCGATAATTAATTAAAGGCCTAATTATATCGTCATCTTTTCAAATCAATCAAACAAGTCAAAAAGAGTTTTGGACTAAAATTGCATATATTTCCTTTTTTTAAAATAAATGGTTAATCAAAAAATCACTTTATTTGTGATCGGTCTTTGAGACCAACAAATTAAATGGGAATAATTCCACGATTGGTTAGGACGATGAGAAGTGTTCTCAATCAAAGAGTGAAAGCTCTAAGTCCTTGTTATATCAGAACCAGATGAACTCGATCCCACCACATCAATGGCTGAAAGTATGCTTATAGAAGCATATCGAGGATGACATTGATGAGGAGTGCTTGATGTTGTGTTCTCTGAACTATGAGTTGCAGAGACAACATGAGACATATGATGTCTCCCAGACACTATCCTAGTATATCATGACAGAAGGAGATCCAGTAAGAGATTCACACACTCAATGTGATTGGGTATGTGGAAAACCTGACTAAGAAGGATTCCCACTGAGCCAAGGGTTGGCTATTGGTATGTGATGTAGCTTTTTGAATGCACTAACAAATTCACTCAGAGTTTATATCCCCGAGCTTTTACCAAAACCAAGTGCAACAATACCACCCGCAAGCGGACGGATCTTATCGCAGTATAGTTGAGGATCGAACCCAAAGGACAACGTTTTTAAGAATCTTTGTGAGTTAGATCTAGCTCAAGTAAAACTAATATTTAGAACAAATGGTTGATTTGGGTTTGATTAAACTAACTGCAAGAAAGTAAATGTGGAATAAAAGATGGGTTTAGATCAATGATATGGAATAGCTGGGATGGCACCGGGTTTGACCACCACTACACACAAGAACATACTCTTTTGCGAACAATCCAGGCACGATATAACACTCCAAGTAGAGCTGTTGCAGAACCCCCCATATGGGCGTCAGGTCCGCGTAAGCATCACCATAGGCAGCCGATTTCTCATCGCCATCTGGATCACATGTCTTACGGCTCTGAAGATACAACATCCAACTAAGGTTGTGAACCCCCCATACGGGCGTCAGGCGCATAGAAGCTTCAACGAAGGCTAGATGGCTCGTCCCCTCGCGGATCATACACTTACGACCTCAAGGAATCCCATCAGAAGTTCTCGTCAAGGAGTCAACCACGTCAACCGTTAAACAAATAAGTGACTATAGTACGTGTAAACATCGACAAAAAGCACGAAGATACAAAATCAAACTAAGGCTGTGATCCCCCCATACGGGCGTCAGGCGCACAGAAGCGCCACCGAAGGCTAGATGGCTCGTCCCCTCGCGGATCACGCACTTACAACCTCAAGGAATCCCATCAGAAGTTCTCGTCAAGGAGTCTAACATGCTAAACGACATTCATACCCATGCATTGAAGTTCTCGCAACATAGGGAGCACAAAGATGAAAACACGAACATAACCAACCTACAAGCATAACGATAAATGACAAAATGAAGAGTTATATATGTTGCCATGGAAAGTTTAACAAAAGAATATGGTTTGCATGGGCAGCGGGGCTAGTCCCCGCACCCCAGCGAAAGGGAACTACTCGCTCATGATGCGAGATACAAGAAGGATAGGAGAGAAAGATAGATCCGCCATGAGCTCGGTGCAGAGGGTGGACGCAGCCCGGTGAAGAAGATGCGCTCCTTGCTCCGTCTTCTTCCTCTTCTTGACCTCCTTGAACGCAACACCGGCAATAGGTGGAGTGGAACTTGATCGGGGTGGTGCTCTGGAAGCCTGTCGGCGTCCGGAACCGATGCCTTCAAATGGGGACCCTGAGGGTCTATTTATAGTTTCAGATCTGACCCCAAACGGTTTGGAGACCATTTGGGCGTCAAACGGTCTTGAGACCGTTTGGGCACCAAACGGTTTGGAGACCGTTTGGGCGCCAAACGGTCTTGAGACCGTTTGGGCACCTAACGGTTTGGAGACCGTTTGGGCGCCAAACGGTCTTGCTTTGTTCGGTCCTGGCCTTGGCGTGATCGTGCGGCTTTAGTTCTTTCAATCGGTCTTTGTGCATGCGTCGAATGGTCATGGGACCGAGAGGGACCAAACGGTCTTGAGATTGCATGGGACCAAACGGTCTTGGGACCGCGCGGGACCAAACGGTCTTGAGACCGCGTGGGACCAAACAGTCTTGAGACCGCATGGGACCAAACGGTCTTGGGACCACGCGGGACCAAACGGTCTTGAGACCGCATGGGACCAAACGGTCTTGAGACCGCAAGGGACCAAACGGTCTTGGGACCGCTCTGGACCAAACGGTCTTGAGACCGCATGGGACCAAACGGTTTTGAGACCGCAGGGGACCAAACGGTCTTGAGACCGCATGGGACCAAACGGTCTTGGGACCGCATGGGACCAAACGGTCTTGAGACTGTATGGCTTTCTTTGGCAACCGATTTCATATTGTTCTTCGTGTATTCCAGCAAACGGTCTTGGGACCGCGTGGACCCAAACGGTCTTGAGACCGTATGCGTGGAGTTGCTTGATTTTCCTGCATTAAAATGAAAGATATTTAGTTAAAATCCTGATTATTGAATCAACTAAGAAGTATTGTGCATTATGATTCATATTAGGGTAAAAAGATGTGGAAAAGAGATGAAATTGTTCCAAGAAGGTAATTGAAATCCATGATGAGTATGCACTCATCAAAACACACCGAACTTAAATCGTTGCTCGTCCTCGAGTAACATAAAGTTTGAAACTGTTGCCTAATGAAATACTTTCGATCAGTGTGATTTCTTCATCTTCACATCACAAATGTTTTCTTTCAGCTCAGTATGAATGAGTACCATAACTTCCTGGGACCACAAAACACGTCTTTCCATAGCTTCGTTCCTGAGTTCGTTTCCCAATAACGCTTCCTCCCCCCCTTTTCCAACACCAAGCATGTCAAAGAGTGTTGTAGGAGTTCTGAGATACCCGCAGAATCAACAAGTATGCATTTGATCTGACATTGGTGTAGTTCAGGATGGTAGGGCATGTATTGTGCCCTTAGGTAGAAAAAGGAGTGAAAGGTGGTATGGAAAGAAGAAGTAAATCTCTCCTCTATTCGACTCGAGATTTTTATTTGTTTTGCAATTTCATTTATTGCATATTTTTTGTGTGCACTATGGCATCTTTTATTGCAGATCTCTTCTCTATTCGACTCGAGATTGCATTTTCTTTTTGTGTGCACTTTGGCATCTTTTTATTGCAGATTTCTCCTCTATTCGACTCGAGATTGCATTTTCGGTGGTACACCCCTATTTATTGGAAGGGGTATGGAAGAAGCGGATACGGGGAAAGTGGCGTGCCACCCCGAACTTAGGGTTTGGCACAAGTTTGGCTATTTTGGTGGTATTGATGGATGGAGGGATACGAAGATGATAGAAGAAGTGTAGAAGAGAGTTCAGATCAGAATGCAACTTGATTTACAATTCAAAACCGGGTTATTCTCTTCGTCATACTCTGCTCAAAAAATGACTTGATGCGGATCCGGTGGGGTTTCTGAGCCATTGTTCCACTAGTCAGTTAGGAAGCACGACGTGTTTGATCCCTATCAGTTTGACAGATACTTATCATTTTATAAAAAGTATTATGATGTTAGGAATCATAAGCTTCACAGGATGGTTTCAGGCAAGAGGCAAGTTTCAAAAGTCAGTCCTCTTGGGGATTCACTTCGAATAAGGAGGATGTTATGATAGAAGATGCATAGCAAAAAGTTAGTTACATTTTTATCAACAAAAGTCAAAATTTCATCAGGTATCTGTTCAAAATTTTGAAAATTTTTATGATAGAGACATATTGAGTATGAAAAGAGGGTGTGTATGTGGAAGTGGAATACGTACCACCCACCCTCCACCCCGAACTTAGAGATTTGCTCGTCCTCGAGCAAACCCTAAATTCAAAATGGAGGGGAAAGGAAACACCAGGTATGACTGTCGAGGATGATTTTGTTCTGATCAGCGCCACTCCGATCTCGTGTCCTGAAAGAGAACTATCTCATAAGGCAAATTTTATTTAAGGAAAAATTAACTATAAGGTAAGAAACAAAATTTGAAAGGGAGAAGTAAAATAGATTTATTGGTTGAGTTGCCTCCCGACAAGCGCCTTTGTTTTATGTCGTTGGCTCGACAGAGTCCTTTAGCTTCATGGTGGGTCTTTTGGATTTGCCAGTTCTATCATTGTGTCAATGCCAATGTCAGTCGAGGTAAAATATCTCTTCAAGCAGTGGCCGTTTGTTATGAATTCCCCTGTCGCTTCACTCCATAGAGAGAAAACACTGTGTGGTGAGATGTTTTTGACGATGAAAGGTCCGGACCAGCGGGAATGGAGTTTTCCTAGGAATAGTCGTAATCTTGAGTTGAAAATCAGAACTTGATCTCCCACTTGTATGTCTTTTCTTTTCAGATGTCCATCGTGCCAGAGTTTTGTGCGTTCTTTGTAGATTTGTGCATTCTCATAAGCTGTCATTCTAAGTTCATCCAACTCGTTGAGTTGTAGAATCCTGGCTTGTCCTGCTTCTTGCATATCAAAATTCAATTGTTTTATTGCCCACCATGCCTTATGTTCTAATTCGACTGGCAGATGGCAAGCTTTTCCATATATCAATCGAAAAGGGGTTGTCCCAAGGGGAGTTTTATAAGCAGTCTGATAGGCCCATAAGGCGTCGTTGATTTTTGTCGACCAGTCTTTTCGATTACGCCCAACGGTTTTCTCAAGGATAGCTTTTAGTTGGCGGTTGGAGACCTCTACTTGTCCACTAGTTTGTGGATGGTAAGGTGAAGCTACCTTGTGTGAGACACCATATTTTCTCAGTAAAGCTTCGAAGCTTCTTTCAATGAAGTGGGAGCCGCCGTCAGATATCACGGTTCGCGGTACTCCAAATCGTGGGAAGATGGCGTCTTTGAATAGTTTGATGACTGGTTTTGAATTACTAGTGACGGTTGGTATAGCTTCGACCCATTTGGAGACGTAGTCTAGCGCCACTAGGATGTAAGAGAATCCATTAGAAGATGGGAATGGCCCCATATAGTCCACTCCCCAGACGTCGAATACCTCAACTTCTTGCCATAGATTTAGTGGCATCTCGTCTCTTTTGGTTATATTGCCAGATCTTTGACAGCTATCACAGGACAGGACAAAATTGTAAGAATCCTTGGATAAAGTTGGCCAGAAAAATCCACATTGCAAAACCTTTAAGGCATTCTTTTTGGAGCTCATATGTCCACCCACAGGTCCCGAGTGGCATTGTTCTAGTGGTAATGCTTCATATCGTGCATAAACTTCTTCAGAGTGTTCCCGGTGTACTGGGGATGGATGACTCCCGCAGCAAGGTAGTTTACGTAGTCAGAATACCATGGTACTGCTTCCGAGACGCTCATGATTTGATCATCCGGTACGGAGTCATTTATCGGGATCCCTTTAGCATCCAGAGTGTGGATGCGACTGAGGTGATCTGCAACAACATTTCCCGTCCCCTTTTTATCTCTTATTTCAAGGTCAAACTCATGTAGAAGGAGTATCCATCTGATCAGTCTTGGCTTATCATCCTTTTTTGTCATAAGGTAACGGATGGCAGCATGGTCTGTGTAAACGATTACCTTCGAACCAGTAAGGTAGGATCTGAATTTATCGAAGGCATAGATGACTGCTAAAAGTTCCTTTTCAGTAGTAGCATAATTCCTTTGAGCTTCGTCGAGGGTTTTTGACGCATAATAGATAACATAATGTTTCTTCTTTATGCATTGTCCTAAGACCGCACCTACCGCGTAATTGCTGGCATCACACATAATTTCAAAGGGGTGGTCCCAGTCGGGAGCTCTAATGATGGCGGTAGTTGTAAGGGCTTTCTTTAGCATATCGAAACTTTTGACGCATTCTTCATTGAAAGTGAAATCAGCATCTTTTAAAAGCAGATTGGTCATCGGCTTTGTTATCTTGGAAAAATCACGTATAAACCTTCTATAGAATCCAGCGTGACCAAGGAAAGCACGAACTTCTTTTACATTTGTAGGAATTTCCAATTTAGATATGACTTCTATCTTGGCTTTATCAACTTCAATTCCCCTATTGCTGACTATGTGGCCCAAGACAATGCCTTCCTTTACCATAAAGTGGCATTTCTCCCAATTTAGCACCAGATGAGCTTCTTCACAACGTTTGAGGACCATGGAGAGATGCTTAAGACAGGAATCAAAGGAGTTCCCATATACAGAAAAATCGTCCATGAAGACCTCCATAACAGTTTCAGTAAGCCCTGCAAAAATGGCAGTCATGCAACGTTGAAAAGTTGCAGGGGCATTACACAGACCGAAAGGCATTCTTTTAAAAGCATATGTCCCAAAGGGACAGGTGAAAGTCGTTTTTTCTTGATCATATGGATGTATGGGAATCTGATAGAATCCAGAGTAACCGTCTAGGTAACAGAAATATTCTTGATGGGCCAATCTTTCTAAAACTTGATCGAGGAAGGGCATAGGAAAATGATCCTTTCGAGTGGCCTTGTTCAATTTTCTATAATCAATACACATCTGCCACCCAGTGACTGTTCGAGTGGGGATGAGCTCGTTGTTTTCGTTTCTTACAACGGTTGTCCCTCCTTTCTTGGGTACCACATGAACTGGGCTTACCCATGGTGAGTCTGATATTGGGTATATTATTCCAGCTGTAAGAAGTTTGATGATCTCACGACGGACCACTTCCTTCATATTCGGGTTTAACTTTCGTTGATGCTCGTTGGTCGGCTTATGGTCTTCCATCATGGGGATTCTATGCATGCACAAGGCTTGGCTGACCCCCGTGAGGTCACTCATCTTATATCCTATGGCTTTTTTGTTCTCCCTTAATATCTCCAGAAGTTTCTCTTCTTGATTGGTTGTTAGATCAGAGTTCATGATAATTGGACAAACCTTGAGATCGTCTAAAAACATATACTTCAGCCCTTCAGGCAGGGGCTTCATTTCAGGAGCTTCTGGTTTTTCACTGATTTCTTCGGGAGTTCCGGTAGTCTTTAATTCTTCATAAGTAGCTTCAACATTTTCTTTAGCAGAGTGGGAGGATTTGATGCAATCCTTGTCTGGTTGGTCAATAGGTTCGTCATTAACAAGGTCGTGTAGAGAAATTTCCAAGGGATCGTATGACTCGTGATATTCTTGAGTAAGTTGTGACATTTGCTCAACACAATCTATCAGATAGACTTTCTCCTGTATACTTGGTCTTCTCATACTTTCAAAAACCTTAAATTCGAGAGTCTCTTTTCCTAACCTTAGAAGTAAGGTTCCTGCTTCACCATCAATAAGGGCTCTAGCAGTGGCCAGGAATGGACGGCCGAAGATAAGAGGGTATTTGGTGTCTTCATTTATGTCCATGATGACAAAATCACATGGAACATATGCGTCCTTGCCTACCTTGACTGGGATGTCTTCGAGAATTCCTAACGGTCTTTTTATCGAATTGTCCGCCAGTTGAATGGTCATAGCAGTTGGAAGCAATTCAGCGAACCCTAGTCTCTTGCATAGAATGAGCGGCATAATAGAAATACTTGCGCCAAGATCTGCCAATCCTTTCTTGCATGATGAGTCACCAATGTGACATGAGATTCCGAAGGATCCTGGGTCTTTTTGTTTCTTTGTCATCTTGCTTAGTATGATATCTGATGTGGTTGCAGCCAATTTTACAGTTTCATACTCTTCAGTGATGTACTTCTTGGTTAGAAGCGACTTTAGATACTTGGTCCAGGCTGGTATCTCATTAAGAGCATCTAAGAATGGTATATCAACATGGAGCTTCTTCATAGCCTCTTTGAATTTGATGAATCTAGTATCAAGCTTGGTTTCCCTCAGACGGGATGGGAAAGGAATACGAGGCTTATATACAGGAATATCTGGTTCTGGTATCTCCACTTCTTTATCGACAACTTTTTCAGAACTTCCATTATCAGTCTCGCTTTCTTTCGGTTGTGATTTCGGTGTTGTCAAGTTTTCGACAGTCGTAGATTTACTTTCATTAGGGATAATCATAGTTGTCTTTGCTAGAGGATCCAAATAATCTTTCCCTGATCTAGTGGCGACAACCTTCAGCTGCTCGAGATGTTTTGGATTGTTCTCAGGTTGTCCGGCAAAGACTCCAGCTTGTGGCTTAATACTAGCAGCAAGTTGAGCTAGTTGAGTTTCAATAGCCTTTTGTTGGGCTTGTTGGTTGTCTATCATCGTTTGTTGAGTTTGCAACAACTTTTCAATGGTAGATAGCTTGTCATCAGAAGGGATTGACCCTGCCTGTCCTTGTTGTTGATTCAGATTCTGATACTGAGAGTTGTTCTGATAATTATTGTAGTTTCTGTTCTGAAAATTTCCCTTGAGGTTTCCTTGATTTCCAAAGTTCTGTTGTTGGTTAAACTGGTAACTGTATGGGCCTCTGGGTTGATTGTTCGGACCAAATTGATATGAGTTCATAGCTCCTGAAGGATTCCCGTATTGGAAACGTGGGTGATTCCTATTTTGATTCGGATTGTAAGAGTTCTGCCCAGGGATGGTATTAATAGCATTAAGATTTTCCATCTGGAAATGATCTCCTTGTCCACATGCATTACTTAGAACATCGTAGAGAACATTGCATGACAATGTGGAATGATGAGTGCCTTTGCATGCCTCACAAAACAAAGAAGTGGACTTGACTTGTTCTTGTTGCCTAGTAGGAGAATGTCCCCTTCCAATTGCACCAAGGGATGATTCTATATGATCTTGCTTTGCAACTAAGACCTTCAAGGTTTCAGTTATAGATTTGTATTCCGGGATAGCTTCAGCCATGGCGACCTTTAATACTCCTTTAACAACAGATCTGCCCCAATTGGCTTGATTTTCTGCTCCCAGGGTGACAACTCTCCATGCGCTGTCGTAACTTTGCCGCATGAAATTCCCTCCAGACGAGGAGTTAAGGAACATCTTTACGTCATCCTCCACACCCCTGTAGAATATCTCTATCAGTTGGTTCTTTGGAATTCCATGGTGTGGGCATTTGTGTAGGATCTCCTTGTACCTATCCCACGCTTCGGCAAGGGTTTCTCCTGGGACTTGAGTGAAATTTGTGATTCGTCCCCTGATTTCATATGTAAGAGATGGGGGGTAGAACTTTTCCAGAAAAGTGTTTTGGAGCTGCTCCCAGGTGGTGATGGGTACTTCACTCTATAGTGAATTGTACCAACTAATGGCTCTATCAACAAGAGAGTACTTGAAAAGACAGAGTCGAATGGCATCATCGGAGACTCCATTTTGCTTCGCCATAGCACATAGGTCGATGAATCTGAGAAGATGACCTTGGATGTCTTTAGCTTGTTTGTCGTAGAAGGGGTTGTCTTGAAGCAAAGTTATCCAATGTGCTCTAATCTCAAAGTTGGCAGCTTCGATGGGAGGAGGCTGCACTCGATGATAGACATTCACGACTTTTGGGATAGAGAACTCTCTAAGATCTTTCTGAAGTTCCGCTGCTTGCGTTGCTGCCTGTGCTGCTAAGATCTCCTGTTGAACTGCAGCTCGGGCTTCTTGCATGAGTCTCTCTCTTTGTGCATTGATGGCTTGAGCCACTCTTCGGTCTACTTCTTCCTCTTGCGCCATCCTTGCTTGATTCTCTCGGATCTGATGATGGAAGGTTCTATCAATTTCAGGATCAAAGCTTGCTGTGAGTCCGAGACTATTCGAACGGTGCATGCACTAAACGTTGAGAACTCCTAAAATTGGAAAGGATTCGAAAGTGAGATCCACAAAGTAGAATAAAGATCAAGAAGATAAGAGATCGTTTCAAAAAAGAAAAGAAAAATCCTAGATTAGTCTCTAGATTTGACTGACTAATTTCGTTGTCCCCGGCAACGGCGCTAGAATTTGACGTAGCTTTTTGAATGCACTAACAAATTCACTCGGAGTTTATATCCCCGAGCTTTTACCAAAACCAAGTGCAACAATACCACTCGCAAGCAGACGGATCTTATCGCAGTATAGTTGAGGATCGAACCCAAAGGACAACATTTTTAAGAATCTTTGTCAGTTAGATATAGCTCAAGTAAAACTAATATTTAGAACAAATGGTTGATTTGGGTTTGATTAAACTAATTGCAAGAAAGTAAATGCGAAATAAAAGATGGGTTTAGATCAATGATATGGAATCGCTGGGATGGTACCGGGTTTGACCACCGCTACACACACAAACATACTCTTTTGCGAACAATCCAGGCACGATATAACACTCCAAGTAGAGCTGCTGCAGAACCCCCCATATGGGCGTCAGGTCCGCGTAAGCATCACCTTAGGCAGCCGATTTCTCATCGCCATCTGGATCACATGTCTTACGGCTCTGAATATACAACATCCAACTAAGCCTGTGAACCCCCCATACGGGCATCAGGCGCACAGAAGCATCACCGAAGGCTAGATGGCTCGTCCCCTCATGGATCATACACTTACCACCTCAAGGAATCCCATCGGAAGTTCTCGTCAAGGAGTCAACCGCGTCAACCGTTAAACAAATAAGCGACTATAGTACGTGTAAACATCGACGAAAAGCACGAAGATACAAAATCCAACTAAGGCTGTGAACCCCCCATACGGGCGTCAGGCGCACAGAAGCGTCACCGAAGGCTAGATGGCTCGTCCCCTCGCGGATCACGCACTTACAACCTCAAGGAATCCCATCGGAAGTTCTCGTCAAGGAGTCTAACATGCTAAACGACATTCATACCCATGCATTGAAGTTCTCGCAACATAGGGAGCACAAAGATGAAAACACGAACATAACCAACCTACAAGCATAACGATAAACGACAAAATGAAGAGTTATATATGTTGCCATGGAAAGTTTAACTAAAGAACATGGTTTGCATGGGCAGCAGGGCTAGTCCCCGCAACTTAGCGAAAGGGAACTACTCGCTCATGATGCGAGATACAAGAAGGATAGGAGAGAAAGATAGATCCGCCATGAGCTCGGTGCAGAGGGTGGACGCAGCCCGGTGAAGAAGATGTGCTCCTTGCTCCGTCTTCTTCCTCTTCTTGGCCTCCTTGAATGCAACACCAGCAGTAGGTGGAGTGGAACTTGATCGGGGTGGTGCTCTGGCAGCCTGTCGGCGTCCGAAACCGATGCCTTCAAATGGGTACCCTGAGGGTCTATTTATAGTTTCAAATCTGACCCCAAATGGTTTGGAGACCATTTGGGCGTCAAACGGTCTTTAGACCGTTTGGGCACCAAACGGTTTGGAGACCGTTTGGGCGCCAAACAGTCTTGAGACCGTTTGGACACCTAACGGTTTGAAGACCGTTTGGGCGCCAAACGGTCTTTCTTTGATCGGTCCTGGCCTTGGCGTGATCGTGCGGCTTTAGTTCTTTCAATCGGTCTTTGTGCGCGCGTCGAACGGTCTTGGGACCGCTCGGGACCAAACGGTCTTGAGTCCGCATGGGACCAAACGGTCTTGGGACCGCATGGGACCAAACGGTCTTGAGACCGTGCGGGACCAAACGGTCTTGAGACCGCATGGGACCAAACGGTCTTGGGACCGCGCGGGACCAAACGGTCTTGAGACCGCATGGGACCAAACGGTCTTGAGACCGCATGGGACCAAACAGTCTTGGGACCGCGCGGGACCAAACGGTCTTGAGACCGCATGGGACCAAACGGTCTTGGGACCGCATGGGACCAAACGGTCTTGAGACCGCATGGGACCAAATGGTCTTGAGACCGCATGGGACTAAACGGTCTTGGGACCGCATGGGACCAAACGGTCTTGAGACCGTATGGCTTTCTTTGGCAACCGGTTTCATCTTGTTCTTCGTGTATTCCAGCAAACGGTCTTGGGACCGCGTGGACCCAAACGGTCTTGAGACCGTATGCGTGGAGTTGCTTGATTTTCCTGTATTAAAATGAAAGATATTTAGTTAAAATCCTGATTATTGAATCAACTAAGAAGCATTGTGCATTATGATTCATATTAGGGTAAAAAGATGTGGAAAAGAGATGAAATTGTTCCAAGAAGGTAATTGAAATCCATGATGAGTATGCACTCATCAGTATGATACTACAAATGTTGTGAGAATCATACAGTTCATGATAAACTACAACAGGAACAACTTTGACAAGCGTTGACAGAGTTGTTGGACATGTTGAGGATAGTAGAGGCAAAGATGAAGAAAGATAAACCATAATATTTGATGTGATCAAAGAAAAGGTAATTCTTAAGGTCAAGGACAAGGGCAAAGCAAAGAAGTGTTCTGATGCTAGCCAGCAATCCAAGCCGTCTTCAGCCTCAAGGCACATGGGGAACGGGTGTATGAGGGATTCCCTCTATATATGGAAGAAAAAAAGAATATGAAGGAGGGGATGGAGATCTCCAACTAAGGTATCATGAAATGAACCGCTTCTTAATCTGAGGTATATGATACCAAGATATGGATATGTCATATATGATATGCAATATCCACAAAGAAGTGATGGCCCTTTGTGAAAGGACAAAGAAAGAAATACCCATCATTGGAGCAAGTGTTGCTGGCAATAGATAGGAGTATCTTTCAGTTTATTTCAGCCTATAAGGCATGTAATACAGTTGTAAACTGTTATTTCATAAATTTCCAATAGATAGAAACACTTTATTTTGCATATTGTATGACAATGATGGCAATTAATAAAGTTGATGATTCAATCTTAAAGATATGATCTTTGTGGCAATGCCTTGTTTATCTTGTGGTATTTGATATGCATAAGATAAAATGATACCTAAAGTTATTGATACCTCAAACAATCTAATTAGCATCAATCATGAGGAATTCATTTCTAGTTTCCATGTGATGGATAAATCTAGACTCTTTTAGTTAGAGAACCAGTAAGAGACATGAATATCTTGGACATGATTAATCAATCTTCACTAATGGTAGTGGGAGAATGATTATCCTATTAGGTATAATACATGTGATGTATTTACATACCTATTGGAACCAATGCTAATACTTCAAATTGTATTTAGAGAAATACCAATATGAATATCTTGAAGTGTTCAAGATCATCATAAATGAAGTGCAAATTTGGTAAAGTGTTAATTCTTGATGAGATCAATGAATGAAATACTTGGACCAAATGTTTGAGATCCTTATGAGTGATTATGATAGTGTGTCATAGTGAACTCGTGATTAAGGCATGTGATGTCTAAATCAAAAAGGAATCATACTCTAAGGAGTTAGAGAATGATTATCAAATAACTGAATTCTTCTTAATAAAAGAATACCCCACACTAATAAAGGACATTAAGAATCACAAGGAGTTGTGAGTTCGTATATCCTTGACAGATACACCTCAATTATCTATGTGATGAGTTATTCATATGATGAGTCAACTATCTAGATGAATATCAGGAATCAGATTTTGAGTTATGGTATAAAACCATTACATCCTAAATGACTTTCATGTGAGCCATAAGGTATGACCTTGATGGTAGCACTCATTGGATAATATCCATAAGTGCAAATAAGTCTTAAGTGATAAGACACATGGATAACATTTTGAGAAGCATGATGCTTGTTGATTGCAACTTAATGACTAAGACATTTGGCATATGGATACTAAATCTGCATTCCTATGTGGAATAAAACCAGGATGTGTACGTGACATAGCCTATAAGGTTTATGAATCCACTAATGCAAATGAAGTCTAAAAGTTGCAATGGACTAATCAATATGATTGATTGAGTACAAGCAACTCAAAATTGGATCTTTACTTTGATGATATAGTCAAAGGGTTTGACTGATATGTCAAAGATAAGGAAGGGATCTGTGATTTAGTGGGAGCGTATTCACATTCGACATGTTGATGTGAAATGGAAATGTTCTAAAATGGAAATCCAAAAGTGGAAAGTATCTTTAAGGAAGAAAGAGATATTTCCTATGTGATAGGAATAGAGATCTATAGAGAAAGTTCTCGAAAATCTCTTGACCTAAAAGAAAAAGCATACATTGGCAATCTTTACTGAAGTGTTCAGTATGCACAGATTCAGTGGGAGAAAACTTGTCCATGTTACATGGAGTTAGTATCCCAAGGCCAAGTGTCCAATTCTTATGAAGAATGGGAACACTAAGAATAGATACAGATCTATCATGTATGTAATCATCCCATTATCTTGCATGTATGACATGGCAAGAATAAAATGCATTCATCATTTTGTATGTAGGACATGGCAATATGATGTGCTCATCCTGATAACTCATATGTAGGACATGATGAGTGGATGTCTGTCTACTTCCGGTAAGGGTTACTGGAATACCATAAGAACTCGATAAGTACTTGGGAAGTACTAGTTCTATGGAGATAAGGAAGAGTTCGATGTAAAGAGTTACATTGATGCGAACTTCCGAAAGGACAGAAAATTAATCACAAAATATACATAGGATGTATAAAAGTGAAAGTTTGTTGATAATTGGAAGTGTTCTAATAAAACTATTTAGCAATGGAATACTAGATCGCATATTATGGAAACTTCATCTCATACGTGCGACGTAATGTGAAGAGATGAGAGACATGCAATTTATACTGACTTTGGCAAGGTGTTGCCATTACTCACTATGTTGGCACTAGAGCACAGTAACATGTGGGACATGTTTGAAGATCACTATGAATATGATTCAAGGGTGATTGGCTCGCAGTGCAAGTGGGAGTCTGTTGGTATGTATGCCATGAGAGCCAATCATGGGATGATTGGTGGGATACATTAAGATTGATTTGATAAACATCAAAGGCAAGCTTCCAATTCATTTTGGTTTAGTCATATGAGATAGTGATAGAACATATTGAATGTCTAGAGAATGAAATTACTCAATGACGTATGCTTTCAGGTTGAGGACCTAAATGATGAGATCATACGGATGCTAAGAGTTGTACATTCTTGTTATGTCCCTAGTCGGATGTCATTGTGGAAGGTAGATAGACAGCAATGACACACAAGACTAGGTTGTGGTGTTGGTTGATGACAGAATCTCATTAGTCATGATATAGAGATATCAAACCAAACACATAGGTACTTGTTAGAGAACAAGTGTACCGGACAGACCCACCGTGAGTCTGACACATGGAACCATGAGATGGTAGTCACAGTCAGTACTCATAGTGATGGTGGTGAGTGTGATTCTTTGACCTGAAATCACTACACTCAACACATGTCGTTGGGCACACTTTGACATCATCAAACGCAGTCCTGAAACATGGGTTGTTATAAAGGTGATGATTGGGTGGCTTTGACACATGGGGCTTTTGAGGGGTGAGTGATAGATATGGGATTTGTCCCTCCTAAGGGAGTTTAATATCCAAGGCCACTTGATGAGTAGGATTGAGATAGGCGTGCACACACATGTGTGAATCAGTATGTGATATTGATGTCATACATATCTCCTTCAATCTACTCTGAGATCAAGAAAGTGAATGAACATTGACAGGATGACTGTTCCATGCCTCGAGTTCATTCGGGATATCAGTGACAAAGGAATTATACATTCACTGTAACACCATTCACGGATTGTAGGATGAAAGTTGTTCTCCAACTTTCTACTTTCACTTGGGTAGCAATGATGTGTGACTAGGCACCGCTCTTTGCGTGTGAAGTCACAAGTGTTATGGACTTTCACTGCCAACATGAAATGGACCTGCAAGGTCACACACATAGGATTTAACCTGGAAGAGGAGTTTTGTCCACAAGCAATGTTTAGATTGATTACTAAAGGAGTTTAGTAGTTCAATTAAACACTCAATCAGTCGATAGCTCAATATCATATGGTTCAAGGTTTTAGACGCGTTGATTGGAGTATCAGATTGATTGAAATCGCAATTGACCGATTCTGCACAACCTGCACTCCCAACCGATCGGCTCATGTGATGAACCGGTCGGCTGAGGTTGCTCAACCGGTCGGCTCAAGTGTTGAACCGATCGGCTCATGTACAAAGTGAAACAAGCAGTTCAAGTGTTGAACCGGTCGGTTCAACTGGTGCAACCGAGCAAGTTGGGAAAGTCAGGTCGGTAAGAATTTTCCTTGCGTTTCACTTGCCCAATTTGATTGGAACAAGGATTGGTATTCGATACCAATTAGAAATTAAAGAAGGAAAGTCAATCAGGAACCGACCAAGACCACAAACCGACCGGTTCAGAAGTGAACCGATCGGCTCATGGGTCCCAACCGATCGGTTGGTGCTCGAATCGACCGGTTCACTTGTGAACCAATCGATTCAGGTTGCGAGTTGGTTGCTTTTTGTGGAAAATCTCGAACCCTTCTACTCCTGCTTTAGTCCCATATTGCCGGGCACTGAGAACCCTGTCCCATGACCCACCTATATATATAGGGGTATTGGTGGCTTCTCAGAGTACAACTCAATGCAAGCTGGTTGCTTTGCAAAGTTGTCGTTCTCTCTGGTTTTGGTAACCGAGAGAGAGCCCGAGCAAGTGCTTCCCGCAAAGGGAGGTGCAGCTAGGGAAACACAATTGTAGTTGCAACTGGCAGTAGGAGAGTGTGTTGGCGACTAGTACGTCAATAGGAGGGTGTGAATCCTTCCACTTCCTTGTGGGACAAGGAGTGTGGAGTTCCAGGTGGTACGTGTGGACTACTACAGAGGCGGGAGGACACTTCCATTCAGGGGGACACCTGTGATCCGACAGTCTGGTAGGAGGAGGAGTTGTCAGTCCCGATGCGACCAGGACCTGCACAGACGCCGTCCAAGACCGGAGTTGAAGACCGTGCATTGCGCGAGGTATTGTCACCGAGCAAGCCTCGGGACAAGGTATGATTCCACAAACCATCCTTTCCTATTATATAGACGTTGACGTGTTTCCTCGGTATGGGTTTGGTGAGAAATTTTTTGTTTCTGCTACCTTCTCCGTCTCCCCTAAAACCCAACAAGTGATTCCCCCCTTTTTAGGGACTACCTGTGTGGGGCTTACCCACATCGAATCTAAGATCACGTAAATGATGCCTACAGAAAGGAGTTTGATCACCTCCTTCTTGACAACCTCCATCATGCTCAGGTTGAGTCGACGTTGTGGCTGAATCACAGACTTGGCTCCTTCCTCGAGCCGAATCTTGTGCTGGCAAAGTGTAGGGGAAATCCCCTTAATATAAGCAACTGACCACCCGAATGCACCACGGTGGTTCTTCAGCACGATCATCAACTGCTCTTCTTCACCGGCACTCAAATATGCCGAAATAATCACCGATAGTCTTTCACCATCGGCTAAGAATGCATACTTTAGATGAGGAGGTAGTGGCTTTAGTTCAAACTCTGGTGGACAGATCAATGATGATTGAAGCGGTGGTGGGAGTGTCCCAAGATCCTCATAATGCTTGGCATAATAGCACAGAAGTACTTGAAGAATCTTTACACACTCTTGTAACGACTTGCTTATCATCCAATCATGCATTATGTTGACAAGGAAAGCTTCAAGGGGCAATTTTGGATATCCGTTAAAGACGGATTTGCTATTGCATCATCTTCAGTAGAAAGAGGAATTTCCTCCTCTTCATCATTTGGGTAACCCACAGCTTTACAAAGAGACACTACTTTGGTTTGTTCCATAATGTCCACATCCAACATTCCCTTGTCTACCTTGGTCATAACATGAGCCATATCTAGAAATGGCTTTCCTAAACAGAGGGAAATATTCAGATCATATTGCTTCACCTTGTGACATTGTTCCTTCGCCTGTGATTGTTTTGTGTTTGGTGACATGACCATCTCAAATTTGTCATCAACTATTCCCAATGTCAAACGACCTCTTCCCATTTTGAGTATCATATCTGCAGTAGCTTGGAAGGGTCTTCCAAGGCGTAGTTCATTCCCTTGGTCATCTTGCATTTCCATTACCACAAAATCTGCTAGAAATACAAACCTGTCAACTTTAACCAGTACATCCTCATAAATATCATATGGCTTAACCGAAAAATTATCCACTAGCTGGATCGTCATGTTGCTTTGTCTCAATTCTTTAAGTCCCAGATTCTTGAAAGTAGAAAGAGGCATCAAATTAATAATTGCTCTGGAGTCACACAATGTTTCGCCGAATTTCACCATGTCGATGTAACATGAAATATTGAAGCAGCTTGGATCTTGTCTTTTTGGTGGCAATGTACCCAAAATGAAGGCGCTCACTTGCTCTTTAAGAACCACCACCTCAGTATCAAGAATATTCCTCTTCTTTGTAATTATATTTTTGAGAAACTTGCCATATGAGGGTATCTTCTCTATCTCTTCTAACAGTGGAATGTTGACAGAGAGTTTCATAAAACTATCTAGGAACTTTTTGAACTGAGTGTCCACTTTCTTAGCCTTCAAACTATTTGGATACGAGACTGGAACGGTCTATGCCCTCTGATGTGGAGGCACATATGGTGTCCTCTTTTGAGTCTCTTTCTCAGCAATGGGCCCTGGTGCGGCATCCTCTACCACATCCTCCATCGGCTCTGTGATTGTGACCTCCTCTGTGGCCTCACCTGTGGTTTCTAGCTGGGGTGTGCTTGGTTCATCGGCCTTAGAGTTTAAAACCTTTTTTCCACTTCTCAACAATATTGCCTTAGCTTGCTGATTCCCTCATGGAATGTTGGTATTTCTGGGAAAACTTTGCTGCGTTGCTTTCTTGAAGCTTGAAATCTCTACCGCCATCTGTGCTAAAGATGTCTCGAGTGTCCTCATCTGAGCCCCATGACTTTTTAAAGTTTGCCCAAACTGATTCATGAACTCTCCTTGTTGCTTTATGTGTTGGCCAAATGTGCTCATGAGCTCTTGATTCTACTTGATTACTTGATTGAGAAACTCATTGCTCTTTTCTTCTGCAGTGGGTTGTGGCTTAGCGTTCGGATCCTACAAGAAATTGTTGGGATCTTTCCAAGAAAATTTCTTATCCTTCCTCTAGGAATAGTCAGACTCTTCATTTTCCTTTGCCAGAAGTTTCTTTACAATAAGATCCATCTTGTCATTCAGTTCTTTAATGGATTTAGCGTCCCCTATAGATCTAACTTGCTCAGGTGCATCTCTGGTACCCCAAGACTGCTTCTTTGCCATGTTCTTAAGAATCTCCCAACATCTAGTATCACTATTGTTCAAAAAGAAACCCGAACCTACTGAGTCTAGGTTGCTTCTCTCATGTTCATTCAGAGCAAAGTAGAAAATTTTCACCTATTTCTCCTTGTCTAACCCATGATGAGGGCATCTTCTTAGCATTATCTGAAATCTTTCCCAGGTCGCCAAATAAGTTTCACCTGGATTCTGAGTAAATTTGTGTATTTTCCTGATTAAATCATTAGTCTTCTCCAATGGAAAGAAACGTTCGAAAAAATCCTCGATCTTCTGATCCCAAGTCTCAACAATCTCATCATCCAGATTATAGAACCACTCTCTTGCAGTTCCTACAAGATAACTTGGAAACAGTTTCAAATACAATGTCTCCTGTGGAAAATGATCGATCTTGATCATATCACAATTTTCCATGAAAGTGTTTATATGGGCCACCGAATCTTCATTCTTGTCCATGAAATGCTTGCATTTTGACTAGATTTATTAGTGTCGGATCAATTTTATAGGTTGGAATGTTGATAGCCTACCTCTTGATTGGCCCTTTTGATGCAGAGGAAGAAGATGCCTTGATCTTTTCCCATATCGTCTTTTCTTCAGCCATCTCTTCTTGTTGAGAATCTGAATGCACTCCCTCAGATTGATTCTGAATGTATTGCTCCTTGTCGTCTGATCCCGAAAATGGGACCTCTGCTAGGGACTGTGTGTAGTCTGTGCTACGCGTACTCACCATGTACTAGTACCTGCAAAGTGATATGTTTAGTTAAGTACAGTGTTAGACAAATATAAATTTCTAAAAAATAGACACTTAATTGCAAGAATTAAAAAATGTAATTAACAGAAAAGGGTAGCCTAGAGTGGCCGCTTATAGCACTCGTAGTGCCAACAATTTCCATTTCCCCGACAACAGCGCCAAAAACTTGACATGAATTTACCGTGCCTAGAACGCAAGTGCATGCGTCAGAGTAATATAGGCCTTTGTGAGGCCCGAGTCGAACTCAGGGAAATGTAATTTTTGTTAGAATACTACTAACTACATGCAATCAGCTAGACTGATTAAATTGATTTGAGAGTTGATTGAAAAAGAAAAGAAAAATGAAAGAAAACAAAACAATCAATAAAACATTTAGTTTAATCAATTCAAATGGGAATCTTTAGGATTACGATTTCACCGCAGGTTTTCACTATACTAATTCCTCCACAATTATCCTAATTTTTCTCCTATTCCGGGTAGTGGCCTATAGTCAGAATTGCTCTCGTTCGTGATACAATTCACTACCTAAATCTAGGTCGGTTCCACGGTAGTAGTAACCTATACCCTATACTAGATGCATGAAGACCATACTCTGGGTTTCCACCATTAACCGTACATCACCTTGTTTAAAGGATTTATTAGTTAATGTGAATTTCGTCTCTTTTCAACCATTAATTCTTCTTTCAAAGTAATTAAAGGCATTAGATTATCATTAGGGTGATCAATCATAATGATAGAATGGAGAAAATGAAATCATACCACATATTTAAGAGACAAATTATGATATACTATGGTAAAAATATCATACAACCATCACCCTGGCTACTCCCGTTTCTAAAGATAAAGGGGATTAGCCCTGCATGACCATCTCAATGAAAGACATGATAAGAGAAAGGGAAAACATGGAGAAAATGTGAATGAAAGTGTTGTAAACCCCTGAACGGAGGAGATCTGGGCGTTCCTTGACGTAGAATGCACGACCTAAAGCCTTCTGGCGATGGAAAACGTCCTCTGTAGCTCTAGGAACGATCGAGGCATGGTTCTGGGCTCCGTTCTTCTCTCCTCCTCTCCTTGAGACTTGTGCAATGACTAATGACGTGATATCCTACTTAGGGACACCAAAATTAGGTATATGCACCACTTTAGATTTCCAAAAGATCACCATCGTCCGATTAGAACCGATCTAAAACAAAACCTGATCTGACGGCGTCTATACCATCGACGCAGGTCGATGGTATCGACCCGTGACAATATCGACAAGTCTTCTTTTTTTGACGTTCCGCCTGATACAGACTCGATACCATCAACTGTGGTGTCGATGGTATCGACACCTTTAGGCGTCGCTTTTGTCCCCAGTCCAACACTGAAGCTGGGCAAGGTCGATAGTATCGACTTTGCGTTGATAGTATCGACCAGTTGAATGTTGGCTCACTGTAGGTATCTTGCTACCATCGACTTCAGTGTCGATGGTATATATTGACACATCTTGATTCCTTATGCTTGTATCATATTGACTGAGTCGATACTATCGACATCTGTCGATGGTATCGACAACTACATATATTCATTTTTTTCCCTAAAATTTCAAGCTAAATCCAAATCATCCGTCTAAAACACATCAATATGATCATTTATAACCAAAAAGATGAAATATAGTAGATTTGATGCAAAAAGAGATTATAGACTAAAACGAGTGAATCATGTGATATTGATCACAAATGTGACTAATAAACACATAAAATGCATGTAAAACCAGTCTATAAAAGCGAATCAAAATCCTCGCATCAGTAGCCAAGGGATACACTCAAATATATGGTGAAGACTCTATTGATACTTTTTCTTTTGTTGCAAAAATGTCCTCTATTTGTCTTTTTATTTCTCTAGCAACTCACTTTTATTGGCCCTTGCACCCACTTGAGATCAAGAATTCTTTTCTCCATGGTGACCTATCTGAAGGAATCTACATGGAGAAACCCTCCTGGATTCGTTGCTCAGGGGGAGTCACATCTAGCTTGTCATCTTCATAAATCTTTATATGGGCTCAAGTAGTCTCCAAGAGCTTGGTTCGGGAAATTTAGTCAAGTTCTACTTGAATTCAGTCTTCTATAGTCATGTCTAGATCATTCAGTCTTCCATCAACAATGATCTTTAGGCTGTGTTCTCCTTATGGTCTATGTTGATGATATTGTCATTACCGGAGATGATCAGTAGGGTACTCTACAACTTAAACAATTTCTTCAAAATAGATTTCAAACTAAATATGTAGGCCTCCAAAAATACTTTTTGGGTAGGTTGCTAGATTTAATGATGGAATAATATTTTCATAAAGTAAATACACTCTTGATCTCCTGGAAGAGACTTGTATGCTTGGAGAAAAGCATGTAGATACTCCATTGGATCCCACAATCAAGGTGCACAAGGAGGGGGAGACACTTGAAGATCAATGAAGATTCAAAAGACTGGTTGGAAAATTAAATTATCTTACTGTCATTCATCCAGATATATTCTTTGCTACTAGTGTGGTTAGTCAATTCATGGATAAACCTTGTAGTAGTCATATGAAATCTATCTACATGATCCTTCACTATCTCAAGTAGAGTCTAGGCAAAGGTACACGGTACAACACTCATGGGCATCTCAAAGTGCAAGGCTTCTCAGATGCTAATTGGGCAAGATGTGTCACATACTGTAGATCAATTTCCGAATATTATGTCTTTGTGGGGGGTAATCATATTTTCTGGAAGAGTAAAAAGAAAAAAGTGGTAGCTCGATCTAGCGTTGAATCTGAATACAGAGCAATGGCTCATGCAACCAGTAATCTCCTATGGACCAAGAATATTCTAGAAGAACTGAGACTAATTCAATCTGAAGTAATAGAACTCATGTGTGTTAATCAAGCTTCTGTCCACATTGCATCTGACTAAGTTTTTCACGAACAGGCCAAACATATTGAAGTTGACTGTCATTTCATTCAAGAAAAGGTACAAGATCACCAAATCATACTTATTCTAGTCCATTCAGAATATCAAGTGGCTAATCTTTTCTCAAAATCCCTCAATGGATATTGAGTAAAATTTCTATGTAACAAACTTGGTGCTCATGACATCTATGCACCAGTTTGAGGGGGAGTGTTAAAATAATAAGCATTTATTACTCCCTGTATTCATTACTCTTTGCCCCTACATATTCCCTATGTATATGGGATTACTCCCACATTTTGTAAAAGGTTATTGGCCATCACCAGTGTCCATATATATAGATGTGCCATGCTCAATACTAAAATCTTTTCATTCCACATTTGCTTCTCTTGTTCTCATAAACATTATAATAATATAAGCTCTTCCCAAGTTTACTTAGATCTCACTTCTTCTTTTAATTGTGCCTGACTTAATAACATTGTTTGGAATATGTATGTTTGTCATTTGTGATGCACATGTATGTACCATCCCAGGAGACCCATATGCAACTTGTCCTCAAACTCACGACCAACTATTTTGTTCCTTGTATTGTTTTCAAGTGATATTTCCTAGTCTTTTCACACATCCATTTTAGCATATGCATTTAAATCAAACACATCTTGTTAAAACCTTATTTCTTTACCACCCAACATTCACTCTCACACATGGAATGAGAGGGATCTTCCTGGTCACATACTACTTCTGCACTTCTCCATTTTGACCATCACATTGTTATTTAGTAACAAAATCATCTTGAGCATCAAAGTTCATTCAATCAGTAGCAAAACTAACCACATGTGGTATTTTTACTCCATTTTTGCTCAACTCCACCATTTACAATCATGTATTGGTTAAATAGCAACACATATATATGTTTTGCTTCTTTTGTTGTAAATCCATTTGATTCAAACACATTCCTCTGAAGTTCAACTTTATTATTTAATGTTTCTTTAGTTTTCTCAATCAACACAATATTTTGAACAAATAACATGTACCAATGAATATCATTATCCACACGCTTTGTCAACTCATCCATAACAACGAAAAATAGAATGACTCAGTTCCAATCCTTGATGTACCCCAACAATGATAGAAAGTCATGGTGTCTCTTTTTAGGAGTCATAATAGTTGCAATTGAACTATGATACATGTCTTTGATCAAGTCAATGTATTGGATTGGCTTACTAATTTTCTCCACAACCCACAACAACACTTCCCTAGGTATTTGATCATAAACATTTCCCAAATCAATAAACACCACGTGAAGTTCTCTTTGTTTTCTATGTACTTCTCCATAAGCCTCCTTATAAGAAAAATAGTATCTATTGTGGAAGTTCCAGGCATGAAATTGAATTGGTTGTCTAAAGTCTGCATAATAGATCTTAACCTTTACTTAATAATTAAAGAGATATAAAGAGATATGTTGTTTTTGTGTTATTCTGTGTTTTACTCTACTTGTGTTTTATCCCATATTTTTTAGTTTTAGTTATGGATTTATTCTCTTATCCTATAAAAGAGAATGCATTGTAAACTCATTTACTTACTATATACAATTCTTCTCATTATCCTATATGGTATCAAGAGCGGTTTGGTTCCCCTATAATTTCCCATCGTAATCTCCCTTGATCCAACTCCTCCGTCTGTTTTTCTTACATCTCCAGGCAATTTTTTCAACATAACACGTTGAGAGTCACCATGTTCTTCGGTTGCTTCTACATATGCCTCATGGTGGAGTATTGAATCTCTCCATGTTAGCTTAGGTTATTCTACCATCTTCCCTTACCCATAGTGGGTTATCCATGATCTAATGCATCAGATCCACTAATTCCAATTGCTGCTCATATTCTATAATAATCATCTTCAAAGTTTCAGAGGTGGCTCATCAACTTGATACTCCTATAATTTGTGTAACTTTAAACATTTCCTTTGTTCTTGTAGATGGGTATTATGATGCAATTTCTCCACTTAGTCGACATTTTCTTGGTCTTAATTTTATCAAAGGAATTTGTTAACCGCATACCTCGTTCCCCCCCCATACTCCTCCATCCATTGATATGAATAGCATTTAACCCTCATGCCTTGACCATTTTCATCTTTACAAAACCTTCTTGACCTCAGATAGTGAAACTCATCACGTAAAAGTGATATCTTTTGTATTCATGCCACACAAGTCTCTTATATTATTTAAAATATCTCTATGGAATCTTATGAAAGTAGTTTTCCATTACTTCTTGATACTCTTTGTTTACTATTCACTCTACCATCTAATTTTTTGATGCATTTTACATGAGTAAGACTCCTTCTTTCCTTTCTCTTGTATGAGCCATTTTCTATATGTCCTTTTTCCTCTCTCTCGTGTATAACATCTTACATATATGTTGAAAGTATCTCGATCTAGCCTCTTGAACAATTATCTTAGGTTGTTTCTTTTCTAGCTTGTATCTCTAAAAGTGGCATCATCTCAAGATGTGGTAAAGTTTCTATAGATCTCCCTTTTGAGTTTAATATCCTTTTATACTCCACTCCGACTACCAAGTCTCTTTTTGTGGAGGCCCACACTCTTTGGATGCCCCCAAACCTATTTAGCTTCATGTTTGCATGATCTCATATTATGCATGGTGTTACATCAAAATATAAGTTCCAAGTGCCCTCCTTGATATGTTTATCATAAAATGTCACTTTCTTTTTACTTTTAAGATTCCACCAATCGATTTTTTATGTTGGCTTTTGTTATGCTTACCCTTGTTGATCTTCATGTTATTATCCAAAATCACCAACCAATGTTGGGTGGTGAGTTCTTTTCCATGGATCACTTTACATCCTTGCACACTTTCTGACCCTCCAGCCTTGTAAGGAAGTAATTGTCTTGTCTACAATTGCAACCACTCTTGAAAAAAAATCATATGAGAATCTCTTTTCTTCAAATGGGTATTTACTAAGATCACAACACAGGAAACAAAATCTAATATATCCTCTCATGCTTTTCTTATACCATATCCAAAATCACCACAAACTCTCTCATAACCAACATTTCTACTCCTTATACAGCCATTTAAATGGGCTAACATCTATAAGAAGATCTAATGGAACCTCAAAATCCTTATAGTTTTATATTTATACATATGCACTAATAACTTCATGTAAAATCAAATGAAATTATGTTTTCATTCTCTACTCTAAATCGATGGCACTAACGAATGGATTAGGAAGCTCTCTACTCTACATCGATGGCACTAACGAATGGATTAGGAAGCGCATACACTCCAAAGTAGGTTCCATAAATGTATTGGATACATACTAGTAGTCATTAAATATGTCTAGATACGTATTGGATACTTCTTCAGACGTATCCATTTTTTTTCACATTTTTAAAGAGGGGATACTTTGTGGATACAACTTGGATGCTTCGTGGATACGACCCAACCCATTGTTACATAGATGCATACATAAATCTGATTTAATTTGTTAGTCTATACCTATTTGTTACTGTTAGTTCTATATTTATTATAATTTTTCTTTCTTGGCTCTCAAATATAGTTTGAAGAGTCTTGGAACTACCACAAAAATCAATGTATATGGTAATTATGGATCTAGACAACATTGTTCTATAAATTCAGTTGACATTTAATAGAAGTATTGTTAGTCTATTACTGAAAGTAACTTATTGCTACTTCTTGTTAGTAATATAATGTTAGTAACTTTTTGTTACAACCCTAATTTTTGGTTCACTTGGTGAGAAATGCAATTTCTCATATTAAAGATAATTGAACAAATAATGATATGATTTGTTTTGAGTAAATGGATTCCTTTCACAATAGCCTTGATGTTTGTGTTGTGGGCTTTATTGTCTATTGGGCCCAATAACAAGGAAATAACAAAGAAAATTCAATTAGTGAATGAATAACTGAATATTCAAGAAAAGAAACATGTAGAAACCTCTAGAAGACAAATCCAAAGAGGATTTCGTGTTTCTTGGGTTCCTTGGGTTCCATGGAGTCGAAAGTTGTAAAAAGAAAGCAATAAGAGAAGAAAAGATTAATTAAGTATTTCTTTATTAAGAAAGAAAATGAAAATAATGATAAAATGTGGAAAATGAATGGAAAGAGGCATAAATGAGATTTCTTGGTGAGATTTCATATCCATGAGGTTTCTAATTATAAAAGGAAGGCCAATGAGGAAAATAAAAGAGAAATAAAGAGGAAATACTAAAAGGCAAAATAAGAGGATAATATAATGCATTATTAATGAATTATGAGGTATTGCTAAAAAGAAAGTAATTTTGATTAAAGGAAATAGAATTTCGTGTCAATGGATTAAAAAGCAAGGAAAGAGAGAATTAGTAAGAAGAAATTCGAATTCCTAATTATTCAAGAAATAGGAAATATCAAAGGAGAGAGAAAAGTGGTGTTTTGATGAAGGAATCAATTTCCATGTGGGAAAAGGATTTGTTTTCCCTTCAATGAACACCTTAGGGCGTGAAACCTCCTCCTTATAAAAGGGGTATGACTTTGGACCATGGTTAGAGAGTTCCACGCAGCCACCCCTTTCTTCTTCTTGTTCTCTTTCATCTTCTTCATCCTAACCCTAACTGAGGGAGCTATGGTGATCATGGAGCGACAAGGATCCAGGGATGTGAGTAGGGTGCAAGTGCAATGCTCCCATGAACATAGAAAGAGGTATGGCCACCCACGACACCTTTCTGACCCCTGCCCGACGCCACCGGAAGGTTGCAGGTCGGCCGCACATAGCAGGTCGACTGCTCTTGAACTAGTCACATAGATGTGGATCTAGAGGGTGCCCCAAGTCCGACGAGAGGTGGTGCAGCTAAAGGAACCGCCGCCCGTAGCTGTGGTGTCCAGGAGAAGGCCGGGGAGCAGCGCATGTGGTTTCTAGGGCGGCAGCGACGCCCTACCGCGGGTTGAAGATGACTAAAACCCGATCGGAGAGAACTACCCCTCCACCATATGAAGAACTCGCCGGCCGCGTAAGGGCATAATAGTAATTCTATTATGTTTTAAGTTATCGGGTGACGCAGGCTAGCGGCGCTCAAGACTGGCTGACGTGGCATCATCAGATTGGCCAAAGTAAGTTATTTCTACCAAAAATCATAACTCCTAATTGGTAGCTCTGATGAGAACACATAATATATGAATTTTGATCAGAAAAATGCAAGGAACCCATTAAAAATGGTTTTACAGCCGGAATCTGATCATAGTTGAAAAATTAGCGTCAATCACCATCTTTAATGAATTGAAGATTTAGGAACCCTATTTTGATATGATTAATGTGTTTAATAGGGTTTAATGGATCTTTAGAGTTGATATTAATCTGTTAAATGTAAAAAGGAACATTAAGGAAGAACTTTGTGCATGATTAGTCTAATTTAGAGTTTATATGCTTGAAATTGGAAAAGTGCATAAAGTTATCATCTTTAATGATTTAACTAAGGAAAAACCCTTAGATTTGATGATAGATGGATAATTCAAGCTGATATTAACCTGTTGTTAATAAAAGTGAAAATAGGATTTAAAAAGATGATCTTTTTATATAGTTGGTTTAATTTAGGGTTCTCTGTACATGAATATGCCTTAATGGGATTAGAAACCCTAATTTATGTTGATATGAATTCTAATGGTTTTAATTGTACAAATCTATGAATAAAATAAAGATATGATGATTCAAAGATAAATTGAGTACCAAAGATCTTTAATGTGAATTATTTGGATAATTAGTGTTTCCTAGTGTATAAAAGTGGAAATAGTGATAAATAAGGTTCATATATGTGAGTTGAACTATAATGAAATATGATTTGTCAATTTGAAAGAAACTAAAGATGATAATTAGCCTTAATATTTTGGATATGACCTAAAAGGATAAAGATAATAGTTTTAGTGTAAAAGAAACATATTAGACTTATTTGACATTCAATTGTGCCTATGATACAGAAATTAGGGTTTGTGAACTAAAAGAGCATTAAAAGTGATAAATGCATAATGAAGGCTAAAACCCTAATAAAACCCAAAAGTTCGCCTAGAAATCATAAGGTGGAATCCAAGTTGATCTTGAGGATGTTTGAATAAAACAATGACACTTGAATGTTATGCATTATTTTCAGGATATTGTGGATTTCTTGTTAATTGTGTTGAATGTTAATGCATGGACATCAAGTTACTATGGATCAGGTATGTGGTTACGATTATGAATAATCGCTATAGTTTCCCGATGGATTCCCGGGTGTTTAATCGCATTGAATGCAACTAAACTATTGGATGTTTATTTATTTCATGCCACTATAAAGTGACTATGATTATCACCATAAATGTACATATATAGCTGGCAAGATCTGGGTCCACCTCTGTTACTTTGAAAAGGCTAAAAAAGGGGTAATCCTAGAGTAAGGTCTAGGTTACCGTGAGTTAGAGACTCTTTAGCAAATCCTGAGTTAAGGAGTGGTCTACTTACGAGTAGTGCTATGTGACTCAACCCTAGAAACTGGTTCACTTATAGGTGGATCATGAGGGGTTTAATGGGGACAACACAGAGGATAGGGTACTCTTGGATCGCAGAGTTATATCTAAAACGTAATATTGGTTGTTAAATATGTAATTGAATGGTTACATTGTTATCATAGTTGCATGTTTATTGTTTTCCCCACATACCAGCTACGGCTGACTGACGTTTTGTTTGCCGGCATTTTAGGTCAATAAAAAGAACAAATAGTAAAGTGGCACGTGTGATACTAAATGAGAATTAAAGTGCAAAGGAGGATTAGATAGATTAGTATCGATGTGGATAGAAGAATAGAGATCCAAGTTTTCAAAAGGTATGCAAAAATTTATTTTCTTACAGCTTTCAGTATAGTATGTTAAAATTTGATAATTATTCTTGGTTAATTGCCGAACCTTTGATCCGAAAGTCATGGGTGCGGCTTCGACCTCTCGGTCTCCCTTAATTGGGGGTTATCGGGAGGTGGGGTCGTAAAATTTGGTATCAGAGCATAGGTACCTCAGTTAACCATTAATAATTATTAAATTTTACAAACTCCATAGAACCCAAGGGAGTTATTAGAGGAGTATCCGAAAGACGGAGGTGTCTAGAAAGGGATCACGACCGGGGGATGGCAAGATTTTCCTCCACACCGCTAGTCAGAATACGAGGACTCCCGGACCCGTGTGACCGTCTGGCCAAAGTCTTAGGGTATGAATCGAAATAAGATACCTTTAGGACTTCTCATCTTATTCATCCCTTCTCATCACAAAATTCTAATAAGGACCTAAAGGATTAGGGTTTTCTTTCTTCTCCTCACCCTCTTGAGGTATGGGTAAGGTTAATAAGGTATAAGGAATCCTCCACTAAATTAATGAAAGGAATGTAAATAAGATGTCATGGACATAAGCTTAATAGATTAAGTGCAAAATAAATAATAGATACATGCTTAGGTCATATGACATAAGTTGTCATGTCCTCAGGAGAGTCTTGAGGCTAAACATTCTTAACAAGAGGATAAGTTAGTCTTAGAGATAAAGATCTCCATTTCAAGTAGAGACCTGGCACATCCTCAGAGGACGATGCTAACCCTAACCCTAAGTGAAGGTTAGAGAGAGATGAGTTGGACCAGGTGTTTAAAAGGACATGCCTTTGGGGGATGCCATAGGATCCATGGGTGACCTAGCACCTTTGGCAACCCCAACCCTGGGAAGGGTCGTGCATGTTAGGATACATGATAGCTCTTTAGATGATGATGTTAGTGAGGAACATAGAAACCCTATGGGCTTGTACCAGTAGGGCATAGCTGGAACCTAGGGCACGTCATAGTGTTGACGGTAGGATGAAACCCTGGATAAGGAATTATGATGGAGCATAAAGGGTTGTGGATGATCTTGAGCAACCATAAGTGCGAACCTAGGCTTCACCCATGTAGAGAATGCTTTGGAGGTTGATCCTTCATGAAGAGAGGACCTCTAATGGTGAGGTTGGATGTAGGGTTAGCTCTAGAGAGAGCAGGAAACCCAGCAAGAAGGTTGGAAGCCTAAAACCCTAAGCAATGGGTGATAGTGGTTGCCTCATGATCGATCCCTGAAAGTTATTGATACCTTGGTTGTCTTTAGAGGGACCAAACCCTTGAGAAAAGATGAAGCTTCTGGTACCTACGTGCCTATGGTAGAGATGTTTACCTTCTGAGGTAGGAAGAAGAGTGCCTTAGACCTAGAGAGGTTTAGTGAAAAGGTTATGAGGCCTTGTACCTTGTTGGTTGTCCTTAAGGAGGACCCAACTCTAAGTGTTGCTTGAGTTGAAGGATGACAAGGAGTGCATGTCATGCCTTTTTCATGCTTGGTTCGTAGTTAAGAGATAGAGCATGCAGTTTGATACTTAAAAGTGAACCAAGGGTTCCTATGCCTAAGAGGGGAAGTGGTATACCTGATGCTCATGATGAGAAGTTGAGTTCCTATAGAAGCGAGCATGGTAATCATCGTGTATAGAGGAAAAAGGGGAAGCCCCTTAAGTTTAAGGTTGAGGTGTTCCTATAGAAGTTGAGTTCCTTAGAACCCCTCACAACTAGGTTGATGATAAAGGGAAAGTTTGATCTTGATCCAACATCGAGGAAAGAAGGATAAGTATGACCTAGCATGGTACGGTAAGTGATCTGCTTGTGCCTTAATGGCTTGCCAGGGTTAAGTTGGCTCGTGAGGATGTAAACCCTAGACCTAAGAGCTTTTGTGACCTTATAGATAGTGTTCCTCCCATCCTGGGAGAGGGACCCCTTTGGAAGGGTGTATATCAATGTTGTTGGTTCAAGGTAACCTAAAGAGGTCTCATAGGATCTTGAGAAGCTAAGTGAAAGGTACATAGTATGAGAATGAATCTACAGACCCATAGATATCCATCTCTATTGCATGTGAATGTGTTACTAGTATGGGGCTTGACCAAGGTAGGCAGGTTGCCATGATGCCTATGAACGGATGAGAGTCAGCCCATGAATACAGAAAGAGAGATGATCAAGACTTGGGTAAGGTTCTAAGTGAACATGTACTGTAATGGAGAATCCTAAGTCTATCCTAGGATCAGGTAGGGATAAGACTGATGAAAGTAGGAGTTGCCTAATTCCCTAGTTGCACATGACCATAGGGTCGGGAGGCAACAACAATCATTGTATGAGGGCCATGGGTTACGAGATTGATCACCTTCATGAACTCATGGGACCCAAAAGGGAAGATGAGTAGGGCACTTTCTTGATGCATGAGGGAAGAGGGATGACCCCAAAAGAGTCGGTACCCTATAGACCTAGGTAGGTTCAAGACTAATTTGATATCATGATGTTTGTGATGAAGAGACATATGTGGCACGTTGCAACTTAGATGTAAAGGTGTATTGGCAAGGTGGGATGTACCATCTCTACTCTTAGAACAGGAAGAACTCTTTATTTGGACTGCAGCCAAATGCTTATTTCCTCTTGTTATGGGGGAGAGAGATAGGATATTACGCATGCCATACACCAAGGATAAGAGATGATGTAGGTTAAAACGTTGCCATGATACATGGGGATAGAGAAGATAACCTACCCTGGTGAAGTGAATGATATATGGATGGTTTACTAGCACTTAGAGGAATGAGGTAGTCACCTTATGAGGATGTGGAGCTTACAAGTTATACCAGGTTGAGTTTGGTCACCATGATGATGAAATCAGAGAGTGTTCTTAATGGATATAGACATGAAGTTGGAGGTAATGTGATAAGTGAAATGCATGGAAGTGTAATGTTACCTAATACCTAAAGAGCTGAAGTGGTAATGGATGATCTGGTTGAGATACATCTGACTTGTTTGACCAGAAGCTAGAAAGGATTGGCTAACCTTAAGTTCAAAACGGGGAGGTGTTTGGATAACACTCAGATATAACAAGATACATTGAAAAGATGTGGTTGTTTGGTTAGCCAGTCTAGTCCTGGATGCAATGAAAGGATGGTGGTAAAACCTCAGATGCACCTCTTTGGAAGAGAAGGTGACGAAACCCTGACTAGAGTGGTTTAGGGTTTCAGAGGATTTGATCTTTAAAGAATCATGACATATAGGAAATCATCACCATACACCGTGAAAAATGGCAATAGCACTTTGGATGCTTAAGATGAAGTTGCATGTGGTTTATGACCATGCAAGCCAGGAGGTAAAGGACGAACCCCAGTAACCCATTGTATCAATATAGAGGACAAAAGAATCCCTGAGAGGGAATGAGAGCTTAACACTATGGATGTTGTAATAGGTCTTCCCTGGACCGGGGAAGGTCGAGATGCAATATGGGTTATGGTAGATCGCCTTACCTAGAAAACATAAGAAAGAAAGAGTTCCATTAAGGGACAGATCTAGTTGAACTACCCCTGAGAAAGATGGTTCAACTACACCGTAGAGCAAGTTCAAAGGTTCTTGAGTTTGACCTAAAGGTTCACTTCCATAAAGTGGAAGTAGGTACATGAAGAACTCAATGTTAGTATAGTTTATCACCCCTAACTATGGTTAGTATGATCCAGACTAAAAGGTCTGATGAGGGCATGTGTGCTCATTCAGGGTGATATCTAGAGACAGTTCATGTCCTATGAAAGATGTGACAATGACCACCATAGCCAGTATCAAGTTTTATATGAAGCTTTGTAAGGGAGGTTGTGTCAGTCACCACTTCAGTAAGGTGATGTTGGTGAAAAGGACCTCATGATGGTTAGAAAAGGGCCACATGATGGTTAGAAAAAAAAGGACCCCAGTGTGTGTAGATGAAGTCACTTTAATTGTGCAAGGGATGAAAGGAGACTAGAGATGATGAGAGTCGTGAGCAGATGCAAAGTAGACTGACATGCAGTTCACTGTGGGAAATTATGTGATATGAAAATCCGACCCCTCTAAGTTATAGCTAAAAGAGTTGAGTCCCTGATGCATGGGTTCTTTTGATATGGTTTGGTGGAGAAGGTTAATTTTGACCTTGCCCCTCAGGATAAAGTAATGTGTGATGAGTGCCATGTGTCCAATTTAGAGCACTATGTGAGGAACCCAACCATGTGCTGAACAATGAACCTATTGAACCCCAAGGGAGGCTGAAATGGCCTGAGTCACCTGTGTAGTTATAGACGCCAGGATGAAAGAACTCAGAGAAAATAATATGTGATGATAAAGGTTCTTTGGAAACGCCATGAGTACGGCAAAGCCACATAGGGGCCAATGATGGACATGGAAAAATCTTATCATGAATTGTTTGTTTGCTTGCCTGAATTTTGAGGACAAAATTCCTATAAGAGGGGAAGGATGTTACAACCCCAATTTTTTGGTTCAATTGGTGAGAAATGCAATTTCTCATATTAAAGATAATTGAACAAATAATGATATGATTTGTTTTGAGTAATTGGATTCCTTTCACAATAGCCTTGATGTTTGTGTTGTGGGCTTTATTGGCTATTGGGCCCAACAACAAGGAAATAACAAAGAAAATTCAATTAGTGAATGAATAATTGAATATTCAAGAAAAGAAATATGTAGAAACCTCTAGAAGACAAATCCAAAGAGGATTTCGTGTTTCTTGGGTTCCTTGGGTTCCATGGAGTCCAAAGTTGTAAAAAGAAAGCAATAAGAGAAGAAAAGATTAATTAAGTATTTCTTTATTAAGAAAGAAATTGAAAATAATGATAAAATGTGGAAAATGAATGGAAAGAGGCATAAATGAGATTTCTTGGTGAGATTTCATATACATGAGGTTTCTAATAATAAAAGGAAGGCCAATGAGAAAAATAAAAGAGAAATAAAGAGGAAATACTAAAAGGCAAAATAAGAGGATAATATAATGCATTATTAATGAATTATGAGGTATTGCTAAAAAGAAAGTAATTTTGATTAATGGAAATAGAATTTCGTGTCAATGGATTAAAAAGCAAGGAAAGAGAGAATTAGTAAGAAGAAATTCGAATTCCTAATTATTCAAGAAATAGCAAATATCAAAGGAGAGAGAAAAGTGGTGTTTTGATGAAGGAATCACTTTACAAGTGGGAAAAGGATTTGTTTTCCCTTGAATGAACACCTTAGGGCGTGAAACCTCCTCCTTATAAAAGGGGTATGACTTTGGACCAAGTTTAGAGAGTTCCACGCAGCCACCCCTTTCTTCTTCTTCTTCTCTTTCATCTTCTTCATCCTAACCCTAACTGAGGGAGCTATGGTGATCATGGTGCGACAAGGATACAGGGATGTGAGTAGGGTGCAAGTGCAATTCTCCCATGAACTTAGAAAGAGGTATGGCCACCCACGACACCTTTCTGACCCCTGCCCGACGCCACCGGAAGGCTGCAGGTCAGCCGCACATAGCAGGTAGACTGCTCTTGAACTGGTCGCGTAGATCTGGATATAGATGGTGCTCCAAGTCTGACGAGAGGCGGCACAACTAAAGGAACCGCTGCCCCTGGCCTTGGTGTCCAGGAGAAGGTCGGGGAGCAACACATGTGGTTTCTAGGGCGGCAGCGACGCCCTGCCGCGGGTTGAAGATGACTAAAACCCGATCGGACAGAATTGCCCCTCCACCATATGAAGAACTGGCCGGCCGCGTAAGGGCATAATAGTAATTCTATTATGTTTTAAGTTATCGAGTCACGCAGGCTAGCGGCGCTCAAGACTGGCTGACGTGGCATCATCAGATTGGCGAAAGTAAGTTATTTCTACCAAAAATCATAACTCCTAATTGGTAGCTCCGATGAGAACACATAATATATGAATTTTGATCAGAAAAATGCAAGGAACCCATTAAAAATGGTTTTATAGCCTGAATCTGATCATAGTTGACAAATTAGTGGAAATCATCATCTTTAATGAATTAAAGATTTAGGAACCCTATTTTGATATGATTAATGTGTTTAATAGGGTTTAATGGATCTTTAGAGTTGATATTAATATGTTAAATGTAAAAAGGAACATTGAGGAAGAACTTTGCGCATGATTAGTCTAATTTCGAGTTTATATGCTTGAAATTGGAAAAGTACATAAAGTTATCATCTTTAATGATTTAACTAAGGAAAAACCCTTATATTTGATGATAGATGGATAATTCAAGTTGATATTAACATGTTGTTAATAAAAGTGAAAATAGGATTTAAAAAGATGATCTTTTTATATAGTTGGTTTAATTTAGGGTTCTATGTACATGAATATGCCTTAATGAGATTAGAAACCCTAATTTATGTTGATATGAATTCTAATGGTTTTAATTGTACAAATCTAAGAATAAAATAGAGATATGATGATTCGAAGATAAATTGAGCACCAAAGATCTTTAATGTAAATTATTTGGATAATTAGTGTTTCCTAGTGTATAAAAGTGGAAATAGTGATAAATAAGGTTCATATATGTGAGTTGAACTATAATAAAATATGATTTGTCAATTTGAAAGAAACCAAAGATGATAATTAGCCTTAATATTTTGGATATGACCTAAAAGGATAAAGATAATAGTTTTAGTGTAAAAGAAACATATTAGACTTATTTGACATTCAATTGTGCCTATGATACAGAAATTAGGGTTTGTGAACTAAAAGAGAATTAAAAGTGATAAATTCATAATGAAGGCTAAAACCCTAATGAAACCCTAAAGTTGGCCTAGAAATCATAAGGTGGAATCCAAGTTGATCTTGAGGATGTTTGAATAAAACAATGACACTTGAATGTTATGCATTATTTTCAGGATATTGTGGATTGCTCGTTAATTGTGTTGAATGTTAATGAATGGACATCAAGTTACTGTGGATCAGGTATGTGGTTACGATTATGAATAACCACTATAGTTTCCCGATGGATTCCCGGGTGTTTAATCGCATTGAATGCAACTAAACTGTTGGATGTTTATTTATTTCATGCCACTATAAAGTGACTATGATTATCACCATAAATGTACATATATAACTGGCTAGATCTGGGTCCACCTCTGTTACTTTGAAAAGGCTAAAAAAGGGGTAATCCTAGAGTAAGGTCTAGGTTATCGTGAGTTAGAGACTCTTTAGCAAATCCTGAGTTAAGGAGTGGTCTACTTATGAATAGTGCCATGTGACTCAACCCTAGAAACTGGTTCACTTATAGGTGGATCATGAGGGGTTTAATGGGGACAACTCAGAGGATAGGGTACTCTTGGATCGCAGAGTTATATCTAAAATGTAATATTGGTTGTTAAATATGTAATTGAATGATTACATTGTTATCATAGTTGCATGTTTATTGTTTTCCCCACATACCAGCTACGGCTGACCGACGTTTTGTTTGTCGGCGTTTTAGGTACAATGAAAAGAACAAATAGTAAAGTGGAACATGTGATACTAAATGAGAATTAAAGTGTAAAGGAGGATTAGATAGATTAGTATCGGTGTGGATAGAAGAATAGAGATCCAAGTTTTCAAAAGGTATACAAAAATTTATTTTCTTACAACTTTCAGTATAGTATGTTAAAATTTGATAATTATTCTTGGTTAATTGTCGAACCTTTGATCCAAAAGTCATGGGTGTGGCTTGGACCTCTCGGTCTCCCTGAATTGGGGGTTATTGGGAGGTGGGGTCGTAACACTTTTAGCTCAATTTTAGTTCTGAATTTTTTTGCAACTCTTTGCCTTACAAACCAAATAAGAAGTTTAAACTACAATGAATTCAGATTGAATGTTAATTACAAATCTATATATGCACTATTTTATAAACTTAGTTGTTATTAAAATAAACCCTCTAAACTACGAATCAAATGTATGACAATGGTTATATTAAGTTGATGATATCAATTTATTAGGGTGCTTCTTGTTAAAATTTTATGCTAATTTAATATTTTATGTCATGTCTCTAAGAATATGTTATAGTGTCACTCTTGTCAAAATTTTGAGATTTTTTTTGGCACCTAGTTCTCAGTTTTTTTTCTTTCATGTGAGTCATATACTCCATCCCCTTGAAATATATATTTGTTTTTGCCTCATAGTATCCAACATGCAATATCCGCTCTATATTTTTATCCATCTTTATCTCTTTGTTAAAGAATACACATCTCACCACTAAGTGTGATGATCATGCACCCCTATAGAAATATGTAGTTATAATATCAAAGCATGAAAGGGTGGAACTAGTGAGTGTTGTTATAACTATGTTTACAAAAAGTACAAGGGATCATGTACTATGGAAAACATGGACTTTCTAAAGATCCATGCAATGGGATCAAAATTTGCCCAAAAGTCACTATAGAACACCTAAGTGAAATGCGCAAGTTGTTCATTAGGTCGAACTAAGATCAAAATATGTCATGTACAAGAATATACATTTTCATTATATTTATCTTTGAATGGGGTTAGATGGTTTTATTTGAATAAATGAAAGAGAAGTTCATATTTAAATAAAATGTTAGAGTATATTTGCCTAAGTTGTTTAGTCTATTTGTAATGTGGGTCCAATGTGTATTGGCACATTAGGGTTTGTCATGTGTCTATATGCTTCCCCCTTATCCTATTTATAGGAAAGGGAGCTTTCCCTTCTATCATTGAAAAAAACTCTACTCGAGAGGATTTCCCCATCGTATCATCTATCCACATGGTATTAGAGAAGGCTTTCCTGAGCCACCCCAAACCCTAAGAGAGAGAGAGAGAGAGAGCAAAGGAGACTTGCCTCCCCTTGTGGGTGGCTACCACTGCTAGGCACTACTACTGGCTACCTGTAGGGATCTTCTATCCTAGATTCTTTTAGAGTCATCTCTTTTAATTCATCTCCATTGACAAAAAAACAATCCTTTTGAAGTTGCTGATACTAGATCTACTTGGGCCGCCATGCCACCACTATGATTTGCTACCTATGGAGCCACCATATCTACCCTAGTTACCACCTTCAACTATACCGTTGTCAATCTACATTGTCGTCATCTACGTCGCAAGCGGTCTACACCTCCGCTTCTGATCTACCTGCATTTATCATCATCCATGCCTCTATTGAGATCTAATCTAAAATCTTGGATAAAGATCTCCCTTTTCTGCTGATATTAGAGACATATCATCCTTATATTGTTATGGTGGAGATCCTGAAGGAAAAATCCATCATTTGTTGCTAAATTTTGGGGTTTAACTACTACTATTCGCCTCTAACATGTCATGTCTTTGCTTGACATGGTGTGTTGGTAGAGATTTTCTTCTTTTGCCGTCATAGTTTTGCAAAATCTGCTCGACGACATGATGTGTCGCCTTGTAGACATGGTGTATCACCTACATTCCTAACTCTTCCTCGAGTTCTGTTAGCTGACATAGTGTTGTCTACTTCTTGCCGACATTGACTTTTGATGGTATGGTGCCAGATACATTGTGTCTCCTTACAGACATGGCGTGTCACCTGCTATTAGTAATTATTGTCTCAAGTTCTATCAGCTGACACGATGTGCCTGCTTCTTGTTGGCATTGATTATTATTGATGCATCTACTTATGTGCAACATGACGTGCCTCTTCAATGACATGACGTTTCAATTGTTACCATAGCTATAATGCTTCACCATCTATAACGATTCTATTACATGGCAGAGGCATTTATACATGTCAAGTCCCTACGCTATCCTTACCAATAACAATTATCTTTCTTTTTCAACACTTTTATTTATCTTTTGTTGTTTAAATCCCTACCCTACCCAACCCTATATACATTTTGCCTACCTCCTCAATACTTTTTCTACCCCCATATACATATTGAACCTATTGATAATCATATCTTACAAAAAAAATTTCCTTGTCATTTTTTTCTGGGAGATCCACCTTGCACCCCCCAGTTTAGTCAGCACAAGGGATTAACAAATGTACTTTTTGATTCAATAAAAGATCTATTTACTTTTCTATCAGGGTCTATGTAATCGGGTCATGTTGCATACTGATTAGATTTGTTGGTTACCTCCTCCACACAATTGTCGACATAGCCCTTTCCTCTACAATTCTTTTTGACTTTCCACCCCAACAACTCTCTTGACTCTTTTCCTGGTTGGCATGAGGGGGGGAATAGAGGATTATGAGTAGAGGTAAGAGACGAGATGGAGAGATGAAGCGAAATGAAGAATACTTTAGTTCTACTGATATATGGATCTTCATCCTACTTTACTGCTACTATGGGTGTTATTTTATAGCTATATTGCTTTAGAAGCTTATTTATCATCATTGATTATTGCTATGAATTTATCTCCTTAACTTGTTCTATCTATTTTTGATGTTTATCTGGCAAAATTATTCTTGCTATTTGTGCTACGATTAGCACATTTTACTTGCTTCTTAGTGAGCTTGCACTACTGTTGTCCATACTCTATTTTCACGTTGACCCTTTGTAAGTGCCTTGCACACGTCTATTATAGTTGTTGATGTAACCCATCAGTCTCTGGGGACTGTGACCCAACACTTTTTGGAATGTGATGTATGATACTAGGATAGAAATTATATGATGAGATGATTATGGTACCTTTGGTGACTTACATGTTTATGATGGAGCTTCATGCTTTTCTGCAACAACTGTTCATCTTGGAGTCTTTTTGCAACTTTCTACTTCAGCACATTGGTTCTTTATCTGGCTACGTCATCTATATTCTACTATTGTGTTCCAACACTTTGGCTTGTCTATGTTCTATGCATGTGGACTCTTTTTCTTGTCCACGCCTTATATGCATGTTGACTTCTGCTACTATGTTCCAACACCCTCTGGTCTGTTTCTTGACAATAACGACTACGATGAAGACCATGATGCCTACATGTTTCTATTTATTTTTCTCCAGATGCTACATCATATTGATCAAGAGCTCATGCTACTTTTTTTGAATTGTCTGGTTGAGGGAGAGTATTAGAGTGCTTGAGTGATTTATTGTAACATTGAGGGGGAGATATTCTTGTATGGTATCGGTTAACTTTTTGTTATTATTAGTCTGTCTGTCTACAAGATGAGTTGGGATCCTTTCAAGCTCCAACTTGAGGGGGAGTGTTAGAGAGTCTACTCACTTAAGTTGTTTAGTCTGTTTGTAATATTGACCCAATTGTGTATTGGCCCATTAGGGTTTGCCTTGTGTCTGTATGCTTCCTCCTTATTCTATTTATAAGAAAAGGGGGCTACCTTTATATCAATAATAAAAACTCTACACAAGGGGATTTCCCCATCCTATCATCTATCCACAAAAAATAATATTTTTGACGTATCCATGTCATCATGTATGCTAAATTCTCCAAAATCGCTGTATCACGTATTTGTGTATGTGCTTCATAGAAAATGGCTCAAGTAGTTTGTCAGATAAATATACATGTTTTAGTATTATCAATAAGAAACAACATCATATAATTATAATCATCAAATCTATTTGTATGCACACCCTTCATGCATTTTATTTTTGATTTTTCCACATGCCTTTGGCGCACAAATATGTCTTGGTACCTTGTCTTTTTATGTTTTATTTTATGATTTTTGGTGTATTTTCTTGATATAATTTCAAATGGCCGCATTGAAATAGCATGTTGTATTGTCAAACTATTATTATACACATCTTTTTAGATGATATAAAACATTGTGAATTAATGCAATTCAAGACATTTTAGTAGAAGTGGAAGAAAAATATTATATGCATGAAGATATAATGTTGGAATAAAAAGTCACATATAAGAATCTAGGTAACTAATCCCTATTGAATTTGCAACTTTTTTAATGTACTAATATATACATAATATAATTAGTAAATTATCATGAAATTTGCAAATTTTTTAATGTATTGATATATACATAATATAATGAGTAAATTTTTGTGCATACATCTGTTGGATGGCTATAAGGGTGGTCAACTAGTTAAAGGCATGACTTCCAGATGTAGGACATGCTCTACCTCTGCGTACTTACAATCACAGACATCTTCGCATTACTATTTCTTAGGGTAATTTAGTTTCTATTTTTTATGTCATTACGTGATATTCTTTCTTATATTTGGGCTCTTGAAAGTCTAGGGTTTTCTCCCACATTAGCTACTGCTCAACTTACCTCAGTTTGTATGCCTATGTCAAGGCCACAATATGATTATTTTCTTAGATGACTTGATGCTTATGACTAAAACTCAAATCTAATATCATCAGTTGATATTTTAGTTATCATGTTTACATTAGTTGGTATCAGATCATAACTCTAATTTTCTTAGGGCTAGACATTATCACTGCTGTTGTAGTACCCCTCTCACTGTCGTCACCCTCTCCTTTATTATAGTCTTGTTGTCCTCAAACCAGCCTGTAATCCTCTTCCACCACACATACTACACCATCCAACCCTCCTTAGTCTGTTGCAAGGGATGTGAGCTCCGACATTGTTGCACGTGGAGAACCTACGACCCAAGGAGTAGGTAACGCTCTAGAAGGTGACACTAATATGTAGGCCCAAGATCTATAGTGACGACGACTAGTAGGTACAACAACCCCACCCTACCCCTCTGATCCCCATGGGACCCATCATGCCAACAATGGGTCCTTCCTTGCCATGCCTCTGCTTCTCCACCCACTCCCTTCTCATGCTTCTAGTGCCTCTTCCCCTTTAGCTTTACGCTATACACTGCCAACCTCCCAGGTTTCCCCCTCCATCTACCATTGTTGATGCATGATAGGGTCCGCCTCTATGTACTTGTGAGTGTAGACGTCACAATGACACTATTTATTAGGATTTATCCAGTTTACATTTGCTTTATTTTATTATGTTATTTTCTTTCTTGTTTTGGGATTTTGTATAGTCATGAGGTTTAGTTCCATATTGGCTACTGACCAACTCACCTTCATTTGCTTGTCTACCTAAATATTGCATAATGTATTAGTTTATACTACTTGATTTTATAGAATATAAGAAAAATTAGTTTTAATCATTAGGTTTACATTATCACTAACACTACAATAATATAGGCTTGTTTCTAAGTCAATCAACTCATTCATGAGAATTATGTGAATGTAGTGCGAAAGTGAAAAAATAGTCATGGGAAATTAATACTTTGATATGCATACGAACACATGAAAATGCATTATCGCATGCATGAAATACCATTGTCAGCAACATATCAAAGGACTCATGAAAAGTGAACTCCCAACTTTGTTAGCAGAGATAATACACAACGGTGTGAATTCACATTACATACAACAAAATCTTATGAAACAAACATCTTTCTACCTAAAAAGTACAAACAGAAACAAACATGAGAAAAAACATGGACACGAGGCATCATGATTTACAAAAAGAATAAGACATGGACATTACATACACACATATACACATATACATATACATATACATAAACATATACATATACATATACATATACATATACATATACATATACATATACATATACATATACATATACATATACACATGTTTGCAGACATATATTCATATGTATACATACACATATATATACAATATAACACACACACAAACACACACACACACACACACACATATATATATATATATATATATATAGAGAGAGAGAGAGAGAGAGACGGCAAGGGAATAGCCCGGTTGGTGAATTCTGTTGGTCCCCAATGCAGGGACCCGGGTTCGAAACCACACGGAGAAGCATCTCTTGATTTATCACCCTCCCAGGCATCCGGCCTCCATCACGGGTTATGGGGGAGGGGAGGAGAAATCTTTCTCTCTTAATCCCATATATATATATATATAGAGAGAGAGAGAGAGAGTCAGGATAGAATACACTTGAGTGTACATATCACACCATACACCCCAATGGTGTTTACCTAACTAGACCTTATATGTGCATAATATAATCCATTGATCATCAATGTTACAATAATAACAAACCACATACAAAACTTGAGCATATTTGTATGAGTGTAAGTCACTCATATAAGGACAAAAAACCAACGCACAAAACTAATTTGAAATGTATGATTCCTACATCTTTTACATGCATGACTTATAAGTGTCCAAATGAGCTCCAATTTATTATCTAGTATGTTCTTAAGATACTTAAGAAGATCAACGGTTTAGATTTTCAAAATAAATGCTTGATGATGGGAAATAATTAAGGTGTATAGCGTCTCTGGTACACTTGAATGCAATCCATCTCTCTCTCTCTCTCTATATATATATATATATATATATATACATATATATATATATATATATATACATATATATACATATATATGTATATATATGACATGTACATATACATGAGTCTATATATATACATATATGTGTATGTGTGTATATGTGCATATTTATCTATCTATGTAAATCTATATTTCAGAATTGTTCTTATTTAGTTCATCATAAAATATGGGCATAATTGTCTTGTCCCATTAGGGTTAAGTTCTATTTCCTTTTACTTGCCTCCTTTCCTATATATGAGGGAGGAGTGTTTCATCTATCAATAATAAAATATCTTTGTTACTATATTTCATTATATTCAACTTTTTATTCTATTTTGTAATTTATATTTCTTGTTGGACCTCTATGCAAATTCTCCAACTTCTCTTATTAATAAAAAGGGAGAAGGCTCATTACCTCTCCTCACGCTACATTGCATGCAACATTGAGGGAACCATGTTCACATGGTATCCGAGCGGGAGATTTAACCCTATCCTCGTGTAGTTGCCACCAGCCACAACTAGTTCTTCCGACAACCACAGTGGTCACAGCAGCCGCCGACGCTAACCAACAACTGCAGTAGGTGTCGCCGACAACCAACAGTCATCAACCACCCTAGGACCAGCCGTCAGTGGCGGCCCAAGGTAGGGACAAGATTCACCGGCCCAAGGAGGGCACAATAGCCACCGTCCGGGCAAGCACAGTAGCCGCCGCCCGGGCAGGCGCACCACAGCCCCTATATTTCCCCTCCTTTGGTATCGTCGGGTCCTTCGGTTGATCTAATGGATTTTTAAATCCCAAATTGAAGGGTCCTTCATTACGTAGGAAATACTGAATCACATCTCCTCCATGTGTGATTAGGAAACTCCTGTTTGAGGATTGTAGATGTGTCAGACACACATCTAATTATTTGACGTGAAGTGTATCTCTCAGTCACTCAAATCATCCTATGACGTGTATCAATCTATCACCTTTTTTTTCTCGTTGCATCATGGAGGACACCAAGGCATCTACCATCTATAGTGAGATGTCACTTATTCCCTCCATCAAGCTGAATGGGAAGAATTATCTCTTATAGATGAATGTTGTCCATATATTGTTGGAGTCCCGAGATAAGGTGAGGCATGTTGGTTTTGATCCTCTAGTGTCTGTTGACAAAGGATATGCTGGATGGAAGCGTCATAATAGTCTGGTGAACACATGATTGTGGGGGAGCATGGAACCTAAGATTGCCGCTAGGTTCATGTTCTACACTACTGCCAAAGAGATATGGGATGCAATAAAGAAACACTAGTCACAAGAAAAGAATGATCTTAGTCAATTTATGATATATAACTACCTCTTTGCATAATGACATGGATACACGTCTTTAGATGAATACTTTGGAGTGATCCACGGTATTGCACAAGAACTAAGCTTCTATTATCCAATGATTCTCCAGGAACAAGTCAACGATAGAGATGACTTGATTACTACAAAGTTCTTATCTGGTTTGAGTTCTTCATATAGTTCATCCCACAGTGTCATCCTAGCTTATGACAAACTTTCCAGCTTGGAAGAAACTTATTCAAGAATTTGACATGAAAATTTTGAACATGTTAATCCTACAATAGTCTTATCTCCTAGAGATTCTCATGCTTCTATAGTTGTTGTAGTGAGAGGAGGATGGACATGTATTGGCCAAGGACATGACACTTGCTCTAAGTGCACTTTCTGTAACAAACCTAAACACACAGTTGAGAAATGTTAGAAGAAGCATGGTAGACCTGCTACACCACCTATGGGAGCAGCAAACTATGATGCTAGAACTGAGTCTTATGAGCCTCTTGTTTTGAGTTTTGGTTCTTCTGGCATCACACTCACCAAGGAGTAATATGATAGATTTATTCTGGCTACCCAACATCTGAGTTTGGGGTCTTCTTCTTCTTCACCCAACCTGGCATCCACCACTGGTAATTAGGCTACCTCCTTATTGGCTTCTGGTTCTACTTCATGGGTGGTTGACTCTAGAGTGTCGCAACATATGACTGGTATGAGGAGACTACTTCACTCCATTTACCCACATATTCCTCACCAATCTGTAACAATAGCAGATGGTTCAGTGAGGAGATTGTTAGCTAGTGGATTTGTTTCCTTGACTCCTAAAATTTATTTTAAATCCATACATTATGTGTTTACATTTCCATTTAATCTTCTCTATATTGCTAAATTGATTGATACTGTAAAATATACAGTGACTTTTGGACCTTCTTATTTTGTATTATAGGATCTCAAGAGTATAAGGATGATTGGTGGGGGGGCCTAGGAAAGGTAATCTTGACGTGGATATTTGAATGCACTAACAAATTCACTCGGGGTTGTAATCCCCGAGCTTTTACCCAAACCAAAGTGCAATAATACCACCCGCAAGAGGACGAGTCTTATTGCAGTATAGTTAAGGATCGAACCCAAAGGACAACATTTTTAAGAATCCTTGTCAGTTGGATCTAGCTCAAGTAAAACTAATATTTAGAACAATTGGTTGATTTGAGGTTGTTTAAACTAATTGCAGAAAAGTAAAAAATTGAATTAAAGATGAGTTTAGATCAATGGTATGGAATTGCTGGGATGGTACCGAGTTTCACCACCGCTACACATGCAAACATATTCAATCATGAACAATCTAGGCAATATATATATATAACAATTCAATTAGAGCTGTTACAAAAACCCCCATACGGGCGTCAGGTTTGTGTAAGAATCACCTTAGGCATCAGATGTCTCATCATTATTTGGATCTATTTACTTACGGCTCTGAAGATACAAAAATCCATGGAGGTTGCGGGCCCCCCATATGGGCGTCAGGCACACAAAAGCGTCAGCGAAGGCTAGATGGCTCGTCCCCTCGCGGATCATACACTTACGACCTCAGAGAAATCCCATCCTATTTCTAGTTTGGGTGTCAGCCACGCTAACCGATAAGAAAGAAGGTGATTAACATACTAGCTAACATCAACGATTAACAAGAAGATACAAAATCCAACTAAGGGTGTGAACCCCCCATACGGGCGTCAGGTGCACAGAAGCGTCACCGAAGGCTAGATGGCTCATCCCCTCGCACACTTATGACCTCAAGGAATCCTTTCAGAAGTTCTTTTCAAGGATTCTAACTTGTTAAACGACGTTCTAACCTATATATAGATGTTATCGCAACATAGGGAGCACAAAGATGAAAGCAATCAATTAACCAAACTACTAGCATAATGGTCAATGACGAAATGAAGAGTTATATACATTGCCATGGAAGGTTTAACAAAAGAACATGGTTTGCATGGGCAGCGGGGCTAGTCCCCACACCCCAGTAAAAAGGGACTACTCGCTCATGATGCGAAAAACAAGAAGGATGAGAAAGAAAGAGATATCCGCCATGAGCTTGGTGCAGAAGGTAGTCGCAACTCGGTGAAGAAGATACGCCCCTTGCTCCGTCTTCCTTCCCTTCTCAGCCTCCTTGGTAGCAACACAGGCAGTAGGTGGAGTAGAACTTGATCGGATTTGTACTCTGGCAGCTTGGTGGTGTCCAGATCTGATGCCCCCAAATGAGGACCCTTGGGGTCCTATTTCTAGGCTCAGATCTGTCTCCGAACGGTTTGGATAAGTTGCTGGAAATATCTCCTCCAAATGGTCTGGAGACCGTTTGGTGTTAAACGGTTTAGAGACTGTTTGGTGCCAAATGGTTTGGAGACTGTTTGGTGCCAAACGGTTTGGATATCGGCAGTTGCGTCAATCGGTCTTGAGGACGGTATCGGTCTCAACGTGAGTATACAAAAACTGGTCTTGAGTGTGCGACATTTGATCTTCGATCGGTCTTCACGCTCACGGCAAATGGTCTCGGAAACTGCATAGATCTAAATGATATTGGAGACCACATGGATCCATGTGGTCTTGAGACCGCATAGACCCAAACGGTCTTGAGACCACATAGACCCAAACGGTCTTGAAACCGCATGGACCCAAACGGTCTTGAAACCACATGGAACCAAACAGTCTTGAGTCCGGTATCGGTCATGCGGTTTGCAGCTCGCGCGGTCGACCTTAGAAATCAGTTTCGGAATTCGATCTTCGTGCATTCCAACAAACGGTCTTGGGACCGTATGTACCCAAACGGTCTTGGGACCGCATGGGCTCAAATGGTCTTGGGACTGCATGGACTCAAACGGTCTTGGGACCGCAAGGGCTCAAACGGTCTTAGGACCGCAAGGGCTCAAACGGTCTTGGGACCGCAAGGGCTCAAAAGGTCTTGGGACCGCATGCGTGGAATTGCTTGGTTTCCTCCATTAAATGAACAATATTTAGTTAAAACCTTGATAATTGAATCATATAGGTAGTTTTACACATTATGATTCATATTGAGTGCAAATGGTATGAATAGAGTTGAATTTGTTTCAAAAAGATAACTGAATACCATGATGAATATGCACTCATCAAAATACCTGGTGAGGAGTGACTTTAGATACTTAGTCCAGGCTGGTATCTCAGCCAGAGCGTCCAAGAAGGGTAAATCAACATGAAGTTTCTTCATAGCCTCTTTAAACTTATTGAATCTAGTATCGAGCTTGGTTTACCTCAGGCGGGATTGGAAGAATATATGAGGCTTATATACAAGAATATCTGGTTCTGGTGTTTCAGTTTCTTTATCAGTTGATTTCTCCGGACTTCCCTTATTTGTCTTATCTTCCTTTGATTGATATCCTGGTGTTGTTGAGTTTTGGACAATCACAAGTTCATCTTTGTCAATAATAACCACAGTTGTCTCAACTGGGGGATCTGAATAGTCTTTTCTTGATCTGGTGGTGACATCCTTCAACTGTTCAGGATGTTTGGGATTGTTCTCAGGTTGGCTGGGAAAGACTCCAGCTGGTGGCTTTATGCTAGCTACAAATTGAGCTAGTTGAGTTTCAATTTCTTTCTGCTGAGCTTGTTGGTTGGCTATCATCGTTTGCTGAGTTTGCAACATTTTTTCAATGGTTGATAGCTTTTCATCAGAAGGGATGGGTCATGTTTGTCCTTGATGCTGATTCAAGTTTTGATATTGAGAGTTGTTTTGATAGTTATTGTAGTTCCTATTCTGAAAGTTTCCTTTGAAGTTTCCTTGATTCCCAAAATTTTGTTGTTGATTATACTGGAATCTTGGTGGGCCTCTTGATTGATTGTTGGAACCGAATTGATGCGAGTTTACTACTCTTGAGGGGTTTTCATATTGAAAACCTGGGTGATTCCTATTCTGATTCGGATTGTAATAACCTTGCCCAGAAATGGTGTTGATAGCATTAAGATTTTCCATCTGACCATTATCTCCTTGTCCACATGCATTGCTTAGAACATCGTCATAGAGAACATTGCATGATATAGTGGAATGATCAGTGCTTTTGCATGCTTAACAGAATAGAGAAGTGGGCTTAACCTGTTCTGGTTGCCGAGTGGGCGAACGTCCTCTTCCAATAGCAGCTAGGGATGATTATATATGATCTTGCTTGGCAACTAAGACCTTCAAAGTTTCAACGATAGACTTGTATTCAGGAATAGCTTCAGCCATGGCCACTTTCAAGACCCCTTTACCTACAGATCTACCCCAATTGGCTTATTTTTCTGCTCCCAGGGTGACGACTCTCCAGGCGTTGTCATAACTTTGACGCATGAAGTTTCCCCCAGATGAGGAATCTAGAAACATTTTGACATCATCCTCCACACCCCTATAGAAGATTTCTATGATTTGATTCTTAGGAATTCTGTGGTGTGGACATTTACGTCGGAGCTCTTTGTACCTATCCCACGCTTCAGCGAGAGTTTCTCCAGGGACTTGAGTGAAATTTGTTATTCGGCCCCTAATTTCATATGTAAGAGATGGAGGATAGAACTTTTCCAGAAACGCATTTTGGAGTTGCTCCCAGGTGGTGATGGGTACTTCACCTTGTAGTGAATTGTACCAACTGATGGCTCTATCAGCAAGAATATACTTGAAGAGACGGAGTTGAATGGCATCATCGGAGACTCCATTTTGCTTTGTCATAGCACATAGGTCTATGAATCTCAGAAGATGTCCTTGGATGTCCTCCGCTTGTTTGCCATAGAAAGGGTTATTTTGGAGCAATGTTATCCAATGTGCCCTAATCTCCAAATTGGCAGCATCGATGGGAGGAGGCTGTACTGGATGATAAATGTTCGCAGCTTTTGGGATAGAGAACTCTCTAAGATCCTTTTGTAGTTCAGCTACTTGCGTTGCTGCTTGTGTTTCTAGGATTTCCTGTTGAACCCCAGCCCTGGCTTCTTGCATGAGCCTCTCTCTTTGTGCATTTATGGCTTGAGCCACCCTTTGGGCTACCTCTTCTTCTTGTGCCATCCTTGCTTGATTCTCTCTAATCTAACGATGGAAAGTTCTGTCTATTTTGGGATCAAAGCTCGCTGTGAGTTTGGGACTGTCTGAACGGGGCATACACTATTCGTTGAGACATTGTACCTGAAAATTAGAAAGATTTTGAGAATGAGATCCACAAAGTAGAGTCAAATTCAAGTAGATGATCGATTGTTTCAAAAGAAAAGAAAAAACCTAGATTAGTCTTAAAAGAACTAGATTTGACTGACTGATTATGTTGTCCAAAGCAATGGTGCTAGAATTTGACGTGGATATTTGAATGCACCAACAAATTCACTCGGGGTTGAAATCCCCGAGATTTAACCCAAATCAAAGTGCAATAATACCACCCACAAGCGGACGAGTCTTATTGCAGTATAGTTAAGGATCGAACCCAAAGGACAACATTTTTAAGAATCCTTGTCGGTTGTATCTAGCTCAAGTAAAACTAATATTTAGAACAATTGGTTGATTTGAGGTTGTTTAAACTAATTACAGGAAAGTAAAAATCTGAATTAAAGATGAGTTTAGATCAATGGTATGGAATCGCTGGGATGGTATCGAGTTTCACCACCGCTACACACGCAAACATATTCAATCATGAACAATCCAGGCAATATATATATAACAATTCAAGTAGAGCTGCTGCAAAACCCCCCATACGTGCGTCAGGTTTGCTTAAGCATCACCTTAGGCATCAGATGTCTCATCACCGTCCGGATCACTTTACTTACATCTCTGAAGATACAGAAATCCACGGAGGTTGTGGGCCCCCCATACGGGCGTCAGGCACACAGAAGCGTAACCGAAGGCTAGATGGCTCATCCCCTCGCGGATCATACACTTACGACCTCGGAGAAATCCCATCCTATTTCTAGTTTGGGAGTCAGCCGCGCTAACCGATAAGCAAGCATACGATTAACATACAAGCTAACATCGACGATTAACAAGAAGATACAAAATCCAACTAAAGTTGTGAACCCCCCATACGGGCGTCAGGCGCACAGAAGCATCACCGAAGGCTAGATGGCTCGTCCCCTCGTGGATCATACACTTACGACCTCAAGGAATCCTTTCAGAAGTTCTCATTAAGGAGTCTAACTTGTTAAACGACATTCAAACCTATATATAGATGTTATCACAACATAGGGAGCACAAAGATGAAAGTAAGCAATTAACCAAACTACTAGCATAACAGTCAATGACAAAATGAAGAGTACATTGTCATGGAAGGTTTAACAAAAGAACATGGTTTGCATGGGCAGCGGGGCTAGTCCCCGCACCCCGGCAAAAAGGGATTTTTCTCTCATGATGCGAGAAACAAGAAGGATGAGAAAGAAAGAGAGATCTGTCGTGAGCTCAATGCAGAAGGTAGTCGCAACTCGGTGAAGAGGATACGCCCCTTGCTCCATCTTCCTTCCCTTCTCAGCCTCCTTAGCAGCAACATGGGCAGTAGGTGGAGTGGAACTTGATCGGAGTTGTTCTCTGCCATCCTGGCGGCATCCGGATCCGATGCCCCCAAATGAGAACCCTTAGGGTCCTATTTATAGGCTCAGATTTGTCTCCAAACGGTTTGGATAAGTTGCTGGAAATATCTCCTCCAAACAGTCTGGAGACCATTTGGTGCCAAACGGTTTGGAGACCGTTTGGTGCCAAACGGTTTGGAGACCATTTGGTATCAAACGGTTTGGAGATCGGCATCTATGTCAATCGGTCTTGAGGACGGTATCGGTCTCAGCGTGAGTATACATCAACCGGTCTTGAGTGCGCAGCATTTGATCTTCGATCGGTCTTCATGCTCGCGGCAAACAGTCTCAGAAACCGCGTAGATCCAAATGGTCTTGGAGACCGCATGGATCCAAATGGTCTTGAGATCGCATAGACCCAAACGGTCTTGAGACCGCATGGACCCAAACGGTCTTGAAACCGCATGGACCCAAACGGTCTTGAAAATGCATGGACTCAAACGGTCTTGAGTCCGCTATCGGTCATGCGGTTTGCATCTCACGCAGTCAACCTTAGCAATCAGTTTCGGCATTCGATCTTCGTGCATTCCAGTAAACGGTCTTGGGACCGTATGGACCCAAACGGTCTTGGGAGCGCATGGGCTCAAACTTTCTTCGGACCGCATGGACTCAAACAGTCTTGGGACCACAAGGGCTCAAACGGTCTTGGGACCACAAGGGCGCAAACGGTCTTGGGACCGCATGTGTGGAATTGCTTGGTTAACTGCATTAAATGAACCATATTTAGTTAAAAACTTGATAATTGAATCAGCTAGGTAGTTTTATACATTATGATTCATTTTGAGTGAAAATGGTATGAATAGAGTTGAATTTGTTTCAAAAAGATAACTGAATTCCTTGATGAATATGCACTCATCAGATCTCTACCTCTTCCGTGGTGACAGTATGCCTCGCCAAGTATCTGTTCCTACTCCAGCTATCCTTTTGAGTGGATCTCCCTTATTGTGGCACTACAGATATGGACATCCTTCGTCACAGAGCCTGAGAAAGTTAGAACCTTAGTTGTCTCAAGTGTCATCATTAGAGTGTCAGTTCTATCAACTAGGGAAATATCATAGAATTTCTTATCCCAGTAGTGTCAATAAATGGGTGTCTTGTCCTTTTGAGTTAGTCCACACTCCACAATGATGTTTGGGGTCTTATAAAATACCATAGCTATAATGGTTTTTACTATTTTATTTCCTTTGTGGATGATTTTTTGTGCATGACATGGATTTATTTTTTGAAGAGTCAAGAGTCTATGCTATCCATTATCAAACATTTTCATCATGAAATAAAACTTCAATTTGATTGCAATATTAAAATTATTCAATATGATAATGCCTTCAAGTATGTTCAAAATGCTATGGGTGATTTTTGTAGTTTTTTTGGGATGATACATCGTACATCCTTTCCCCACTCCCCTTAGCAAAATGAGATAGTAAAGAGGAAAAATCGTCACCTTATTGATATTTACCAGGACAATTATGTTTCAATATAATGTTCCTAAGAGATCATGGTCTAATGCTTTACTTACTGCATGTTTCCTTATCAACATGTAGCCATCTTCTTTGCTCCAAGGATGTACTCCATTCTCTATCTTATGTCTCAATATCAGCCTTTCCTTGTTCCCCTTAGGGTGTTTGGGTGTACTTCCTTTGTCCACAATTTTGATCCCAAGGCTAATAAGTTATCTCCTAGGTAAATTAGAACTCTTTTTCTTGGGTACTCCAACACTAGCAAAGGGTACAAGTATTATTGTCCAAGTCTACGTCGTATGTTTGTGTTTAGGGATGTGACTTATCATGAATCCACTCCATATTTCTCTAGTATTCCTAATAAGGGGGAGAAGTTATGCGAGAGAGTGCCACCATTAGATATCAATGAGAGAGTGACACCACCACATCAGAGTGAGAAAGTTCCACCTATCATTCTTGACTATACTATAATTTAGGAAGAGCAGCCAGCAAATAGCATGTTAATTCAGCAATATTCACATGTTTATAGTAGATGAGGCGGACAAGATCCAAAGGAGGTAGCGACTCCAGGTTTTGAGCCTCTCTTGTCTTCCTCTACTCAAAGGATTCCTGGAGAACCATCTAACCTTGATTGTTCCTGTTGTTATCCGTAAAGGTACTCGATCATGTATTGTTCGACATCCTATTGTAAATGTGTGTTGTTTCTCCAAATTATCTAAGAAATCATGTTCATTTTCTCTTGGGATTTATTATGTGGTCATTCCAAAAAATCATCTTGATGCTATGAAGGATATTGGCTGGAAATAGGCGATGAATATGGGAATGTCTTCTCTTTTACAGAACAACACCTGGGAACTTGTTGACTTACCTCCAGATAAAAATGTTGCGGGGTGCAGATGGGTATTCACAGTAAAACATAATCTAGATGGTTTGGTTGAGAGGTTGAAAGCTAGACTGGTTGCAAAAGGTTACAGTCATACATATGGGGTTGATTTCTTTGAGACCCTTTCACCAGTGGCTTGTCTAAATTTTGTGTGTATTCTAATTTCTCTGGCTACTACCTTTTATTGGCTTCTATTTCAACTAGATGTCAAGAATGTCTTTCTTCATGGTGATCTACAAGGGGAGGTATACATGGAGCAACCGCTTGAATTTTTTGCTCAGGGGGGAGTGTTAGAAGGTGTGTAGATTGAAGAGCCATCTATGGGTTGAAACAATATCCTAGAGCTTGGTTTGACAAGTTTAGTGATTTTGTGCTATAGATGGACTTTTCTCATTTTGTGATTGATCACTCCTTATTTTATTCTAGTTCTTCTGGTGGATCTATTATTATTGTTGTTTATTTTGATGATATAGTTATCATTGGAAGTGATTCTACAGGCATATCATGTGTGAAAGAAGGCTTGCAAGGGCACTTTCATACAAAGGATCTGGGAAAATTGAGATATTTTTAGGCAATTGAAGTACTTAGATCTCACACAGGTACCAATTTGTCTCAAGGAAAATATGTGATGGATTTACTACTAGAAGTAGGTATGAGTGAGTCCAAGCCTGTATTTATTCCTATGGACTATCATGTGAAGGAGATGACTGATGATACTGATTATCTACATCCATGATATTATAGGAAAATTGTTGGTAAGCTGATATATCTGATAGTTATATGTCATGGCATTTCCTTTGTTATAGGAGTGGTGAGTCAACATATGAGCTCTCCACAACAGTCTCATTGGACATCCGTCTGTCATATTATGATATATCTAAAAGGTGCACCTAGTAAGGGAATCACCTATTACAGACTGAAGACCCATGTATCTACTCTTTCTCTTACTGGTTACGCAGATGCATATTGGGTTGGTAATCTGAATGATAGGAGGTCTACATCTGGATATTGCACATGTTTAGGAAATCACCTTATTACCTATAAAAGTAAAAAGCAGAAAGTTGTGGCAAGATCTAGCATAGGCGTTGAGTATAGAGTAATGGAACATGCATGTTGCAAGTTGCAATGGGTTCAATCGGTACTTTCTGAATTTAAGATTCCTATTTTTTCTCCTATAAAACTCAGATGTGTTAATCAAGCTTCTATCTACATTGCCAAGAACCCAATCTTCCATGAACGCAATAAGCACATAGAGGTTGACTGTCACTTTATTAGAGATCATATCAAGAATGGTATTGTTGTGACGCATGTCAAATCTGGAGATCAACTTGGATATGTTCTCACAAAGCCATTGAGTCCAACAACATTTCAGAGTTTTTGCAACAAGTTGGGCATGCACGATGTGTACGCTCTATCTTGAGGGGGAGTGTTAATATATTTCAGTATATTCATCTATTTATTCTATATTGTAATTTATATATCCTACTGGACCTCTATGTAAATTATCCAACTTCTTTTATTAATAAAAAGGGAGAAGGCTCATTGCCTCTCCTCACGCTGCATTGCATGCAACATTGTGGCAACCGTGTTCACAATCTCATTAGCCTTCAATCTTATTTTTCACATGGTATCAGAGAATTGATCCTAGCCCTAAGTAGAAAAAGAAAGCCTCACATGTGGGCGACTGATCTCTCTTTTTATCTTGGTTGCATACTAGGTGTCATTCTGGCCTCCGTGATCGTCTCCTTTTTTGTTCTTTTAAAAATCACATAGTTTTGAACATATACGCTTGCACTCTCCTTTCTGGCCATCACCAACCAGTGTATCCCCTAAGTCATATTGTCCAAGTGTCGCTTCCTTTCTAGAGTCCATGTCGGCAAAATCAAGTGACTAGGCAATCAAAGGGTTTGTTGATGTGTCTCTTCCCATCTTCTCATCGTTGTTCCCTCCCACCGACATCGTCCTCCTAATGTTCCTAAAAGTGGCTTCCTTCCTTTCCACCACAATGACAGTCTTCTAACCTTGCACTCACATATTATTAAAAAAAAGTTGATTATCTACTCAACCTACAAGTTGTAGCAGCTCACTAGTAAAGATGGCTTGGCTTTGGGTCTTTTCATTAGCGTAAAAGTCATTTATTGATGTATCCACATATGGGAATGACCATATGTCATCCCGCCTTCCCTTCCTCTACTCTGTCTTTACTGTTGCATATGCCATCTTCCTATGGATCTGGATTAACATATTCTTAATCAGGTATCGACTCTTTGCACACAAGATCTCTCCCTTGATGGATGGTCTCCTCCTCTTCAAGCAACGCCTCGGGATGCCCAGGAGCCATCGTTGCAGCCACGTATGTTGGCAGTCACTAAGTTCCTCCTCCCTCAAAGTGTTGCAACTACTAAATACTCTCTCATGTATCACATGTGCATATCTTTGTTTCTATTCACATTCTTAATTGGATTAATTTTGTGACGTGATCCATATCGCAGAGCTTCCACTCCCACACCCTCAGATTTATTGGCCTAATCTTCTTATCGGGTCGCACAAAGGCCCATTTTTTTCTATCTGGATTTGTCTAATCGGGTCATATAGTACATTGACTCGCATTATTGGTTATATCTACGACATATTGACAAACAAAGACACCATGTTAGTTTTTAAAGAACAAAGAAAAATGGCACAACTTGCTTTTTTTTTCTTCATCTCGTTTGACAATCTTATTCCCCTTACCACTCATGTGTGCATCCCTTTCCACATGTAGGGGGTATTGTCTTTTTTCCACACCAACTATTTTCTTACTTTGCATTTGGTGTGTGGGGGATATAGAAAAGAGATAGAGTATTGAGGAGGGAGCGAATGTATGAAAGAAAAGAGTATGAAGAGAAAGATAGAGATGTTATGTATCCTTCCATGCTATGATCTTCATGGGGCTTCTTATTATTTAGCTTATCCATCTTTTGATGTCTTTGTATCACTTTATTCCTACCAAGTATCATGCTTCTAGTGCATCATTGGCGTATCTCTTTCCCTATGAGACCGTGCTTCTTCGTGCTTCCAATGCAATATTAGTGTATCTCTTTCCCATTGACCCTGGGTTTCTTCGTGTTTCTTCTATGATATGGCGTATGTTGGATATCTACTCTTGCTTATTCTAGTCAGCCAACACTTTCATGCAAGTTGAAGGATCTTAATTATGTCATTGACACACATTGGGACATATCTTTTTGTTCTTATTTTAGCCTCTTGTTCCCTTTGGTGCTAGTCTATGACGATTATGCTGCATCTCATAAAATAGATGGTTATTTTTTAGAAGCTCGTCAATTTTATGCCTACAATTCTACACATGCAAGGTTGATAAATCGTCTAAATTTTATCCTTTGTTGAGTTATTTTATTCATGTCTTCTCGAAGTTGCATTTTTCTTATCTCAAGTGCCAAGATGGTTCTTCTAGTGATCTACTTGGGCTTCCTTGATGGCGTCTTTCATTCCCATCAAGACCCCGAGAGTCACACTCTAGTGAATCCACTTTGACAAGTCAACTTAGGCTTCCTTGATGGTATCTTTCATTCCTGTCAAGTTTGTGAGAGTCACACTCCAGTTGGATAGACATCATCACCTCATCATATATGTGTATGAAGATACTTCTACTGCTACATCGTTGAGTGTGTTGATTGCATTTATTCCAATACACATTTCTTTCATGTGAAGATGGCATAGTCATGATGTTTTGATTGTTTGTTCCAGATTGAATTTGATGTTCCTCATTCCATATGCACTTCAGAAGATCTTCTCAAGATCAAGTACTTCCAGCCTACAGGGCATAACTTCAAACGTGACATCATCAAATTATTTTTGGGAAGTCATTTTGAAGGAGTGAAAATATTGTATGACTGACAATTTTTTTATTTGTTGGATCATCTAATTGGTTCATGTAAGTCCAAGCTGGATGTGTTTGACCCGTACTCCAGCTTGAGGGGGAGTGTTAGAATGATTGTTATTTAGTTTATTATGTTTTATGGGCCTAATTGTCTTGGTCCATTAGGGTTATGTTATGCTTCCTTGTATTGACCTCCTTTCCTATATATAGGAGAGGGGTGTGTCGTCTATCAATAAGAAAATATCTCATTTACCTCCCATCTTATTTTCCTCACATATATATGTATATATACCTATATATCTTTGATAAGGTTAGGGATCAAGAGGATAGGATTGGGAGAATCCAAGAAGTTGGTGACTTGGTGGATGATCTAGAAAGCAAGGATGAAACAAAAGAAGTAGAAAGCGCATTATAGGAACTCCTTGTATGGCTCAAAGATGGGGAAAAATACATGTGTCTTCCACAGCTATGTCAAAGAATGTAACTACACCGCCTCCCAGTAACCCCCACTTAAGGGAGACCAAGAGGTCAGAGCCGTTATCCCAATAAACTAGATCAAAGGTTCAAGAAATAATCAATAATAATGAAATTCTACTAACTAAATTGAAATCTGGTATAAAAATAAAACTATGCATACCTTTTTAAAACTTTGGAAATCTATCTATCCATAGCTTGAATTATTCTATCTAATCCTCCATGCACTTTATTTCTTATTTTCACAATGTGTCACTTTACTGTTTGTGCTTTTCAAGGTTATACCTAAAACATCGACAAACAAAATGTCGGTCAGCATATAAAAATATGTTGGTATGTGGAGGCAACCAAAATCTCACAAATATGGCTAACAATTTAATCATCACAACTAAGATAATTAGCAAGCCAAATTATGTTTTCCATGTGACATTCTCCACCGCTTTTGCCCTAACCCTAGAAGTACCCCATTTAGGGTTTCTCTTTTGCCATTGACTTAAGGTCACCTTCTCAATCCCAAGCTTGGTGACTGTGAGTCACCAATTATGGTTCCCATTAGTCATGCAATATAGACCACCTTCTCAATCCCGATCTTGGTGTCTAGGGTCACCAATTATGGTCCCCATTGGTCTTCCCTCCTGGACTTGACCTTATTGCATCATCCATCAGGGTGGCATGTAGGTGTGAGAATACACATTTATATTATAATTGTGATAATCATAGTGACTTTATGATTTTCAAGTATGAACATTCAAACAGGTAGGTTTCATTCAATGTGATTAACCATCTAGAAAATCCATAATTAACCACATACATGTTAAGCTGACTTGAGTGCAAAAACAAATCAACCAAGCAAGGTACCAAGCAAGCACACACACAAGTTGATCTTGAAATAGGCATCTAATATTTCTATCATTAATTATGCCATCATGGACTATTAATCCTAGTTGATTCATAGGGTTACTAGTCCTTTTTAGGGTTTTGATTACAATTAGGGTTTCACTTCCTTTTTATTATTTTAAACCCTACTTTTATGAAATTACTCTCAAACCCTAATTATCTCATCTTATTTATCACAAAAGATCCTGAGATCCTATTTTGGCAACGTGAAACCCTAATTTCGGATTAACCTTTCTTTTCTTCTCCTTTCCCTCATTTAGGGTTTCTAAGGGTATTAATCACAATATTAGGTTTAAAACCCTAATTCTTGCAATTTTATCTTCAAAATTGGTTAAGATCCATCTTTATCATTAAACAAGTTAATAATGCCTGAATTAACTTATTTGCAAGATTAAATCTATCCTTTACCAACAATTAGGGTTTCTAACCACAAATTAATACTTTTTCCATCAAAATTATACATTTTTGCAAAATATGCTTATTTAGGCTTCAAAACCATTTTTATTTTTTTTATCAATTTACATGTATAAACTTTTATCATCTGAGTTTTCTACCATAAGATATGATTTTAGCAAAGCAAATCATTTTTATTGATTTATTAGCAAATTCCAAAAAATAAGGATCGTTAGATCTATGGTCCGTTGGTCCATACAGGATCCAACAACCAGGGATGTGCATGCCTATGTTTTGCGATTAGAAGCAAGCGAAGGACCAAACTAACCTTGATCCAACAGAAGGAGGCAATGGGCACATTGGTAATTCCACGGGGCACCATCTTCAACCTCGCACCCTTCCTTCAGCGTTTGTGATGGTCAACCTTGGGGTTGACTCCTTGATCTAGTCGACCTACGAGCGCGCCAAGGGGCCAGGAGGCTTCATATTCCTCCGTAAAACTTGCTTGCAGGCTCAATTTCTCACTCAAAACTTGCCAAGACCTCCCCCTACTCGCAGGACTCCGGCGAGGTTCACTGAGGTGTCGAGAGTGCAGGTCAGGGTGATCTGGGAAATTGAAGGCACGAAGACAATCCTTGTGCTTTGCCATAGAGGTTGGGGTAGCAATTTATCATGTTTGTGCCCTCACGCACCCTCCCCTATATATAGGGTAGAGACAGAAGTGCAAGAATTGGGAACTTCCCCAATAGGCAGCCAAACCTCAACAAAGTAGGGATGAACCTCTACAGTTTCCTCTCCTGAGTCCAAAGGAATCAACAATGGGTTTGCACACTCTCTGGATCATGAGAAATCTGAGAGGGAAAATCCCCCTGTAACTCGTAGAGTCCCAGTCCCTGTGGGACTTAGATGATGAGCGCCAGGCGTTGGATCAAGATCCAACAGCCCTCATTGCACGCGATCAACCAAAAGGAAATACATTTTCCTATTTGCCAAATTAATGCTAGATTTTGGAGATAATTTGGGAAATTCATATATCCTAAACAATAACACTTCTTTATCTCAAATTTTAAGGGAAAGTTAGTCTTGACATTATCTAGCTATTTACAAAATTTGGGAAACAAATTACAATGGATGAGAAGGCTTCCTTCTCTCCCAAGTTATCCATTAATTTAATTCAAAATTAATTAGTAATTCTTTTCTTTTTTCCATTACCTTGTTATCTTGGGTCCCTTAGACCTCAAGAAATCCTAAAGGCATGGATTCCCATATTGGGAAATATCTATTTGCCTTTATCCTCTTATAAAAGGCTATTTCTCATATTTCCCTTTTATTTAATTAAATCCTTTTCCTTTTTATTTCTCTTTTTTTTTCGATTGGGCTCAACGGGCAACAAAGCCCATTATCAAACAATAAAGGCCATTTCACACGAAATCCATCATAAATCAAAGAAATAGAATTCATTTATTCTTTAAAAGAGAATTACACTTTTCATTACATACTTAGGAAATTGAGGTTATAACATCCTCCCCTCATTATAGGAATTTTTCCCTCAAAATGCAAGCAATAAAACAAACAAATCAGGGTATGCTTTCTCCATGTTCGCCTTTAGCTCCCATGTGGTCTCATCCTATCCATGGTGCTTCCAAAGAACCTTTACCATCTCTATATTCTTTCATCTGACCTATTTCACCTTGGTATCTAGAATCCGCAAAGGTGACTCAGGATAAGTCAGCTTCCCTTGAAGCTCAATAGGTTCAATGCTCAGCACTTGGCTCGGATTTGGCACATATCACTTTAGGTTGGATACATGAAACACATCATGCATACTGACGGGGTAACACCAAATGATATGTAGCTTCACCAATCCATTCTAACACCTCAAATGAACCCACGTATTGGGGACTCAACTTTCCTCTATTCTTGGCTATAGCTCAGAGAGGTCGAATTTTCAAAAACACATGCTTCAATGCACATCAGTCTACTTTGCATCAGCATACAACTTCTTTTGATCATGGGCTCTCTTCAGCCTTTGCTTGATCAAAGCAACTTTATCAGCATACACTTGGAGCTCATCTGACCTCAACATGGTCCTCTCACCCACATCATCCTAGTGAAGTGGTGACCGACATTGTCTCCCATACAAAGCTTCATATGGAGGCATCCCGATACTGGCTTGGTAGATGTTGTTATAAGTGAACTCAGCTAAAGGTAAGTATTTCTCCCGTGAAACACCCCAATCGAGCACATAAGCTCTCAACGAATCTTCTAATGTCTGGATCGTCCTATCTGACTGACCATCTGTCAGGGGGTGATAAGTGATACTAAACATTAACCTGGTACCAAGTTCCTCTTGAACTTGCTTCCACAACTTGGAAGTAAACTTTGGGTCTCTATCAGAGATGATCAATCCTGGTATGCCATGCAAACGCACTATCTCTCTGATGTACAACTCAGCTAGGTTTGACACCTTCGCAATGGTCTTTAAGGCAAGGAAGTGTGCTGACTTGCTAAGATGATCTACCATGACCCATTTCGCATCATGACCTTTCTTGGTCTGGGGTAGACCCACCACAAAATCCGTGGTGATCTACTCCCATTTCCATTCTAGAATCTCTATCGACTGTAATAGCCCACCGGGTCGTTGGTGTTCAGCCTTCACCATCTGGCATGTAAGACAGCTGGCCACCCATGCTGCAGTGTCTTTCTTCATTCCTGGCCACCAGAAAAACCATTGTAGGTCCTTGAACATCTTAGTAGTTCCTGGGTGCACTGTGTATTTGGATCCATGAGCCTCTTGTAGGATACACTCCTTTATCAACGAATCCATCAGAACCCATATGTGATTCTCAAGCCTGATTCCTCTATCTACTCCCAGAGATAGATGAGTTTGTGGCTTCATCATCAAACCTTTCATCTTGTCTAGCTCGTCACTGGTCAACTATGCTACTATGATCTCACTCAAAAACTCAGACTGGATTTGGATAATAGACAAACGAACTCGGTCCTCCAACAGTTGTGGAGTCCACTCTACCAGCTCCTCCAGGCTCTTCCACTGACTGGACAGAACTGTTGTACACTTAAGTTTTTTCTGACTCAAAGCATCAGCTACAACATTCGCCTTACCAGGATGATGGGTGATGGTGAATTCGTAGTCCTTCATGTATTCCATCCATCATTGTTGTCGTAGGTTCAGGTCTCTCTGTGTCAGCATGTATTTTAAGCTCTTATGGTCGGTGAAGATCTCAAAGGTAGCATCGTACATGTAATGTCGTCATATTTTCAAGGCATGGATAATAACAGCTAACTCCAAGTCATGTGTCAGGTAATTCACCTCATTGGGCTTGAGATGTTGGGATTCATATGTAACCACATGACGATCCTATTCCAACACACAGTCAAGTCCCATCTTGGAAGCATCGGTGAAAATCATGAAACCCTCATTACCAGAAGGTAGAGTAAACACAGGAGCGGTGGTCAACTTCTCCTTCAATTCCTAGAAGTGAGCTTCACATAAGTCATACCACACAAACTTCACATCCTTCCGGGTTAACATGGTCAGTGACAAAGCAGTCTTTGAGAAATCCTTGATGAAGCGACGGTAGTATCCGACCAACCCCAAGAAGCTGTGAATCTCATTTGGGTTATTTGGTGTCGTCCGGTCTCAAACCGTCGATACTTTTGTTGGATCTATGGCGATTGTTCCTTTTGAGATGATGTGTCCAAGAAACATGACTCGGTTGACGTGTATTTTACTACGCGCTAAAAATGCAAGTATACGCATCGAGTAGTACAGGCCTTTGTGAGGCCCGAGTCAAACACAGGGATACTCGGAATTGTTGGAGACTCCTACTAACTATTTGCGATCAGCAAAGCCGAATAACAAATTGGGGTTTGTTGTCAAAATTAAAAGAAAATAAAAATAAAACAAAGCAAACAATCGATTAAAGGTTAATTTAATCAATTCAAAAAGGTATCTTTAGGATTGCGGTTTCACCGTGGGTTTTCATTGTATTAGGTTTCATATAATGCCTCAATCTTCTCTCTCTATCGGGGTAGTGGCCTGAAAACAGAATTGCCCACTGTCGTGGTGCAATTCACTACTTAGGTTTAGGTCGGTTCCACCATCGTAGTAACCTAACCCCTAAACTAAGTGCATTACGAACGATCTCTCAGTATCCACCATTAATTTTACACCACCTTGGTCAAGGGATTTATCGATTAATGTAGGTTTCGTCTCTTTTCAGCCGTTAATCCTTCTTTCAAAGTGATTAAGGGCATTATGTTATTATTATGGTGATCAAGCATAACAATATATGGAGAAAACGAAACTATGCCACGGATTTAAGAGAGAAAATATGAATTACTATTATAAAACTGTCATACAATGAATTCCTGCGCTACTCCCGGTCCTAAAGATGGAGGGGATTAGCCCCGCATGTTCATCTCACACAAGTACATGGTAGAAATAGGGGAAATCATATGAAAAACGTGAATTGAAAGGGAAAACCCCTGAACGGAGAAGAATCGATTGATCCTTTGCGTAGAACAGGTTCTTTCCCGCCTCTCGGTGGTGAAATCCGTCTTCGGCAGCGTCCGGATCGACTGGTATGAACTTATGGCCTCCGTTCTCCTTTCTCCTACTCCTCGGCACTTGTGCAATGGATAATGAGATGATTCTCTCCTCTCGGCGGCCGTCATTAGGTATAAGTCCCTAATTAGGTCGTTAATTAACTCCAGCCATCCAATTGAGATCAATCTAAATCCAATGCATATCTGACGGTGTCGATACCATCGACACGGGTCGATGGTATCAAACCAGTGTAGTAGCGGCAGCCCTTCTTGTCTTTTCGTCCGAATGCCTGAAGCAATCTCGATACCATCGACTTGGATCGATGGTATCGACTACTCTCTAGCGACGGTTTTGTCGTTTTGTGTCGCTATAGCCTCCATGCGTCGATGGTATCGACTTGGTGTCGATACTATTGACAGCTTCTTCGCCAGCAACCTGAAGGTGTCTCGATACCATCGACATCAGCGTCGATGGTATCAACTCTTTGCTTCTCCTTTCTGCTGGCAACCTGTGGCCTTGTCGATGGTATCGACTTCCTTCGATGGTATCGACGGAAGCAAATACTTGTTTGTCCTGAAATTTAAAGACAAGATCACATAAATTCACACAAATAATAATAATGTGATAATTAATTCTCAAAACAATGAAATAAAGGGGATTTGGCATCAAATAATGGAAAAGACCAACATGGATGAATTATGCAATATTAACCATAAAAAATGACTAATAAAAGCATAAAACACATATCAAACAGGTCTATAAATGCGACTCAAAATCATCGCATCATCGGTCTAACTAAAACTCACATTTTGAGAACTTTCCGAAAAACTTATGCTTTCTCAGGATATCAAGGACTCTACCCAGGTGGTCACAATGTTGGGCTAGGTCATCAGAATACACCAAGATGTCGTCTATGAACACTATCACAAAAGAGTCGAGGAAAGGTTGGAACACATTGTTCATGAGGTTCATAAAGACACTAAGTGCATTGGATAATCCAAACGGAGATCACGAACTCATAGTGGCCATAGAGGGTTCTAAAATTTGTTTTATGTATATCCTCACTTCTCACTCTCAGCTGGTGGTATCCTGACCTCAAATCCATCTTGGAAAAGACTCGAGCTGATTTGAGTTGGTCAAATAGGTCATCTATTCTAGGAAAAGGATACTTGTTCTTAATGGTTGCCTAGTTGATCATCTGATAGTCAATACACATACGAAGCAACCCATCCTTCTTTTTAACAAAGAGGACTGGTGCTCCCCATGTTGATGTACTGGGTTGGATAAAGCCTTTATCTAACAACTTCTACAACTGGGTTTTTAACTCAAGCAACTCTACAGGGGCCATTATATAGGGTGCCTTAGATATAGGGTTAGTCCCAGGAGCTAGCTTAATAGCGAAATATACCTCCCTCTCATGGGGAATCCCTGGTAGATTATCTGGAAACACATCTGCATACTCCCAAACGACCTCTATGTCATCTAAGGATCGCCCCTTGACCTCAGGTATGGTAACTATGGCTAGGTAGGCTCGAAAACCCTTGGATAGCATTCGTTCAGCTTTCAAAGTGGACACATAAAATCTAGTTGTCACATCCTTCCTTCCTCGAATGGTGGTGTGGATGGCCAGTTTTCCTAATAAGAATCTTCTTCTCTCTACAATCAATCTGGGATCTGTAGGTGGAAAGCCAATCCATACCGATGATTACATCAAAATCATTCATATCGAGAAGGATGAAGTCAGTAGGAATCTCATGATTCAGATACTTTACTGGAAAGATAGGGGTTTTCAAAAGAGAGGTATAAATATGACCACTCGGGGTTGTGACATCCAAAAAGTAACCCAAATCCTTGATATCCAAACCAAGCATAGTTGCCAAATTTCTTAAAATAAAAGTATTAGTAGAACTAGAATCAAAAAGTGCTTTTACATTTTGGCCCATGACTTCCAGCAAGCCTGCATAGTGCATACCACATCAGAAAGCTATTACATGATCTATCGAACTAAAAGGAAAAACTCTAGGGGTTATTACCCTCAATAAGCCTATTAGCATTTGCCTGAGCTTCTTCATTGTCGATGACGAACACTCTAGCTTGCCTCCTCTGTCTAGCTGGGGGTTCTCCCACTGGTGCTCCTACTGGAGGTGTTGCGGCTACTGGTTGTGCTACCACATGCTATGACCCCAAAGGTCCTCTTGGGTTGGGATGAGGGAAGTTGGCGATGAAGTGTCCCTCTTGTTGACATCTGAAACACACCTTCTTCTCAAAGTGACACTTCCCAGGATGTGTCCGTCCGTAGGTGCGACACTATTGGAGGCGACCACGGGGCTTGCCTTTATGCCCATGCTTGCTTTTATTGTGGTTGCGTCCTTGTCCCTTCTTGTGTACATTCTTTTGTCCTTGAGCTCCTTCAGTGAAACCCAGGTATCCTTTGGATTGATTCTGTGCAGGAATCACCATCCTTTCCATGTCCAAGGTGGTGTTGTAGGCTTCAGAGAAGGTCTTCGACTTACTAGCCATCACATGAGGCTTGATGGTAGGGTGCAGATGCTCCATGAAGTGGTCCACCCTCCTTTCTTCATCCATCAGGTATCTAAAACATTCCAGGATGAGGAACTTGCGACCAAAGTCTGCAACTGACGAGCTTCCTTGAGTCATGTTGGTGAACTCTCGTTGCTTCTCCTTCTTGGCTGAGACGGGGATGAATCTGGAAAGGAATATGGTCTTAAAATTAGTCCACGCCATCTGTTCTTCGCTTAGGTCTCTTCCCGTGATATGGTTTTCCCACCATATCTTGGATGCATCTTCCAATAGGTGAGTAGCAAACAGATGGTTCTTGTTTGGTTATACTTCAAGCATACAAAATCCATTATCGACTGCAAGCAATCAAGATTCTGCCTTGTCGACCACTTCTGACTTATCTTCTCCCCAGAATTTCTCAATGTTTAACTTGACGAAGTCCAAGATGGTGGCTCCCAGTCAAGGACAAATAGGTAGTAGCTCGCCATTCTCATCTCTAGCTATGTCTTTGAGGGCCAAGGCACAGATAGCCTCAGTCATTCATTTCTACTGCTCCATCCACACCACATCTATAGTGTGAACCACCATAGCTGGTTCTGGACTACTAGGCTGATCTTCCTCCATCTGGGCTACATCCTCATACACATGTTGCTCCTCATATCCCAGTCCTTCCTCTTGTTCAAGGTTGTTGAAGGGTATTGGTTCAGGGTTGGGGGCATCATGCACAACTTCTTCAGGTCTCTTTCTCTTCTTTGAGGTTTTACCACCATGGTTCCACTTCAACTTCTCAGAAGATCCATTCTCCTTGTGGGGAGGCCCACCACCATCGGTGGTAACTGGGATAACCACAACCTTTATACGAGCCATCTACATAAGCACACAAATAGGCTTTTAGTCTATATTTAACTATTTATACTTTTGTCGATGTCATCTTAATTACATATCTTTTATTAATTTGGTGGAGGATTCCTTAAACCTTATTAACCTTAACCCATACCTCAAGATGGGGAGGAAGAGAGAGAAAACCCTAATCCTTAAAATCCTTAATAGAATTTTGAGTTGAGAAGAGATGAACAAGAGGAGAGAGTCCTAAAGGTATCTTATTTTGAATCAAATCCTAGGACATCAACCAGGAAGTCACACAATTCAGGAGTCCTTGTATTCTGACTAGCAGTGCGGAGGAAAATATTGCCAGCCCCCAGAAGTGATCCTTTTCTAGACACCTCTGTCTTTCAGAAAATCTTCTAATAACTCCCTCAGTTCTATGGAATTTGTAATACTTTATAATTATCAAAGATTAAATGGGGAACCTATGATCTGATACCAATTGTAACGACCCCGCCTCCCGATAACCCCCACTTAAGGGAGACCAGGAGGTCAGAGTCATTATCCCAATAAACTAGATCAAAGGTTCGAAAAATAATCAATAATAATTGTGAAATTCTACTAACTAAACTGAAATCTAGTATAAAAATAAAACTTTGAGTACCTTTTTAAAACTTTGGAAATCTATCTATCCACATCTTGAATTATTCTATCTAATCCTCCTTGAACTTTATTTCTTATTTTCACAATGTGACGCTTTACTTTTTGTGCTTTTTAGGGTTATACCTAAAATGCCGACAAACAAAACATCGGTCAGCATATCGAAATATGTCGGTATGTGGAGGCAACCAGAATCTCACAAATATAGCTAACAATTTAATCATCACAATTAAGATAATTAGCAAGCCAATTTACGTTTTCCATGTGACATTCTCCATTGCTTTTGCCCTAACCATGGAAGTACCCCCTTTAGAGTTTCTCTTTTGCCATTGACTTAAGGCCACTTCTCAATCCCGAGCTTGGTTCTTGTAGGTCACCAATTATGGTGCCCATTAGTCATGAAATATAGAACACCTTCTCAATCCCGAGCTTGGTGTCTAGGGTCATTATTTATGGTGCCCATTGGTCTTCCCTCCAGGGCTTGACCTTATAGCATCATCCATCAGGGTGGCATGTAGGTGCGAGAATACACATTTATACTACAATTGTGATAATCATAGTGACTTTATGATTTGTAAGTATGAACATTCAAACAGGTAGGTTGCATTCAATGTGATTAACCATCTAGAAAATCCACAAGAACCTAAGGCGGTTATTCATAATTAACCACATACCTATTAAGCTGACTTGAGTGCAAAAACAAATCAACCAAGCAAGGTACCAAGCAAGCACACACACAAGTTGGTCCTGAAATAGGAATCTAATATTTCTATTATTAATTATTCCATCATGGACTATTAATCCTAGTTGATTCCTAGGGTTACCAATCCTTTTTAGGGTTTTCATTACAATTTGGGTTTCACTTCCTTTTTATTATTTTAAACCCTACTTTTATGAAATTACTCTCAAACCCTAATTATCTCATCTTATTTATCACAAAAGATCCTGAGATCCTATTTTGGCAACGTGAAACCCTAATTTTAGATTAACCTTTCTTTTTTCCCCTTTTCCCTCGTTTAGGGTTTCCAAGGGTATTAATCACAATATTAGGTTTAAAACCCTAATTCTTGCAAATTTATCTTCAAAATAGATTAAGATCCACACTACTACAGAAACAACCTTTGGTGTCGGTTGTTTAACCCCCTTTGGCGTCGGTTTCTGAGCGACGCCTATGTGGGCGCCGCTAAAGGTCGAACACTTCGGCATCGGTTTTTTAACCGACGCATATTTAACATATATGCGTCGGTCTTTTAGTAGATAACCGACGCCTATATGGACTATAGCATCGGTGTTTACTTGGTAACCGACGCAGAAAGTGTCCTAGATGACGCTGTTTTCTGTGGCGCGAACCAGTTTGGCGTTGGTTATCTACTAAAAGACTGACTCCTATATGTTAAATAGGCGTCGGTTTGACACGAACAGCCGACACCATTTCCAGTACGGCTGTTGCCACATTAGGCGTCGGTTTTGGTCAGAAACCCGACGATGTAGGTCTTTGCTGACGGTTTTCTGTAAATAACCGACGCCTATATCTATTTTTTTTCATATCAGTTTGCAGGCCTGTTGTGGCTGGTCAGTAGGATGAGAACCTATAGTTCAGTTTTCTGAACTACAGGTTTACGACATCCATTGATATCAGCCTACAAACAGGCCACAAACCTACAAAAGTCCCAAGGAAAATTTCACACAAGTAGATACATTCAGACATCAATTCAATTCTCACATTCACACATATAGAAACATTCAAATACATGTATTAATATTCAGAAATATTCATTTGCAAAGTATCATTCATTATCTCTATCAACATCCCAATTATATCTTACAGTTGCCACTGCTTGTATGGCTTTTGCCCATTCTTCTCTTATTTCATTTAATGCTTCCATCGTATATGGAACATGTATATTTTTTAAGCGTTTACCTATAGTGTTGTCAGTTTTAAACACCTGCAAAGACAATGATGTATATATATAAGTAATAATATAAAAATAAGATTGATATATTTCATACTAACTAATGAGACTATATATAATACCTCATGTATGGTATCGATGTCCAATGTGGCATGTTTGATAATCATATGCATAAATCGCATCACATAGTATGTGCATGCCCAGCCATTGTCTTGTGTAGCGCACTATAAATTGAAACATACAAAATAATACAACTAAGCACAATTCACATCAATAATATATACATTGGAGTCAGGAACTTACTTGTACGTTCTGCCAATTTATTGGTTGGTTCTTTTTCCTTGGGACCGTTCCTCCAGCCTTTTTGAATGCATCTAAACCCCTACATGTTAATATAACACAGTAAATTACATAAGTAAATAGTAATGTAATAACAGATGTTAACAGATACAAAAATGAAATATTTCTCACCAGAATAATGGCATTCTCATTACGTGTCCAATTTTAGTGTTTAATTTAATTCCCGCGGGATCTAGATAATAAACAGTGAACGTCCCGGGGACAATAACTAGTAACTCCCAATGTCTACCACTAGAGGTAAAAAGTTAACAATTCATAACTCAAAATGCACAATAAAAATGGAATTTTCTTAAGTCCAAATTATAAATAAAGTAAACTTACTTGACATTGAATGGAGCTATTATTATCGTCTTCTTTTGCTGACCAAAAATTGTAAAAGCATCTATACAGTATTGTTGAACATTATCAGGGTCTTTATCTACCATAATAATCAATGATGGAATCAAAAATCCCACATGATCAAATGCAAATTGTTTGCAATGATCTTCGACTAAGTAGCTGCAAAACATGTATTACGTATGCATTAATATATAAGAAACCAGATCACCGGATCTTACACAAGGTATATGGATGTATAAACAAGATCTCACCTTATCCATGTCTCTATCATTGATGTATTCAGCCAATCATACATAAACAGTTCAATAATATCTTGTATAAATAAATAGCTATCGTACGATTGACCTGCATAATCTGCATCTAAAGAAACAATTTTCGGGCAATGTATATTATGTGCCCATAGCCAACATGCCATTCCCCTACAAGCAGGACCTAACGGGTATGTTAGGTCAGTTGGAACCCAAGTTGGTAATGTGGGATGTGGAGGTGGAGGCCTAGGTGCTCCTGGTGTCTTCTTTTTAACCTGTATATATAATTTCAGATCAGTTGACATCATATATACACATTAACAGTCTAAATCAATGTAAATTTATCTTACAATTTCAGTAGTGTAGACGACATCTGCTTTGGGCCACAATATGACCCCACCTTTTGCCTCAGCAAGTGTATCAATATTCGGGTGGGGATATGGCAATGTAGCTTCCCTCCAATCGGGTAACACACGTAATGGGCCCACACGAACGTAGCCCTGTGGCATTGGAGTCCCGTGAAACCTTTCCCCAGGAAGGGACGGGTAATCCTGCGCCTCTACAACAACATTGTCTTGTATTCTTAAGCAGAATGGCTTCAATGCCTACAAATTTACGTAAAGAATGTTATACATATATACATATCATCTTGAAAACATATCATCTTGAAAAGACTAGCTACAATGTCATAAACAATACTTACAGCAGACGTGTTAGGCGATGGGTCTCCAAGATTACTCGCAGTCTGTGCATCAGGAGAAGAGTGGGTCGCCATAGGCTGATTGGAAGCCTGAGATGCCTACCACCGCAGCAATTCTTCCTTGACCTTCTCAGCAACTACATCGTTGACCTTCTTAGCAACTATATCCTCGACTCTCTTATTCTCCTATACATGTATAAAAGAAACATTAGCTTCTTATTATTGAATTTCCTTTTGCAGTAACATTCTAAAAACAGAATAGGTTACCTATTCTTGAGAAAGTCCCGCTCTGGGTTTGCGCTGGGATGGCCCAAAGAATGCTTTGATGCCCACACCAGCGCCTGCACCCCTAACACGTCCAGGATGCTCTGGGTTACCCAGAGCAACTGTCAATTCATCCCTTGTGCCCTGAGGGAATGAACGTGCCTTGTTTCCTCTGCTCGTGCAGCCCCGCTAATCACCATCAACAGAAATTGGTAAGTTAACACCACAAATAATCAATATTCAAATGATTGCTCTAAGAGTTGTATTTTACCATTTTCGTAGCCGCCTCAGTAGTTACGGGCTTCTTTATTTCACCCTTCTTGTTTTGCCTCCCAGCTATCCAGATATCATGGCGAGGCATGGGTGTGGCATACTCCTGAGTAGGAGCAGACTCCTGAGTAGCCGCAGACTCCGCATGTAGTCTTTGGCGAACACTTGCATAGCCTTTTGGACCCATAGTGTGGTCATGCACATTCAGTGCACGCCTTGCTTTTTGTGCGTCACTGAGGGCCTAGTTAGTATGCACATTAATAATTTGGTTAGTATCACTAAATGTTAATCTTGAATAGGTGAATACAATGTATATTAATTAAATTGGGAGTGACACCTAATACCTTGAATTCTTCAGATTTTCTTGAAGCAACAAAATTGTCCCAATCTTCTTTGTCCAAGAAGTTCCATTGTTCAAGGGCTGACTTCTTTTTCTTATCACCCTCTTTTATGTATTCTCTGTTCAGATTTGTCCTATAATTCCTAAGCATCTTTCCAGCGCGTTGCATCACACTTTTACGATGCAACTTCTCATCCAATGCAAACAGATTATGTAAAATAGAAATGTTATTAACTAGTATCCAAAATAGAATTGCAAATAATAGAATTTGTAATATACAAAATAGAATTGCAAATAATAATAACTCACGCATAAATCCTTCCATATCAAGTCTTTTTTCCCCTGAGGAACTTTATGCCAATTATCATACTTAACACCACAATGGCTCTGAGTGGTACACCCAAGATAGTTTACAAAATTATTGCGATTCACTCCAATTGCATTTCCTCCATTATCAAACTCCACAACCAATTTGGATCCACTTCCACTAAGCGTTATTAACTTCTTCAACAGAGTGATGCCCCTTTTCTTGTTAAGTGTTTGGTGTTGCGCATCAATTTGCTCCAGTGCTTCAGTGGGTACATGTGCATCATCAACCTAAAATTTGACAAAAATAAACACACTAAATTAGCCCAATATAGAAATATAAGATATATGACATAACTAGAAGATAATGAATTTTATAGAAATACAAGATATGTTTTTAGAACTTACATTGGTATCCTCGCCATGCTCGTCATGGATAGCATGCTCATCATGGACTTCATGCTCATCATGGACATCATGCTCATCATGGTCAGCCATCTGAAAATGTCATTAAAAAGGCAAACAGTTACCATTTGTATTAACTAGAAAAAGGCAAACATTTAGCATTTGTATTAACTAGAAAAAGGCAAACATTTAGCATTTGTATAAACATACATGTCTCTAAAAAGGCAAACATTTATCCCATCTTTAGTCTTACCTGGTATATTTAATAGAGTACCAATGATGCTATCACAGACATTTTTCTCAACATGCATTACATCGATACAATGCCTGACTGTCAAAGAACTCCAATAAGGAAGATCCCAAAATATTGACTTCTTCTTGAATAAGAATTGTCACTCCGTGTGACCATACTACATTGTGATTTCTTACCAAATTCATTGACAATGTCTTTTACTCTTGCATAAACAACATCCCCTGGTATAGGTTTAGGTGCACTCCGTTCATCATTCCATCCATTTAATGCTTTGCGCTTCCTACGATACGGATGGAATTTTGAAAGAAACCTTCGATGACCAAGATATACAGTCTTGATGCCATGTTTTAGTCTTATTGAATCAGTGTTTTCTTCACATATAGGACACGCTTTAGCTCCTTTGACACTATATCCAGACAAATTCCCATATTCTAGAAAGTCATTAACAGTGCAAAACAACATAGCGTGCAAACAAAATGTCTCTCTTGCTGAAGCATCATAGGTCATCACACCTTCAACCCAAAGTTTCTTTAAGTCATCAATCAAAGGTTCAAGATAAACATCGATATCATTTCCGGGTTGTTTAGGGCCCGATATCAACAACGACAACATAACGTACTTATTTTTCATACACATCCAGGGAGGAAGATTGTATATAACAAGCATGACTGGCCAAGTGCTATGTTGGCTGCTCAATGTCCCATACGGATTCATCCCATCTGTACAAAGCCCAAGTCTTAGATTCCTATCTTCTTCACCAAATTTGGGGTACAATAGATCAATCTTCTTCCACTGTGGGGAATCAGACGCATGTCGTAGGATCCCATCATTTTTTTTCTTAACATCTGCATGCCACCTCAAATTCTTCGCATCTTTCGGATTTGCAAACAAGCATTGAAAATGTGATATTATAGGTAGATACAACAACACCTTGGCAGGAGAACCAATTTTGGACTCCCCCCGAAGTCATCAATTTATACCTTGACGCACCACATTTTGGACAATCTTTCAAATCTACATAGTCCTTTTGAAATAATACACAATCATTCGGGCATGCGTGTATCTTCTTGGCCTCCATTCCCATTGGGCACAACATTTTCTTTACCTGGTATGTCGAGATTGGCAGCTCGTTTCCTTCAGGAAGCATTTCTTTCAACAAAGTCAACAATGAAGTGAAGCCTTTGTTGCTCCATCTATTGTTAGCTTTCAACTTATACAATCTCAACACAGTGCTAAGCTTTGTAAACTTAGCACGGCATGTGTATAATGGTATCTCAGCATCATGCACAATGTTTCTAAAGATAGGAGGTGGATCGGTGTGCTCTACCCTACAACTATCCAGCATCACATCAACGATGTCTGCTGGAACTGGTTCGTTCACATTTACGTCATCGGAGGCAATTTCTTCTTCCACCCAAGCACTGCTATCGACATCTACTGGTTTCGATTTTGAAATCTCTCCATGCCAGTGTCATTCTGTATAGCCTTGTACAATCCCGTTGCACATGACATGACTTTTGATTTCCTCACCAGTGTTGACTTTCAAGTTGTTACCGCAATGCCTACATGGACAGTAGAACCTATCTGTAGGTTTTTTCCTATGTTCCTCGGCAAATCTAATAAACTGATCAAGACCATATATAAACTCTGGGGTGCAACGATTACGAATGGACATCCATGATCTATCCATTCTATGATTAGAGAAAACAAGTATATATTAGGAAACAAGTATATATTAGGAAAAGATTAGGGTATACACTTACATCCTAAGTGTATAATGTGATGCCATTCTTATATATAATAAATGTGTACCACCTATCCCATCCTTGAACACCTAATCTCACTAGTAAGTGTATAATGTGTATTGGGTTTTCAAGAAAATTTCGACAGCATTTCCCCGCTGTTCTCTAAGTACATATGTACTTAGAGAACAAATGGGGAAATGCTACCGAAATTTTCTCGAAAACCCAATACACATTATACACTTACATCCTAAGTGAGATTAGGTGTTCAAGAACAGTCCCAAATTGGGGACTATCCAAGATTTACTCCTAATGAGTCAATCTTGGACGGGTTTCTAGGCCAACAAACACATTTGATGTCATTCTTATATATGATAAATGTGTACCACCTATCCCATCCTTGAACACCTAATATCACTAGTAAGTGTATAATGTGTATTGGGTTTTCGAGAAAATTTCGGTAGCATTTCCCCATTTGTTCTCTATGTACTTAGAGAACAAATGGGGAAATGTTGCCGAAATTTTCTCAAAAACCCAATACACATTATACACTTACATCCTAAGTGAGATTAGGTGTTCAAGAACAGTCCCAAACCGGGGACTATCCAAGATTTACTCCTAATGAGTAAATCTTGGATGGGTTTCTAGGCCAACAAATACATGTGTTGTCATTCTTATACCTACAATCCTAGTTCTTCAAGTTAGGGTGATTATTGATGTCTTTAAAAGCATGATTGGAAATTTAGGGAAAAGTTCATTATTTACATTCCAAGCATGTCACATGTGTGCATTACAGTTCATCATTAAGCAAGAAGGGTGATTAGGATTCTCAATATACTCAACAATGAAACAAATACAATCATTTTTTTATTAATATACTGCTGCTTCAGTCGTGTACCAAACATGAAACATGCATAGAGTAACATCTCATTAAAATATAAGAAGTATAACTAGAGCTTTCAAAAAAATCAAGCAATTCACTCATTTGAGCTAAATTTTTACCATTATGATGTACCCATTATACATGTTCCTACTCCCAGTTCTTCAGTTACTTATTCTACATGTTTTGATAAGTTACATTGCAGACAAATGTTACTTCCCCTAGTTGACCACAGTATGAGGCAATGCCACCATGATGAATAGGATGAAGAACCAAAAGTCAGATGGATAATCAGATATCACTGTCAACAAACTGGCTTCCTAACTTACTTCAACATGAATGGATATGAGTTACTTATCAAGTTACCAATAAGTAAACAACTTAAATAAAAAATAAAAAAACGCCCAGCAGCAGCCTTGGCGTGCCTTGGCACCGCCCAAGCAGCCGCCTAGGCGGAGGAAGGAAGGAGGAAGAAGGCAATACCTTGAGGGAAGAGGAAGAATGCCTGGCCTGGAGAGCAACAGCCTAAGCAGAGACCTACAGGCAGTCGACGCCAGCAAGGACAACACCAAAGAAGCCACCGGCGGCGAGGAGAGCAGCGGCGCGGCGGCGAGGAAAGATGAGGAGAGGAGACGAGACGAGCGGCGGCGAGGAGAGGAGCAGCGGCGCGGGGGAGCAACAGCGGTGGCGGCACGAGGGAGGGGGCAACGACGGTGGGGAGCACCAGCGGTAAGAATCGCCAGAACTAGCAGGATGTTCGCAATGAAACAGAGAAATGGGGAAGAGTTCTCTGTTTCGCGGGGCTATTAAGTTCCCAAATAGCGTCGGTTGTTTCAAACAACCGACGCCTATTATCTTCAGCGTCGGTTGATAGTAAAAAACTGACCCCAAATTAGTTGGTGGGAACTATTATCAGCGTCCGTTATCCAAGGATAACCGACATCTAAAGTGGAACTTTTCGCGCAGAATTTCATTTAAAATAGGCGTCGGTGAATAGTTAAAAACCTGACGTTGTATGTGGCCCAAATTTTTTTCGGTCGAAAATTGGATTTCACGGGTGCTTTTAGGCGTCGGTTGGTTATAGTAAGCCGACGCTAAATACAAAGTGGTACCCGTGTCTAGCTGGTCTTCGAATATAGACGTCGGTTTGCCTAAATAACCGACGCCTGATATTATAGGCGTCGATTTTCCTTAATAACCGACGCCCAGAAAAGCGACATTGAACGCTATTTCTGTAGTAGTGCCATCTTTATCATTAAACAAGTTAATAATGCTTGAATTAACTTATTTGCAAGATTAAATCTATCCTTTATCAACAGTTAGGGTTTCTAACCACAAATTAATACTTTTCCATCAAAATTATACACTTTAGCAAAAAGATGTTGATTTAGGCTTTGAAACCATTTTTAACTTATTCCTTGTATTTTTCTGATCAATTTACATGATAAACTTTTCTCATCTGAGTTTTCTAGCACAAGATATGATTTTAGCAAAGAAAATCCTTTTTATTGATTTATTAGAAAATTCTAGAAAATAAGGATCGTTAGATCTATGGTCCGCTGGTCCACTCAGGATCCAACCACTAGGGACGCGCACGCCTATCTTTTGCAATTAGAAGCAAGCAAAGGACCAAACTAACCTTGATCCAATAGAAGGAGGTGAGGGGCACTTTGGTAATTCCATGGGGCACCTTCTTCAACCTCTCACCTTTCCTTCAGCATTCGCGATGGTCAACCTTGGGGTTGACTCCTTGATCTAGTCAACCTACGAGCGCGCCAAGGGGCCAGGAGGCTTTCTCTTCCTCCGTTGAACTTGCATGTGGGCTCAATTGCTCGCTCGGAACTCGCCAAGACCTCCCCCTACTCGCCAGACTCTAGCGAGGTTCATTGAGGTGTCGAGAGTGCAGGTCAGGGTGCACTACTACAGAAATAGCATTCAGTGTCCCTTTTCTGGGCATCGGTTATTAAGTGAAACCGACGCCTATCTTATTACCGCGTCGGTTGCTTAAGCAATCCGACGTCTATATCCGAAACCAGCCAGACACGGGTACCGCTTTGCATTAAGTGTCGGTTGTTTATAACAAAACGGACGCTTAAAGTCGCCCGCGAAATCCAAATTTCATTCAAGAAAAATAGTGTCACTTTCAGCGTCGGTGATGTAGCTAAAAAACTGACGCCTATTTGCGATGAAAATTTGCGTGAAAAGTGTCACTTTCAGCGGCGGTTGTCTTTGTATAATCGACGCTGAATATGGTTCCCGCCAAACAATTTCGTGAAAAAATCGTCCAATTGGACGTCAGTTGTTTAAAAGAACCGACGTGAAAGTTATTTAAGCGTCAGTTGTGTGAAACAACCGACGCTATAGGGGAACTTTATCCCGCGATCACCCGACCGTTCGCCTTTCTTTTGTTTCATTGCGAGCTTCTGCCTGTGCCGATTTTTGTCCGGCGATTTGTCTCCGTCTCCGGCGATTTCTTCTCCCGCACCCCTTCGCCGGCGATTTCTTCTCCGGCACCCCCTTCTCCGCCACCACTCCTCCGCCCTCTCTTCTTTTCCCTGCTGCTCTAGCGCCGCCGCCCCTGCTGCTCTAGCGCCGCCGCCCCTGGTGCTCCTCCACCGCCGTCGCGCCACCCCTGCTGCTCCTCCAGCCTCGCTGCTAGCTGCTGCTCCACCGCCGTCGCTGCTACTCCTCCAGCCAGAGCCACCGGAGCCTCTGCCTTTGACAAGGTTGGTCTTCCCGCTGCTAGCTGCTCTACTTTTTTTTGCATCGATTAAATTGGTGTGATAAAAATGCATGTAATGTATAGATTAAATTTGCTAGCTGCTCTACTTTTTTTGCATCGATTAAATTGTTGCATCGATTTCATGAATTATAGGGTTTTAAAGTTGATAAACATGTACATGCGGAAATAGGGTTATTAAACCAATGTCTAGTACACAAATATTAGATGATATTCAAGAAAACCCTAGTTTGATGAGCATGTTGTTAATCATGTTAATTATGTTTCGGGTGTCTACTAAACCCTAGTTATATGAATACATATATATATATATATATATATATATATATATATATATATATATATATATATATATATATATATATATATATATATATATATATATATATATATATATGAATACATATATATATATATATATATTCAAGAAAACATACTCGAACTGCCCTTATGGGTGTTGTATGCTTTCTCAGCTTTATCATTTTGTCTATAATTATTACATTTTTTAGATCGGATTCTTAATATCTTCTTCTTTGTATTACGAGGTTTTCGCATAATTAAATTCATAGTGTAAGAAACTAGCATCCAGAAAGAAGACGATAACACTCTGAGTATCATAGATAGCAAAATAATCTGTATACCTGTGTTGCCCACCTCGCTTCCTCTTATCTTCAATCGCCAGTCGATCTTCTCTTAACGATTTCTAAGAGAAGTACTCCTTAGACTTCGACGTTCCGGATCTCCGACTCCTCATCATCCTATAGCCTTCATGTCCCTGTGTCCTTATGCACTCTTTTCCTTGATCGGACTTCTGGACGATGGCCTCCGGGATAAAATAAGGGAGAGATATCTCTCGACTGATGAAGATAGAAGAACTGGGGGTGTAACGGGTTACACACTATCTTTCCTATTCTATGATAGTACAAGGATTATCCTCTTCCAGCTGGAGCTGGCTTCCTACACTTATAGGATTTAACGCGCAAGAATCATCTCAAGAAATTGAAGATGGAATCTGGAATAGAATTGGGGAATCGAGCCTCTGCTCTTTTATTGCAAAACCTAATTTACATACATAGCTACTCTTCGGGCTCTCCGACTACCAGTGCCCCTACTACTATCCCTCGAGAGTTTATATAGAGACTCTCTCGGTTACATTACATTGATGCTTCTCTTTTTTCTTTACATGGTTGTCGAACACTTATCCGGTGGCGAGCGTTCTTCTTTTTGAAATCTTTCTCCAACGTACATCTGTCCGGTGGAGGATTCTTTGTCGTTCTTTGCTTCTTGCAAGTGTCTTCTTACGTCATTGATGACGTGTTTTCTTCTAGAATGCTTTTTATCGGCTTGTGCTGCTATGGCTGTCTCTTTCCATCTTATCTTGACATGCGGGACATATTTTCCCTTCATGTCTTCTGAGTTGGCAAAATATCTGCTGACATCTGTCGCTTGATTTGATTTGTCCGGTTTCTATTCTTTTTAGAAACCTTTCTAAATTGATTTTTGTGGATGTATTAGTTCTTCTCGTATTGGATAGAATAATTGTGTTATCTGAAGCTTTATGAAGCCAACTTCGATTTTCATTAATTAATTTTTCCAATACTTGGCAAAGGACTTTTAATCCTAATGCCCTTCTAGTTTCAACAAATTCCTTGTTAACCTTGTTCTCTTCAAATTCTTTTCTGTAATCTGCATCAATCTCTTTGACGTATTCTGGGGAAGAGACCCCAATTTGAATGCAGTGTATTGGACTGAATTTCTTTAATTTTTCCCAGTCCTCCGATGCTGAGAAAATCTTGATATAAATGTCACTAGTAGGTTTTACTAGTGGACTATTGCTTTTAAATTCTCTAATTGCTCTGGCAATATCTTGGGGTAGTCCTTGTATTTCCCCAAGGTCTTGGCTTAAATATATTAAATTTGCAGCTCCGATTCTGAAACAGTCTCTGATGATTCTTGGATCCGCTCCTTTGTCAAAGTTAATCCTGGGATATATTCCCGTATGATCTGGAACACATGTTTCTGTCGTTTTGAGATTGTAAACAATCTCTAATAAAGTTCTATATTCTTTTTCATTTTTTGCTAAAAATTCTGCAAGACTCAATTGCAGGTCATACTCCTGCTCATTCTGAGATACCCTGAATTTATATATCCTTTCGGGCATCAATTTTATATTTTCCGCTTTATTGCGGGATTCTTTCTCCGAAGAGATCATATTCTCCGCTGTTAGGCGGGAACTATTTTCTGAAGAAATAGCAGTTTGAAAACTGCTTCTTGCCACTTGGCTACTTTCTTTCTCCGAGGAGATAGTATTCTCAGCTGTAAAGCTGGTCTTAGCAGTTTTAAAGCTGCTTTCTTTTGCCGTCAGGCTTGTATTTTCATTATTTTTTCTGACAGAATCAGAAATCTGGAGAGATATGTCTATCGGCCTTTTACCTATCATTTTATCCGTCCTTGTTTCTGATCCTTTTTGTTTAATCTCCCTTCTGAAGCAGTTTAAATCAGCAATTATTCCTGCAATGTCTTGTTTGCTTTCTTCTATGTTATCAATAATTTTATCTTGCTTTTGGATCATCTCTACTAATTCTACGTAATTTTCTTGTAACAAATTGCAATTTCGTTGTAGTCGAGCTTCCAATTCTGCAAGTTTTTTGTCAACCTGCTCCATTGTATTCTCTTGATAAAAAATCTGCAAGAACGTTAGTTTCTCCTTTAATAATTTCTATATCAAAAATATATTCTGCAAAGAATGTTTGCCATCTACTTAGTCTTTTATATTCTGGCGTGGATGGCAAATTATTTTTAATAAAAGCTTTTACCTGCGTATTATCAACTCTTACTAGGAATTTTTTAGGTAATAAAAAATAGGAAAACTTTTTAATTCCCTTTTTTAATGCTAATAATTCTTTTTCGTTTGAGTGATATCTTTTTTCTGTATCTGTAAATGTTCCAGATGTATATCTGCATATTTTTTCTTTTTGTTCATCTTTCTTTTTTAAGACTGCTCCCCAAAATTCTTCTGAGGCATCAGTTTCTATTATTAATTCGTCATTTTCTAAAGGAAGATCTAATCTTGGTAAATTTTTACATTTTTCTTTTATAAATCTAACATGATTTATGAGTTCTTCTGTCATAAGAAAAATAGTATTTTTCTTTAATAGTTTTTGTAAGGGATTCCTTAATTTTGCCAAGTTTTCTATGAATTGTTCAGCGTAATTTAAACATCCCAAAAATCTTTGTAATTGTTTTTTGTCTTCTATTTTATCTGGAAACTTAACAATTTTTTCTACAATATGTTCATGTAATTCTATTCCACTTGAGTCTAATTTTAGTCCTAAGAATTCTATTTTAGATTTACAAATTTCTGTTTTCTTCTTAGATAATACTATTCCTGTCTTTTGACAAAGAAGGGAAAATATTTGTAAATGTTTATAATGTTCTTCCTCATTTTTACTGGCTATTAAAATGTCATCAACATATACTAGACAAAAAGAGTTATATGGTTCAAATACCTTATCCATTCTTCTTTGATATATCTGTGGAGCATTTTTTAATCCAAAGGGCATTACCGTCCATTCATAATGTCCTTGTGGAGTGCTAAATGCCGTTAATGGTATACTTTTTTCATCTAATCGTATTTGGTAAAATCCTGATTTACAGTCAAATTTTGAATAAATATTTTTTTCCTCTTGTCATATTAATTAAGGTTTCTTTATGTGGAAGAAAATATCCATCAAACTTGGTATATTGATTTAGTTGCTTATAATTTACTACCATTCTAGCTTTTCCTCTTTTTATTTCTGCATGGTTTCTTACCATGAATGCTGGACTAGAATGTGGGCTTTTTGATTTTTGTATTAGTTGTGATGTTTCTAATTCTTGTAATTGGGTACGGAATTCCTCAATATCAACAGGATTATATCTCATGGGTTTTACTCTGATTATTTTATTTTCATCAATTAGTTCGATTGTAGCCCATTCTTGACTGATATTCCAAAGGGCTAATGGATTATCACTATAGTTCTTTTCAAATAATGCCTCAATATCTTGTATATTGAGTTGTGCAATGATTCTCCCTGTTATTGGTTGTTTTTTATTTGTAATATAATCACCACGTTTGCTGCGAAAATTAAATTTGTTTCTTTTATATGCTTTTTGTATTCTTTTTACTGTAATCCAATGGTCACAGGGTGTTAATAACTGAATATAATTTTGATGTTGTATATATAATTTAAATCTTTGTGTGAAGTTATTTCCTAATAATATATCTTGTTGTGCATATTCAGGGGTATAAAATGGTGGACATGTAATTATATAATTTCCTAAAATAATTTTAGGTTTTTTAACTCCATGAGTTAATTCGTGTCTTTTTCCCGTAAAATCTTTTCCATATAACGTAGGTAGTGTTGTGATATATTTTTCAGGAAAACATTGTCTTCGCGCAATGCAAGTTCCTGCACCTGTGTCTATGAATGCATGAAAATATTCTGTTTTATATTCCTCATATATAATTCCTGCTACTATGTAGACACTATATATACTAGTCATTGTCTTTTTTCCAAAAATATTCTTGGTTATTATGTGTAAAATATAGTCCTTCCCTTTGTAGTGAAAATGGTTCCATTTGTTGTAATGCACTCATTCCTAGTATAATTTCTATGTCGTCATTACGACTATCTGATTGTACATATAGCGTAATATCAATTTTTATATCTTGTATTTCAATTGGAACAATGGCCTGATGTGTGATTTCATATTCTTGTCCATCAAAATTCGTATATGCATAAGGTGATCCTATGGGTATTTTTTCTAAGTAGGGTATCATTCCTTGTTGAATAAATGAAGCTCCTGCCCCTGAATCTATTAATATTGTAGTCATATTCCATTCTTGTCCATTGAAGTATTTTCCATATAATTTATAATTTCTAGCATTTCTATTGTCTGCTAAAATTCTTAAACTTGTCGTTCTTGGCAAATTTCTTAATATTGGTCGTAATCTTCCGTTATATCTATCTGTGCTTGCTCTAGCTTCTTCTATTCTATCTCCATTTGTTAATTGTAATTGATTTCCCTCATATCGTAATCTTCTTGGGATTTTATTATCTGTTACTAGGGGTTTCTCTGAAACATCTATGTTTATGTTTTCTGGTATATCTATTTCAGATATTATATCTGGCTTAGTAATTTTTCCTATGTCTTTAAATATATTAGGAAGCATTATAATATCTTTATCTTCAAATTTTTCTGAGTGATGTGTATTACTAAGAGCATAGCTTATTATATATGTTATCGAATAAGGAATAGATCCTTTTTTCATAAATTCTGTTCTTTGAAAATCCTGTATTAAACTTAAGGTTCTGTTTATATTATTATCTCTTATATTTACACTTATCTTTGGATAAATATTAAATATTAGTTTCTGATGACTAAGATTTCCTTGTAATATTCCTAACGTAGCATCTCTTCTATCATTAATCCTATTATCCATTAATACCATATTTATAGGTGAATCTATTCCTTCTCTAAAAGTTGCTTTGATCATCATTTGAATGGCTCCTATGTGAATCCATCCTATTTTAGATCTATCTTTTATTTTTTCCATTTTCCTCATTAAGTCCTCCTTTCGTAGTAAAGGTATATTTATTCTATTTCTAGTATATTCTATTTGCATAGGCATTTCTCTATTAGTTATTCCATAATAAAAAATATGTTTTCTTTGGGTAATTTTCTCAAAAATTGATGTTTTAAATCCATCAGAATTTTCTAATCTTAATTCGGTGTTTCTTATCCTATTAAATAATTTTCTATCTATTAATACTTCTTGCAAGAAATTTCCTGCTTCTTCCTGATATTCTTCTATTATTTCTTCTTCAGTCTGATTCTGTGTTTGAGAAATAATAGATTGATCCATTAGATTGCTCATCATCAGTTGTTTGGACAAATTCTTGAATATTTTCGATCTCAGAAAGTTCTTCTTCTATAATTTCCTCGAATTGCTTTTGATTAATCTTCTTAGATCCTCTTTTTGGACATTCATTAGCATAATGTCCTATTTCTTGACATATAAAACATTTACATTCTTTTAGTTTCTTTTTATTATAATTTTTCTTTCTTCTGTAATATTTTTGTTTCGGTTTAGGTTTAAATCCAAACCTTTTCCTTTTCTTGAATTTATATTTGTTTCTTCTATTGTACCTCATTGGTTCACATCCTATGGTTATTGGATGAGTTAATTGGGAACAACAAAGTCCTTGTTTTACTACTTTATTTGTTTTTCTACTTAGTGTGGCTTCTGCACACCATTCTTCTAATTTCATTCTTAAAAATTCTATTCGTCCTCCTAATGTATCTGCTCTTTGTCCAATGTATTGGGGATATAATTGCATCGCTTTAAATCCCCATGGGTCGGGTACCTTGGTATAAAATAAATTTAATAAACTCTTGTTGGTAACATTTTCTTTATCCGTTCTGTCATATATTTTATAAAAATATTCCTGGAATTTACATATATATTCATCAATTCGGCACATATCACAGAGTTTTAAGTTATATAATAAAAAGATAAATCTCTGTTTTTCTTTTTCTTTTTCTGTGTCTTTATTTACATTCCACGTTTCTCCTAAAAATTCTCTTCTTAATTCGTTTTCATAGTTGTTTACTACTTGAGTTAATGTGGTTGCTGTTCCTTTTACTGCTTCTTTATCGTTGTCAGTTAAACCTTTCCACCAATCTGCTACGATTCCTTGGAAGGTTAAATGACAAAATCTTGATGCTGTTTCAATATCATAACTTTGTGCCGTAACTGATAAATATGTGGCTTTTGCCCATCTTGTTATGGCTTCATCTATATTTCTTACACAATTTAAATTTAAATAAATTCCATTAGTGCTAATATATTCTTGATTCATATAATCAACTGGGGTTTCTATAGCAATATTACTTGGTCTTCTATATGTGTATATAGAATACATATGTATATTCAAGAAAACCCTAGTTATATGAATACATATATATATATATGTATATATATATATATGAAACAGAAATATATATATATAATCCTATACATGTATATGAAATAGAAATATATATATATAATCCTATACATATATATAATCCTATACATATATATATATGAAACAGAAATATATATATATATATATATATATATATATAATCCTATATATATATATATATATATATATATATATATATATATATATGAAACAGAAATATAATCCTATATATACATAATCCTATACATATATATGAAACAGAAATATATATATATAATCCTATACATATATATAATCCTATAAATATATATGAAACAAAAATATATATATATATATATATATATATATATAATCCTATACATATATATATATATGAAACAGAAATATATATATATATATATATAATCCTATAGATAGATATATATATGTATAAACAGAAATATATAATGTATAGATAGATATATATATGTATATATGTACAGATAGATATATATATGAAACAGAAATATATAAATACATAATCCTATACATATATATATATAAACAGAAATATATAAACAGAAATATATAAACAGAAATATTTGAAACAGAAATATATATATATATATGTATAGATAGATATATATATGTATATATGTATAGATAGATATATATATGAAACAGAAATATATAAATACATAATCCTATATATAAACAGAAATATATAAACAGAAATATATGAAACAGAAATATATATATATATATATATATATGTATGTATAGATATATATATATATATATATATATATATATATGTATATATGTATAGATAGATATATATATGAAACGGAAATATATAAATACATAATCCTATACATATATATATATATATATATATATATATAAACAGAAATATATAAACAGAAATATATAAACAGAAATATTTGAAACAGAAATATATATATATATGTATAGATATATATATATATATATATATATATATATATATATGTATATATGTATAGATAGATATATATATATGAAAAAGAAATATATAAATACATAATCCTATATATAAACAGAAATATATAAACAGAAATATATATATATATATATATATATATATATATATATGTATAGATATATATATATATATATATATATATATATATATATATATATGTGTATATATGTATAGATAGATATATATATGAAACAGAAATATATAAATACATAATCCTATCCATATATATATATAAACAGAAATATATAAACAGAAATATATAAACAGAAATATATGAAACAGAATATATATATATATATATATATATATATATATATATATATGTATAGATAGATATACTATTACAAATACGCATGTATATATAGATACATATCTATCCATATAAATATAGTTATTATATATGCACTTAGGATGTAAGTGTATACCCTAATCTTATACACATGCTAAATGTTTTCCTTTTTCTAGTTTATAAAAATGCTAAATGTTTTCCTTTTTCTAGTTGATACAAATGCTAAATGTTTGCCTTTTTAATGACATTTTCAGATGGCTGATCATGATGAGAATGATGTCCATGATGAGCATTCTGTCCATGACGAGCATGGCGAGGATACCAATGTAAGTTCTAAAAATATATCCTGTATTTCTATAAAATTCATTATCTTCTAGTTATGTCATATATCCTATATTTCTATATTGGCCTAATTCAGTGTGTTTATTTTTGTCAAATTTTAGGTTGATGATGCACAGGTACCCGCTGAAGCAATTGAGCAACTTGATGCGCAGCAACAAAAACTTAACAAGAAAAGGGGTATCACTATGTTGAAAAAGTTAACTGTGCTGAGTGGCAGTGGATCCAAATTAGTTGTGGAGTTTGATAATGGAGGGAATGCAATTGGAGTGAACCGCAATAATTTTATAAACTATCTTGGGGTTGTCACTCGAAGCCATTGTGGTGTTAAGTATGATAATTGGCATAGAGTTCCTCAGGCGAAGAAAGACTTGATATGAAAAGATTTATGCGTGAGTTATTTTGTAGATTACAAATTCTATTATTTGCAATTCTATTTTTGGATACTAGTTAATAACATTTCTATTTTACAGAATCTGTTTGCATTGGATGAGATGTTGCATCGTAAAAGTGTGATGCAACGTGCTGGAAAGATGCTTAGGAATTACAGGACAAATCTGAACAGAGAATACATAAAACAGGGTGATAAGAAGAAGAAGTCAGCCCTTGAACAATGGAACTTCTTGGACAAAGAAGATTGGGACAATTTTGTTGCTTCAAGAAATTCTGAAGAATTCAAGGTATTAGGCGTCACTCCCATTTTAATTAATATACATTGTGCTACTAACCTAATTATAAATGTGCATACTAACTAGGCCTTCAGTGACGCACAAAAAGCAAGGCGTGCACTGAATGTGCATGACCACACTATGGGTCCAAAAGTCTATGCAAGCGTTCGCCAAAGACTACAGGCGGAGTCTGCGGCTACTCAGGAGTCTGCGGCTACTCAGGAGTCTACGGCCGCACCCTTGCCTCGCCATGATATCTGGATAGCTGGCAGGCAAAACAAGAAGGGTGAAATAAAGAAGCCCGAAACTGCTGAGGCGGCTGCTAAAATGGTAAAATACAACTCTTAGAGCAATGGTTTGAATATTGATTATTTGTGGTGTTAACTTACCAATTTCTGTTTATGGTGATTAGCGGGAGTTGCACGAGCAGAGGAAACAAGGCACGTTCATCCCTCAGGGCACAAGGGATGAATTGACAGTTGCTCTGGGTAACCCAGAGCATCTTGGACGTGTTAGAGGTGTCGGCGTTGGTGTGGGCATCAAAGCATTCTTTGGGCCATCCCAGCGCAAACCCAGAGCGGGACTTTCTCAAGAAGAGGTATCCTATTCTTTTTTTAGAATGTTACTGCAAAAGGAAATTCATTAATAAGAAGTTAATGTTTGTTTTATCCATGTATAGGTGAATAAGAGAGTCGAGGATATAGTTGCTAAGAAGGTCAACGATGTAGTTGCTGAGAAGGTCAAGGAAGAATTGATGCGGTGGCAGGCATCTCAGGCTTCCAATCAGCCTATGGCAACCCACTCTTCTCCTGCTGCACAGACTGCGAGTAATCCTGGAGACTCATCGCCTAACACGTCTGCTGTAAGTATTGTTTATGACATTGTAGCTAGTCTTTTCAAGATGATATGTTTTCAAGATGATATGTATATATGTATAACATTCTTGACGTAAATTTGTAGGCATTGAAGCCATGCCGCTTAAGAATGCAAAACTATGTTGTTGCAGAGGCGCAGGCTTACCAGTCCCTTCCTGGGGCAACGTTTCATGGGACTCCAATGCCGCAGGGCTACGTTCGTGTGGGCCCGATACATGTATTACCCGATTGGAGGAAGCTGCGTTGCCATATGCCCACCCAGATGTTGATAAACTTGGTGAGGCAGAAGGCGGGGTCATATTGTGGCCCAAAGCAGATGTCCTCTACACGAGTGAAATTGTAAGATAAATTTACATTGATTTAGACTGTTAATGTGTATATAATGATGTCAACTGATCTGAAATTATATATACAGGTTAAAAAGAAGACACCAGGAGCACCTAGGCCTCCACCTCCACTTCCCGCATTACCAACTTGGGTTCCAACTGACCTAACATACCCGTTAGGTCCTGCTTGTAGGGGAATGGCATGTTGGCTACGGGCACATAATATACATTGCCCTATAATTGTTTCTTTAGATGTAGATTATGCAGGTCAATCATACGACAGCTCTTTATTTATACAAGATATTATTGAGTTGTTTCAGTATGAGTGGCTGAATACATCAATGATAGAGACATGGATAAGGTGAGATCTTGTTTATACATCCATATACCTTGTGTAAGATCCGGTGATCTGGTTTCTTATATATTAATGCATACACATATATGTTTTGCAGCTAATTAGTCGAAGATCATTGCAAACAATTTGCATATGATCATGTTGGATTTTTGATTCCATCATTGATTAGTATGGTAGCTAAAGACCCTGATAGTGTTCAACAATACTGTATAGATGCTTTTACAATTTTTGGTCAGCAAATGAAGACGATAATAATAGCTCCATTCAATGTCAAGTAAGTTTGCTTTATTTATAATTTGGACTTAAGAAAATTCCATTATTATTTTGCATTTTGAGTTATTAATTGTTAACTTTTTACCTCTAGTGGTAGACATTGGGAGTTACTAGTTATTTTCCCCGGGACGTTCACTGTTTATTATCTAGATCCCGCAGGAAGTACATTAAACACTAAAATTTGACACGTCATGAGAATGCCATTATTCTGGTGAGAAATATTTCATTTTTATATCCGTTAACATCTTTTATTACATTACTATTTACTTATGCAATTTACTGTGTTATATTAACATGTAGGGGTTTAGATGCATTCAAAAAGGTTGGAGGAAAGGTCCCAAGGAAAAAGAACCAGCAATTGTCTTGGGAGAACGTAAAAGTAAGTTCCCGACTCCCCGACTCCAATGTATATATTATTGATGTGAATTGTGCTTAGTTGTATTATTTTGTATGTTTCAATTTATAGTGCGCTACACAAGACAATGGCTGGGCATGCGCGTACTATGTGATGTGATTTATGCAGATGATTATCAAACATGCCGCATTGGACATCGATACCATACATGAGGTATTATATATAGTCTCATTAGTTAGTATGAAATATATCAATCTTATTTTTATATTATTACTTATATATATACATCATACTCTTTGCAGGTGTTTAAAACTGACCACACTATAGGCAAACGCTTAAAAAATGTACATGCTCCATATACGAGGGAAGCATTAGATGAAGTAAGAGAAGAATGGGCAATAGTTGTACAAACAGTGGCAACTGTAAGATATAATTGGGATGTTGATAGTGATGATGAATGATACTTTGTAAATGAATGTTTCTGAATGTTAAAACATGTATTTGAATGATTCTATATGTGTGAACGTGACAATTGAATTGATGTCTGAATGTATCTACTTGTGTGAATCTTTTTTTTGTTAATTTTGCAGGTTTGTGGCCTGTTTGTAGGCTGATATCAATGGATGTCGTAAACCTGCAGTTCAGAAAACTGAACTGCAGGTTCTCATCCTGCTGACCAGCCACAGCAGGCCTGCAAACTGATATAAAAAAAAAGGTATAGGCATCGGTTATTTACAGATAACCGTCCGCACAGACCTAAAGCGTCGGCTTTTTGTAAAGGAACGACGCCTGATGTGACCAAAGCAGTGCTTGGTCTCTAATAAATGTAGGTGTCGGTCCTTTAGTAGACAAACCGACGCCAAAGGGCTTTCCTAGATGTCACCGTTTTCTGTGGCGTGAACTCTTTTGGCGTCGATTGTTTATAATCATCCGACGCTTTTAGTCTAAATAGGCGTCGGGTGAAAAACCGACGCAGAAGTGTTCGACCTTTAGCGGCGCCCACATAGGCGTCGGCAGCACACCGACTCCAAAAGGGGTTAAACAACCGACGCCAAAGGCGGTTTCTGTAGTAGTGGTGATCGGGGAAATTGAAGGCACAAAGACAATCCTTGTGCTCTGTCATAGAGGTTGGGGTAGAAATTTATCATGATGGTGTCGTCACGCACCCTCCCTTATATATAGGGTAGAGACAGATGTGCAAGAATTGGGAACTTCCCCAATAGGCGGCCAAACCTCGACAAAGTAGGGATGAACCTCTGTGGTTTCCTCTCCTGAGTCCAGAGGAATCAACAATGGGTTTGCACACTCTATCGATCACAAGAAATTCGAGAGGAAAAATCTCCATGTAACTCACAAAGTCCCAGTCCCTGTGGGACTTAGACAATGAGCGCCATGCGTTGGATCAAGATCCAACGGCCCACATTGCATGCGATCAACCAAAAGGAAATACATTTTCCTATTTGCCAAATTAATGCTAGATTTTGGAGATAATTTGAGAAATCTATATCTCCTAAATCATAACTCTTCTTTATCTCAAATTTTAAGGGAATGTTCATCTTGACATTATCTATCTATTTACAAATTTTGGGAAACAAATTACAATGGATGAGAAGGCTTCCTTCTCTCCCAAGTTATCCATTAATTTTATTCAAAATTAATTAGTAATTCTTTTCCCTTAGCCATTACCTTGTTATCTTGGGTCCCTTGGACATCAAGAAATCATAAAGGCATGGATTCCCATATTGATAAGTATCTATTTGCCTTTATCCTCTTATAAAAGGCTATTTCTCATATTTCCCTTTTATTTAATTAAATCATTTTCCTTTTCATTTCGCTTTTCTTTTCAATTGGGCTCAATGGCCAACAAAGCCCATTATCAATCAATCAAGGCCATTTCACATGAAATCCATCACAAATCAAAGAAATAGATTTCATTTATTCTTTAAAAGAGAATTACACTTTTCATTACATACTTAGGAAATTGATGTTATAACAAAGCACGTAGGAAAAACTCTAGGATTGGGGAGTTACTCAGTCTTGAAGGTTCTTGGGCTTTAGGGGATGAGGCGATTTTACAAGAGGTGATAAGTTACTTTAATCACCTACTTAAAGCGTAGATAGTGATGTAGGCTTCACCTTTATGCACTTAGGATAGCAAACATCACCATGTCATTAGTTAGGCCTTTTTTCCATCTTACTTCATTTTATTATTCCTTTTCCTTATTTTGGGATTTTTTAAGTTCACGTGGTTTAGTCCCACATTGGCTACTGGATGTATAATCTTTCTTTTATAAGCCTATACAAAGGCTCTATTGCATCTTTGTTTAAACACAATTGATGAATGAACCTTTATATAGGCTTCTAAAAGAAAGACTAAATGGGAAGTAGCCAATGTTGGACTAAACCACGCAACTTTACAAAAGCCCAAAATAATAAAAAGGCATAATAAAATAAATAAAGCAGAAAAAAAGGCCTAACTAATGACATGAAAACGTATGCTCTTGTAAGCACATAAAGGCAGAGTCTTTCCTACATTAGATAGGGGAGGGCATAGAAGTTTATACGGGTATTCTAGACAGACCAGTAAATGAAGATGAGAACCAAAATATACTCCAACAAGTTACATAGGATGAGGTTCATATGATACCAGAGGAGATGGATGAGGATGATTCCCCAGGTCTGGATGGATTCATTACATTCTTTTACAAGAAGGCATGTGAAATAGTCAAGGGGGACATGTTAGAATTCTTAACAATTGTCTTAAAGACAGAGAAGTGCACATAGGTATTAAATATGTGTATTGTTCTAATACCTAAGATTGAATCCCGATAAACCCTTGATGATTTACAACCTATTAGTGTAGGGAATGTATCCATGAGGATGCTATCATGCCTTATTCTTTCCAAAATGTCCCTCATTATAGGAAATTACCGTTGGAGCAAGACGCCTTTATTAAGGGTTGAAATATAGGGAATAATGTTAGACTGACTCAAGAGATAATGCATGATCTAGATTGAGGTACGCACATGAAAGAAAATCTAGTGTACAAGATTGATATCTTTAAAACATTTTATAGATAGAACTAACACTTCTTGGTAGATGTTTTGTGAGAGCTAGGCTTAAATATTGGGTTGACGAGTTGCATCATGATTATAGTTAGAGGGGCATGGTTTTCCATCTCTATGAATGGGATATTGGGGCTTCTTGTCAGCCTCTAGGTAGTTGAGGCAGGGAGACTCGCTTTCACCTATGCTCTTCATCATGGCCCAAGAAACCCTAGGAAGACACATTAAAAGAGCATTAGTGAATGGGGCCATTTCGAGGTTTAACAATAGGGGGTGGCCCCTACATACCTCATGTTCACAGATGACCTCATTTTCTTTATCAATGCGGAGGGTAGAATAGTATAATTAATACATGACATCATTTCTAGACATGCTAAGGCTCCTCCTGGTCAAAAGCATAATAGGAGCAAATCATGTTTACTCATGGGTGAGGCCTCATAGCTTAGAAAGAACCAGATTTCTAATGATTGTGGATGCCTTGTAGTACGGAACCCATCACACACCTTGGCACCCCTCTCATTCATGGCATAACTTTGATTAGACATTATGAAGGGTTAGAGGTTAAGATTACAAAACAAATGGCCTCTTTGACCGATAAGACACGATCCTTTTCCAATAGGCTAACCCTAATCAAAATCGATCCTATCTACCATCTCACTTCATTGCTTGAGCACATGTGTGGTTCCGGTGACCACCTACAAACACATTGAGAGGGCTATAGAGAGATTTCTTTGGAGCTGTAAGGAGGGTGCAAAACATAGGCATTGGGTAAGTTGGGAGAGGATCACCAACAATATATTATTAGGAGGGCTAGGTATAACTGGAATTAGAGATGGGCATAAGGCCCTCACGATGAAAGCAACATGGTGGACTTTGAGAGGGGAATCTTGTGGGCCCATATTTGCAAATATGGTCAGACTGCCTGGACTTTATCATGAGAACATCCTTGGTTCTTGAAAAGGGGTATAGGGGCATTTGTTTATTGAAAGAGGGTGTGCAACCACTTTCCTCTTATCCTAAAGCACACTAGATAGGAGATCAGGGAGGGTCCATTGCATTTTGGGTAGTTTCCTGGAGCCCTAGGGTCTTGCTTGATCTTAAGAAAGAGGGATATGTGGATCACCCAAGGTTACGGATCAACGAGCTAATTAACGATGATAGTTTTTTTGATAGAGGGAGAGTACAGAAGCTTATTAACCATGATGGTTTGGATGTTTTTGTGTCTGAGAGAGTGGTGACGTTGGGACACTGGATTTACCCCTATGGGTCTATTTGGAAGAAGGCATTTTTCCCTTAAGTCAGCATGTGAGGTGATAAGGGGATCTCTTGTACCTTTGGGGTGGCCCAATTGGGGGCCTAATTGTCTTGGAACTATAGACTCCCTCTGAAGGTTAGTACCTTCATTTGGAAGCTTAGGAATAGGGTGATCCCCACTAATGACCATATTCTATCTTGCAACATTTAGCTCATCTCCGAATGTGAATGTTGTGACCCATGTGAGATGGAAATATTAAAACATCTATCCCTAAAAAGTAGGAACATGAGGTTGATTTGGTGGGAGGTGGAGATTGTTTTGGACACTATTGCCTCTCTAACTCGGTCTTTGAGTGGTGCCCTTAGAGCTTGTTGGAAACGACACATACTAAAACATGGGTAGGGTTGATGAGAGGTTTTCTCCACCTTATAGTCATGCGGTGCATTTGGTTGGGTAGATGTGCTAGTCAATACGATAATAAAAAGATGAACCATGAGACCATTTGGCATAAGGAGAAGGAAATCCTTGGGTTCGTGCTAGAAGGCATAATTCTAAATGATCTTGGGGGACATAGACCTTCCCTAAATTATAGAGGAAGAAGCTTTTTCTTGGTGAGATTATAACACAATGAGTTGGCTTTAGTGAGACGAGATGGGAATTCCCTAAATGTGGGTTCAAGCTCAATCTTGGGGACCTCCCTTGGCGGAATCTATAGGTTGCTACTAGAGGATGGGCTATAGGTGTTGGGCAAGTGTGGGCTACGTGGACAAAGCCAGGGTCAGTTGTCGACAACCTAGGATGCCTTTTAGAAATCTAGATGGATTGTATCCAACTCTCATGTGTAGAGATACTTGACGAGGGGTTGCTAATAGAGATGGATTGTATCCAACTCTCAGGGATTCTAGATTGTAGGGAGCGAACCCATGGTGATACAAATTCTTTTTGAAGAGTTTCTTCAATTTTGTGTAGAAAATAGTGGTTGTTTACAACTGTTTACAGAGAGGCCAACCGGATGGATGGAGGCTTTTCGAGTATGGGTCAGGTCTTATCTCGGTTTATCGCTTCTCCTGTTTAGCCGAGATGTCTCCTCTTGTGCGGAGGTGCATAGTTTGGAGATTCAAGGCCTCACCTATGTTTGCAAACACCATAATTTAGGGATAGTCATATGCGTTACCTAGATATCCTTATCTCCATCATTGATCGACCTAAGAGGGTAGTAGGGAGTGATTTCTATTTTTAGTCTCCCCGAATTGAGTTTGTTTTCTTGGTCGAAGTTATAGAATCCTAAGATCATAGTTGGGGTCACGTAGGGTTGGATGAGCGTTGATCCGATTTTGTAATATAAAACAACACTATCTTGTAATATTCTTTATGTTTTTCCTATTGGGGAACATGATTGATAAAATTCCCTCATGTTTCTAAAAATATATATATATATATATATATATATATATATATATATATATATATATATATATATATATATATGTCGGTAACAGAATAGCCTGGTTGGCAAATTCCGTTGGTCCCCAATGAAGGGACTCGGGTTCGAAACCACACGGAGAAACATCTCTTGATTTAACACCCTCCTGGGCGTCCATCCTCCACCACAGTTTATGGGAGAGGGGGGCAGAAATCTTTATCTCTTAATTCCATATATATATATATATATATATATATATTCTCTCTCTCTCCCTCCCTCTCTCTCTCTCTCTCTCTCTCTCTATATATATATATATATATATATATATATGAGTTTGTTTTCCTTTCCCATGCGGGTAGATTAGTTTAGCTACCCAACAGATATCGTGCTTCCGTAATTACGAAACATGTATGTCGAGTTTGCCTTCAGGCTAAGAGTCCCTCCATTTGTACATGAAATGGTTATGATCTATAGCCCAACCACACTGCCTCATGGACTCTCTTCCTCAGTTCCTCTGTCTTTCTCGTTCTGTCCCTTTTTCCTTCCTTTTCACTTCTTATCCATTCCCAACCCTGTGATCCTATCTCAACCTCTCTCCCTCTCTCTCTAGCATCTGAAATTCGCATGTTCGTCCTCGCCAGTGACCAACCATGTGTGGCATACTCACTGACCTCAGCTACTCTGACGAATCCCAGGCCAAGAGGGTCCGGGTCCTCAAGCACTCCCGCAGGCACGCACATTGAACACTCAAAAGCTCTATTTTTTGATTTAGCTTTTGGTTCGAAACATGAAACGTCTGAATCCTGCTTCGTTTTTGTGCTCCGCACATCTGACCAACGGGGTCGATTCTATTTCATGATGATCCAGCAATTGATGGTTCTACCTGTGATGGATAGAACACAACAAAGAGGTGATAAGTTTGGGGAGAAAGAAATGAACTTGAAACCTTTGCCCATCCAACTTTGGCGACGAGATCGAGAAATTGATGGTTTCACGTGCCTTGCTCTGGTCAAATGAAAATGAATAAGCAGGAGATATCAATAACCTCATATGTACATGTGTGGACATCTGGGACAACATAAATAGAATGTATACATTGTGGACCCTGCAATTAGATTGCAAATGTGTTGGTTACTGATAGCAAACATTTGTTTCCATCCTTTTTCCTCCTTGCAAACCAAGTCAAAGATTCCATGTCATTACAAATTTATAAAAGATATGTGTGAAGCTAGCCAACCATGGTATTAAATACGTGTGCAGTTTGTAACCGTGTACATTATAATGAGTCCACCTATATAATTTGTTTTTGCATATTACAGTTTCTTTATATACATTACAAAATGTCCACCCACCTTATTATTTAATCATGCATGTTACAATTTTTCTGTGTACATTACAAATTATCTACTTTATAATTTGTTCCTATATATTATGGCTTCTTTATATACATTACAAAATGTCCACCCACATTACAAAATTGTTGATTCCATGGTCTTGCAATGGTAACAACTCGAGACACCTCCTAATGAGTGTTCGTTCATCATTCAATTAGTTGATTCATTTTCCTCCACTGTGCTTCCACTTACAAATGGTTTAAATACATTTATGGTTTGAATGCTTATGTTCTTAAATGATTTAAAAACCGTTATGCTTTAAATGTTGTAAGAGTAACTCTGAAACCACTATGAGTAACTGATACATGTGAGTAACTGAACTGAAAGTAACATAATGCTTGAGTAACTGAAAAGTAATGCTTGAGTAACTGCGAGTAATGCTTGAGTAACTGAGAGTAATGGTTGAGTAACTGAAACTAATGCTTTAGTTACTCGAATTGTTTTTTAGTTATGCTTTGAATGCTGTAAGAGTAACTCTGAAACCACTACGAGTAACTGATACAACCATGCGAGTAAGTGAACTAAAAGTAATAGAATGCTTGAGTAACTGAAAAGTAATGCTTGAGTAACTGAAATTAATTCTTGAGTAACTGAGAGTAATGCTTGAGTAATTGAGAGTAATCATTGAGTAACTGAAAAAACCATGCGAGTAACTATCACAACCCTGGAGTAACTGAAAAAACACTGCGAGTAACTGAAAAAGGACTACGAGTAACTGAAAACACTGTGAGTAACTGTGACAACTCTACGAGTAACTGAACGAGCACTACAAGTAACTCTAATAGCAATAAGAGTAACCGTGATAGCCTAGAAAAGAAACACTATGATTCAAACTCAGTTACTCTTATACTTTGTAAGAGTAAATGTGACAACACTAAGAGTATTCATTGCACACAAAGACAAACACATATTCTTCAAAAAGAATAACAACTGATCAGAACATATTCTTTGTAACATATTCAAAGTATACATACAGTTGTTGGAGCACAAGGTAACACAAATATAGATTACAAACACAAGTGAAGTACATAGAAGGTTATAAACTCACATGCTCACGGCCCCACTGTCTATATACCCCCTTAAGCCTGCAATTTGTGGGGTGCCTCAGATGTCCATGCCCATGGAGTACTTGTCGATCTGCCTCCAATTTGTGGGGTGCCTCAAATGTCCATGCCCATGGAGTACTTCTCGGATGATGGGTCGTCTCAGGATGAGCATCGTGTGTGCTTTTTGAGACCCGTCAGTGGGTTGTAGCTACTCTTCATGCCAATAAGAACACTAAGGGTAACCATAAGAACACTAATAGTAATTGTAAGTATATTAAGAGTAATTGTAAGAACACTAAGAGTAACTGTGATAGCAGAGAAAAGTAACCGCGTGATTCGAAAAAGTAACTCTTATACTTTGTAAAAGTAACTCTAACAGAGGAAGGTAAAACATGTATCACAAAAAAAACATGTATGGAACACTAAGTAATAGGGACATCTTGTAAGTAACTGTACAAACACGAAAGCAAGTGTTCTATTCCAAAGAAAAAGTATCTATATCAGAACTCACTGACAAATAAAAGAGATGAACTCGTCATCGATAAAGTAATTATAAGAACACCTAGAGTAACTATAAGAACATTACGAGTAACTATGACTACATAAAAGTAACTTTGTACATTCAAAAAGTAACTATTATACGTTATAAAGTAACTCTTGTGGAGGAAGGTAATTCGAATAGATGAAATAAGTGTGTGGGTGTCCCCCAAATCTCATGCTATCACCTCTTTTTATTTTCAGATGCGTTTCGTTGGTTGCAACTAGAGCCAATTTTGTATAGACAAAAGCATCTCATTCCAAAGTTCTGCAGTTCGAGAGTTTGTATCCATACATATGTAAATAAGTTGCTAAACGTAGGAGTTCTTGGTATTCAATAAAACACCAATGCAAAAGAATGTAGGAATCGTGCATTACACTTCTTTTTTTTTAGGAAAGGTTATGTCATATATTGAGAGCACATCGAGCAAGCAAAACCTGCTTATGTGAAAACCTTATAGAATGTTGAAAATGTTCAGAAACAAAATAACTGAAAGCAAGCAGATCTAAAAAGATAAAGCAATGTTTTGATAATGAGGGGGAGGCATTATACTTCTCTAACAACTAAAGTAGAACATATATACAAAGTTGATAATCTTTCCACATGTTTTTTTTTACTTTTTCTTTCCATAGACAAAATCATCTTGCAAATACATTTCCAGGTGCCAACTCGCATCATATTTTATATACATGTATAGAAAAATATCATATTTTACATACCTATACAGAAAAATAAGTTCATGCCAAATCACATTGTAAACGAATGATCTTGGCACCTCATAACTAGACAGTTCATAATACATGACCTTTTCTTTTTCTATTTTTGTTACCAAACAAAGTCTCAGATGAAAAACTCCCCTACATCAGGGAATGATACACGAGAGAGGCCATCATGTACAACATAAATATAATGGAAGAAATAAGAACACTTCCTTTTGAGTTTGTTGCAGACATCACTCCAGTTGTTTATTTTCCAGGCACGGGATTTCTTTTAGATTTTTACATGTCCAATATTCAACTTATTCCTTAGAATTCATAAGAAATCATGCTCACCATCTAGAAATTTCGTTATGTTTGTAATGAAATCTTCATTAACTATTCGAGTCCGTGGTCCAATAATTGTTAAAATATCCCAACTGGTCAATCAAGTTGATCAGTGAATGCTTCTGAATTCATGTACCATCAACGGGTTCTCCACTTACTCCGGAGAGGCTGATACATTATGTGGGCCAACACAACTAACAAAGGGGGAAGATTCATAGTTAGAGTTTTGGTGAATATGGGTAGATACAAAAACTAATGAGAACGGTTATGACAATGGCTCATGGAACACGTCGTAGAAGACGATTATCACCTCCTACTCCTTTCCTAAGGTAGACCGCCCTTATTTCCTTTCCTGCAAGAAAGCTATCAAACATGAGCGACAGACAGACACCCATCCACTAGGTAATTTTAGGAATCTACCTATGCACAAGGCTACTTGTCGAGTGCTATGTCGGATGGAAGCCTCATTCATGGTAGTCTCCCAGATCAAAAAATATTCCAAACACAATCTCAGAATCCAGGGAGTACGGAAGACATTGGTCTAATTAAGCACGGTAGATGAGTATTTGGGAACCAATCTCAATGAGAAGTGAAGACGTTCACGGAAAGGGGCTAAAAGAACAGGGCGAGAGTGCGACCGACGGAACAGATACGCAAGGGAGATGCGACGCCGCGACCGGGAGACAGAACAGGCTATATTTACAATTGTGTGCCACCGTGTTTCCAAGCACGGGTAGCGTAACTAAAATATCTGTCGGGTATTGAATAATCTCTCTCTCTCTCTCTCTCTCTCTCTCTCTATATATATATATATATATATATATATATTTGAAAACCCCATCATCATTTATAAAAGAAAATCAAGGTACAAAGAAATTGTCACTCTCAGCGACATCACACCAACGACTAATAGTATGGCCTCCCGAGTCAAGAGCATCATGACAGATAAAATGAGCCAGAGCATTATGGGCTCTTTTTACATGAAAAAAATGGAAATGACAAAAATAGACAGCCACGTTGTGTATGTCTTCAGCAAGGAGATCCAAATAGTCCCTTCTTCCACCCGGGTCCTTCAGCGCCTTCACCAGAGAGAGTGAGTCTGAACATAGTACTACCTTCCTGTCCGGATGGCATTTTTCCTTGGCCAGCATAAGTTCCATCCTGGCTGCTACGGCTTCCGCTACTGACAGATCCCGATTGGTTGTTATGTGATGTTGAATAGCTCCCACAAAGTTTCCATCCCCATCCCGAAGGACAGCCCCGAGCCCCCTCTTCGATCCCTCCAACACAGTTGCATCTGAGTGTATAAACACCCATGACTGGTCCACACCTTGCCGCCCCCACCCTGAACCATCATCATCCCTCCCTCCACCCACCCCCCTTCCCAAAGCATGTCCCCCCTCGCACGCCGCCATCTTCCTATAATTAGCTATCAACGCCCTATACATCTGTAAGATTGGTTTTGGTGCAGGGGACTCATCTTTCAAGATATTTTTGTTCCTACATGTCCACGCCATCCACCACACAGCAACAACCTCATCCATCTCCGCCTCCATGCAAGACTCGAACAACTCAACCATATCGTCATGCAAATTCCCAGATTCCCCAAGCCGTTTATATATACACACATATATATAGATGTATATATATATATACATATATACATTTACATATATATATACATATATACATTTACATATATATATATCTACCTATATATATATATATATATATATATATATATACATACATATATATACATATATACATATATATACATACATATATACATATATATGTATATATACATACATACATATATATATATGTATATATATATGTACTATACATATATATACATATATATAAGTATATATATGTGTGTGTGTCTATATATATATATATATATATATATATATATATTTATATATTTATATTTATATATATATATATATATATATATATATATATATTTATATATATATATATATATATTTATATATATATATATATATATATATATATTTATATATATATATATATATTTATATATATATATATGGCAATTCACTCGCTGCCCGCGCGGGTAGACAAGTGAAGTTACCCGTGCCTCATTATGTATTGCACTGCATTTGATTTGAAACGGTGGCAATAATTGTAAATATATGCAACTACTGTACGTGCATGTAATAGAATAGCGGTGGAATTATTGGTAATTATTTAA